>JASUUH010000128.1:1200000-1855565 GCA_030449925.1 Citropsis articulata | reverse complement strand
GGGGTGTTTAGACGCACTCGGTTTTCACGGACGCTACTGGGTTCACTAGAGACTGGACTAGACTCTAAGCACTTTGATTCCTTAACTTTTACGATACAGGATCCTCGATTGAGGCAAGTGTAGAGCATACTCGGTTCGATGGGAAGAAGCGAAGCAATTCTTAGAACTATGGAGAAGAGATAGACTTGAGAGGATTACCCGGGAAGAGTGTTTAAGCAAACATGATTTTATTTCAACTTGAACTTTTCTTCTACAAGGGCTCTTAACCTGAACTAGCTTACGGATCGTAATCCGATTCTTCCTCTTACAAAGCTAAACTTCACTTATATAGAGCTAAAAGCTAAAAGGATAAGGCAGGACCACTTATCCTTATCACGATTAAAGTAGCTTTTCATAAGCAACGAAAACTTAAAGTAGCTTTTACAAAAGCATAAACAAACAAAAGCTTAAAGTAGCTTTTACAAAGCATAAAAACAAAAGCTTAAAGTAGCTTTTAAGCAAATAGTAAAAGCCAATTATTATGCTTGCACACTAGAAGACAAAATATTAAAGCCATGATTCACGGGTGGATGGGAATCGAGATGGAGACATAGACATGTTCATCTCTTACGTCCCTCTTGTTGGGCTTTCGAATCTTTCTTGGAAAATCTTATCTTGAAATTAAGCGAGTTGTGGAAGTGTCCTTTGTCGATTGAAGTGTCTCTGAGCTTGTTATATGCAGAATCTTCTTTTTCTTTCCTTTGACATCTGCGGTGGCTGGTAAGGAAGGCTGACTCTTCGGAGGATCGGGAGCTGTGGGGTCGGGAATCATAGTGCACAGTGGGTAACAAGTGACATGAATTCTTCAGGGGTCTTGGGAATCTGAAATAAAATGTGAAATCTGGTCTTTCTTCGGGATGGCGATTCACATGGGTTGAGGTTTTGTGAAAGTAGTTGCGGGATAATGGTGAGGAGATAATTCAAGTTTATGATTTGGACGATAGAAGTGTGGTGAATTTCTACGATGGGTGGTGGATATTGTTGATTTCAAAAGGTATGCCTTGAGTTGAGCATTATTGTTGGGGTCATGAAGGATAGGATAAGGATCTGCGGCGAGTCGTGAATTCAAAGGCTTGGTCTTGTGTCCAAAATCCTTGGTGTGGGGATCTTTGGAAATAAGGGCGATGCACAATGAACACAGTAAACATTTACGGTTCTGATTACGGCGATCGGTCAATTTATGCGAAATTAGCAATATTGTTCAGAGTAGTTCGCCACCATGTGAGTGGACTGTACCACTCAAGGAAAGTCCACAAAAGTGTGGATACATTCTCAGGATTGTGGAGATGTCGTCTGGTAGCTTGGACAGGCAGGACAAGCTTCGTGGCGTATAATATGGTGAGACACCACATATACCACATTTCTTCTTCAGTAATATCTCTTGATAAATCCAAGATAAGACCAGTAAGAAACATACACTCTGGATGGAAAGTTGGAAAACTGAGTGGATTATTATAGTGAAATCTCATAAACCAACGAAAGAGATATTGCTTGGCATATTCTTGAATTTGGAAAGCAGTTGAAAAAGACATGCCTGGAGGAAATTGTTTTGGATGGCTGCTTTAAAGGGAAGAGTTTTTGGCCTGGAAGATTTAGAACTAGAAGCCATTGAGATAACTGGAATGGTTATGGATGACAGGATAGCTGAAGGTTTTATAGGTGGTCGTGTGAGGAGATCAGGGATTAAATTGTCTTTTCCTTTGATATGTTTAACAGTGAAGTCGTACTTGGCAAACCAAGCTTTTAGGTTGAGAAGCTGTTTGTCAGGAAGGACTTTGTTTTTGAAGTTTAGTATCTGAGGAAAGAGGTTATCCATTCTTACCACAAAATGATGATTTCGTGAGATGGAACTCAAATTTCTTTATTCCATTTGTTTAAGATTTCCTTGTAAATGATGTGGTAATTCTTTTCTGCGTCTGAAAATTGACCCGGCATGAGCCGATGAGATTCTTTCTTATCCTCCTTTTAATAATAAAGGCTGCCCGATAATTATCACGGCATCGGTGCGGAGAATTCTTTGACCATTGGCGGGAACCTCCAAAGGTAGAGGTATTGCTACTTTCTTGAAATTGCTGCAAAGGCTGTGGATTCTGATGGACCCCATGGGGTGCATCTTTCTTGAAGTAACTTTGACGGTGGCTTGTGTGGACCCATGACTTTAGGGATAAAGTCTACGAGATAATTGATGATTCAAGCTGTTGAATCACTTCTTTGAAAGGTTGACATCTGGAAAGTTCATCAATTGTTGTGCAATGTCTTGATTACTGGTGGTAATGACCATCATGTATTGTCATCGAGAAGTTGATGGATGGTGAGCAATAAAGCTTTTCTTTTACGATAACATGATGCCATAATGTTTGATGAGGTGTAGAACTACTGTGAGCTGTGGTGTGCACGATGATCATGGAAAACAATATGTCAATGTAAATCGATGCACTATGCGGTAAATTTGGAATATTTGTATCATGGACTTTTGGAAAATGGATGGGGCTACTTTGAGGACCGAAGGGCATGACGATCCATTGATAATGGGCATTGGGTATGCAAAATGCGGTTTGGGCTATCAACTGGGATGGAGCCTATCTGCCAAAATCGACTTAAGGTCGAACTTTGAAAATATTTTGGCTGGGCTTGGGTGTATGAACAAAGATTGGATCTTTGGGGTGGAAACTTATCATCCACGAGGAAAGCATTTAAGGCGATGAGTCATGACTAGTCTTTTCTTTCCTCGAACTAACTTTCGGATCGTTTTTCAACATAAAAGGCTTGAATCGACTTAGTGGGTTCAATGAGGCCTTGTGCTAATAGCTGGAGGCATTCTGTTGTGCTAACGGAGGTCGAGGTGTCGTTCTGGATGGGATGCTTTGGTAGGATTGACATCTTCATTGAGTTTGAAAGGAGACTCGCGAAGAAGGATTTATTCTTCCACGGAGGAAGGGTGATGGGCGTGAGTGGCTTTACATGCAAAACTCAAGGAGTTTGAGGATATGTCACAGTAATCGGTGGGTGTTCCTTAATGGAAAAGCAGGTTTGGGATATACGTGTATGGAAGGAACATGTGTTTGAAGCTAATTCCCACAGGTTTGATGACAAGCTTTTCGGTAAGGAAATTAGATCAAAGCCAATGAGAAGATCTTTAGTGTGGAGATGAACGATGAGTTTCTTTTGAAGCAATACAGTTAGGGAAAAAGCTTGTATCACGATGGGTTTACGGTAATCGGGTAGTTACGAATGTTTCTCCATTGGCATTTAAAATATCATCACATGGTTTCAGATGGGACTACGGAAGAATCTGAGGGTTGATCATGGATTCTTCTGCCCCGGTATCAATGAAACCGATTACTGGAATGGGTTTTGAGAACTTGGATCGGGGCGAGACTTTGACCAAGGTATTTGTGGTGACAAGCAGGTTTGGGGTGGCTTTTGGAATGGACACAGGTCGATTTCTTTTGTGAAAAGATTGTAGACAATGGATGCATGTCGGAGGATGAGACCTCAGAGTTATCTGAACTGAAATATTCAGGGCCGGACTCTGCTATGATGAAAGCGATGTCGAATCTTGTTCGGCATTCCAAAAGTTGGATTGATTTCATCGTTGTCTGATGGTGGTTTGAAAGGCGTAGAATCTTTGGATCAATCGAGCGCCTTTGCAGGCTTGTTGGCACAATGCTTGGCAAAGTGGCCTTTTCTTTTGCATATGTAGCAACGAGCATCTTTCTCGGATATGGGCTTTTTGAAACTGGAAGATGGGTCTTTTCTTACGAAGAAAGCGGTATCGTTTCTTGGGCTTTCTAGAAGGCGTGGGTGAGGATAGTGTTTAGGGAACTTACGGAAATGTTTTCTTTTGGTTGGGCAAGTGCATTTCTTCTTGTCCTTGCACATGATTTCCAGTGGGACTGACTTTTTACCTTAGCATAAGTTGCTTTTCCTCGATCAAATCTTTGAAGAATTTCTTTTGTTCGCACTTCTGTCAAGACATTGAAGAGCAATCGATAAATCTTTCAAGAGAAATTGCTTGATGGTAATGTTGTCTTGAGTGAAGTGTCTTTGAATATGCGGATGGAGTTCCTCGGGAAGGAAGCAATGAAAACATGCTTAGAGATGGATCGTTAAATCCGTTGAGCTTGTAGAACAACATGCTCATTCTTTTGTAGTGAACATCCGGATGTTTCTTCTCGAGAAACAACATTTCATCGATAATACTCGTTCTGTATGTCAACAGCTCTAGGATCATGATGAGCGATCATAGATGGCGAAGAGTCTTTGCTGGTGCGATTGAAGGAATTGCGGTTGGCGATAATCTCGAGGCTTTCGTACCATTCTCGTAAAGATCCGTAAAGCGGAGTTGAATTCTTTGAGAACTCTCGAGAATCGGCATTTGGAGCAGACATTTGCAAATCTATCCATGCAGCAAATTCATGGAATCTTCATCCATTTGTGTGCGGGAACGTCATCAAGGTGAACCCGATGAGTGATGACTTTGAAGTGTGATTCGAAGCCTGTGGAGGTGGATCAGGAGGTGGTGCAGGAGGTGGTGCAGGAGTGGTATGAGTGGTGCCACTCTGTGCATGAGTTTCCTCATCACTAGAAATTGGATCTACAATAGGAGTAGTTCTTAGTGGAAGATTCGACGATCATTTCTTTGTTTGAGCCATCAAGGCTAATCTGGAAATGTCAATGGTGGGATTCATCATCGAGAGAATGATGTGTAGCGAGAGGATGTGAAGATATCATTGATGAGTGCAGTGCAGCATGCTCGATGGAGTTACGAACATGTATACGAGTTAGTAGGCTGGAAATTTCGATGTGATTTAAGGGTATGACGGGTTCGTGAGTTTTATACGGGAAGATATATGGGCGATGAAGGGGTTGTTGTCTTTTGGAAGTGGTTGTGGTTGTTCGGGAATGTATTCGAGGAATGAGCGGGAAATGTTCACGAAGATGAAGGACACGGTGTTGGAGTGCAGTGGTTGACCTGACGGGTGGCGTAGTGCAGGTTGGGTATACCTGGTGTATAGAGTGGAGGTGTGAAGGTTGACCTGGTTGAGCAGGTTGGTGTTTGGGTGACACTTTCTTTTGGCTTTTAGTGTATGACTTATTCTTTATTCTTGTTGTCTCTCTTGTTGTCTTTCACAGTACAGACAGTACCTGGGACAAGCAAAAACTTTGTTGGATCAAGCAGTTGGGTCGTTTCTTGGTAGAAAAGGTTGGTAGGTCTTTGAAGGCGGTGGTGACACACCGATAGGTTGAGGCGGGTAAGCTTGATGATGGTTAAGCTGTTGTTGTCATGCTTATTCTTGCAAGTTCGACTTTTAGCTTTCGATCTCTTTTACGGTTGAAATCAGGACCCCTAATTTTGTTTTTGATCATAGTTCTGAGATCTATATCCAACTGGGTGTCTCTGTTCTGCAGGTTGAGATAGATCTGGTAGATCTGAGATGTTATAGCAGTGACTTTTCTATTTGTTTTGTTGACCTGGGTGGTAAACCACTTTATCTTTTGACTATGTTTTGCAAGGCAATATTACGGTACATGGCGTTACGAGTTTGATTGAGGACTTGCTCAATTGCTTGAGAGGTTGAATGGCGGTTGAGGATATTGCGGGTTGGATGTATGGTGGGACATCGCATTAGTGCAATAGTGCATGTTTCTTTCCATGGGAGAAAGTTTTCTGGTAACTTGATGCGGATGTAGAAAACATCATGCAAGGCGGGTGGTGATGCTTGAATAAGCTGGTGAAAAGGATGCGGCTTGGGCTCTGCGGGTTTTTGTTGGGATAAGCAGTATGGCTTTGGGTTTCGGATTTTTCTTTTTGGGCTCGAGATGGTTTGATGGGTAAAGGTGCGGGGTTTGGAGCATCATCTGGATCTCGATGGAGGTAAGGAGTGTTTTGGCAAAGCAAGGCTTTTCCTTTTCTTTCTTCTCCTGCGCATGATTTGAAATCCTCGTCATCGGAATAGTTGTCATCCTCATGAGGACAACTTTGGATCGCACATCTGAGTCGATTATCCCGTATGAAATGACCATCAATCTTGTCGTATATTTGGATAACCATCGTGGCTAAATCCCCAAATAGAATTTTCTTTTCTTGCTTGGTTTTGTGAATTTGGATCGTCATGGTGTAAGGCGACTATGAGGTTCGGTGGTTTTCGGAGTTGGTGCTTGAAAAAGCTGTTTTGGATTGCCATCGGGGCCCGATTCGAAAGTGAGGTTATGAGCGGTTCGGTGTTTTCATGGAATTTCTCGTAGTTAGAAATCCATTCGAGGCATGAGTTCTTTGCGGTTCATGTTTGGGTATCTGTTTGGGAATTTGGATTATAGTGGGTGTGGATTACGTATCGGTAAGATCGTGAAGCATCGGAGGATGCTTGAGGAGTTACCAAGTCTAGCATGGTTTTGCAAGCGATAGACCAGCTGAGTGGTGTAAAGTGGCGATCTTTGAGGTGGTAGGCATTACGCTCCACAGATCTGGATCTGAACTTTGAGAGCTTTTGAGAGGTTGGGATCATCGAGGGAAAAGTTGAAATTTGGATAAAGGTGAGTAGCACACTTCAGGAGTTGAGGGTAGTGAGCTGTTCCGATCATTTGCATCTTTGGTCTTTGCTTAAGCGAGTATCAAGTAAAGCGATCTGGCGATGGCGGAAGACCTTTTTAGTCCATGTAGGGTGAGAATCATTCAGTTCCTCAAGATGAAGGTGAGAATATTCCTCTCTCTTCCACTGGGAGATAAGGGTCTCTGGGATTTATAGGGTAACATCTTTGTTCGGTAGAAGTTGGTGAAGAGAACAATTGGTCTAGTCTAGAAGGCACATACTCTTTTGGAGTATACGCTGAGATAAGAGTTTTACACTTTTGGTGAAACTAGGAGTTTTTGTTGGTAAGGACTCATTCTGGTGGGGTGACTCTTTTATGACGGACTACGGAATATCTGAGTATTCTACAAGATTTTCTATTTTAGAGGCAAGATACTTTTTACATGACTCTGGGATTTTTAGAGTGGATGAGACTGACACTGGAGCTAGACTTGAAGTTGAAGTTGAAGACATGTTTGATAATTTCCTTGGGTAATCGTATCCTCGGTTTCTCTCTCTACAACCAACTAATTCTATGATATTGCTTCTTTGAGTGAAAGACTTAGGCTCTGATACCACTGGGGGATGGGAGAAGGGCAAACTAATTGCTCTAATACCACCATGGGTGTCTCTTAAAGACAATCGAATTCCGGGAACCGCAGCGGAGTCTTCTCTTCTTGTAGAATCCTAAATGGCTCATGGATCTGAGACAATTGGAGTCTGGATAGACAATTGGAGTCTCAACCTCGGTAATCATCCTGGGCGATCCTGGCGACCCTCCTTGGTCTTGATCTAAGCGGACGAACTATTGGGGTGTTTAGACCTTACTCGGTTTTCACAGACCTTACTCGGTTCACTAGAGACCTGGACTAGACTCTAAGCACTTTGATTCCTTAACTTTTACGTCTAGGATCCTCGGTGAGGCAAGTGTAGAAGCGTACTCGGTCGATGGGAAGAAGCGAAACAATTCTTAGAACTATGGAGAAGAGATAGACTTGAGAGGATTACCCGGGAAGAGAGTGTTTAATGCAAACATGATTTTATTTCAACTTGAACTTTTCTTCTGAGGGCTCTTAACCTCTGAACTAGCTTACGGATCGTAATCCGACTCTCTCCTTACAAGCTAAAGCTTCACATATAGAGCTAAAAAGCTAAAAGGATAAGGCAGGACCACTTATCCTTATCACGATTAAAGTAGCTTTTCATAAGCAAGCGAAAGCTTAAAGTAGCTTTTACAAAGCATAAACAAACAAAAGCTTAAAGTAGCTTTTACAAAAGCATAAACAAACAAAGCTTAAAGTAGCTTTTACAAAGCAAATAGTAAAAGCCAATTATTATGCTTTAGAAGAAAATTAAAGCCATGATTCACGGGTGGATGGGAATCGAGGAAATAGTATCGTATGATGATGATCTGGATGAAGTGATGTACAGTTACATGTCGGTCAAAGTGAGGCCAATTTGAATAATCGGTTTTCTGGAGCCAAGGCTTTCTTCCTTGTTTTCGGCAATAGAGATCATATCGATACTTGAGGATGGTGACCTTGTCTTTGTCGGCGTAGTCTGCTTTTTGATTTCTTCTACAAGTAAAGGTGCAGGTGGTTTGTACATACGGAGAGATTGGGTATGGTCAATATAAGTAGGAAAAGTGCCATAGACTTACTGCGAGGGCATTTACGGGTACGTGTGGCATTGTTCCCATAGAGTGAAAGGATTCCATGTCATGGTGGTGGATGATAGGTTTGACGATGGTTTACCGTATGGGCCCGTATATGCATTAATTTAACAATAACAATAGTGGGGTGTTGTATCTGCTCTCCTGTGATAAGTTCAAGGGTAAAAACGTCCTTGAATATGGAACTGAACATCTTGTCAAACCATTTTCCTTTTCCATACCTTCTGCTAGTGTGGATTAGATCTGGATTTAACAGGAAGGCAACTGGACAAAGGTTTAACCAGTACCAGAAGATGTAGAAAGCTTGGGGGGTTATGTCAGTGATAACATAGTGACCCCAACTAGAATGTTCATCAACTACATGGTAGAAAGTTTTACTGAGAGTAAAAATGAGTTGATGCATCTGGTCTGAGTTTGGATGAGGTTCAAAGGGTTGATGACTTAAACCATCTTTCTGAGGCTTAAACTCCTGGGCGGCCATAAGAGACCATAGACGCCATGTGAGGTTGTTGGGACAGTTAAAGTCATATTTGTGATCTATGACTTTTTCAAAGATGAAGTTCTGGAGTTCTTCAGGAAGCCATTGTATGAAAGTCATAAGGGTGAAGGTAGAAGTGTCTACCATCATTTGCTTTGAGGGGCTCATGATGAATGGGGATGTAAATCTCCAAATGAGGAATTGGTTTTTAGAAGAGGAGTGATGATAAGGGCTAATGGCTAATGTGCTTTTATAGGCTCGATTCCTCTTTTGAACTTTGGATTCTTTGGGATAAAGTGTTTGCCGATAGCGATGGATAAGACTAGTACCTTGTTGGCAATCACTGAGAAAAGATCTCAGCTTTAATGGCGGCTGAGTTATCTTTCTTGAAACTTGTGGATTCTGATGGACCCGTGGGGTGCATCTTTCTTGAGTAACTTTGACAGATTGCTTGTGTGGACAGCTTCTTTATGGATAAATTCTATGAGATAATTGATGATTGCAAGAAACTGTTGAATCTGCTTCTTTGAAAGGTTGACATCTGGAAAGTTCATCATTGTTGTGCAATGTCTTGATTACGGTGGTAATGACCATCATGTATTGTCATCGAGGAAGTTGATGGATGGTGAGCAATAAAGCTTTCTTTTACGATAACATGATGCCATAATGTTTGATGAGAGTGTAGAACTACGTGAGCAGCTATTTGGTGTGCTGATGATGCATGGAAAACAACAAAATGTCGTCAATGTAAATCGATGCACTATACGGTATAAATTTGGAATATTTGTATCATGGACTTTTGGAAAATGGATGGGGCTACTTTGAGGCAGAAGGGCATGTGATCCATTGATAATGGGCATTGGGTATGCAAAATGCGGTTTTGGGCCTATCAAGGGATGGAGCCTATCTGAAATCGACTTAAGGTCGAACTTTGAAAATATTTTGGCACGGCTTGGGTGTATGAACAAAGATTGGATCTTTGGGGTGGAAACTTATCATCCACGAGGAAAGCATTTAAGGCGATAGATCATGACTAGTCTTTTCTTTCCTCGAACTAACTCGGATCGTTTTTCAACATAAAAGGCTTGTGAGCCCAATCGACTTAGTGGGTTCAATGAGGCCTTGTGCTAATGCGGAGGCATTCTGTTGTGCTATGAGGAGGTGCGAGGTGTCGTTCTGGATGGGATGCTTTGGTAGGATTGACATCTTCATTGAGTTTGAAAGGAGACTCGCGAAGAAGGATTTATTCTTCCGAGAGGAAGAGGGTGATGGGCGTGAGTGGCTTTACATGCAAAACTCAAGGAGTTTGAGGATATGTCACAGTAATCGGTGGGTGTTCTTAATGGAAAGCAGGTTTGGGATATACATGTATGGAAGGAACATGTGTTTGAAGCTAATTCCACAGGTTTGATGACAAGCTTTTCGGTAAGAAATTAGATCAAAGCCAATGAGAAGATCTTTAGTGTGGAGATACTGAACCCGATGAGTTTCTTTGAACAATACGATTAGGGAAAAGCGTATCTGATGGGTTTTAAGTGTCGAGGTAGTTAGAATGTTTCTCCGTTGGCATTTACGAAATATCATCACATGGTTTCGATGGGACTACGGAAGAATCTGAGGGTTGATCATGGATTCTTACGCCCGGTATCAATAAGCGGATTCTTTGGAATGGGTTTGAGAACTTACGGATCGGGGTGAGACTTTGACGAAGGTATTTTGTGAGCCGACAAGCAGGTTTTGGGCTGGCTTTTGGAATGGACTGGTCGATTTCTTTTGTGAAAAGATTGTAGACAATGGATGCATGTCGGAGGATGAGACACTCGAGTTATACTGAGCGAAATATTACGGGCGGACTCTGCTAGGATGAAAGCGATGTCGAATCTTGTTCGGGGCTGTTAGAAAAGTTGGATTGATTTCATCGTTGTCTGCATAATTTGGTTTGAAGGCATGAATCTTTGGATCAATCGAGCGCCTTTGCGGGCTTGTTGGCCTGATGCTTGGCAAAGTGGCCTTTTCTTTTGCATATGTAACAGCGTCTTTCTCGGATATGGGCTTTTGAAACTAGAAGATGGGTGCTTTTCTTACGGAAGAAGCGGTATCGTTTCTTGGGCTTTCTAGAAGGCAGTGGGTGAGGATAGTGTTTAGGAACTTACGGAAATGTTTTTCTTTTGGTTGGGCAAGTGCATTTCTTCTTGTCCTTGCACATGATTTCAGTGGGGCTGACTTTTACGCCTTAGCATAAGTTGCTTTTCCTCGATCAAATCTTTGAAGAATTTCTTTTGTTCGCACTTCGTCAAGACATTGAAGAGCAATCGATAAATCTTTCGAGAAATTGCTTGATGGTAATGTTGTCTTTGAGTGAAGTGTCTTTGAATATGCGGATGGAGTTCCTCGGGAAGGAAGCAATGAAAACATGCTTAAGAGATGGATCGTTAAATCCGTTGAGCTTGTAGAACAACATGCTCATTCTTTTGTAGTGAACATCCGGATGTTTCTTCTCGAGAAACAACATTTCATCGATAATACTCATTCTGTGTCGACAACGACTCTAGGATCGTGATGAGCGATCATAGATGGCGAAGAGTCTTTGCGCACAGTGCGATTGAAGGAATTGCGGTTGGCGATAATCTCGAGGCTTCATACCATTCTCGTAAAGATCCGTAAAGCGGAGTTGGAATTCTTTGAGAACTCTCGAGAATCGGCATTTGGAGCAGACATTTGCAAATCTATCCATGCGGCAAATTCATGGAATCTTCATCCATTTGTGTGCGGGAACGTCATCGAAGGTGAACGATGAAGTGATGACTTTGAAGTGTGATTCGAGCACTGTGGAGGTGGATCGGGGAGGTGGTGCGGGAGTGGTATGAGTGGTGCCACTCTGTGCATGAGTTCTCGTCATTGGATCTCTGATAGGAGTAGTTCTTACAGTGGAAGATTCAACTTGATCATTCTTTGTTTGAGCCATGAGGCTACGGAAATATCGACAATGATGGGATTCATCATCGAGAGAATGATGTGTGTAGCGAGAGGATGTGAAGATATCTGTTGATGAGTGCGGTGATGCATATGCTCGATGGAGTTACGAACATGTATACGAGTTAGTAGAAGCTGGAAATTTGATGTGATTTAAGGGTATAAACGAGTTCGTGAGTTTTATACGGGAAGATATATGGGCGATGAAGGGTTGTCTTTTGGAAGTGGTTGTGGTTGTTCGGGGAATGTATTCGAGAATGAGCTGGGGAAATGTTCACGAAGATGAAGGACACAGTGTTGGAGTGCAGTGGTTGACCTGACAGGTGAAAGCGTAGATGCAGGTTGGTTTTACAATGGTGTTGTTTAGAGTGGAGGTGTGATGGTTGACTCTGGTTGAACAGGTTGGTGTTTGGGTGACACTTTCTTTTGGCTTTTAGTGCTTATGACTTATTCTTTATTCTTATTGTCTCTCTTGTTGTCTTTCACAGTACAGAGCAGTACCTTTGGGACAAGCGAAAAACTTTGTTGGATCAAGCGGTTGGGTGGATTTCTTTGGTAGAAAGGTTGGTAGGTCTTTGAAGGCGGTGGTGACACACCGATAGGTTGAGGCCCAGGTAAGCAGTGATGGTTAGCTGTTGTTGTGCATGCTTCTATTCTTGCAAGTTGACTTTTAGCTTTCGATCTACCTTACGGTTGAAATCGGGACCCCCGAATGTTGTTATTGATCATGGATTACGAGATCGATATCCAATGAGTGACTCTGATACTGCGAGTTGAGATAGATCTGGTCAGCGAGATGATATAGCGGTGACTTTGCTATTTGTTTTGTTGACACAGGTGAAACCCTTTCTATCTTTTGACTATGTTTTGCAAGGCAATACATTTGTGGCGTTACTGAGTTTGCCAATTGAGGACTTGCTCGTATTGCTTGAGGAGGTTCGGAATGGCGGTTGAGGATATTGCGGAGTTGGATGTATGGTTTGGGACATCGCATTAGTGCAATGAGTGCATGTTTAACTTTCCATGGGAGAAAGTTTTCTGGTAACTTGATGCGGATGTAGAAAACATCATGCAAGGCGGGTAGTGATGCTTGAATAAGCGGTGAAAAGGATGCGACTTGGGCTCTGCGGGTTTTGTTGGGATAAGCAGAGGTATGGCTTTGGGTTTCTTAGGATTTTTCTTTTTGGGCTCGAGATGGTTTGATGGGTAAAGGTGCGGGGTTTGGGCGTCATACGGATCGATGGAGGTAAGTTGCGGTGTTTTGGCAAAGCAAGGCTTTTCCTTTTCTTTCTTCTCCTGCGCATGATTTCAAAATCCTCGTCATCGAATAGTTGTCATCCTCATGAGGACAACTTTGGATCACATCTGAGTCGATTATCCCATGAAATGACCATCGATCTTGTCCGTATATTTGGATAACCATCGTGGCTAAATCCCCGAATAAATTTTCTTTTCTTGCTTGGTTTGTGGTTGGATCGTCGTGGTGTAAGGCGACTATGAGGTTCGGTGGTTTTCGGAGTTGGTGCTTGAAAAAATGTTTGTGGTGCCATCGGGGCCAGATTCAAAGAAAGGCTGAGGTTCTTGAGCTGGTTCGGTGTTTTCATGGAATTTCATAGTTAGAAATCCATTCGAGAGGCATGAGTTCTTTGCGGTTCATGTTTGGGTATCTGTTTGGGAATTTGGATTATAGTGGGTGTGGATTACGTATGTCATTAAGATCATTGAAGCATCGAGAGGATGCTTGAGGAGTTATAAGTCTAGCATGGTTTTGCAAGCGATAGACCAGCGGTGGTGTAAAGTGGCGATCTTTGGGGTGGTATTACGCTCCGAATCTGGATCTGAACTTTGAGAGCTTTTGAGAGGTTGGGATCGTGAGGAAAGTTGAAATTTGGATAAAGGTGAGTAGCACTTCCAGAGTTGAGGTAGTGAGGCTGTTCGATCCTTTGCATCTTTGATCTTGCTTCGAGTGTCAAGTAAAGCGATCTGGCGATGTGGAAGACCTTTTAATGTGGGTGAGAATCATTCGGATTCCTCGAGATGAAGGTGAGAATATTCTCTCTTCTGGGAGATAAGGTATCTGGGATTTCTAGGGTAACATCTTTGTTCGGTAGAAGTTGGTGAGAGAACAGTCTAGTCTGAAGGCATGCATACTCTTTTGGAGTACCTACGCTGAGATAAGAGTTTTACACTTTTGGTGAAACTAGGGTTTTGTATGGTAAGGACTCATTCTGGTGGGGGTAGACTCTTTTACTTGAGCGGACTACGGAATATCAGTATTCTACAAGATTTTCTATTTTAGAGGCAAGATACTTTTACATGACTCTGGGATTTTTAGAGTGGATGAGGGACCTTTGGAGCTAGACTTGAAGTTGAAGTTGAAGACATGTTTGATAATTTCCTTGGGTAATCGTATCCTCCGGTTTCTCTCTGCTAATTCTATGATATTGCTTCTTTGAGTGAAGCCAACTAATTGCTCTAATACCACCATGGGTGTCTCTTGAACCTGATCGAATTTCGGGAACACTGATCTTATACTAGAATCTAAATGGCTCATGGATCTGAGACAATTAGTCGGATGAACAATTGGAGTCTCTAACCCTCGGTAATCATCTGGGCGATCTGGCGACCCTCGCTTGGTCTTGATCTGGCGGACGAACTATTGGGGTGTTTAGACCTCGGTTTTCCACGGACTTCGGTTCACTAGAGACTGGACTAGACTCTAGCACTTTGATTCCTTGCTTTTACGGGATCCTCGGTGAGGCAAGTGTAGAGCAACTACTCGGTCGATGGAAGAAGCAAACAATTCTTAGAACTATGGAGAAGAGATAGACTTGAGAGGATTACCCAGGAAGAGAGTGTTTAAGCAAACATGATTTTATTTACTTGAACTTTTCTTACAAGGCTCTTAACCAGACTGAACTACGGATCGTAATCTCTTTCTTAAAGCTTCACTTATATAGAGCTAAAAGCTAAAAGGATAAGGCGGACCACTTATCCTATCACGATTAAAGTAGCTTTTTAAGCAAGCGAAAGCTTAAAGTAGCTTTTACAGTACAAACAAAACAAGTAGCTTTTAAAATAAACAAAGCAAAGTAGCTTTTCAAGCAAATAGTAAAAAATTATTATGCTTGCACACTAGAAGACAAAATATTAAAGCCATGATTCACGGGTGGATGGGAATCGAAAATAGTATCATATGATGATGATCTGATGAAGGCGATATACGGTTACTGTGTGTCAGTGAGAGCCAATTTGAATAATCTACGGAGCAGGCTTTCTTGTTTGACAATAGAATGTCGATACTGAGGATGGTGACCTTGTCTTTGTCGTGGAGTCTGTTGTTTACGATTTCTTCTCTAAAGTAAAGGTGCAGGTGGTTTGTACATACGGAGAGATTGGGTATGGTCAATATAAGTAGGAAAAGTGCCATAGACTGCGAGGGCCTTTACATGTGTGGCATTGTTCCATAGAGTGAAAGATTCGCGATCATGGTGGTGGATGATAGGTTTGATGGTCGTATGCCATATGCATTAATTATGATATGATGGTGGGGTGTTGTATCTGCTCTCTGTGATAAGTTCGAGGGTAAAACGTCCTTGAATATGGGCCGAACATCTTGTCAAACCATTTTCCTTTTCCATACCTTACGCTAGTGTGGATTAGATCTGGATTTAACAGGAGCTGGACAAAGGTTTAACTTGATGCGGAAGATGTAGAAGCTTGGGGGTTATATGGGTGATAACTTGTAGTGACCCCATTAGAATGTTCATCATTTACATGGTAGAAAGTTTTCTTGAGGTAAAATGAGTTGATGCATCCAGTGCGAGTTTGGATGAGGTTGAAGGTTGATGACTTAAACCATCTTTACGAGGCTTAAACTCTGGTGCCATAAGAGACCATAGCGCCATGTGAGGTTGTTGGGATTTAAAGTCGTATTTGTGATCATGACTTTTTCAAAGATGAGTTACGGAGTTCTTGAGGAAGCCATTGTATGAAAGTCATAAGGGTGAAGGTAGAAGTGTCTACCGTTCTTTGAGGGCTCGTGATGAATGGGGATGTAAATCTCGAATGAGGAATTGGTTTTAGAAGAGGAGTGATGATAAGAATATGGCTAATGTGCTTTATAGGTTCGATTCCTCTTTGAACTTTGGATTCTTTGGGATAAAGTGTTTGGATAGCGATGGATAAGACTAGTACCTTGTTGGCAATCCGAGAAAAGATCTCGACTTTAATGGTGAGTTATCTTGTCTATGAAAATATGGATTCTGATGGACCCGTAGTGCATCTTTCTTGAGTAACTTTGACGGTGGCTTGTGTGGACCCATAGCTTTAGGGATAAAGTCTACGAGATAATTGATGATTCAAGCTGAATCTGCTTTGAAAGGTTGACATCTGGAAAGTTCATCAATTGTTGTGCAATGTCTTGATTCTGGTAATGACCATGTATTGTCATCGAGGAAGTTGATGGATGGTGAGCAATAAAGCTTTTCTACGATAACATGATGCCATAATGTTTGATGAGTGTGTAGAACTACGTGAAAGCTGGTGTGCTGATGATGCATGGAAAACAACGAAATGTAAATCGATGTAAATCAATGCACTATACGTTAAATTTGGAATATTTGTATCATGGACTTTTGGAAAATGGATGGGGGCTACTTTGAGGCCAGAAGGGCATGTGATCCATTGATAATGGGCATTGGGTATGCAAAAATTTGGGCTATCAACTGGGATGGAGGCCTATCAAAATCGACTTAAGGTCGAACTTTGAAAATATTTTGGCACAGGTGGTGTATGAACAAAGATTGGATCTTTGGGGTGAAACTTATCATCCACGAGGAAAGCATTTAAGGGATGATGTCTATGACTAGTCTTTCTTTCCTCGAACTAACTCGGATCGTTTTCAACATAAAGGCTTGAATCGACTTAGTGGGTTCAATGAGGCCTTGTGCTAATAGCTGGAGGCATTCTGTTGTGAGGAGAGGTCGAGGTGTCATTCTGGATGGGATGCTTTGGTAGGATTGACATCTTCATTTGAGTTTGAAAGGAGACTCGCGAAGGATTTATTCTTGAGAGGAAGAGGGTGATGGGGCTGGTGGCTTTCATGCAAAACTCAAGGAGTTTGAGGATATGTCACAGTAATCGGTGGGTGTTCATAATGGAAAAGCAGGTTTGGGATATGCATGTATGGAAGGAACATGTGTTTGAAGCTAATTCCCACAGGTTTGATGACAAGCTTTTCTGGAAATTAGATCAAAGCCAATGAGAAGATCTTTAGTGTGGAGATCTGAACGATGAGTTTCTTTTGAACAATGATTAGGGAAAAAGCGTATCTGATGGGTTTACAATGTCGGTAGTTACGAATGTTTCTCCGTTGGCATTTACGAAATATCATCACATGGTTTCAGTGGGACTACGGAAGAATACGAGGGTTGATCATGGATTCTTACGCCGGTATCAATAAACCGATTCTTTGGAATGGGTTTGAGAACTTACGGATCGGGGTGAGACTTTGACGAGGTATTTTGTGAGCCCGACAAGGTTTTGGGCGCTTTTGGAATGGACTGGGTCGATTTCTTTTGTGAAAAGATTGTAGACAATGGATGCATGTCGGAGGATGAGACCTCGAGTTATCTGCCCGAAATATTACAGGCGGACTGCTAGGATGAAAGCGATGTCGATCTTGTTGATTCGAAAAGTTGGATTGATTTCATCGTTATGCATTTGGTTTGAAGGCTAGAATCTCTTGGATCAATCGAGCGCCTTTGCGGGCTTGTTGGCCTGATGCTTGGCAAAGTGGCCTTTTCTTTTGCATATGTAGCGGCGTCTTTCTCGGATATGGGCTTTTGAAAGCTAGAAGATGGGTGCTTTTCTTACGGAAAGCAGTGTCGTTTCTTGGGCTCTAGAAGACCGTGGGTGAGGATAGTGTTTGGGAACTTGAAATGTTTTTCTTTTGGTTGGGCAAGTGCATTTCTTCTTGTCCTTGCACATGATTTCAGTGGGGCGACTTTTTGCAGCGTAAGTTGCTTTTCCTCGATCAAATCTTTGAAGAATTTCTTGTTGTTCATCGAGACATTGAAGAGCAATCGATAAATCTTTCAAGAAATTGCTTGATGGTAATGTTGTCTTTGAGTGAAGTGTCTTTGATATGCGGATGGAGTTCCTGGAAGGGCAATGAAAACATGCTTAAGAGATGGATCGTTAAATCCGTTGAGCTTGTAGAAACAACGTACTCATTCTTTTGTAGTGAACATCGGATGTTTCTTCTCGAGAAACAACGTTTCATCGATAATACTCTTCTGTGTATCGACAACAGCTCTAGGATCATGATGGCGATCATAGATGGCGAAGAGTCTTTGCGCTGGTCGATTGAAGGAATTGCGGTTGGCGATAATCTCGAGCTTCGTACCGTTCGTAAAGATCCGTAAAGCGGGGTTGAATTCTTTGAGAACTCTCGAGAATCGGCATTTGGAGCAGACATTTGCAAATCATCCATGCGCAAATTCATGGAATCTTTACGTCCGTTTGTGTGCAGGAACGTCATCAGGTGAACCGATGAGTGATGACTTTGAAGTGTGATTGAGCATGGAGGTGGATCGGGAGGTGGTGCGGGAGTGGTATGAGTGGTGCACTGCATGAGTTTCCTCACTAGAAATTGGATCTATAGGAGTAGTTCTTAGTGGAAGATTCGACGATCATTCTTTGTTTGAGCCGTAATCTGAAATATCGTATTTGGGATTCATCATCGAAGAATGATGTGTAGAGGATGTGAAGATATCATTGATGAGTACAGTGATCTGTATGCTCGATGAGTTTGTGATACGAGAAGAAGAATGAAATTTGATACTTTTACACTATGGATTCGAGTTTTGAAGGATACAAAATGGGCGATGAATGTTCTTAAGTGTTGTGGTTGGTTGAATGTTGGGATCACAGTGACCACGGGAAAGTTTACGAATAGGATGCAGGTTGTTTTCACAGATACATCGAGGTGGATGAACACTGGATTGGGGACATCATGTCTGTTTTGGTGTTTGGGACTTTATTTCTTATGGAACACCCATCTTTGTCTCACGATATGGCAGGATCGCAACCATGAAAGTCGTTGGATCAACGGAGATCCGGTAGTCTGAGGTTGTTATACGGTGGTGACAAATAAATCTTGGGGATAGGTGATGGTTAAGCTATATGCCGCGGAGGAAATCATGCACATTCTGTTTCTTAGATCGGGATCTCTTGAATTGAGCAGTGTCGGCCTCTCGGTGTTTAGTGGTGAGCAACAATGGTATAAAGTATATCTGATCTGAGGTGAGACTTTCGATGATTTGAGAGTGTGAGATAGATCTTGGCGGATGAAAATGATCAGCGGATAATTGATATTATGTTGTGGAAGAATAGAAGGAGATATTTCTTCGTATTTGGAACTTGAGTTTGAGATTTTGCTTTTTATTAAAGTTTGAAAGCAGTAAAGTGCAAGCTTATCAGAAAGCTTTTCCAAGCTTTCAAGAAAGCTTTCGAAAGCTTCAAAGCTTATGCTTTTAGAAAGCCGATTGGGCTTGAGCATTCTATGTCGAGCGTTACGAAATTATTGGGTGAAAAGACTGGTCATTTCTGGATGGTTTCTCGAAGATGATAAGTTCCTGTGAGATTGGGTGTTGATTTCATGGCGCGGTGTTCTCAGTTTGATTTGAAGTCGGTTTGGCAGTTGGTATTTCGTCGATGATGGGAGCGTATACATGTTCATGTTGATCGTTGAGGTGATGCCCTTTGGGCAGAAAGTGGATCCTTTTTGGCTATGGTCAAGATTTTCCAACATATGGGTCTACGTTGATGATATTTTGTTGTTTTCAAGGATCATGATTCGGCTAAGACTCCTCGATGGGTTCTGATGAGTGGAATCATGGGTCGTGATATCGAGAAAAAGTCTGAGTGGGCGACATCTATTGAATTCCTTGGCGATAATCCGATGGGATAGTCTGGAGGATAGTGATGTTTCGAATCTTGTGGGCATGAATTGATTCGGGGATTTAGTATCTCAAGACTTTTCACATTTGATGTCAAGTTGTCAAGGATCTGAAAGCGGATGGCTGGGGTCTGAGCAGGACAGCGGTATGGTGACTCAGCAGTGACTCGTGACTACGAATCCGTGGACAGCGTCCTGAGACGGATGCGGTGGGTCTTGAGAGGCGGTGCTCTTGGAAAGTTGATGGAAAAGATTTCTTGTGTTCTCCGATTGGTCGATTAGAGCTGGCATTACCGTGATCTCTGAAAATCTTGGCGATCAAGTAAGCATCAGTTTGAATTCCATGTATCGGATCAACTTTATTATGGAATGGACCTGTCTTTTAGAAGATTATGGAATTTAAAATAAGATGCTAAGACAAATCTTCAAAACACAGTTCTGGGGTGATTTTCGATTGATAGCATCATGATAAAATCTCAGATCTCCTTTCTAGACCTGCAAAAGTTTCCTTTATGCTTTGGGTGTGTTATTTCAAGCATGGTTTCATCCTTGAACCAGTACTATCGTCATTTTGATATGACTTTTCTCTGATTAGGCTGAGGATTCCTTTTGGGTTTTATGAACACAAAAGTCGACTTGATAGCATGTTGATATCTTTTTGGGATTAGTTATTCTCAGAGATATTACAAGATGAACTTTGATACGTTGGTTCTTCTGATCTGTATGCCGCAGTTGGTTTTCACATCCTCACTCTCCTTGGGGCTCAAGTCAGCCTTACTCCTGAGTCTCATGGATGCTCATGGTTTCAACTTCTTGGTGGCCTTGAATCATGGTGCTCAAATCATCACCTCGGGGAACTCACGATCGAGACAAGCGGTGGACCTCGATCTTGCGTTGTCCATGTATTTAATAATCTGACTTTTGGACTCGGGAGCATATGAATGGCAAATATTCCTCGTTTTTTTACCTTGAGCAGACTTCCATACAAGACCTCAAAGAATTTCTCATGGAGCAACCATGTTCCTCTGGTCAAACGATTCTGACATCCATTGGAAAGCATGATGTTCATGGTTCTACTATCTCTCTCGCCAGTGAGGCATCATTCTCGAAAAACACAGTCATACAGTTTCCTCTTCAGAGATGCTCAAGATCCTTATAGGTTTCCTTCTTTGATGACCACAGATCTTCCTCTCTTTCGCATGAGAACCATATCCTGTTACATACTGGCGAATATCCTCATGCGGTGGAACTTGAGGTTTGGGATTGTGTCAGTTGAAATCAAGCGTGTCTTGGCGAAAAGTATAAATTGAGATCCGATGAGACGGATGACTAAACTTCTGAGGCACTATTTCACTAATAATGGCATTTGTCTTTTAGAAAAAGTCTTAAAGTAGTTTGTCTTTATATATTAAAGTCTTGTGTAAGTCTTTATTTCCGACTTGACTTTTATTGTCCTTATCTTCTTTTCAAAGTAGTGGTTAAGTGTTCTTGTCATGTCATTATCGAGTTGTATTAGTTTGCATTGCTTTACTTTGTCAAGGTTAGGTAGCGATGTCTAATCTAGTGGTTGTAATAGTAGGGGTCTGACTTTTAGTTTATCCGATCATAAATGCGAGCTCCTCTCTTTTGTAAATCAAGCTTTCTTGGATAAGCTTTCTTGGAAAAGCTTTCTTGGAAAAGCTTTCTTGGATAAGCTTTCTTGGAAAAGCTTTCTTGGAAAAGCTTTCTTGGAAAAGCTTTCTTGGATAAGCTTTCTTGAAACTTTAATAAGAGGCTTTCTTGAAACTTTAATAAAAAAGCTTTCTTCAAAAATCTTGAAATCTCAAGTTCCAAATATGAGTGGCTAAATATCTTCTTCTTTCTATTCTTCCAATAAGGATATGGATGGTATCGTGATCGTTTCTATCGCGGTGACAAGTATATCAACAAATCTTGTAGGATCTTTCTGTATCGAAAGTCTTATGCTGTTGTACGGTGGTATACTTTATACCGTTCTTTGTTTATACTAAACATGGATATCGGAAGACATTTATTAGAAGAGATGCGGGTGGCTAGAAAAGGGTTGGTATGTGTCTTATGATTTCCTCATGGTGTTGGGTATATTGGTGGAAAGAACATCTATTAATCTAAGGGCGGTTTTCGTCATTGCTGATATAACAATGCGTACTCATTCTTTGGATCTCGTGATTGACTTTCATGGGTTAGTGGATCAGCAGTATCGATTATGTTATGGGTGTTCGTAATGCGTTGATATCTCTGGTATCGAGCTAATTGAGTTGTGGTTTTGATACCAATCTCGTTGGTGAACGATTTGTTCGATTGGCTTCGAGTTCCCTCTTGAAAGTGGTATATGATAGAAGATTTGTGATCTAAGAGAAGAATAGAAGATCTTTTGAAGAGATGCGGGAGTGGGTGAAAAAGGGTTGGTATGTGCTATGATTTCTCGTGGTGTTGGGTATATTGGTGAGAAGCATCGGGCTATTGGCTAAGGGCGATTTGTTCGTCATTCTGAGATATGATAGTACTCATTCTTTGGATCTACTGTGATTAAGTGACTTTCTATGAGTTAGTGGATCACGGCTTGGTATCGATTATGTTATGGGTGTTCCGTAATGCATTGGTATCTCGGTGTATCGAGTTAGTAGGCGGAAATTTCGATGTGATTTAAGGGTATAAACAGGTTCGTAGTTTTATCGGGAAGATATGGGCGATGAAGGGTTGTTGTCTTTTGGAAGTGGTTGTGGTTCGGGAATGTATTCGAGGAATGAGCGGGAAATGTTCACGAAGATGAAGGACACGGTGTTGGAGTGAAGTGGTTGACCTGACGGTGGCTTAGTGCAGTTGGGTATGCAGTGGTGTATAGTGGAGGTGTTAAGGTTGACTCTGGAAGAACAGTTTGGTGTTTGGGTGACCTTTCTTTTGGCTTTTGGTGAAATTGATTCTTGTTATCTCTCTTGTTGTCTTTGAGTGTACCAGGACAAGCGAAAAACTTTGTTGGATCAACGGTTGGGTCGTTCTTTGGTAGAAAGGTTGGTAGGTCTTTGGCGGTGGTGACACACGATAGGTTGAGGCAGGTGATGATGGTTAAGCTGTTGTTGTGCATGCCTTTATTCTTAAGTTCAGACTTTGATCTCTTCTTTGGTTGAATCGGGACGAATGTTGTTATTGATCATGGATTACGAGATCGATATCCATGGGTGACTTCTGATACGAGTTGAGATAGATCTGGTCAGTGAGATGATATAGCGGTGACTTTGCTATTTGTTTTGTTGACACTGGGTGAAACCCTTTCATCTTTTGACTATGTTTTGCAAGGCAATTAATGGTGTGGCGTTACGGTTTTGATTGAGGACTTCTCATTGCTTGAGAGGTTCGGAATGGCGGTTGAGGATATTGCGGGTTGGATGTATCATTTGGGACATTAATGCAATAGTGCATGTTTTCTCCAGGAGAAAGTTTTCTGGTAAACGATGCGGATGTAGAAAACATCATCGTGGGAGTGATGCTTGAATAAGCGGTGAAAAGGATGCGACTTGGGCTCTGCGAGTTTTGTTGGGATAAGCAGGTATGGCTTTGGGTTTGCGGATTTTTCTTTTGGGCTCGAGATGGTTTGATGGGTAAAGGTCGGGGTTTGGGCGTCATAGGATCGATGGAGGTAAGTTGCGGTGTTTTGGCAAAGCAAGGCTTTTCCTTTTCTTTCTTCTGCGCATGATTTGAAATCCTCATCGAATAGTTGTCATCCTCGAGGACAACTGGATCACTGTCTGAGTCGATTATCCGTATGAAATGACCGTCAATCTTGTCAGTATATTTGGATAACCATCGTGGCTAAATCCCAATGAATTTTCTTTTCTTCTTGGTTTTTGATTTGGATCATCGTGGTGTAAGACACTATGAGGTTCGGTGGTTTTCGGAGTTGGTGCTTGAAAAAGCTGTTTTTTGGATTCGAAAAATTTGAGGTTGAGCGGTTCGGTGTTTTCATGGAATTTCTCATAGTTAGAAATCCATTCAGAGGCATGAGTTCTTTGATTCATGTTTGGGTATCTGTTTGGGAATTTGGATTATAGTGGGTGTGGATTACGTATCATTAAGATTAGCATCGGAGGATGCTTGAGGAGTTCAAGTCTAGCATGGTTTTAAGCGATAGACCCGGTGGTGTAAAGTGGCGATCTTTGGTGGTATTACGCTCACTGATCTGGATCTGAACTTTGAGAGCTTTTGAGAGGTTGGGATCATCGAGGAAAAGTTGAAATTTGGATAAAGGTGGAGCACTTTGGGTTGAGGTAGTGAGCTGTTCGATCCTCTTTGGTCTTTCTTAGCGGGTGTCAGTAAAGCAATCTGGCGATGCGGAAGACCTTTTCGTCCATGGGGTGAGAATCATTGGATTCCTCAAGATGAAGGTGAGAATATTCCTCTCTCTTGGGAGATAAGAGTGTGGGACTTAGGGTATCTTTCTTAGTGAAGTTGGTGAAGAGAACCGGTCTAGTCTGAAAAGTATACTCTTTTGGAGTACTTCGCTGAGATAAGGTTTTTACTTTTGGTGAAACTAGGGTTTTGTGTGGTAAGGACTCATTCTGGTGGGTAGACTCTTTTATGACGGACTACGGAATATCTATGCAAGATTTTCTATTTTAGAGGCAAGATACTTTTACATGACTCTGGGATTTTTAGAGTGGATGAGACCTTTGGAGCTAGACTTGAAGTTGAAGTTGAAGACATGTTTGATAATTTCCTTGGGTATTGTGTCCTCGGTTTCTCTACTGTTGATATGATGTTGCTTCTTTAAAATGAAGCAAACTAATTGCTCTAATACCATGGGTGTCTAGACAATCGCGGAATTTCGGGAACACGGTGCTTCTCTTGCTAGAATCTAAATGGCTCATGGATACGGACAATTGGAGTCTGGATAGACAATTGGAGTCTCTAACCCTCGGTAATCATCACAGGCGATCTGGCGACCTCGCGGTCTTGATCTAGCGGACGAACTATTGGGGTGTTTAGACCTTTTCGGTTTCACAGACCTTACTCGGTTCACTAGAGACACGGACTAGACTCTAAGCACTTTGATTCGTACGTCAGGATCCTCGGTGAGGCAAGTGTAGAGCATACTCGGTTGATAGGAAGAAGCGAAACATTCTTAGAACTATGGAGAAGAGATAGACTTGAGAGGATTACCCCAGGAAGAGAGTGTTTAAGCAAACATGATTTTTATTTCAACTTGAACTTTTCTTACAAGAGGCTCTTAACCTCACGAACTCACGGATCGTAATAAACTCTTCTTTACAAAGCTAAAGCTTCCTTATATAGAGCTAAAAAGCTAAAAGGATAAAAGGACCACTTATCATTATCGATTAAAGTAGCTTTTCATAAGCAAGCGAAAGCTTAAAGTAGCTTTTACAAAGCGTAAACAAACAAAAGCAAAGTAGCTTTTACAGCGTAAACAAAAGCTTAAAGTAGCTTTTCAAAGCAAATAGTAAAGCCAATTATGCTTGCACTAGAAGACAAAATATTAAAGCCATGATTCACGGGTGGATGGGAATCGAAGGAAATAGTATCGTATGATGATGATGGATGAAGGCGTGTTGGTTACATGTCGGTCAGTGAGGCCAATTTGAATAATCTGCTTCGGAGCAAGGCTTTCTTCCTTGTTTTTAAATAGAGATCATATCGATACTTGAGGATGGTGACCTTGTCTTTGTCGACATGGAGTCTGCTGTTTGATTCTTCTAAAGTAAAGGTCAGGTGGTTTGTACATGGAGAGATTGGAATGTGGTCAATATAAGTAGGAAAAGTGCCATAGACCTGAGGGCCTACGGCATGTGGCATTGTTCCATAGAGTGAAAGATTCGCGGTCATGGTGGTGGATGATAGGTTTGACGATGGTTTCTCGTATGGGTATATACTAATTTAACAATAACAATGGTGGGGTGTTATGTCTGCTCTCTGTGATAAGTTCGAGGTAGCGTCCTTGAATATGGGGAACATCTTGTCAAACCATTTTCCTTTTCATACCTTCTAGTGTGGATTAGATCGGATTTAACGGAGAAAGCTGGACAAAGGTTTAACGATGGAAGATGTAGAAAGCTTGGGGGTTATGTCGGTGATAACGTAGTGACCCATTAGAATGTTCATCATACATGGTAGAAAGTTTCTTGAGAGTAAAAATGAGTTGATGCATCAGTGCAGTTTGGATGAGGTTGAAGGGTTGATGACTTAAACCATCTTTACGAGGCTTAAACTCTGGCGGCCATAAAGACCATAGGCGCCATGTGAGGTTGTTGGGATAGTTAAAGTCATTTGTGATCTATGACTTTTCAAAGATGAAGTTACAGTTCTTGAGGAAGCCATTGTATGAAAGTCAGGGTGAAGGTAGAAGTGTCTACCATCCGTTTTGCTTTGAGGGCTCATGATGAATGGGGATGTAAATCTCGAATGAGGTGGTTTTAGAAGAGGATGATAAAGGCTAATGGCTAATGTGCTTTTATAGGTTCGATTCCTCTTTTGAACTTTGGATTCTTTGGGATAAAGTGTTTGATAGCGATGGATAAGACTAGTACCTTGTTGGCAATCGAGAAAGATCTCGACTTTAATGGCGGTGAGTTACTTTCTTGAGGCTACTTGATGGATTCTGATGGACCCGTAGAGTGCATCTTTCTTGAGTAACTTTGTGGCTTGTGTGGACCGCTTTAGGGATAAAGTCTACAGATAATTGATGATTCAGCTGTTGAATGCTTAAAGGTTGACATCTGGAAAGTTCATCGATTGTTGTGCAATGTCTTGATTACTGGTAATGACCATCGTGTATTGTCATCGAGGAAGTTGATGGATGGTGAGCAATAAAGCTTTTCTTTTACGATAACATGATGCCATAATGTTTGATGAGTGTAGAACTACGTGAGCAGCTATTTGGTGTGCACGATGATCACAGAAAACAATGTAAATCGATGTAAATCGATGCACTATCGTATGAATTTGGAATATTTGTATCATGGACTTTTGGAAAATGGATGGGGCTACTTTGAGACGAAGGGCATGATCCATTGATAATGGGCATTGGTATGCAAAATCGTTTTGGGCCTATCGGGATGGAGGCCTATCTGCAAAATCGACTTAAGGTCGAACTTTGAAAATATTTTGGCACGGCTTGGGTGTATGAACAAAGATTGGATCTTTGGGGTGAAACTTATCATCCACGAGGAAGCATTTAAGGGCGATGATCATGACTAGTCTTTTCTTTCCTCGAACTAACTCGGATCGTTTTCAGTAAAAGGCAGCAATCGACTTAGTGGGTTCAATGAGGCCTTGTGCTAATAGCTGGAGGCATTCTGTTGTGCTACAGGAGGTCGAGGTGTCGTTCTGGATGGGATGCTTTGGTAGGATTGACATCTTCATTTGAGTTTGAAAGGAGACTCGCGAAGGATTTATTCTTCCGAGAGGAAGAGGGTGATGGGCGTGGTGGCTTTACATGCAAAACTCAAGGAGTTTGAGGATATGTCACAGTAATCGGTGGGTGTTCCTTAATGGAAAGCAGGTTTGGGATATACGTATGGAAGGAACATGTGTTTGAAGCTAATTCCCAGGTTTGATGACAAGCTTTTCGGTGAAATTAGATCAAAGCCAATGAGAAGATCTTTAGTGTGGAGATCAGACG
Organism: Citropsis articulata; assembly: GCA_030449925.1. Classification (NCBI taxonomy): domain Eukaryota; kingdom Viridiplantae; phylum Streptophyta; class Magnoliopsida; order Sapindales; family Rutaceae; genus Citropsis; species Citropsis articulata. The sequence goes on along the minus strand of JASUUH010000128.1, from coordinate 1,828,217 downwards.
ATGAGTTTCTTTTGAACAATACGATTGAAAAGCGTATCTGATGGGTTTTAGTGTCGGGTAGTTACGAATGTTTCTCCATTGGCATTTACGAAATATCATCACATGGTTTCGATGGGACTACGGAAGAATCTGAGGGTTGATCATGGATTCTTACATTATCGATAAACCAAATTCTTGGAATGGGTTTGAGAACTTGGATCGGGGCTTTGACCAAGGTATTTTGTGGTGACAAGCAGTTTTGGGTGGCTTTTGGAATGGACACAGGTCGATTCTTTTGTGAAAAGATTGTAGACAATGGATGCATGTCGGAGGATGAGACCTCGAGTTATCTGAGCTGAAATACGGCGGACTCTTGAGGATGAAAGCGATGTCGAATCTTGTTGGTGTTAGAAAAGTTGGATTCAATTTCATCGTTGCAATTTGGTTTGAAGGCTGAATCTTTGGATCAATCGAGCGCCTTTGCGAGCTTGTTGGCCTGATGCTTGGCAAAGTGGCCTTTTCTTTTTATATGTAGCAGCGAGCATCTTTCGGATATGGGCTTTTGAAACTAGAAGATGGGTCTTTTCTTACGGAAAGCGGTATCGTTTCTTGGGCTTTCTAGAAGACCAGTGGGTGAGGATAGTGTTTGGGAACTTAAATGTTTTTCTTTTTGGTTGGGCAAGTGCATTTCTTCTTGTCCTTGCACATGATTTCCGGTGGGGGCTGACTTTTACGCCTTAGCGTAAGTTGCTTTTCCTCGATCAAATCTTTGAAGAATTTCTTTTGTTACGCACTTCCGAGACATTGAAGAGCAATCGATAAATCTTTCAAGAGAAATTGCTTGATGGTAATGTTGTCTTGAGTGAAGTGTCTTTGATATGCGGATGGAGTTCTGCGGAAGGAAGCAATGAAAACATGCTTAAGATGGATCGTTAAATCCGTTGAGCTTGTAGAACAACATGCTCATTCTTTTGTAGTGAACATCGGATGTTTCTTCTCGAGAGAAACACATTTCATCGATAATACTCATTCTGTGTCAACAACGACTCTAGGATCATCAATGGGCGATCATAGATGGCGAAGAGTCTTTGCCTGGTGATTGAAGGAATTGCGGTTGGCGATAATCTCGAGGCTTTCGTACCGTTCGTAAAGATCCGTAAAGCGGGAGTTGAATTCTTTGAGAACTCTCACGAGAATCGGCATTTGGAGCAGACATTTGCAAATATCCATGCATTCATGGAATCTTCATCCGTTTGTATGCAGGAACATCATCGGTGAACGATGAGTGATGACTTTGAAGTGTGATTGACTGTGGAGGTGGATCGGGGAGGTGGTGCGGGTGGTATGAGTGGTGCCACTCTGTGCATGAGTTTCCTCGTCACAAATTGGATCTACAATAGGAGTAGTTCTTCTAGTGGAAGATTGACTTGATCATTTCTTTGTTTGAGCCATCGAGTGTCTGGAAATATCGAGTGGATTCATCATCAGAGAATGATGTCTAAGCAGAGGAAGTGAAGATATCATTGATGGTGCAGTGATGCAGATGCTCGATGGAGTTACGAACATGTATACGATTAGTAGGCTGAAATTTCGATGTGATTTAAGGGTATAGACAGGTTCATCAGGTTTTATCTGGGAAGATATATGGAACTGATGAAGTGGTTGTTTGTCTTTTGGACGTGGTTGTGGTTAGGAATGTATTCGAGGAATGAGCGGGAAATGTTCACGAAGATGAAGGACACGGTGTTGGAGTGCAGTGGTTGACCTGACGGTGGCTGAGTGAGTTGGGTATACACTGGTGGTGTATAGAGTGGAGGTGTGAAGGTTGACTCTGGTTGAACAGGTTGGTGTTTGGGTGACCTTTCTTTTTGAGTGCTTGACTTGACATTCTTGAACTCCTGAGAGATCCGGTTCTGAGCATTGTTATGAGGCAATGAGTAAATCATGCGATAGCCAGTTGGGTTCGATATACTCAACGCGGAAATCATCGGTTGGGATCCACTTCATGAAAGTCGGAACTCACCACGAGATCCGGCCAGTGGTCACGGGGCATTGTTGTACAGTGGTATATACACATAGCATTGGTATCTCGGTTGGTATCGAGCTAACGATTTGTTCGATTGCTTACGGTGAGTTACACCTCTTGAAGTGGTATATGATGAAGAAGGTGATCTAAGAAGAAGAATAGAAAGATATCTTTACACTCATGGATTTGAGTTCAAGTTCTCAGCTTTAGAGACTTGGTCTCCATATCTCACTTTATCCTTGAGGTCTTGTCAACACTATCGATAAAATAGAAAACCTTGTTGAATATTCCATGTTGGACTACAATTTACGAGTCTTCGCACCTCTTATTAGTCACTTACGGACTCTATCAGTTCTAGTGCAGCAATTAGATCTATCCGTTATTGTTACTCTTGGCGTCCTTCTACTCAAAGTATACGGTCTTGACTTGACCGATTATTGCTGCAAGCAACTCAGCGAGCGATATGTAACCCTTGAAATTCGGAAGAGTTAATCCATGTTGGAAGCGTGAAGGTTATACTCTCTTTCGGAATGCGTATGATCTTAGCACCATCGTAAAGGCTTGCGGTCACGGCGAGAATGGCTCTTATGGATACTAGATTGAAGTACCAACATCTTTGTCATTGATGCTTCACCTACATGCGGCTGTCTTACCACTTTGCGAACTTGACATCCTTGAAGATCAGAACGCTTTGAAAGTCAAATCGGATCGAGTCTTTGAGCAGTGGTCACCTCAAAATGGCTACTTTACATCACGGTGGTTCTGGACTTGAAACCATGCTCTTGATCTTCCCTCAGATACCCTCAGTCTTGGCCAGTGAAACCGTACAACCGTTGTCGATCCCAAACAAATCAAAACCGAACCTCAAGTTGATGGTTGGAATGGCTCTCGTATGAGAAATTCCATCAATTCTGACCAATCGGACTTGAGCCCGATTTGAAAAAGGCGAGATCTTGTCAGGATGACCCAGCCCTGAAAGTCGACCAGAACCTCGCACCTCTTTTCTTGTGATACTTTGAGACTCAGAAAAACTTCCATCCGGTTCACTTTGGTAATGGCTATCACTGTACAGCAAGGTGCAAGGCCATTTCTTATGGGATGTTCGGTTCTCACATGTGTGATCCATCCAGGATGATGATGATTACGATGGCGTACTGATGGTCGCGGGGAGTAAAAGAAGATTACAAGGCGAGGTTCTTGCAGACCTCCACGATCCTTCGAGATGATGAACAGTTTACTCGGTGAGGCTGACGTGTTGTTATCCTCCCAGTCTCGATACCTCACTGGGCGTGAGTTAACAACCAAACACATCTCGAGCACATTCGACTGTTATTGATTGGATCTGGTTCTTGCAAAGTCGGTTCCTTCCTTGGGAAAACAAGCGGATCCAGCGATCAGTGGTTTCCAAACCTGTCGATCCCTGTTCTCTCCTGCGGGCGGTTTGAGGAACAGCGATGCGAGCAAGTGTTCGGAACCAGAATGCGAGCCGAGCGAAATCACTGGAATCTCTTGACACGGGATGGAGAATGTCAAGCAGTCGGACAACCGAGAAGGTTGATGCCATTTTGCGAATGGATCGATTGTACTACCTTGAGGCATTGCTAGGGGACATAGAGCTCATACCGTGATTGGCAATTATTTGGGTCTAAGTTCAAAAAAGGCGGATCGCACAAGCGAGCTTGAAGAATTGAAGGTGAGCAAGGTCACAAGTCCTTGTTTGGTGGTCAAACTAAACCTTTACATTCTACGTGCTTTGACTATCGGCCATATTATCGACCTCCTCCGGTCAAAAGACCCAGAGTTACGCGATTCGGTGTTTATCAAACATGTACACTCCCGAGTCGTATGTTATTTTCGTGAGGCCTCTCAGGCTGTGCCGTCTAGACCTCAGAGGTTCAAGGCCACGACCTCCCTGCCGAACACCAACTATCTTGAAGCAGGTTCACACACTATCTTGAGGCGAACCTACTCTTCTCCTCTGAAATGCGATTACTTTCGTGATCCACTGAACTCGGACTGACCAAGATAAAGAGCCCGTACATTTCTGCTCTTGGTATAGTTCGAGAAGAAGATGTTGATCCGTTGATTTGAATCCATCTTTGAGTCTTCTTCTCCAGCGGAATCGTTGTATCCTGCAGTTAGGAAAATATGTGGAAGTTTCTAATGTTCTTATGGCTGACCATCCATCTAATGATCCTCCGATTCACGAGGATTTTCATCGTGAACCCTTGAAGATGAGCACGAAGAGATCTCGCATCTTGATTCGTGATCGCCTCCGTCCTAATCAGTTCGAACCATCTAATGGACCATGGTTTACTTTTGATGATGTTCACAAATGGTTCCATAGATTTCAAGAACTTCTCTTGGCTTGATCTTGATGGCGAAACACGGGCCGATAGTTATCGTGTTGTTAAAGAGTTACGCTCGAGATTAGGATCTCTCGTGATTGGTTCTAAGTATCGGTGAATCTGAGCTCAGGTTATTCGAACAGCCGAGTCTGAGATTGTGTACCTGAGTTTTGGAGAACGAATCTAGGGAATCTGAGCGAGATTTTCATCGGATGAAGTCTGTTCATTGGATCGGAGATCTTGATAAGCCTTCTGAAAGGATGACGGCCTTGTACTCTGGCTGAATGGTTTAATGATCACTCCCTCAGCATGTTTTTATGCGATCTCTTCCTGATTTTGCGGATATTGAGACACGAACTCACTGCGGATAAACTGGATGATCTTACTCTTGGTAAGATCTGATCTTGTCTCTTGTCTTGAAAAGCTTTGTGAGCGGAGAAAGTTTTTGAACACTTTATGGAAGAAGGAACCTTGAGTGCATGCAAAACACCGTCTTGCGATCAAATGCAGGATGAAAGAACACATGTACAAAATCCATTTCCGTAAATTCCTAGCTTCAACACTCTTGGGACAAGTCTTGGCTAAACCAACCTCTGGGTTTTAGGAAGAAACACATCAACACCGTGACGGAAAGATCCAGTGTTTAAATCGCAAAAGAAAGGGCACTTTGCTAGATCTTGCCTGTGATCCAATAATCAGCGGACTCTTTGTCAATAGAGTCTCTCCTGCGAGGATGATGATATTGAATCCAATTACGAGCAGGAAGCTTATGATGTCTGGTGAAGAGCGAGCAGAGAGTCTTGATTACGACTCGGCTCGACTACGAAGGCGTTGCAGCAATCCATCGCGTGAGCATGTCGGACATGTTCTCAGCAGTCCTTGGCTATCTGTATTCACCAAATATGCCAACTGTCATAGGATTCGATCTTGGTTGAGCATATGCTTGTCAGTCCATACTCCCTCACGAGTTTGGAAACACCGCTCTTGAAAATGTAATGGTGAATATTTTATCTGAGACACCTTGCAAGAAACCCGTTGGTATCAGGTTCTTCAGGATTGTGTTCTCTGGATTAATGTCATGGGTTCCTGATGGGGACCTCGTGGGATTGATGTTCTGTCTGATTGAATTCAATGTATGAAGCGACTCTTGCGTCGTTGAGGATATGCTCGATTTCGTTCTCGCTATGAGTCGTCGGTTCTTGCCGTTCTGTCACGAAAATCATGGGTCGCTGCTGTGGAAAACCCTCGCGAGCACTGTTTGTGAAGTGACGCGCGGATCGAAACTGCGGTGAATGCCAGCGGTGGCGCGGTGTCGAGCCAGCACGATTGCTGATATGTTGAAAGCGTTCGTGTCCGGTGAAAAGACTGGTGATGTTGTGACCCTCGATGGTTTTCAGATGATAAGTTCCGCTGGTCGATCCATGGTCGTCTCCAGTGTTCTCGGTTGAAGTCGGGGATTTGGTATGATCGGCGGCAGTCATTGTCGGTCAGACGGTGATGCGCTGCAAGCGGCGCGTCACTTTCGGCTATGGTCGATTTTTATCATGGCGCGCTATGATGATATGTTTTCGAGGATGGTCAGGAGACCATCCTCAGCCGATGGTCATCGGCGTGGATCCGTGAGTCGCGGTGGGCGGACATCTGAATTCCCTTGGCATGATAATGAATTATAGTCTGGACCCCATCGCACAAATTGATGCATTTCCCGGAATCTTGCCGCCGTGAGTTCACCGGATGTCAGCCTCCGACTTTTTTCCATTGCGGTCCTCGAAGTTGTCAAGGATCTGGCGGCCTGGTGACCGACAGCGGTATCAGCATATTCGGCGACCCTGCGACCAGGTCCGTCGGCGGATCCGTGAAGCGGATGCGGTGGCAGTCTTGAGGCGGTGCTGGATGGAAAAGATTTTATTGTGTTCATCGATGGTCGAGGTGAAAAGCATTACCGTGATCTGAAAATCTTGGCGGTCAGTATGCATCAGGAAGTTTGAATTGTCGGATCTGTTTTATTCGAGAATGGACAATATTTCGAAGATTATGGAAAAAATAAGATCTTCTGGGCGTCTTTCTTGCGCAACACAGTTCTCCGGTATGATTTTCGATTCACATCACGGGTAAAAATCTCGCCGGATCTCCTTTCAGACCCTAAAGTTTCCATCCCTTTGGTCGTATTCCTTTTCAGCCATGGTTTCATCGCACAGACCGTGCTCTCGGCAAAGTCATTTCCCTCGATATGACTTTCACTCTCCATTCGGGACTTTGCTCGAAAATTCCTTTTTGGGTTTTATGAGCGTCTACAAAAAAAGATTCTTGCGTGCATCGCGATCGTCTTTTCCTCGGGATTAGTTATTCTCCTAGCAGGATGTTCAGAAGATGAACTTTGGTACATTTGGTGTCTGATCTGTATGCCAAAGTTGGTTTCCTGTCCTCCCTCTCTGACGGCGACAATCCTACTCATGATCTCACTTGGACCTGGTGGTTTCCACCTTGGTGGCGCGGAAATTACATCAATTGCTCGAACTCGTCGGGAACTCCACGATCGAGAAGGCAAGCAGTGGACCTCGGTCTTCGTTTGTCCATCAGCGTCCTCATGTGACTTTTGGACTCGGGACCCGAGCATATGAATAGCAAACTATTCATTTTTCATGGCAACTTCCGTACAGACCTCCTAAATTTCCTCATGGAGCAACCATGTTCCTCTGGTCGACCGATTCCATCCCTTGGACAAACATGATATGTTCATGGTTCCACTCCATCCTCCTCTCGACCAATCGGTGGGCATCGTTCTCGAAGAAAAACGATCATCTGATTTCCTCTTGAGATCTCGAGATCATATGAAGATTTTCCCACATGTCTTTGATGCGACACGGATCTTCCCTACTCATCCTCATGAGAACCGTATCCTCAGATTACATCTTTCGTGAGACAATCCTCGTCCATGACGATTGCGCTTTGGGATTGTGTCACTGGTTTTTTGCACCACGTGTCTTGACGGTGTATCGGGTCGAGATCACGATGGGATGACTCGACCTGAGAACTCTTCACTTTAATAATGGCATTTGTCTTATATGCCATAAAGTCTTAAATGGTTGTCTTTATATATTAAAGTCTTGTGTAAAAGTCTTTTTTGCTATCGAGCTTGACTTTCGTGTCCTTTACTTTTTCAAAGTAGTGGTTAAGTGTCTTTGTCATGTCATTATCGAGTTGTATTATTAGTTTGCATTATTGCTTTACTTTGTCAAGGTTAGAGTAGCGTGTCTAATCTGAGTGGTTGTAATAGTGGGGTCTGTCACTTTGGTTTATTATAAATACTCCTCTATAAATTTCTTGGATAAGCTTTCTTGGATAAGCTTTCTTGGATAAGCTTTCTTGGATAAACTTTCTTGGATAAGCTTTCTTGGATAAACTTTCTTGGATAAAACTTTCTTGGATAACTTTCTTGGATAACTTTCTTGAAACTAATAAAAGCTTTCTTGAAAATCTTGAAATCTCGAGTTCCAATATGAGTGGCTAAATATCTTCTTCTTTATTCTTCCAATAAGGATATGGATCATTATACTGATCGTTTCTATCTGTGACAAGTATGGTATGCTCTCACTCTTGTAGGATCTTGTGTATCGAGAAAGTCTTATGCTGTTGTGCAGTGGTATATATACCATTCTTTGTTTCCTTTATACTAAACACACGAGAGGCCAGTCGAGAAGACCTTTGTTCACCCAGAAGAGATGCCGGGGTGGCTAAGAAAAAGGGTTGGTATGTGTCTTTATGATTTCTCAGTGGTGTTGGGTATATTGGTGGAAACCAGACTATTGGCCCCTAAGGACGATTTGTTCGCATTGCTGGTATAACAATGCCCGATACATCTGGATCTGATGTGAGTTCAAGTGACTCATGAGTTAGTGGATCACGGCGGTATCTGTTATGGGTGTTTGTTATACTCGAGGTGCGAGCAGATCGCTCATTCAATCAGCCAGCTTCGACGGCGCGAGATAGACGATGACACCACGCCAGCATCTCTTCAACCTGCAGCCACTCCGGGCATCTCGGTGAGCAGTGTGTCTTCGGCTCTCGGTGTTTAGTATAGGCGAAACTAATGGTATGTATACCACTCGGTACAGCAGGGCATGGTTTTTTCTGAGAATCTCCCAAGATCAGTTTCAATCGCATGAATATCATATTGAAAGAAATGAAAACGCCATGGTGATCGATCGAAATTATCCTTATTGAAAGAAAGAAAGAAGAGATATTTGACCAACATATTTTGCTCTTCAGATTTTTGAAAGCTTTTGTCAGCTTATTATTAAAGTTGAAAGCCTCTTATCAAAGCGAAAGCTCTATGGCATATAAGACAAATGCCATTATTAAAGTGAAATAGTGCCCTCTGTAGTGTCGAGTCATCTGTCTCGTCGGGATCTTGACCGGATACTTTGGTACATTTCTTGAAGACACGTGGTGGATGGGTGCAACCGAGACCTGATCCGTGTATGGGTGGTGATGGAGGGCAGTGCAGTGAGCGGAGGATATGGTTACGGCGGATAAGGAGTAGAGGAAGATCCGAGGTCGTCTTGGGAAGATATGGGAGTGAAATCTTAAGGATCTTGAGCATCTTGGAAGAGAAATGCTGTGATCGGGTTTTCTTCTTTGAGAATGATGCCTCTCTTGATTGGTTGAGAGTGTGAGGATGGAGTAGGAACCATGAACATATCATGTTTTGGTCGAGGATGTGTGGAGGTGTGGGTTGACCGGGAGGAACATGGTTAAGCTCGTGAGAAATTCTTTAGGGAGGTCTTGGTATGGAAGTCTTGCTGAGGCATGAAAAATGAGGAATAGTTTGCCATTCATATGCTTGGTCACAGTCGAGTCAAAAGTCATTAGTATGAGGATCTTTGGAAATATGGACGATGGACAATGAAAGGTCCTGTTTGCTTGATCGGGGAGTTCACGAGGTGATGAGTTTGAGCAATTTGATGTAATTTTACTGCGCCCAAGGAAGTGGTGAAAACCCTGGAAGTAGGGTCAAGTGAGACTTGTTGGAGTAGGTTGGATGGTTGAGCTGTCGAGGAGAGGGAGGGCAGGAAAACCAACTTTGTGGCATCTGGTTGTAAGACACAAATGTACAAAGTTCATCTTGATAACATCTCGGTTAGGAGAATAACTAATCTGTGAGGAAAGATGATCGGGATGCATGCTAGGAAGAAGCGTAGGCTCTGGACTTTTGTATGAACGTTCATAAAAAACCTAAAAGGAATTTTCGAGCAAGTCACAGATACGGTGGAGAAGTGAAAGTCATATTGAGGGGAAATGACTTTTGAGTGAGAGCATGGTTTGGTAAGGATGAAACCATGGCTATGAAAGGAACATGACCCAAAGTGTGGATAAAGGAAACTTTTTAGAATTAGAAAGGAGATGGGATGAGATTTTTATCACTTTGTGATGTGTTGGAAAAATCATACACAGAACCGGGTTTTAAAGCGAAGAAGATGCTTGTGCAGTAGCATCTTATTTTAAATTCCATAATCTTGGAAAAGATGAGTTGTCCGTTCGACAATAAAGTTGTATCGATAAGATGGAATTCAAACTTGGATGCCATACTTGGTGCCGAATTTCTTTGTAGATCACGTGGTAATCTTTTGACTTCATGAATTGACCTTTGGAGTGAACCTGATAGAAATCTTTTCCATCAATCTGTTCGAAACCTTTGCTCCCGATGCTAAATCAGCATCTGTCTGTAGGATCGTTGTCACAATGTGGGGGATTACCGGTGATGAAATTTCTTGAGTCACATGATGTGTGGAAAAAGTCTCGGAGATAGTTGACAATCCAGAGGCTGTTGAATTTGCTTGCGGTTTAGATAAGTATCTGAAATGCATCGATTCTTGTGCGATGTGGGGTCGGGACTATAATTGCCATCTTGGATTATCATGCCAAGGAATTGATAGATGTCGGCCCATGACTTTTCTCGGATATCGTGACTCCGTATGATTCCTTATTGGCGAGGCGGTTGAGGTCTACGGTGTGAATCATGATCCTTGGAAAACAAAATATCATCGATGTAGATAAGGCGTTTTCGAGGATGGGTTGGAAAATCTTGACCATAGCCTTTTGAAAAGTGATGGTGCCACTTTCGAGCCAAAGGGCATCATTGTCCCGATAGTGGGCATTTGGAATCTGAAGGCCGTTTTGGGTCGATCATCGGGATGAATACCAATGCAATCGACTTGATCGAACTTTGAGAACACGCTGCGCGGAGATGAGCGAACAAGGGAATCTTTAGCGAGAACTTATCATCTTTGAGAAAACCATTGAGGGTTGATAGTCAATGACTAGTCTTTTCTTACCGGACAATTTGACGTTTACCGTAGAATGCTTGGCAAGCCCGATAATGTGGGCTCGATTAAACCATAGCATTGGCATTCATGCAAGTTTCGGATCTGAGGCGTCATGCGGATGTGTAACCTTTGGGTTCGCATCTTCGTTAAACGAAGGAAGCTTAGAGGGTTTTCCACAAAGGAAGGGTGAAAGAGCTGAGTGATTTTCGGAGACGAGCAGCGAACTTTGATTTGAAAGACTCGTAGGGTGAGGAAATATCGAAATTGAGTATATCCTCGATGTATCGATTATAAGGTAGGAATTGTTGCTTGTACACGATACGCTGGCGGAGACATTCAATTTGTGGATAAGTTGTAGAACATCGAATCTATGAGGAGGTCCTTATCGTTGAGGAAGAACTATGACATTATCAGAGAACCAATCTGGAAAGAGCGGATACCAGCGGGTTTCTTGGTAAGCAGTGCGTATTAAAATATTCACCATTAGCGACTTTGAAGTGGGTATGGTGTTCCAGCTTCGGGAGGGAGTATGGGATTAAGCATAGTGTGTTACGAACGGTATCGATGAATCTATGTGATAGGTTTGGCATATTTGGTAGGAAGGATCTTGATTTGTATGGAAGGTGAGACCGTTGCTTAGGAGGAACATGTCTGACATGCTCGATGTGATGGATTGTTGCAACGTCTTGGTCGAGCAGTCGAATCGAAGACTCTCTGCATTTACGTTCTTGACCGGCGTGTTTCGTAACTTCTGAGAATCTGATTGATATCATCGTCCTCGGAGAGGAGGACTACATTGACATCTTTGCGGTAGTCGGCTGATTTTCTTTGGATTGTTGGGGCAAGATCTAGCAAAGTGCCCTTTCTTTCGGATGAAACACACAGGATCTTTCACGTAGGGTGTTGTGAGTTCTTCTGAAAAACCGGTAGGTTGGTTTAGGCTTTGAAGGGACGGTGTGCGGAAGAGTGTTTAGGTTTAGGAATTTATGGAAATGGGATTTTTCTTGGTAGAACAAGTGCGAGGTTCTTTCATCCTTGCATTTGATTGCAAGATGAGGTGTTTGCATGCACTCTTGAAGGGTTCATGCTTTTCCAAAGTGTTTGAAAAACTTTCTGCTCATAGCTTTTCAAGACAGAGGCAATCGATAGATCTTACCGAGTAAGATCATCAGGGTTATCTGGTAGGAGTTCGGTGTCTCGAATATCGCAAAATCTACTGAAGGAAAAACATGCTTGAGGGTGATCATTAAAACCCGTTACTGTGGTACAAGGCATCATCCTTTTAGTGCTTATCGAGATCTCGATGCAGAAACGACACTTCATCGATGAAAATCTCGTCTAGCGATTCTGCTAGATTTGGTTCTCCCAGCGGTTGTCTCAATCTACAGGACTTGTAGTGCAGGTTACTGGAATAGCGGGCTGCGCTGTATTCACCGATGCTTAGGAACCAATCACGGAGAGATCACAGAATCTTGAGCGAACTCTTTAACAACATGATAATATCGGCTCGGTTTTGCCATCGAAGATCGAGCCAAGCGGAGTTCTTGAAATCTATGGAACCGTTTGGCTTTAGGAACATCAATGTAAACCATGGTCCGTTAGATGGTTTGGAACTTGGATTAGGTCTTTGTAAGTCGTGAGCTGGTGGCATCTTGCGTCTCTTGAGCTCATCTTCGTGAGGGTTGTTGGGATGAAAATCCTCGGGAATTGGAGGATCGTTAGATGTGGATGGTTGTGCCATAAGAACATTAGAAACTTCATAATTTTCCTCGGAATGCATTGCGGAGGATACTGGATTACATTGGAGAAGAAGACTCGAAGGATGGATTGTCTGAATCGAGGATCAACATCTTCTTGGGGCTATAAGACGAGTAGAGGCGTCATGGGCTCTTTATCTTTGGTTGATCGATAGGTTCGAGGATAAATTTCTTGAAATGTCGGTGTTCTTTGAGGAGAAGAGTTGTCTCGGCGTAGTGGTGTGTTGTTCGTAGGTTGGTGTTTGTGGTGGTGGAGGTCGTGGCCAAGGCTGGTTGAGGTGCAAGAGTCTGAGCCTCGTGGGAGAGACTTGAAGAGTAGGTTGAACATCGACCTTGAGGTGTTTGTACATGTTTGGAGAAACACGAGGAATCGATGTAACTCTTGGGTGCTTTTGGTGAGGAGGAGGAGGCATTGATAATATGGTGATGGGTGTCAAAGTATGGTGTAGGAGCAGTGTAAAGGTTTGGTTTGACCACCCAAGCAGGGCGGTTGTTGACGCTTGTTTCTCGAACTGATTCTTTCAGCTCTGCTTGGGTATATACGATCTCGAACTTCGCTTTGGGTGAACTTGGACCCCAGAATAATTGCAGTCAATCATGGTACGGAGCTCTATGTCCAGTCTAGCAATTCTGTCTTGAAGGTTGTAGTACAATTGATCCATTCTTGCAGAAATGGCATCAACCTTCTTGTGGGTTGTCTGGACTTGTGCTTGGACATTCTCCGTCACGGTGTCGAGATTCGAGTTTCGTTACAGGCTCGGCATTACGGGTTTGCCGGTTAAGCACTTCGTCTTCTTTGGTTCTCAGCTGTCGAGAGGAAGAGCGAGTTGGACATATGGTTTGGAAACCACTTTGGATTGTGGATCTGTTTGTTTTCCCGAGGAAGGCGACTTTGGTAAGAACTAGATCGATCGTATAACAGTTGGAGCAGAGGTTTGAGGCGAAGTTGGTTGTTAACTTGCTCTGAGGTTTGAGGTATTGAGACTTGGGAGGATAGAACAACGGGGTTGTAGTCTCGGTGGAGTAAAATCTGGTTCGTCGTCGATGAAGGATCGGTGGAGTCTGCAGAACCTCGCTAGTAATCTTCTTTTTACTCACTGCGACTTACGTGGGCGACTTGGTAGTCGTCGTCATCGAATCATCATCATGGCATGGACAGCACGGATCAAACATGTGAGAAACTGGAACATCCCATAAGAAATGGCCTTGCACGCAGGAGTACTGCAGGATAGCCGTTATTAGTGGCTGTGGATGGGAAGCTTTTAACATGCGACAGCGAGATATCATAGCGATGTATGAAAAGGAGGTTACGGGAGGTTGACTTTCGAGGGGTTGGAAGGTCGTCCGGACGATGCAATCTGGCCTTTTCAAATTGGGCTTACGAAGTGCGGATTGGTTGGGAATTACGATGGAATTTCTCATGGTTGGAAAGCCATTCAGCGGCATCGACTTGAAGTTCGGTTTTGGATTGTTTGGGGATTTGGACAATGGTTGGTATGGTTTCATTGTCGGCTAAGATCGTGAGGGTATACGTGGAGGTGTGCGGTGTTGGAAGATCAAGAGCATGGTTTGAAGTCACATAAACCATTTGGTGATGTAAAGTAGCCATTTTGAGGTGACCACTTGCTCGGCGCTTGGATCTGGATTTGGACTTTCAAGGTTTTGAAAGGTTCGGATCTTGAGGATAGGTTGAAGTTTGGGTAAAGGTGAAAGTACCTGCTGCGTATGGGGTTGTAAACGGTACCCAATGACATGTTGGTACTCTTTGAATCTAGTATCCATAAGAGCCATTCTCGTATTGGTGACCTTTCACGACCGTGAGCGTTAAGATCATACGTACTCCTCAGGGGTGGAGGTGAGTATAACCTTCAGCGTTTCAGGTTGGTGATTAACTCTTACGGAATTTCGAGGGTTACATCTCTGCTTGAGTTGCTTGCAAGCCTGCTGGTCGGTTTGGAAGGCGTACTCTTTAGGAGAAGGACGTCTAGTAGTGACAATAGAACGGATAGATCTAATTACAGAATTAGATCGGTGGTAGAGTCTGTAAGGACTAATAAGAGGTAAGGAAGACTCAGAAATTTGTACAGAGTCTGGAACATAGGAATATTCAACAAGGTTTTCTATTTTATTGGATAGGTGTTTTGTACAAGACACAGGTAAGGATAAAGGTGAGGATATGGGCGAGGAGACCTCGGTCTCGAAAACTTGAGAACTTGAACTCATGAGTGTAAAAGTATCTTTCTTAACCTTGCGGATCACAATCTTATCATATACCTCTCTTGAGAGGCGGGTAACTATTTGTAAGCGATCGAACAAATCGTTAGGCTCTGATACCAACTGTATGATCAGGTTTTTCTTCTTTGAGAATGATGCCTCTACTGATTGGTTGAGAGTGTGAGGATGGAGTAGGAACCATGAACATATCATGTTTTGGTCCAAGGGATGTGTGGAGAATTGTGGGTTGACCAGGAGGAACATGGTTAAGCTCCATGAGGAAATTCTTTAGGGAGGTCTTGGTATGGAAGTCTTGCTCAAGGCATGAAAAATGAGGAATTGCATTATGGAACACCCATAACATACTGATACCAAGCCAGGATCCACTAACTCATAGAAAGTCAGTCGGACTACAGGAGATCCGGTAGTCTGAGGCATTGTTATACGAGGCGATGAGCAAATCGTCATTGGGGCCAATAGCCCCGCGTATGGGTTTAGCCAATATACCCAACACGGAGAAATCATGCTTTACCAACCACTTTTTCTTAGCCACTCCGGGCATCTCTTGAATTGAGCAGTGTGTCTTGGCAGCTCTCGGGTGTTTAGTATAAGTGAAACAGCAATGGTATAAAGTATACCCTGGTACAACAGGCATAAGACTTTCGTCTGCGAAGATCTACAGGCGAGTGTAGAGCGTACTTGTCACCTGACGGATAGAAAATGATCACGAGATGGTCGATCTGTCCTTATTGGAAGAATAGAAGAAGAAGATATTTAGCCACTCGTATTTGGAACTTGAGATTTGAGATTTTTGAAAGCTTTTTATTAAAGTTTGAAAACATCAGAAAGCTTATCAAGAAAACATCGAGAAAGCTTATCCAAGAAAGCTTATCTTGGATACTAGATTTGTGATATTGAGTTGTGAAGTTTTGCATGGTATGTGTGCTATGATTTCCTCCGTGGTGTTGGGTATATTGGCTGGAAACCCGAGCATGCGGGCTATTGGCCCTAAGGACGATTTGTTCGTCATTGCTCTGGTATAACAATGATACCGTACTCCATTCTTTGGATCTGCAATGTGAGTTAAGTGACTTTCTATGAGTTAGTGGATCACGGCTTAGTATCGATTATGTTATGGGTGTTCCATGTGCATTGGTATCTCGGTTGGTATCGAGAGGCAGGTTTCGATCACGTGACACATGGGCCGTGGAACACATCTCGATACGAGCGAGGATCATTAACTTCATAGAAGTGGTGAACTCACCGGAGATCCGGTGATGAGGCATTGTTATGCAGGCAATGACGAATCGTCATAGGGCGATAGCCGCATGCTCGTTTCAATATGACACCGGAGAGCCTTCTTAGCCACTCCGGGCATCTCTTGAATTGAGCGATGTGTCTTGGCGGCTCTCGGGGTGTTTAGTATGGTGAGAAACAGCAATGGTATAAAGTATACCACTCGGTACAGCCAGGCGTAAGACTTTCGTCAAGATCTACGAGGCGAGTGTAGAGCATACTTGTCACCAAGCCAGATAGAAAATGATCACAGATAGTCGATCTGTTATCCTTATTGGAAGAATAGAAAGAAGAAGATATTTAGCCACTCATATTTGAAACTTGAGATTTCAATATTTTTGAAGAAAGCTTTTTTATTAAATTTTCAAGAAAACATCGAAAGCTTATCGAAAGCTTATCGAAAGTTTGATTTGAAGTCGGGATTTTGGCGGATTGGTATTCGTCACGATGATCGACCCAAAGCTTACGTATTCCAAATGCCACTATCGGTGGACGGTGATGCCACTTTGAAAGTGGCACCATCGCTTTTCAAGGCTATGGTCAGATTTTCCAACTATCATGGCACTTATCTACGTTGATGATATTTTGTTGTTTTCAAGGATCATGATTACACGAGACTCTCGATCGATTCATCGATAGTGGAATCACGGTCGTGATATACGAAAAAGTCACGGTGGGCGGACATCTATTGAATTCCTTGGCATGATAATCGAAGATGGCAATTATAGTCTGGACGCATACGAAATTGATGCATTTCGGATCTTATCTAAACATGAAACAAATTCAGATTCGCCGGGATTGTCATTATCTCAGAGACTTTTTCCACATTCGGTCCAGCACTTTCGAAGTTGTCAAGGATCTTAAAAGCGGCCCAGGGGTCTAGCGGACAACGGTATCCGGTATTCAAGCAGGTGACTCGGCATCTCTATTGAGACTTCCATCCGATGATTGCCGTATTCTCTGCGGATCAGAATCACCATTGTAGCAAACTTGTTTCCCAGAAGAATCCAAAGCGCCTGAGGCATTCCATGCTATAAATCTGATTCGTGCACAATATTGACATACTCACTCTCGAATATCGATTTCTCGTTTGGCGCTTTCGTATTCCTCCTCCGAAAATGAGTCAAGGAACCGTGACGACTCTTCCTTTTTAGCCTCGTGGCTTTCGTCTTTTCAGTTGCCTTGATTTAATCTTCGGAAGGTTATCGACCATGACATGGTTCGCGACGACCATTAACATGGCGTTTATGGTCTTTAATGGCCATCAAATTGAACTACGAATGAGTTATGTCGGTATTTGTTCAGCGTCTAATCGGACCGGATGCGCGAACTTGTTTCGAAACGCTACTCATCCGATGGTGGATGATAACTCAGTTGGGGACATCGTCATTATGTTCATCACCACTTATTATTAAAGTTTGAAAGCTTTTATTAAAGTTTGAGAAAACATCGAGAAAGCTTATCGAAGCTTATCGAAAGCTTATCGAGAAACATCGAAAACATCGAAAGCTTATCGAAACATCGAGAAAGCTTATCGAAAGCTTATCCGAAAGCAGTTCTGAAGAGGGCTCGTCGTTTATAGGCGAAGCCATAAACTAAAGTGGGACGGGACCCATTATTTACAACCACTAGATTAGGACACGTTGACAAAGTAAAGCAATAATGCAAACTAATAATACAACTCGATAATGACATGACAAGACAACTTTGAAAAAGTAAAGACAACGAAAACTTTAAGACTTTTATGGCATATAAGACAAATGCCATTATTAAAGTGAAATAGTGCCCTACGTAGTGTCGAGTCATACATCTCATCGGGATCTTGACCGGATACTTTGGTACATTTCTTGAAGACACGTGGTGGATGGGTGCAACCGAGGACACAATCCGGCGATCCCGAAGTTCCGGGGTGTATGGGTGGTGATGGAGGGCAGTGCAGGTGGTCTGAGCGGAGGATATGGTTACAGCGGATAAGGAGTAGAGGAAGATCCGAGTCGTCTTGGGAAGATATGGGAGTGAAATCTTCATGGGATCTTGAGCATCTTGGAAGAGAAATCTGTATGATCGGGTTTTCTTCTTTGAGAATGATGCCTCTCTTGATTGGTTGAGAGTGTGAGGATGGAGTAGGAACCATGAACATATCATGTTTTGGTCGAGGATGTGTGGAGGTGTGGGTTGACCGGGAGGAACATGGTTAAGCTCAGCGGGGAAATTCTTTAGGGAGGTCTTGGTATGGAAGTCTTGCTCGAGGCATGAAAATGAGGAATAGTTTGCCATTCGTATGCTTGGTCTGAGTCAAAGTCATTAGTATGAGGATCTTTGGAAATATGGACGATGGACAATGAAGCGAGGTCATTTGTTTGCCTTGATCGGGGAGTTCACGAGGGTGATGAGTTTGAGCAATTTGATGTAATTTCTGCGCCACGAGGAAGTGGTGAAAACCCTTTGGGCGGTCAAGTGAGACTTGTTGGAGTAGGTTGGATGGTTGAGCTGTCGAGGAGAGGGAGGGCAGGGAAAACCGACTTTGTGGCGTACGGATGTAAGACACCAAATGTGCAAGTTCATCTTGATAACATCTCGGTTAGGAGAATAACTAATCACTGTGAGGAAAAGATGATCGGGATGCATCTTAGGAAGAAGCATGGGCTACTGGACTTTTTGTGTAGGCGTTCATAAAAAACACAAAAGGAATTTTCGAGAAGTCCACGAATGCGGTGGAGAAGTGAAAGTCGTATTGAGAAATGACTTTTGGTGAGAGCATGGTTTGGTAAGGATGAAACCATGGCTATAGAAAGGAACATGACCCAGTGTGGATAAAGGAAACTTTTTTGAAAGTGCAGAGGAGATGCAGGATGAGATTTTTATCACAGCGTGATGTGTTGACTGAAAATCATACAGAGAACCGAGGTTTTTAAAGCGAAGAAGATGCTTATGCGGTAGCATCTTATTTTAAATTCCGTAATCTTAGGAAAAGATGAGTTGTCCATTCGACAATAAAGTTGTCGATAAGATGGAATTGAACTTGGATGCCGTACTTGACGCAAGATTTCTTTGTAGATCGCGTGGTATGCTTTTGAACAGCTTGAATTGACCCTTTGGAGTGAACCTGATAAATCTTTTCCATCAATCTGTTCCGAAACCTTTGCTCCCGATTGCTAAATCAGCGGCATCTGTCATGGGATCGTTGTCACGTAGACGGGATTACCAGTGATGAGAAATTTCTTTGAGTAAACTTGCTTTGAACAGAATTTGTTGTCTGTTCGAGGACCCCGTGAAATTAGAGGCTGCTTTCTTTAAGCATCCTTGACAACTTGAGGTGTGGACGCAATGTGTGGAAAAAGTCTAGGAGATAGTTGACAATCCGAAGGCTGTTGAATTTGCTTGCGGTTTAGATAAGTATAGAAATGCATCGATTAACTGTGCGATGTGGGGTGGGACTATAATTGCCATCTTGGATTATCATGCAAGGAATTGATAGATGTCGGCCCTGTGACTTTTCTCGGATATCATGACTCCGGTATGATTCCATTGACCAGCGGGGCGGTTGAGGTCTGGTGTGAATCATGATCCTTGGAAAACAACAAAATATCATCGATGTAGATAAAGGCGTTTTTCAAGGATGGGTTGGAAAATCTTGACCATAGCACTTTTGAAAAAGTGATGGTGCTACTTTCAAGCCAAAGGGCATCCATCGCGATAGTGGGCATTTGGAATCTGAAGGCGTTTTGGGTGATCGTCGGGATGAATACTAATCTGCCAAAATCGACTTAGTCGAACTTTGAGAACACGCTGCGCGCGGGATGAGCAGACAGGTGAGAATCTTTGGCAAAGGGAACTTATCATCTTTGAAAACCGTTGAGGGTTGATAGTCAATGACTAGTCTTTTCTTGCAGGACAATTTTGAGCGTTTACCGGCGTAGAGATGCTTGGCAAGCCCAGAATGTGTGGGCTCGATTAAACAACTAGCCGCCATTGGTGTTGGCATTGACATGCGCAAGTTTCGGATCTGGGCGTCATGCGGATGTGTAACTGTAGGGTTCACGTCTTCGTTAAAACGAAGGGAAGCTTAACAAAAGGCGGGGTTTTCCACAAGGAAGGGGTGAAAAGAGCTGGATGATTTCGGACGAGCGGCGAGAACTTTGATTTGAAAGACTCGTAGGGTGAGGAAATATCGAAATTGGTATATCACCGATGTATCGATTATAAGGTAGAAATTGTTGCTTGTACACGATACGCTTTGGCGAGCATTCAATTTGTGGATAAGTTGTAGAACATCGAATCCTATGAGAGGTCCTTGTCGTTGAGGGAAGAACATGACATTTATCGAGAGAACACTGATGGAAAGGCGGATACCAGCAGGTTTCTTGATAGCAGTGCATGTTAAAATATTCACCGTTAGCGACTTTGAAGTGGGTATGGTGTTCAAAACTTCGGGAGGGAGTATGGACGGATTAAGCATAGTGTGTTACGAACGATGTCGATGAATCATGGCGGTGATAGGTTTGGCATATTTGGTAGGAAGGATCTTGATTTGTATGGAAGGTAGAGGACCGTTGCTTGGGAGGAACATGTGACATGCCGATGTGATGGATTGTTGCGGCGTCTTGATCGAGCGGTCGAGAATCGAAGACTGCATTTACATTTACATTGACCCGGCATGAAGCATTTTTTCTTCGTCATAAGCTTCACATTGAATCTGAGTTGATATCGTCATCCTCGAGAGAGGAGGAGACTACAATGACATCTTTGCGATGAATGCGGTGATTTTCTTTGGATTGTTAGGGCAAGATCTGGCAAAGTGCCCCTTTCTTTTGCGGATGAAACACACAGGATCTTTACGTGGGGTGTTGTGAGTTCTTCTGAAAAACCGGTAGGTTGGTTTGGGCTTTGAAGGACGGTGTCTGGAAGAGTGTTTAGGTTTAGGAAATTTATGGAAATGGGATTTTTTCTTGGTAGAACAAGTGCAGGTTCTTTCATCCTTGCATTGGATTGCAAGATGAGGTGTTTCATGCACTCTTGAAGGTTCCTTCTTTTCCGTAAAAGTGTTTGAAAAACTTTCTCTGCTCCATGAAAGCTTTCGAGACAAGGCAATGATCGATAGATCTTACCAGTAAGATCATCCGAGTTATCTGGTAGGAGTTCGGTGTCTACGAATATCGAGCCGAAAATCTCTGTGGAAGAGGCGCACAAAAACATGCTTGAGGAGTGATCATTAAAACCATTCACGTGGTACAAAGGCATAAATCCTTTGTAGTGCTTATCGAGATCTACGATGCAATGACGACACCGTCGATGAAAATCTCGTCTAGCGATTCTGTGCTAGGTTTGGTTACTCCCAAAGCGGTTGTACCACGATCTACAGGACTTGTGATACGAGTTGCACTGGAATAAGCTGCGGCACTGTATTCAGTGCTTGGGAACCAATCACGGAGATCACAGAATCTTGAGCGAACTCTTTATGACAACATGATAACTATCGGCTCGGGTTTTGCCATAGAAGATCGAAAGCCAAGCGAGTTCTTGAAATCTATGGAACCATTTGGCTTTAGGAACATCATCAGTAATAACCATGGTCCGTTAGATGGTTTGGAACTTGGATTGAAAATCTTTGTGGTAGCGTCGTGAGCGGTGGCATCTTGCATCTCTTGAGCTCATCTTCATTGAGGGTTCGGCTGGGATGAAAATCCTCGGAATTGGAGGATCATTAGATGTGTATGGATGTGCCATAAGAACATTAGAAACTTCACGTAATTTTCCTCGGAATACATTGCGGAGGATACTGCGATTGTTGGAGAAGAAGACTCGAAGGATGGATTGAATCAGATGGGATCAACGTCTTCTTACAGGAATTATAAGACCCGAGTAGAGGCGTCATGGGCTCTTTATCTTTGGTTAGATGCGATAGGTTCGAGGATGAAATTCTTGAAAGTAATCGGTGTTCTTGAGGAGAAGGAGTAGAAGGCATCTCGGCGTATGGTGTGTGTTTCGCCATAGGTTGTGTTGTGGTGGTGGAGGTCGTGGCCTAGGGCTGGTTGAGGTCTGGCATGGAGTGCAGACCTCGTGGGAGAGGGCACTTGAAGGAGTAGGTTGAGCATCGACCTTGAGGTGTTGTACATGTTTGGAAACACGAGGAATCGATGTAACTCTTGGGTCTTTTGGTGAGAGGAGGAGGCATTGATAATATGGGCGATAGGTGTCAAAATGCGGTGTAGGAGCAGGTAAAGGTTTGGTTTGACCGCAAACAAGGGCGGTTGTTGACCTTGTTTCTCGAACTGATTCTTTCAAGCTACTGCATGCGATCTCGATTGGGTGAACTTAGGACCCAAATAATTGCGATCGATCATGATGCAGACTACATGTCGGTCTAGCAATTACATGCTTGAAGGTTGTAGTACAATTGATCCATTCTTGCGAAATGGCATCAGCCTTCTTGTGGGTTATACGGACTTGTGCTTGGACATTCTCCGTCACAGTGTCGAGATTCGAGGATTTCGTTACAGGCTCTGGCATTACGGGTTTGCCGGTTAAGCACTTGCTTTCGTCTTGCTTTGGTTCCTTGTCGGAGGAAGAGCAGTTGGACATATGGTTTGGAAACCACTTTGGATTGTGGATACATTTGTTTTCCCGAGGAAGGGCCGGCTTTGGTAGAACTAGATCGATCGTATAACGAGTTGGAGCAGAGGTTTGAGGCGAAGTTGGTTGTTAACTTGCCTCTGAGTTTGAGGTATTGAGACTTGGGAGGATAGAACAACGGGGTTGTAGTCTCGGTGGAGTAAAATCGGTTCGTCGTCGATGAAGGATCGGTGGAGGTGCGAGAACCTCGCTGGTAATCTTCTTTTTACTCCTGCGACACGTATGGGCGACTTGGTAGTCGTCGTCGTCGAATCATCGTCATCGTCGGCATGGACGGTAGGGATCACACATGTGAGAACACTGGAACATCCCATGAAATGGCCTTGCACGCTTGCTGGGAGTGCAGGATAGCCGTTATTAGTGAAGCGTGGATGGGAAGCTTTTAACTTGGTATGCGAGCGAGATATCATAGCAGTGTATGAAAAGGAGGTTCTGGGAGGTTGACTTTCAGGGGGTTGGAAGGTCATCCGGACGATTACCGTCAGCCTTTTCAAATTGGGCTTGAAATGCAGGATTGGTTGGGAATTACGATGGAATTTCTCGTAGTTGGAAACCGTTCCAACGGCATCAACTTGAGAAGTTCGGTTTTTTGGATTTGTTTGGGGATTTGGACAATGGTTGGTATGGTTTCATTGTCGGCTAAGATCATGAGGGTATCTGTGGAGGTGTGAGGTGTTGGAAGATCAAGAGCATGGTTTTGAAGTCTGTAAACCAGCTGGTGATGTAAAGTAGCCATTTTTGAGGTGACCACTTCGGCCTTGGATCAGATTTGGACTTTCGAGGTTTTGAAAGGTTCGGATCTTGAGGATAGGTTGAAGTTTGGGTAAAGGTGAAATCTGCTGCGTAGGGTTGTAAACGTACCAATGTGACATGTTGGTACTCTTTGAATCTAGTATCCATAGAGCCATTCTCGTGGCCGTGACGCTTTCTGACCGTGAGCGTTAAGATCATCGTACTCCTCAGGGTGGAGGTGAGTATAACGCGTTTCGGTTGGTGATTAACTCTTACGGAATTTCAAGGGTTACATCTTGCTTTCTGCTTGAGTTGCTTGCACAGTCAAGTTGGAAGGCTTGCATACTCTCTTTAGGAGAAGGGACGTCTAGTAGTGACAATAGAGCGGATAGATCTGATTACAATTAGATCGGTGGTAGAGTCTGTAAGGACTAGATGAAGACTCGAAATTTATGCAGTCAGGAGCATGGAATATTCAACAAGGTTTTCTATTTTATTGGATAGGTGTTTTGTACAGACACAGGTAAGGATAAAGGTGAGGATATGGGCGAGACCTCGGTCTCGAAAAGCGAAGCTTGAACTCGAATCCATGAGTGTAAAAAGTATCTTTCTATTATTCTTGGATCACAAATCTTATCGTACCACTCTCTTGAGAGGCGGGTAACTGTAAGCGATCGAACAAATCGTTGGGCTCACGATACCAGCGAGATTGGTATCGAAACTTATGATATGGCTCGTGCAGCGAGATACCAATGCATTATGGAACACCATGCGCGATACCAAGGGATCATAACTCATGAAAGTCGATGGAACTCACGAGAGATCGGTGAGGCATTGTTATACGAGCAATGTGAACAAAATCGTCAGGGCGATAGCCCGCGTACTCGGGTTTAATATACCACCGCGGAATCATGTGACCAACCTTTTTCTTAGCCACTCCGGGCATCTCTTGAATTGAGCAGTGTGTCTTCGGCGGCTCTCGGTGTTTAGTATAGTGACAATGGTATAAAGTATACCACTCTGGTACAGGCGTAAGACTTTCGATGCGAGATCCTGAGGGCAGTGTAGGCGTACTTGTCCAAGCGGATGAAAATGATCACGGATAGTCGATCTGTTATCCTTGTGGAAGAATAGAAGAAGAAGATGTTTAGCCACTTTCATGTTTGGAACTTGAGATTTTGAGATTTTTATTAAAGCTTTTATTGAAGCTTATCGAAAGCTTATCAGAAACTTATCGAAAACATCGAAAGCTTATCCATTCACGGGTTTGCCGGTTAAGCGCACTTTGCTTTGGTTCGCCAGCTGTCGAGAGGAAGAGCGATTGGACATATGGTTTGGAAACCACTTTGGATTGTGGATCATTTGTTTTCGAGGAAGCGGCTTTGGTAATAGATCGATCATATAACGAGTTGGAGCAGAGGTTTGAGGCAGTTGGTTGTTAACTGCGCCTCTGAGGTTTGAGGTATTGAGACTTGGGAGGATAGAACAGCGGGGTTGTAGTCTCGGTGGAGTAAAATCTGGTTCGTCGTCGATGAAGAGGATCGGTGGAGTGCGAGAACCTCGCTAGTAATCTTCTTTTACTCCTGCGACTTACATGGGCGACTTGGTAGTCGTCGTCATGAATCATCATCGTCACAGCATGGACAGGGATCACACATGTGAGAACACAGGAACATCCATGAAAATGGCCTTGCACTTGTACACGGGATAGCCATTATTAGTGGCTGTGGATGGGAAGCTTTTCTTGAGCGAGCAGATATCATAACGATGTATGAAAGGAGGTTACGGGAGGTTGACTTTGAGGGGTTGGAAGGTCGTCCGGACGATCTGCGTCACCTTGGGCTTGAGTGCAGATTGGTTGGGAATTACGATGGAATTTCTCATAGTTGGAAACCATTCAACAGCATCAACTTGAGAAGTTCGGTTGTTTGGATTTGTTTGGGGATTTGGACAATGGTTGGTAAGGTTTCATTGTCGGCTAAGATCAT
Source organism: Citropsis articulata (assembly GCA_030449925.1). Lineage (NCBI taxonomy): Eukaryota > Viridiplantae > Streptophyta > Magnoliopsida > Sapindales > Rutaceae > Citropsis > Citropsis articulata. Next base: position 1,802,918 of record JASUUH010000128.1, on the reverse strand, counting down.
GAGGGTATCTGTGGAGGTGTGAGGTGTTGGAAGATCAAGGCATGGTTTTGAAGTCGTAAACCGATTTGGTGATGTAAAGTAGCCATTTTGAGGTGACCACTTGCTCGGCGCTTGGATGCAGATTTGGACTTTCAAGGTTTTGAAAGGTTCGGATCTTGAGGATAGGTTGAAGTTTGGGTAAAGGTGAAAGTACCTTTGCTGCGTAGGGTTGTAAGAAACGATTACCAATGACATGTTGGTACTCTTTGTTTCTATTATCCATTAGAGCAATTCTCGTGGCCGTGACGCTTCGACCGTGAGCGTTAAGATCATCGTACTCCTCAGGGGTGAGTATAACCGTTTCAGGTTGGTGATTAACTCTTACGGAATTTCAAGGGTTACATCACTGCTTGAGTTGCTTGCAAAGCTTTGGTCAAAGGCTGCATACATACTGCTTTAGGAGAAGGGCGTCTAGTAGTGACAATAGAGCGGATGATCTAATTACAATTAGATCGGTGGTAGAGTCTGTAAGGACTAATAAAGAGGTAAGGAGACTGAAATTTGTATGCAGTGGAGCATGGGAATATTGACAAGGTTTTCTATTTTATTGGATGGGTGTTTTGTCTGACAGACAGGTAAGGATAAAGGTGAGGATATGGGCGGGGAGACCTCGGTCTCGAAAGCAAAGAACTTGAATCCATGAGTGTAAAAGTATCTTTCTGTTCCCCGGATCACAATCTTACATGATATACCACTCTCTTGAGAGGCGGGTAACTGTTGTAAGCCGATCGAACAATCGTTGGGCTCACGATACCAAGCGAGATTGGTATCGAAACTTCACAACTTCAATATGGCTCGATGCTGAGATATGCATTATGGAACACCGCATCACGATACAAGCCGGGATCATAACATGAAAGTCGGTCGGAACTCCACGAGAGATCGGCGGCATCTGAGGCATTGTTATACAGCGATAGCGAACAAATCGTCATGGGCGATAGCCCGCGTACCGGTTTCAGGAACATAACATCACGATACGCGAGGATCCTTTCATGAAAGTCGGTCGAACTCACGAGATCGGCGGTAGTCTGCGGGGCATTGTTATACGAGCGATGGCGAACAAATCGTCCTTGGGGCGATAGCCCGCGTGGGTTTCCGTATATCGATCCGCATTCTCACTGCAGGGCGGTTTGAGGAACAGCGATGCGAGCAAGTGTGGCGGCAAACCCGAATGCGAGCTCGAGCGAAATCACGGAATCTCTTGACACGGGATGGAGAATGTCAACACAAGTCGAACAACCCGAAGGTTGATGCCATTTCTGCGAATGGATCGATTGTACTACAACCGAGGCAATTGCTAGGCGGACATAGAGCTCCGTACCGTGATTATTGCAATTATTTGGGTCTAAGTTCACCCAAAGGCGAGATCAGACGAACGAGCTTGAAAGAATTGAAGGCGAGAAACAAGGTCAAGCGTCCTTGTTTGGTGGTCAAACCTTTACATTCTACACCGTGCTGACACTATCGGCCATATTATCATGACCTCCTCATACCGATCAAAGACCCGAGTTACATCGATTCCTTGGTGTTTCTCGAACATGTACAAACACTCGCCAGTCGTATATGTTGCTACTTTCATGAGGCCCGCCTCCTACGAGGCTGTGCCGTCTAGACCTCGGCCGGTTCACAGGCCACGACCTCCACTTGACACACTACTGTCTTTGAAGCAGTTCACACGACTTATCTTGAGGCGAACTACTCACTCCTCGTGAATACACGATTACTTTCCTATCACGAACTGTCGGACCGACCAAGATAAAGAGCCCGTCAATTTCTGCAGTGCTTATAATTCCAGAAGAAGATGTTGATCCGCCAGTTGATTTGAATCCATCGCTGAGTCTTCTTCCGTGAGAATCGGTTGTATCCTCTGCAAGTTAGGGAAAATATGTGGAAGTTTACAATGTTTATGGCGCGACCATCCATCGTCTAATGATCCTCCGATTCACGAGGTTTTCATCGGTGAACCCGATGAAGATGAGCACGAAGAGATCGCATGCCAGGTTCGTGATGCGCTTCTGTGCGGCTAATCAGTTCGAACCATCTAATGGACCATGGTTTTGTTGATGATGTTCACAAAGCGAATGGTTCCGTAGATTTCAAGAACTTTGCTTGGCTTGATCTTGAGATGGCGAAACACAGGCCGATAGTTATCGTGTTGTTAAAGAGTTACGCTCAAGATTCTTAGGATCTCTCGTGATTGGTTCTAAGTATCGGTGAATCTGGACTCCAGGTTATTCGAACAGCTGTACCGAGTCCTGTTGTGTACTGACCCGGTTTTGGGAGAACGAATCTAGCGAGAATCTGCTGGGCAGATTTTCATCGGATGAAGTCTTGTTCATTGCGGATCGAGAGATCTTGATAAGCCTTCTGAAAGGATGTGACCTTGTACTCTGGTGAATGGTTTTAATGATCACTCCGCCAGCGTGTTTTTGTGCGATCTCTTATACTGATTTTGCGATATTCGAGACACGAACTCACCGGATAAACTGGATGATCTTACTCTTGGTAAGATCTGTCGGATCTTGTCTCTTGTCTTGAAAAGCTTTGTGGCGGAGAAAGTTTTTGAACACTTTATGGAAAAGAAGGAACCGCCCGAGTGCATGCAAAACACCTCGTCTTGATCAAATGCAAGGATGAAAGAACTGCACTTGTTCTACCGAGAAAAATCCCATTTCCGTAAATTCCTAGCACAAACACTCTTGGGACACCGTCCTTGAAGCCTAAACCAACTCTGGGTTTTAGGAAGAAACACATTGTCAACACCGTGACGGAAAGATCAGGTGTTTAAATACGCAAAGAAAGGGCACTTTGCTAGATCTTGCCAACGATCCGGTAAATCAGCCGGACTACTGCGGCATGTCAATAGAGTCTCTCCTGCAGGGATGATGATATTGAATCACATGATACGAGCAGGAAGCTTATGATGAAAGCGGTCTTCGTCTTTGGTGAAAGCGAAGCGGTCTTGATTACGACTCGGCTCGACTACGAAGGCGTTGCAACGTCCATCGCGTCGAGCATATCGGACGTATGTTCCTCACAGCAGTCTACCTTGGCTACAATCGGTATCCTTACCAAATATGCCAAACTATCAACATCGTAGGATTCGTGATCTTGGTTGAACACTATGTAATCGTCCATTCACTCGCAGGTTTTGGAAACACCAGCTCTTGAAATTGCAATGGTGAATATTTTATCTGAGACACCTTACCGAAACCCGTTGGTATCCAGGTTCTTTCCAGTTGTGTTCTGGATAAATGTCATAGGTTCTTCCTCGATGATAAGGACCTCCTCATGGGATTTGATGTTACAAACATCCACAAATTGAATGTCTCATGAAGGTATCGGTACAACAACAATTCTATCTTGTCATTGAGGATATACTCGATTTCGATATTTCCTCACCTATAGTCTTTCGAATCAAAGTTCTTGCGTTACGTCACGAAAATCATCGGCGGTTCTTTCACGCTTTCCTTTGTGGAAAAACCCTCGGTTCTTTGTTAAGCCTTGAGCAATGAAGATGTGAACCTAAAGGCTACATAGACAGCCTCGGATGAAACTTGCACAAGTGAATGCCAGCTAATGGCGCAGGTTTAATCGAGCCACACATTACGATTGGGCTTGCGAGCATTCTATGTTGAAAGCGTTACGAAATTGTCGGGGTAAGAAAAGACTAGTCATTGACTATCGACCCTCGATGGTTTTCTCAAGATGATAAGTTCCCTTTGCGAAGATTGATCCTTGTTCGTTCGTCTCAGTATGAGGTGTTCTCAGTTTGATTTGAAGTCGAGTTTTGTGATTGGTATTCGTCACGATGATCGACCCAAGCGGCATACATATTCAAATGCCACTATCGGTGGGCGGTGATGCCACTTTGGCTTGAAAGTGGCACCATCGCTTTTCAAAGGCTATGGTCAGATTTTCCAACTATCCTTGGCATATCTACGTTGATGATATTTTGTTGTTTTCGAGGATCGTGATTCCTAGACTCCTCGATGGGTTCACATCGATAGTGGAATCACATGGGTCATGATATAGAGAAAAAGTCACGGTGGGCGGACATCTGATTGAATTCCTTGGCATGATAATCCAGATGGCAATTATAGTCACTGGACCCCGCGTATGAAATTGATGCATTTCGAATCTTATCTAAACATGACAAATTCAGCGATTCACCGGGATTGTCAACTATCTCGAGACTTTTTCCACATTGCGGTCCGCCGAAGTTGTCAAGGATCTTAAAGCGGCCCGGGGTCTGAGCGGACAGTGTCAGCGGCTCAGCGGTACTCGGCCTTGGAGCAGTTGATGGAAAAGATTTCTATTGTGTTTACTCCAGTGGTCAATTCAAGGAAGCTGAAAAGCATTACCACGTGATCTGAAGAAATCTTGGCGATCAAGTATGGCATCAGGAAGTTTGAATTCCATCTTATCGGATACAACTTTATTGTCGAATGGACAACTCATCTTTTAGAAGATTATGGAATTTAAAAATAAGATCTTCTGGACAAGCATCTTAGCCTTAAAACACAGTTCTCGGTATGATTTTCGATTCAGCACATCGCGGCGATAAAATCTCATCGGATCTCCTTTCTGAACCCCAAAAAGTTTCCTTTATCCGCTGGGTCGTGTTCCTTTCATGCCATGGTTTCATCCTTTGAACCATGCTCTCGAAGTCATTTCCCTCGATATGACTTTCACTTCTCTCCAGATTCGAGGACTTTGCTCGAAAATTCCTTTTGGGTTTTTATGAGCGTCTGCAAAAGTCCGAGCTATGCTTACAGCATGCGTCACGATCATCTTTCTCGCGGGATTAGTTATTCTCCTAGCAGGATATTCACAGAAGATGAACTTTGGTACCTTTGGTGTCTTCTGATCTGTATGCCTGAAGTTGGTTTTCACTGTCCTCACTCTCCTTGAGGCTCGACCATCCAGCCTACTCCAAGTCTCACTTGGACCTGCTCCAGGTGGTTTCACCACTTCGCGGTGGCGCAGAAAATTACATCAGTGCTCGAACTCGTCACTCGGGGAACTCCACACGATCGAGAAGACAAGCAGTGGACCTCGGTCTTACTTGTCCATCGTCCGTATTTCCAGCATCCTCGTATCTAATGACTTTTGGACTCGGGACCGAGCATATGAATGGCAAACTATTCCTCGTTTTCATGCCTTGAGCAGACTTCCATCTACAGACCTCACAAGAATTTCCTCATGGAGCTTAACCGTATTCCTCTGGTCGACCGCGATTCTCACGCGTCCGCGGACGAAACATGATATGTTCATGGTTCTACTCCATCCTCGCTCTCGACCGAGTCGGTGGGGCATCGTTCTCGAAGAAAAACGATCATCTGATTTCCTCTTAAAGATGCTCGAGATCATATGAAGATTTCACTCCGTATCTTTTGATGCGACCACGGATCTTCTCTACCTCCTTATCCATGAACCGTATCCTCAGATTACATCTTTCGGGAGTCCTCATCCATGCGCGGGCTTGATGCGCTTTGGGATTGTGTCACTGGTTGCAATCCAGCGTGTCTTGAAAGCGAAGTATCGGGTCGAGATCACGATGAGACGGATGACTCGACACTTCTGAGGGCACTATTTCCCTTTAATAATGGCATTTGTCTTATATAAAAGTCTTAAAGTAGTTTGTCTTTATATATTAAAGTCTTGTGTAAAAGTCTTTGCCCTTATCGAGCTTGACTTTCGTGTCCTTGTCTTTCTTTTCAAAGTAGTGGTTAAGTGTCTTTGTCATGTCATTATCGAGTTGTATTATTAGTTTGCATTATTGCTTTACTTTGTCAAGGTTAGGTAAGCGTGTCTGTCTAGTGGTTGTAATAGTGGGGTCTGTCCACTTTGGTTTATGGCCGATACATAAATGAAATGAGCTCCTCTCTTTTGTAAATCAAGCTTTCTTGGATAAGCTTTCTTGGATAAGCTTTCTTGGATAAGCTTTCTTGGATAAGCTTTCTTGGATAAGCTTTCTTGGATAAGCTTTCTTGGATAAGCTTTCTTGGATAAGCTTTCTTGGATAAGCTTTCTTGGATAAGCTTTCTTGGATAAGCTTTCTTGAAACTTTAATAAAAAGCTTTCTTCAAAAATCTTGAAATCTCGAGTTCGAATATGGTGGCTAAATATCTTCTTCTATTCTTCGATAAGGATATGGATCGACTATCTGTGATCTTTTTCTATCTGGCTTGGTGACATGTATGCTCTACGCCTCTTGTAGGATCTTGTGTATCGAGAAAGTCTTATACTGTTGTGCAGTGGTATACTTTTATACCATTGCTGTTTATATCTTAAACACACAGAGGCGGTCGAGAGACCTGTTTGTTCACAGAAGAGATGCGGGAGTGGCTAAGAAAAGGGTTGGTATGTGTCTTATGATTTCCTCAAGTGGTGTTGGGTATATTGGTGGAAACCGAGCATGCGGGCTATTAGCTAAGGACGATTTGTTCGTCATTGCTCTGCAGTATAACAATGCCCGTACTCATTCTTTGGATCTACTGTGTGATTAAGTGACTTTCTATGAGTTAGTGGATCCTGGCTTGGTATCAGTATGTTATGGGTGTTCCATAATGCATTGGTATCTCAGTTGGTATCAGAAATTACATCAAATTGCTCAAACTCATCACCTCAGGGAACTCCCTGATCAAGAAGGCAAACAGTGGACCTCAGTCTTCATTGTCCATCGTCCATATTTCCAGCATCCTCATACTAATGACTTTTGGACTCAGGACCAAGCATATGAATAAACTATTCCTCGTTTTCATGCCTTGAGCAAGACTTCCATTACAGACCTCACAAGAATTTCCTCATGGAGCTTAACCGTATTCCTCAAGTCAACCCCGATTCTCCACGTCCATGGACGAAACATGATATGTTCATGGTTCTCTCATCCTCTCACTCTCGACAATCGGTGGGGCATCGTTCTCGAAGAAGAAAAACTGATCATCTGATTTCCTCTTGAGATGCTCGAGATCCTTATGAAGATTTCACTCCATATCTTTGATCGACCTGGATCTTCCTACTCCTTATCCATGAGAACCGTATCCTCCAGATTACGTACTCGGCCAGATAGTCCTCCATCCACCACACAGGAACTTGTTGCCTTTGGGATTGTGTCCACTGGTTGCACCATCCACGTGTCTTGAAGCTTGACCCAAGTATCCGGTCGAGATCACGATGAGACGGATGACTCGACCTTCTGAGGAGCACTATTTCACTTTAATAATGGCATTTGTCTTATATGCCATAAAAGTCTTAAAGTAGTTTGTCTTTATATATTAAAGTCTTGTGTAAAAGTCTTTGCCACTTATCAACTTGACTTTCGTGTCCTTGTCTTTACTTTTTCAAAGTAGTGGTTAAGTGTCTTTGTCATGTCATTATCGAGTTGTATTATTAGTTTGCATTATTGCTTTACTTTGTCAAGGTTAGGTAACGTGTCCTAATCTAGTGGTTGTAATAGTGGGGTCTGTCGGCTTTGGTTTATGGCTTATACATAAATGAGGAGCTCCTCTCTTTTGTAAATTAAGCTTTCTTGGATAAGCTTTCTTGGATAAGCTTTCTTGGATAAGCTTTCTTGGATAAGCTTTCTTGGATAAGCTTTCTTGGATAAGCTTTCTTGGATAAGCTTTCTTGAAACTTTAATAAAAAGCTTTCTTCAAAAATCTTGAAATCTCAAGTTAGAATATGAGTGGCTAATATCTTCTTGCTGTTACTTAAATAAGGATAACGGATCATTGTCTGTGATCGTTTCTATCGCTTGGTGACAAGTATGCTCTCAGCCTCTTGTAGGATCTTGTGTATCGAAAGTCTTATACAGTGTGCAGTGGTATACTTATACCGTTGCTGTTTACTTTATCTTAAACACAGAGAGCCGTAGGAGACACTGTTCACCAGAGATGCGGTAGCTAAGAAAAAGAGGTTGGTATGTGTGCTATGATTTCCTCCGTGGTAATTGTTGGGTATATTGGTGGAAACCGCATCTTGAGGCTATTACTAAGACGATTTGTTCGTCGTTGCTGCATATAACAATGCCCGTACTCATTCTGGATACTGATTCAGTGACTTCATGAGTTAGTGGATCACGGCTTGATGGTGTTATGTTATGGGTATCTCAGTTGGTATCAGAGCCATATTGAGTTGTGAAGTTTTGATACCAATCTCAGTTGGTTGGTTGTTAACTTGCTGCCTACAGGTTTGAGGTATTGAGACTTGGGAGGATATCTGAGATAACGTCTACAGTTTGGATAAATGTAGAAGTTCCGTTGGTATGATTCTTTCAAGATTGTAAGTTTTATTGTCGTTCTGTCCACTGTCCTTATCGGGTTCATGTTCTACTCAGCTCTCGGTTGAAAATGTCTGACAACTGATGACATCGTGGGCATATCAGCAAGATCACTTCTCGTGCCAGCGACCTTTCTGAAACCGTGAGGCCGTTCTGACCTTGACTGTCGTTAATGAAACATAATCCAACCGACATGAGGGAGATAGTTTAGGACGGATCCTTGACAGCACCAGTAAGCCTAGCTGGGTCTGGTGCATCTTCCGGGTGAGCGATGGTATTGGGTGATCGTACATGTGGTTTTGCGCCGCCCTATATTCGGTGCAGTATGTGAGGCGGTATATAACTGCTGAATCCTAATGGCTGCCAAACTGAAATGGAGATGTGGTCGGCGAACTAATTGCTGTCCTGGTCTGTCATCTCAGCTACGATAAATTCGAAGTGAATATGCAGCGGTCTTGTAGAAATCGGCTCATGGATGTCGAAACGTTTTCGGTGAGATTCGGATCTAGAAGAGATAGACTTGAGAGGATTACCCGGGAAGAGTGTTTAAGCAAACATGATTTTTATTTCAACTTGAACTTTTCTTACAGAGGCTCTTAACCTCAGACTGGCTTACGGATCGTAATCCGACTCTTTTTCTTACAAAGCTTACTATATAGCTAAAAAGCTAAAAGGATAAGGCAGGACCTTATCCTTTATCACGATTAAAGTAGCTTTTCATAAGCAAGCGAAAAGCTTAAAGTAGCTTTTACAAAGCATAAACAAACAAAAGCTTAAAGTAGCTTTTACAAAAGCAAATAGTAAAAGCCAATTATTATGCTTGCCTAGAAGACAAAATATTAAAGCCATGATTCACGGGTGGATGGGAATCGAGAAATAGTATCGTATGATGATGATCGATGAAGGCGATGTGTAGTTACATGTCGATCAGTGAGGCCAATTTGAATAATCTCTTTACGGAAGGCTTTCTTCCTTGTTTTCGGCAATAGAGATCATATCGATACACGAGGATGGTGACCTTGTCTTTGTCGGCATGGAGTCTGCTTGTTTACGATTTCTTCTCTAAAGTAAAGGTGCAGGTGGTTTGTACATGGAGAGATTGGTGTGGTCAATATAAGTAGGAAAAGTGCCATAGACTTACTGCGAGGGCATTTACGGCGTGGCATTGTTCCCATAGAGTGAAAGGATTCGCGGTCATGGTGGTGGATGATAGGTTTGACCGATGGTTTTCGTATGGGCCCGTATATGCATTAATTTAACAATAACAATGGTGGGGTGTTGTATACATTCTCTGTGATAAGTTCGAGGGTAGAAACGTCGCTTGAATATGGGCTGAACATTTTGTCAAACCATTTTCCTTTTCCGTACGCTAGTGTGGATTAGATGCGGATTTAACGAGGAAGGCAAGCTGGACAAAGGTTTAACGATGCAGGAAGATGTAGAAGGCTTGGGGGTTATGTCGGTGATAACGATGGTGACCCCATTAGAATGTTCATCATTACATGGTAGAAAGTTTCTTGAGAGTAAAAATGAGTTGATGCATCAGTGAGTTTGGATGAGGTTGAAGGGTTGATGACTTAAACCATCTTTACGAGCTTAAACTCTGGCGGCCATAAGAGACCATAGGCGCCATGTGAGGTTGTTGGGACGATTAAAGTCGTATTTGTGATCATGACTTTTTCAAAGATGAAGTTACGGAGGTTCTTGAGAGCCGTTGTATGAAAGTCGTAAGGGTGAAGGTAGAAGTGTCTACCGTCGTTTGCTTTGAGGGCTCATGATGAGTGGGGATGTAAATCTCGAATGAGGTGGTTTTAGAAGAGGAGTGATGATAAGGGCTAATGGCTAATGTGCTTTTATAGGCTCGATTCCTCTTTTGAACTTTGGATTCTTTGGGATAAAGTGTTTGCCGATAGCGATGGATAAGACTAGTACCTTGTTGGCAATCACTGAGAAAATATCTCATTTTAATGGCGGTGAGTTATCTTCTTATGCTATGGATTCTGATGGACCCGTAGAGTGCATCTTTCTTGAGTAACTTTGACAGCTGGCTTGTGTGGACCGCAACTTTAGGGATAAAGTCTCTGAGATAATTGATGATTCCAAGAAACTGTTGAATCTGCTTCTTTGAAAGGTTGACATCTGGAAAGTTCATCAATTGTTGTGCAATGTCTTGATTACGGTGGTAATGACCATCGTATATTGTCATCGAGGAAGTTGATGGATGGTGACAATAAAGCTTTTCTTTTCTGATAACATGATGCCATAATGTTTGATGAGAGTGTAGAACTCTGTGAGCAACTGCTGGTGTGCCTGATGATCTGTGGAAAACAACAAAATGTCGTCAATGTAAATCAATGCACTATGCAGTATGGGCTGGAAAATTTGTATCATGGACTTTTGGAAAATGGATGGGGCTACTTTGAGACCGAAGGGCATGACAGTCCATTGATAATGGGCATTGGGTATGCAAAATGCAGTTTTGGGCCTATCAACAGGATGGAGCCTATCTGCCAAAATCGACTTAAGGTCGAACTTTGAAAATATTTTGGCTTTGGGCAGGTGTATGAACAATGATTTGATCTTTGGGGTGAAACTTATCATCCACGAGGAAAGCATTTGGGGCGATGAGTACATGACTAGTCTTTTCTTTCCTCGAACTAACTCGGATAGTTTTCAACGTAAAAAGGCTTGGCAAGCCAATCGACTTAGTGGGTTCAATGAGGCCTTGTCTTCAATAGCGGAGGCATTCTGTTGTCTTGAGGAGTGCGAGGTGTCATTCTGGATGGGATGCTTTGGTAGGATTGACATCTTCATTGAGTTTGAAAGGAGACTCGCGAAGGATTTATTCTTCCGAGAGGAAGAGGGTGATGGGCTGGTGGCTTTACATGCAAAACTCGAGGAGTTTGAGGATATGTCACTGTGTCGGTGGGTGTTCTTAATGGAAAAGCAGGTTTGGGATATGCATGTATGGAAGGAACATGTGTTTGAAGCTAATTCCCACAGGTTTAATGACAAACTTTTAAGGAAATTAGATCAAACCCAATGACAAGATCTTTAGTGTGGAGATGCGAACCGATGAGTTCTTTTGAACAATACTGATTAGGAAAAAGCGTATCACGATGGGTTTACGTGTCGGGGTAGTTACGAATGTTTATCGATTGGCTTTTCTGAAATATCTGTCACATGGTTTCCGGTGGGACTACGGAAGAATCTGAGGGTTGATCATGGATTCTTACGCTTTATCGATAAACGGATTCTTTGGAATGGGTTTGAGAACTTGGATCGGGGAGTGAGACTTTGACGAAGGTATTTTGTGAGCCCGACAAAGCAGTTTTGGGGTGGCTTTTGGAATGGACACAGGTCGATTTCTTTTGTGAAAAGATTGTAGACAATGGATGCATATCGGAGGATGAGACCTCGAGTTATCTGAAATATTACAGGCGGACTACGCTAGGATGAAAGCGATGTCGAGAATCTTGTTCGGCTATTCGAAAAGTTGGATTGATTTTAAATTGTCTGCTGGTGGTTTGAAGGCGTGAATCTTTGGATCGATCGAGCTGCCTTTGCGGGCTTGTTGGCCAATGCTTGGCAAAGTGGCCTTTTCTTTTGCATATGTAGCAGCGTCTTTCTCGGATATGGGCTTTTGAAACTAGAGATGGAGTGCTTTTCTTACGAAGAAGCGGTATCGTTCTTGGGCTTTCTAGAAGGCCGTGGGTGAGGATAGTGTTTGGGAACTTACGGAAATGTTTTTCTTTTGGTTGGGCAAGTGCATTTCTTCTTGTCCTTGCACATGATTTCCAGTGGGGCTGACTTTTACCGCAGCGTAAGTTGCTTTTCCTCGATCAAATCTTTGAAGAATTTCTTTGTTCGCCATATCGAGACATTGAAAGCAATCGATAAATCTTTCGAGAAATTGCTTGATGGTAATGTTGTCTTGAGTGAAGTGTCTTTGAATATGCGGATGGAGTTCCTGGAAGGAAGCAATGAAAACATGCTTAAGAGATGGATCGTTAAATCCATTGAGCTTGTAGAACAACATGTACTCATTCTTTTGTAGTGAACATCCAGGATGTTTCTTCTCGAGAGAGCAACATTTCATCGATAATACTCGTTCACTGGTGTCGACAATGACTCTAGGATCATGATGCGATCATAGATGGCGAAGAGTCTTTGCGCTGGTGTGATTGAAGGAATTGCGGTTGGCGATAATCTCGAGGCTTCGTACCGTTCGTAAAGATCCCGTAAAACGGGAGTTGAATTCTTTGAGAACCCTCTGAGAATCGGCATTTGGAACAGACATTTGCATTTGGAACTCGAATGTCTGGCAAACTTCACAAATCCAAAAAACCGAACTTCTCAAGTTGATGCCGTTGGAATGGCTCTCCAACTATGAGAAATTCCATCAGAAGCCCAATTTGAAAAAGGCGGGGACAGTCTTGTCCGGATGACGCCCCACGAAAGTCAACCTCAGGAACCTCCTTTTCGTACAACTGCTATGATATCTGCTGTTGAACGGCTCGAAAAACTTCCGTCCAGTTTCACTAATGGCTATCAGTGTACCTAGCAAGGTGCAAGGCCATTTCTTATGGGATGTTCGGGTTCTCATGTGTGATCCCGGCTGTCCATGCGGGATGATGATGATTACGATGGCCGGCGACTACGAGTCGTCCGCGAAATCGCGGGTAAAGAAGATTACTAGGCGAGGTTCTTGCGGACCTCACGATCGCCCGTGGATGATGAACGATTTTACTCGGTGAGACTACAACCTGTTGTTCTATCCTCCCAGTCTCGATACCTCGAGCACATGTGGCGGCAAGTTAACAACGACACATCTCGAACCTCTGTTCGACTGTTATATGATTGGATCTGGTTACGAAAGTCGGTTCCTTCAGGAAAACAAGCGGATCCAGCGATCGAAGTGGTTTCCAAACCGTATGTCGATCCACATTCTCTCCTGCGGGACGGTTTGAGGAACAGCGATGCAAGCAGTGCTTGGCGGCAAACCAGGAATGCGAGAGCTAACGATTTGTTCGATTGGCTTCTGATGAGTTACTGCCCTCTTGAATAGAGTGGTAGATGATAGAATATTTGTGATCTGAAGAATAATAAAAGAAAGATACTTTTTACACTCATGGATTCGAGTTCAAGTTCTCGAGCTTTTGAGGCGAGGTCTCCTCGATCTCCAATATCCTCCTTTATCCTTGCAGGGTCTTGTACAAAACACTATCGATAAAATAGAAAACCTTGTTGAATATTCACATGTTCGGACTACTGCAAATTTACGAGTCTTCGCACCTCTTATTAGTCCTTACGGACTCTGCCAGTGCAGTAATTAGATCTATCAGATTCTATTGTCCTTCTTAGGCGTCCTTCTCACAAGAGTATATACGGTCTTGACTTGACCGGTGTGCTTTGCAAACTCAGCGAGCGATATGTAACCGGGAAGAGTTAATCACCTGGAAGCGTGAAGGTTATACTCACTCCACCTCGGAGATGCGTATGATCTTAGCACTTCGTGGTCGTAAAGGCTTCGGTCACGGCGAGAATGGCTCTTATGGATACTAGATTCAAGTACCATCTTTGTCATTGATGCTGATGCACTGACCCTACATGCGGTGTGTATACCTTTTGCGAACTTGTCGCGAAGATCAGAACGCTGAAAACCTTGAAAGTCGAATCCAGATCGAGGTCTTTGGCAGTGGTCACCTCGAAAATGGCTACTTTCGTCACCGGTGGTTCTGAGACTTGAAACCATACTCTTGATCTTTACCTCACTCGCGGATACCCTCGTGATCTTGGCAGGCAATGATAAGGACCTCCTCATTTGATGTTCTACAACATCATCCAAATTGAATGTCTCATGAAGGTATCGGTACAAACAATTCTACGCCTATCTTGTCGTTGAGGATTTACTCGATTTCGATATTTCCTCACCTATAGTCTTTCGAATCAAAGTTCTTGCGTTACGTCACGAAAATCGTGGTTCTTTCACTTTCGCTTTGTGGAAAAACCCTCGATTCTTTGTTAAGCTTCCCCGACAGCAATGAAGATGTGAACCTACAAATTTACACATCGGGCATGGCGCCTCGGATGAAACACACTGAATGCCAGCGACTCATGGCGCGAGGTTTAATCGAGCCCACACATTACGATTGGGCTTGTCAAGCATTCTATGTCGAAAGCGTTACTGAAATTGTCCGGTGAAAAGACTGGTCATTGACTATCGACCCTGATGGTTTTCTCGAAGATGATAAGTTCCGCTTTGCGAATTGAGTCCTTGTTAGTTCGTCTCAGGCGCAAAGGTGTTCTCAGTTTGATTTGAAGTCGAGGATTTTGGCAGATTGGTATTCGTCACGATGATCGACCCAAGCGGCCTTACGTATTCCAAATGCCTTATCGGTGGACGGTGATGCCACTGGCTTGAAAGTAGCATGTCACTTTTCAAAAGGCTATGGTCAAGATTTTCCAACTATCTTGGCATACATTGATGATATTTTGTTGTTTTCCGAGGATCATGATTCGCACGAGACTCCTCGATCGGTTCATGTCGATAGTGGAATCATGGGTCATGATATCGAGAAAAAGTCACGGTGGGCGGACATCTGAATTCCTTGGCATGATAATCGAGATGGCAATTATAGTCACGGACCCCATACGAAATTGATGCATTTCGGATCTTATCTAAAACAATTGATTCAGGATTGTCATTATCTCGAGACTTTTCCACACATTCGGTCCTTTCGAAGTTGTCAAGGATCTTAAAAGCGACCCGTGGTCTAGCGGACAACGGTGTCAAGACTCAAACGGTGACTCATCTCTTATATTTGAGACTTAGTCGATGATTGCCGTATTCTCTCTGCGGTCGAATCACCGTATTGGCAAACCTTTGTTTCCCGAAAAATCAAGCGCCGGGCGTTCCATACTGCTCGTCTGAGTTCGTGCACAATATTGACATCGGCCTCACTCTCGGAATATCGATTTCTCATTTGGCGCTTTACCGTATTCCTCCTCGCCAAAATGAGTCAAAGGAACCCAATGAGACTCTTCCTTTTTTCAGCCTCATGGCTTTCGTCTTTGGCTTCAGTTGCCTTGAGATTTAATCTTCGGAAGGTTATCAACCACATGGTTCGCGAGTTGACGACCATCTGTAACATGGCGTTTATGGTCTTTAATGGCCGTACAAAATTGAACTACCAGAATGAGTTATGTCGACCATTTGTTCAGCGTCACAATCAGGACGGATGCACCGACTTGTTTTCAAACCGCCTTACTACATCGGTGGTGGATGAACACTCGATTAGGGACATCATGTCATTCGTGACATCACCGAAACTTATTATGTTTTACGGTATTTGGTAAACTTATACCAAGTGGCTCTCTTGTTTGATCCAGATTCGTACGATCGCGAGATACGGTGAGGCGATGGTTGACAGAATGTTAGCTCACAGTTTTAGGGATCCTTTGACTCTTGAACTCATGTTGGCTATCACGTTCGGCATCCACCATTGTGATAGTAAAGCTCCGACCTCTGGGCGCGGTGAACCTCTTGTAAATCCGTCATTCACCGTCATGTTGTGAATCGCCCGTACCGTGTGGACAAATTGTCTCGCGGTAGAAAAGCTCTGGCTAAAGAATATGGAGTTCCTCTGACACTCGATCCTTTATCTCACGATGTTGACAACTCGGATCTTTCTTGAAGAAATCGGGAATCATCGTCTCGCTCTGAAGGAGACCGGGCCGTAGTCTTACAATGAAACGTATGATAATTATCTCGTGAGACATGGCGGTCGGCGGACAAGCAGTGGGCCCGACCGTGATGGCCTCGGCCGTTCTTTCATCGAGACTCGGATACATCATCCCGGACTCGAGACACATCGATCTCTTTTGTAATAATGGCATTTGTCTTATATATAAAAGTCTTAAAGTAGTTTGTCTTTATATATTAAAGTCTTGTGTAAAAGTCTTTGCCACTTATCGAGCTTGACTTTCGTGTCCTTGTCTTTACTTTTTCAAAGTAGTGGTTAAGTGTCATTGTCATGTCATTATCGAGTTGTATTATTAGTTTGAAATATTGCTATAATTTGTCAAGGTTAGGTAGCGTGTCTGTCTAGTGGTTGTAATAGTGGGGTCTGTCACTTTGGTTTATAACCCAAATACATAAATGACGAGCTCCTCTCTTTTGTAAATCAAGCTTTCTTGGATAAGCTTTCTTGGATAAGCTTTCTTGGATAAGCTTTCTTGGATAAGCTTTCTTGGATAAGCTTTCTTGGATAAGCTTTCTTGGATAAGCTTTCTTGGATAAGCTTTCTTGGATAAGCTTTCTTGAAACTTTAATAAAAAGCTTTCTTCAAAAATCTTGAAATCTCAAGTTCCAAATATGAGTGGCTAAATATCTTCTTCTTTCTATTCTTCCAATAAGGATAACAGATCGACTATCTGTGATCATTTTCTATCTGGCTTGGTGACAAGTATGCTCTACACTCGCCTCTTGTAGGATCTTGTGTATCAGAAAGTCTTATGCCTGTTGTACCAGAGTGGTATACTTATTATACCATTCTTTGTTTTATATCTAAACACACAGGAGAAGTCGGAAGACACCTTGTTCACCAGAAGAGATGCGGGAGTGGCTAAGAAAAGGGTTGGTATGTGTGCTATGATTTCCTCAGTGGTGTTGGGTATATTGGTGGAAACCCGAGCATGGCTATTGGCCCTAAGGACGATTTGTTAAATCGTCATTGCTCACAGTATAACAATGCCCGTACTCATTCTTTGGATCTGCATGTGAGTTCCGACTGACTTTCTATGAGTTAGTGGATCCTGGCTTGGTATCAGTATGTTATGGGTGTTCCATAATGCATTGGTATCTCAGTTGGTATCAAAGTGTAAAAACTCTTATCTCTAGGCGTAGAAGTACTCCAAAAGAGTATGTACAGTCTTCTAGACTAGACCAGTGTTCTCTTGATCAACTTGGTGAGCAGTATGTTACCTGAAATCCCGGATACTCTTATCTCCGGTGGAAGAGAGAATATTCTCGCCGTCTTGGAGAATCGAATGATTCTCACCTACGTGGGCGAAAAGGTCTTGGGTTCTTTGCCGGATTGCTTTACTTGATACTCGCTTTAAGCGGTACCGGTGCGATGATCGGAACGATTCTCACTACCCTCGGCTGGGAAGTGTGCTCTCACCTTTTATCAATTTCAACTTTTCCCTTGATGATCGACCTCTGAAAGCTCTCAGTTGGATCAGGTCGGGGGCGAGCGGTCGGTACCTCAGATCGCCACTTTACACCACCGGTTGGTCTATCTTGCAAAACCATGCGTTAGACTTGGCAACTCCTCAGCATCCTCGATGCTTTGATGATCTTAAACGTCTGAGAATCCACACTATAATCCGAATTCCCGACGGATACCCAAACATGAGCTGCGTGACTCATGCCTCTTGAATGGATTTAACAGAAATTCCATGAAAACACCGAACCGATTCAAGCAACCTCGACCTCTTTTGAGCGGGCGTCACGATGGCACCGTCAAAGCAGTTTTCAAGCACCAACTCGGAAAAACCACGGAATCTCATTTGTCTTACACCGTGATGATCCGGTCCGTCAAAACCAAGCGAAAAGTTCAAGTTGAAATAAAAATCATGTTTGCTTAAACACTCTCTTGCAGGGTAATCCTCCAGTCTATCTCTTCTCTCCATGGATTCTAGAATTGTTTGCTTCTTCCTGTCGGTAGTATGCTCTACACTTGCCTCGCTGAGGATCGCATGTGTCGAGAAAAGTTAAGGAATCAAAGTGCTTGAGTCAGTCCGGTCTCTAGTGAGCAAGTAAGGTGCAGCCGAGTAAGGTCTAAACACCCCGATAGTTCGTCGCTTAGATCGAGACCAAGGAGGGTCGCCGGGATCGCCTAGGATGATTCTGGGGTTAGTAGACTCCTTTACTTGACGGACTACGGAATATCTGAGTATTCTACAAGATTTTCTATTTTAGAGGCAAGATACTTTTCGTGACTCTGGAATTTTTAGAGTGGATGAGGCCGACCTTTGGAGCTAGAATTGAAGTTTAAGTTGAAGACATGTTTGATAATTTCGTTGGGTAAAAGTATCCTCGGATTCTCTCTACAATGACTAATTCTATGATATTGCTTCTTTGAGTGAATGACTTGGGCTCACGATACCAGCAGGGGATGGGAAGCTTTTGAGGCTGAGCAATGAATGTCATGCGATGTATGAAAAGGAGGTTACGGGAGGTTGACTTTCGGGGGTTGGAAGGTCATCCACGATGCCGTCAGCCTTTTCAAATTGGGCTTGAAGTGCTGGATTGGTTGGGAATTGATGGAATTTCTCATAGTTGGAGAGCCATTCCAACGGCATCAACTTGAGAAGTTCGGTTTTTTGGATTTGTTTGGGGATTTGGACAATGGTTGGTATGGTTTCATTGTCGGCTAAGATCATGAGGGTATCTGTGGAGGTGTGAGGTGTTGGAAGATCAAGAGCATGGTTTTGAAGTCTGTAAACCAGCTGGTGATGTAAAGTAGCCATTTTTGAGGTGACCACTTGTTCAGCACCTTGAATCTGGATTTGGACCTTCACGGTCTTGGAAAGGTTTGGATCTTCAAGGGATAGGTTGAAGTTTGGGTAAAAGGTGAGAAGTACTGCTGCGTGTAGGGTTGTAGAAACGGTACCAATGACGACATGTTGGTACTCTTTGAATCTAGTATCCATAAGAGCCATTCTCATGGCCGTGACACTTTCGACCGTGAGCGTTAAGATCATCGTACTCCTCAGGGTGGAGGTGAGTATAACGCCACGTTTCCAGGTTGGTGATTAACTCTTACGGAAGATTAAATCTTGAAGGCAATCACGGAAGCCAAAGATGAAAGCCATGAGGTGAAAAGGAAGAGTCGCTTCTTTGGTTCCTTGGACTCGTTTGAGGAGGAGGAATATGGTAGCGCGAATGAAATTGATATTACGAGGTGAGTCTTGATCTTTGAATATTGTGCGAACTCGGTTATAGGCATGGAATGCCACATGCGCTTTGGATTCTTTGGGAAGCAGTGTTTGCCAATAATGGTGATTCGATCTGCGGAGAACATGGCAATCCTTTGGATGGAAGTCGTGATAGTAGATCTTTGAGTCACTGTTTTAATTCTTTGGACATTTGTTATGCTTAGGACCCCATGGTGGGGCTGCTTTCTTTAGCATCCTTGACAACTTCGAGGTGTGGACCGCAATGTGTGGAAAAAAGTCTCGGAGATAGTTGACAATCCCGAGGAACTGTTGAATTTGCTTGCGGTTTAGGCTTTGAAGGACGGTGTCTGGAAGAGTGTTTAGGTTTAGGGAATTTATGGAAATGGGATTTTTTCTTGGTAGAACAAGTGCAGGTTCTTTCATCCTTGCATTTGATTGCAAGATGAGGTGTTTTGCATGCACTCTTGAAGGGTTCCTTCTTTTCCATAAAGTGTTTGAAAAACTTTCTCTTCATGAAAGCTTTTCGAGACAAGAGCGCAATCGATAGATCTTACCAGTAAGATCATCCGGGTTTATCTGGTAGGAGTTGGTGTCTCGAATATCGGGCAAAATCTACTGTAGGAAGAGGCGCACAAAAACATGCTTGAGGGTGATCATTAAAACCATTCGACTGTGGTACAAAGTGTCATCCTTTTGTAGTGCTTATCAAGATCTACGATACCCCAGGTTGGTATCGAGCCGTGATGATTGTGAAGTTTTGATACCAATCTCGGTTGGTATCGAGCCTAACGATTTGTTCGATTGGCTTCTGATGAGTTACTGCCCTCTTGAAGAGTGGTATATGATAGAAGATTTGTGATCGAAGAAGAAGAATGAAAGATACTTTTTACACTCGTGGATTCGAGTTCAAGTTCTCGAGCTTTTGAGACCGAGGTCTCCTCGATCTCCGTATCCTCACCTTTATCCTTACCGGTCTTGTACAAAACACACATCGATAAAATAGAAAACCTTGTTGAATATTCACATGTTCAGACTACTGTGCAATTTACGAGTCTTGCACCTCTTATTAGTCTTACGGACTACCGCGTCTAATTGCAGTAATTAGATCTATCCAGTTCTATTGTCCTTCTTAGGCGTCCTTCAAGAGTATATGCGGTCTTGAAACTTGACCGGTGTGCTTTGCAAGCAACTCAGCGAGCGATATGTAACCGCGAAATTCCGGAAGAGTTAATCACCTGGAAGCGTGAAGGTTATACTACTTTCCACCTCGGGAGTCGTATGATCTTAGCGCCGTAGTCGTAAAAGGCTTGCGGTCACGGCGAGAATGGCTCTTATGGATACTAGATTGAAGTACTGACATGCTGTCATTGGTGCTGTTCTTGACCTACGTGCGGGCGGTGTACTTCTACCTTTTGCGAACTTACTATCCGAAGATCCGAACGCTTTCAAAACCTTGAAGTCAAATCCGGATCAGGTCTTTGAGCAAGTGGTCACCTCAAAATGGCTACTTTACATCACCGGTGGTTCTGAGACTTGAAACCATGCTCTTGATCTTAACCTCGCTCGCGGATACCCTCGTGATCTTGGCGACAGTGAAACCGTACCAACCGTTGTCAAATCCCAAACAAATCCAAAAAGAACCTCAAGTTGATGCGTTGGAATGGCTCTCCATTATGAAATTCCATCAATTCAATGATCCGGACTTGAAGCCCATTTGAAAAAGGCGGGCAGTCTTGTCGGATGACGCCCGACCCACAATCAACCTCCGGAACCTCCTTTTCCTTCTGCTATGATATCTGCTGTTCGGGCTCGAAAAACTTCCCATCCGGTTTCACTAATAATGGCTATCGCATGTACCTAGCAGGTGCAAGGCCATTTAACATGGGATGTTCGGGTTACCATGTGTGATCCATTTGTCCATGCCGGGATGATGATGATTACGATGGCGGCGATTACCAAGTGGTCGCGGTCGCGGGAGTAAAAAGAAGATTACTAGGCGAGGTTCTTGCAGACCTCCGCGATCGCTTCGTCGGATGATGAACGATTTTACTCGGTGAGACTGACCCGCATTGTTCATCCTCCCAAGTCTCGATACCTCGAACACATGGCGGCAAGTTAACAACCACATCTCGAACCTCTGTTCGACTGTTATATGATTGGATCTGGTTCTTACCAAAGTCGGTTCCTTCCGGGAAAACAAGCGGATCCGCGATCAAAGTGGTTTCCAAACCGTATGTCGATCCACTGTTCTCTCCTGCAGGGCGGTTTGAGGAACAGCGATGCGAGCAAGTGCTTAGCGGCAAACCCGAATGCGGGCAGGCGAAATCACGGAATCTCTTGACACGGGATGGAGAATGTCAACACAAGTCGGACAACCCTGAAGGTTGATGCCATTTACTGCGAGAATGGATCGATTGTACTACTGACCTTGAGCGGTGCTAGGCCCGGACATAGAGCTCCGTACCATGATTGACTGCTATTATTTGGGTCCTAAGTTCACCCAAAGGAAAAGGCGAGATCGAACGAACAGGCGAGCTTGAAAGAATTGAAGGCGAGAAACAAGGTCAGCAATAGTCCTTGTTTGGTGGTCAATAAACCTTTACATTCTGCACCGTGCTTTGACACTATCGGCCATATTATCATGACCTCCTCTCGATCAAAGACCCAAGAGTTACATCGATTCCTTGGTGTTTACTCGACATGTACAAACACTCCTCGAGGTCGTATGTTCGGCCTACTCCTTGAGGCCCTCTCCTACGAGGCTGTGCCGTCTGAACCTCAGCCGGTTCTGAGGCCACGACCTCCAGCACCGCGAAACCTGCCTATCTTTGAAGCAGTTCACAGCTATCTTTGAGGCGAACCTACTCGCCTCTCGTGAATACGATTACTTTCGGTGACCTATCCACAGAACTGTCGGACCCCCAAAGATAAAGAGCCCATGCATCACTGCAGTGCTTATAGTTCGAGAAGAAGATGTTGATCCGCCAGTTGATTTGAATCCATCCTGAGTCTTCTTCTCAGCAGAATCGGTTGTATCTCTGCAGATTAGGGAAAATTATGTGGAAGTTTAATGTTCTTATGGCACTGACCATCGCGTCAATGATCCTCCGATTCACGAGGATTTTCATCCCGGTGAACCCGCTTGATGAAGATGAGCACGAAGAGATCGCATGCCACGGTTCGTGATCGCTCTGTGACTAATCAAGTTCAAACCATCAATGGACCATGGTTTACATTTGATGATGTTCACTAAAGCCAAATGGTTCCATAGATTTCAGAACTTCTGCTTGGCTTGATCTTGGATGGCGAAACACAGGCCGAGTTATCTGATGTTAAAGAGTTACGCTCGAGATTCTTGGGATCTCTCGTGATTGGTTCTAAGTATCGGTGAATCTGAGCGACTCAGGTTATTCCGAACAGCGTACCACAAGTCTGAGATTGTGTACAACCGGTTTTGGGAGAACGAATCTAGCGGGAATCTGCTGGGCAGATTTTCATCGGATGAAGTCTTTGTTCATTGCGGATCGAGAGATCTTGATAAGCCTTCTGAAAAGGATGGACCTTGTCTTCTGGTGAATGGTTTTAATGATCACTCCGCCGAGCATGTTTTGTGCGATCTCTTCCTCTGATTTTGCCGATATTGAGACACGAACTCTCACCAGATAAACTGGATGATCTTACTCTTGGTAAGATCTATCATGTCTTGTCTCTTGTCTTGAAAAGCTTTGTGAGCGGAGAAAGTTTTGAACACTTTATGGAAAAGAAGGAACCTTGAGTGCATGCAAAACACCTCGTCTTGCAATCAAATGCAAGGATGAAAGAACACTGCATTACAAGAAAAATCCATTTCCATAAATTCCTAGCTTCAAACACTCTTGGGACACCGTCATGGCTAAACCAACTACCGGTTTTAGGAAGAAACACACCCGTGACAGAAAGATCCCAGTGTTTAAATACGCAAAAGAAAGGGCACTTTGCTAGATCTTGCCTATGATCCGGTAATCAGCGGACTCTTTGCGGCGTGTCAATAGAGTCTCTCTCCTGCGAGGATGATGATATTGAATCACGTATTACGAGCAGGAAGCTTATGATGAAAGCAGTCTTACGTCTTTGGTGAAAACGAGAAGCAGAGTCTTACGATTACGACTCGGCTCGACTACGAAGGCGTTGCAACAATCCATCGCATCGAGCATGTCGGACATGTTCCTCACAACAGCGGTCTCTACCTTGGTACAAATCGATTATCCTTCCTGCGAATATGCCAAACTATCCATGGGATTAACGATCTTGGTTGAGCACTATCTTAATCCGTCCGTACTCCTCACGCGAGTTTTGGAAACACCGTACCCGGCTCTTGAAAACTGCAATGGTGAATATTTTATCTGAGACACAACTTGAAACCGTTGGTATCAGGTTCTTTCAGTTGTGTTCTACGGATTAATGTCATAGGTTCTTCCCACCGATGATAAGGACCTCCTCATGGGTTGATGTTCTACAACTTATCCACAAATTGAATGTCTCATGAAAGGTATCGGCAAGCAATTCTCGCCTCTTGTCATTGAGGATATCTTTCGATTTCGATATTTCCTCGCACATGAGTCTTTCGAATCAAAGTTCTTGCCGTTACGTCACGAAAATCGTGGCGGTTCTTTCACCCCTTTCCTTTGTGGAAAAACCCTCGGTTCTTTGTTAAGCTTCCCGAGCTTAATGAAGATGTGAACCTACAAAGGCTACACATCCGGGCATGGCGCCTCGGATCACGAAACTTGCACAGGTGAATGCCAGCGGTAATGGCGCGAGGTTTAATCGAGCCCAGCACATTCGATTGGGCTTGCCAAGCATTCTATGTTGAAAACGTTACGAAATTGTCGGGGTAAGAAAAGACTAGTCATTGACTATCGACCCTCGATGGTTTCTCGAAGATGATAAGTTCCCTTTGCGAAGATTGATCCTTGTTCGTTCGTCTCAAAGCGAGGTGTTCTCAGTTTGATTTGAAGTCGGGGATTTTGGCGGATTGGTATTCATCACGATGATCGACCCAAAACGGCCTACATATTCCAAATGCCTATCGGTGGGACGGTGATGCCACTGGCTTGAAAGTGGCACCATCGGCTTTTCAAAGGCTATGGTCAAGATTTTCCAACTATCGGCAGCCGCCTCTACATTGATGATATTTTGTTGTTTTCGAGGATCATGATTACACGGAGACTCTTGATCGATTCACATCGATAGTGGAATCACATGGAGTCGTGATATCGAGAAAAAGTCACGGTGGGCGGACATCTATTGAATTCCTTGGCATGATAATCGAGATGGCAATTATAGTCACTGGACCCCACATCGCACAGAATTGATGCATTTCCCAGATCTTATCTAAACCATGAGCAAATTCAGCAGTTCCCGGGATTGTCAACTATCTCGAGACTTTTTCCACATTGCGGTCCAGCGCTCGAAGTTGTCAAGGATGCTAAAAGCAGCCCGCTGGGGTCTGAGCAGGACAACGGTATCAGCGGCTCAAGCAAGTGACTCGGCCCTACCGAGAATCCGTCCAGGACAACGCGTCCCTGACGGATGCGGTGGCAATCTTGAGGCGGTGCTCTTGGAGCAGTTGATGGAAAAGATTTGTGTGTTCATCGGTGGTCAATTCAAGGAAGGCGAAAAGCATTACCACGTGATCTGAAAATCTTGGCGATCAAGTATGGCATCAAGTTTGAATTCCATCTTATCGGATACAACTTTGTTGTCGGAATGGACAACTCATCTTTTCCAAAGAATTTAAAAATAAGATCTTTACCGGACAAGCATCTTCTTGCAAAACACAGTTTCTCGGGTATGATTTTCAGATTCACACATCACGCGATAAAATCTCATCCGGATCTCCTTTACAGACCCTACAAAAAGTTTCCTTTATCCACACTTTGGGTGTTATTCCTTTCATAGCCATGGTTTCGTCCTTACGAACCATGCTCTCACTCAAAGTCATTTCCCTCGATATGACTTTCACTCTCCATGGATTCGGGACTTTTGCTCGAAAATTCCTTTTTAGGTTTTATGAGCGTCTGCAAAAAGTCCGAAGCATGCTTCACAGCATGCATCGATCATCTTTTCCTCGCGGGATTAGTTATTCTCCTAGCAGAGATGTTCACGAAGATGAACTTTGGTACATTTGGTGTCTTCTGATCTGTATGCCACAAAGTTGGTTTTCACTGTCCTCACTCTCCTTGGCTCAACCATCCAACTACTCCATGAGTCTCACTTGGACCCCTGCTCGATGGTTTCACCACTTCGGCGGTGGCGCAGAAAATTACATCAAATTGCTCGAACTCGTCAGAACTCCACGATCGAGAAAAGCAGTGGACCTCGATCTTGTTGTCCATCGTCCGTATTTCCAGCGTCCTCGTACTAATGACTTTTGGACTCGGGACCGAGCATATGAATGGCAAACTATTCCTCGTTTTCATGCCTTGAGCGAGACTTCCATTACAGACCTCCACAAGAATTTCCTCATGGAGCTTAACCATGTTCCTCGGGTCGACCACGATTCTCCACGCATCCTTGGACGAAACATGATATGTTCATGGTTCTCTCCGTCCTCGCCTCTCGACCGATCGGTGGGGCATCGTTCTCGAAGAAAAACACGATCATCTGATTTCCTCTTGAGATGCTCGAGATCATATGAAGATTTCACTCCCATATCTTCCAGATCGACCACGGATCTTCTCTACTCCTTATCCATGAGAACCATATCCTCAGATTACATCTTTCGGCCAGTCCTCCATCGCCCACCACCTTGAACTTGCGCTTTGGGATTGTGTCACTGGTTGCGCATCCACGCGTGTCTTGAAAGCTTGACCAAAATGTCAAGGGTCGAGATCACGATGAGACGGATGACTCACGACCTCTGAGAGGGCACTATTTCACTTTAATAATGGCATTTGTCTTATATAAAAGTCTTAAAGTAGTTTGTCTTTATATATTAAAGTCTTGTGTAAAAGTCTTTGCCACTTATCGAGCTTGACTTTCGTGTCCTTATCTTTCTTTTCAAAGTAGTGGTTAAGTGTCTTTGTCATGTCATTATCGAGTTGTATTATTAGTTTGCATTATTGCTTTACTTTGTCGAGGTTAGGTAAGCGTGTCTGTCCCTAGTGGTTGTAATAGTGGGGTCTGTCACTTTGGTTTATAACTTAGATACATAAATGACGAGCTCCTCTCTTTTGTAAATTAAGCTTTCTTGGATAAGCTTTCTTGGATAAGCTTTCTTGGATAAGCTTTCTTGGATAAGCTTTCTTGGATAAGCTTTCTTGGATAAGCTTTCTTGGATAAGCTTTCTTGGATAAGCTTTCTTGATAAACTTTGAAACTTTAATAAAACTTTCTTGAAAATCTTGAAATCTCGAGTTCGAATATGAGTGGCTAAATATCTTCTTTCTATTCTTGATAAGGATAACGGATCATCTGTGATCGTTTCTATCGGCTTGGTGACAAGTATACTCTACGCCTCTTGTAGGATCTTGTGTATCGAGAAAGTCTTATACTGTTGTGCAGTGGTATATGCTTATACCATTTCTTTGTTTATATCTTAAACACACAGAGAGGCGTCGGAAGACCTGTTCAGAAGAGATGCCGGGAGTGGCTAAGAAAAAGGGGTTGTATGTGTGCTATGATTTCCTCCGTGGTGTTGGGAATATTTGCTGGAAACCCGAGCATGCGCTATTGGCCTAAGGACGATTTGTTAAATCGTCATTTCTGCAGTATAACAATGCCCGTACTCATTCTTTGGATCTCTGTGTGAGTTCCGACTGACTTTCTATGAGTTAGTGGATCCTGGCTTGGTATCAGTATGTTATGGGTGTTCCATAATGCATTGGTATCTCGATCATGTAGGATCGTTGTCACGTGGGCCAGGATTACCGGTGATGAAATTTCTTGAGTCACTTATTTGTTGGACGAGAATCGTGCGATTCTCTGCAGATCAGAACACACATAAAGTCATATTAACTCTGGTAACAAAGTTAATATAACATATGTCAGACATTGGTCAAATCTCTGAAGAAGAAGATCATCATCAGCTCTGATGCCCGGGATTCAATATCATCATCCTCAGAGAGAGGAGACTACATTGACATCTTTGCGATGAGTCGGCTGATTTTCTTTGGATTGTTAGGGGCAAGATCTAGCAAAGTGCCGCTTTCTTTTGCGGATGAAACACACAGGATCTTTACATGGGGTGTTGTGAGTTCTTCCTGAAAAACCGGTAGGTTGGTTTACGCTTTGAAGGACGGTGTTTGGAAGAGTGTTTAGGTTTAGGGAATTTATGGAAATGGGATTTTTTCTTGGTAGAACAAGTGCAAGTTCTTTCATCCTTGCATTTGATTGCAAGATGAGGTGTTTTTCATACCTCTTGAAGGTTCCATGCTTTTCCATAAAGTGTTTGAAAAACTTTCTGCTTTCATGGCTTTTGAGCGAGGCAATGATCGATAGATCTTACCAGTAAGATCATCGAGTTTATCTGGTAGGAGTTCGGTGTCTCGAATATCGGGCAAAATCTACGTATTACGAGCAGGGAAGCTTATGATGAAGAAAGCGGTCTTCATCTGGTGAAGAGCGAAGCAGAGAGAGTCTTGATTACGACTGCAGCTCGACTGCGAAGGCGTTGTGATCCATCGCATCGAGCATATCGGACATGTTCCTCTGTGACGGTCTCTACCTTGGCCTTACAAATCGGTATCCTTACCAAATATGCCAAACTATCACATCGTCAGGATTCGTGATCTTGGTTCGAGCACTATGCTTAATCCGTCCGTACTCCTCACGAGTTTGGAAACCGTACCGACTCTTGAAATGCTAATGGTGAATATTTTATCTGAGACACCTTGCAGAAACCCGTTGGTATCAGGTTCTTTCAGTTGTGTTCTACGGATTAATGTCATAGGTTCTTCCGCCGATGATAAGGACCTCCTCATAGGATTTGATGTTCTACAACTTATCCACAAATTGAATGTCTCGAGGTATCGGTGCAATGACAATTCTACCTTATCTTGTCATTGAGGATATACTCGATTCGATATTTCCTCACATGAGTCTTTTGAATCAAAGTTCTTGCCGTTACGTCACGAAAATCATGGTTCTTTCACTTTCGCTTTGTGGAAAAACCCTCGATTCTTTGTTAAGCTTCCGAGCTTAATGAAGATGTGAACCTACAAAGGCTACATCAAGGGCATGGCGCCTCGGATGCGAAACTTGCACTGGTGAATGCCAGCGGTAATGGCGCGAGGTTTAATCGAGCCCACATTACGATTGGGCTTGCCAAGCATTCTATGTTGAAAGCGTTACGAAATTGTCGGGGTAAGAAAAGACTAGTCATTGACTATCGACCCTCGATGGTTTCTCGAAGATGATAAGTTCCCTTTGCGAAGATTGAGGTCCTTGTTCGTTCATCTCGAAAGGTGTTCTCAGTTTGATTTGAAGTCGAGATTTTGGCGGATTGGTATTCATCACGATGATCGACCCAAGCGGCCTTACGTATTCCAAATGCCCTTGTCGGTGGGCGGTGATGCCACTGGCTTGAAAGTGGCACCATCGGCTTTTCAAAGCTATGGTCAGATTTTCCAACTATCATGGCATACTCTACATTGATGATATTTTGTTGTTTTCAAGGATCATGATTCACGAGACTCCTCGATCGATTCTGTCGATAGTGGAATCACATGGAGTCGTGATATCGAGAAAAAGTCACGGTGGGCGGACATCTATTGAATTCCTTGGCATGATAATCCAGATGGCAATTATAGTCACGGACCCATCGCACAATTGATGCATTTCCCGGAATCTTATCTAAACCGCACAAATTCAGCGATTCCTCGGGATTGTCAACTATCTCGAGACTTTTTCCACATTGCGGTCCACGCTTTCGAAGTTGTCAAGGATCTAAAAGCGACCACGGTCTGAGCAGACAACGGTGTCCAAGCGGCTCAAGCAGTGACTCGGCCCCTACCGAGAATCCGTCCACGAGGACAACGCATCCTGAGACGGATGCGGTGGCAGTGCTTGGGGCGGTGCTCTTGGAACAGATTGATGGAAAAGATTTCTATTGTGTTCACTCCAGTGGTCAATTCGAGGCTGAAAAGCATTACCACGTGATCTGAAGAAATCTTGGCGATCAATATGGCATCCAGAAGTTTGAATTCCATCTTATCGGATACAACTTTATTGTCAGAATGGACAACTCATCTTTTCCGAAGATTATGGAATTTAAAAATAAGATGCTACCAGACAAGCATCTTCTTCGCGTTAAAACACAGTTCTCGGGTATGATTTTCGATTCAACACATCACGGCGATAAAAATCTCATCCAGGATCTCCTTTCTGAGACCCTAAAAAGTTTCCTTTATCCGCACTTTTGGGTCGTGTTCCTTTCATGTATGGTTTCATCCTTCACAAACCATGCTCTCCTCAAAGTCATTTCCCCTCGATATGACTTTCACCTCTCCATGATTCGGGACTTTGCTCGAAAATTCCTTTTGGGTTTTTATGAGCGTCTACACAAAAGTCCGAGCTATGCTTCTTCCTAGCGTGCATCACGATCATCTTTTCCTCGCGGGATTAGTTATTCTCCTGCAGATGTTCACAGAAGATGAACTTTGGTACCTTTGGTGTCTTCTGATCTGTATGCCCTGAAGTTGGTTTTCCTGTCCTCCTCTCCTTGTGAGGCTCAGCCATCAGCACTCCATGAGTCTCACTTGGACCTGCTCAGGTGGTTTTCACCACTTCGCGGTGGCGAGAAAATTACATCAAGTGCTCGAACTCGTCGCTCGGGGAACTCCACGATCGAGAACAAGCAGTGGACCTCGATGCTTGATTCTTTCAAGCTCTGCCTTGGCATCGATCTCGGCTTCCTTTTGGGTGAACTTAGGACCCGAATAATTGCGATCAATCGTGAGTGCAGGGCTCTATGTCGATCTAGCAGATTACATGCTTGAAGGTTGTAGTACAATTGATCCATTCTTGCAGAAATGGCATCAACCTTCTTGTGGGTTGTCTGGACTTGTGCTTGGACATTCTCCATCCTGGTGTCAAGAGATTCCAGGATTTCGTTCTGGGCTCTGGCATTCTGGGTTTGCCAGTTAAGCACTTGCTCGTACTGCTTTGGTGGTCAAACTAAACCTTTACCTGTTCTCTCCTGGATAAGCTTTCTTGGATAAGCTTTCTTGGATAAGCTTTCTTGGATAAGCTTTCTTGGATAAGCTTTCTTGGATAAGCTTTCTTGGATAAGCTTTCTTGGATAAGCTTTCTTGGATAAGCTTTCTTGAAACTTTAATAAAAAGCTTTCTTCAAAAATCTTGAAATCTCAAGTTCGAATATGGTGGCTAAATATCTTCTTGCTATTCTTGATAAGGATAACGGATCATTATCTGTGATCATTTCTATCTGGCTTGGTGACAAGTATACTCTACGCCTCTTGTAGGATCTTGTGTATCGAGAAAGTCTTATGCTGTTGTGCAGTGGTATGTACATACCATTGCTGTTTACTTTATCTTAACACACGAGAAGTAGTCGGAAGACCTGTTCACCAGAAGAGATGCGGGAGTGGCTAAGAAAAAGGGTTGGTATGTGTCTTTATGATTTCCTCAGTGGTGTTGGGTATATTGGTGGAAACTTAGACATCTGGGCTATTGTAAGGACGTTGTTCGTCATTGCTCACAGTATATGATGCCCGTACTCATTCTTTGGATCTGCATGTGAGTTCGTGACTTCTACATGAGTTAGTGGATCACGGCTTGGTATCGATTATGTTATGGGTGTTCCATGCATTGGTATCTCGGTTGGTATCGAGCCATATTGAGTTGTGAAGTTTTGATACCAATCTCGGTTGGTATCGAGCCGTATTGAGTTGTGAGTTTTGATACGATCTCGGTTGGTATCGAGCTAACGATTTGTTCGATTGAACTTCTGAGTTCTGCCCTCTTGAAGAGTGGTATATGATAGAAGATTTGTGATCGAAGAAGAAGAATAGAAAGATACTTTTTACACTCGTGGATTCGAGTTCAAGTTCTCGAGCTTTTGAGACGAGTCTCCTCGATCTCAATATCCTCGCTTTATCCTTGCAGGGTCTTGTACAATGCTATCGATAAAATAGAAAACCTTGTTGAATATTCACATGTTCGGACTACTGTACAAATTTACAGTCTTCGCACCTCTTATTAGTCTTACAGACTCTGCGATCCCAGTGCAGCAATTAGATCTATCAGTTCTATTGTCCTTCTTGGGCGTCCTTCTGCACCAAAGTATATACGATCTTGAAACTTGACCGGTGTCTTTTGCAAGACTCAAGCGAGCGGTATGTAACCATGAAATTCGGAGAGTTAATCCTGGAAGCGTGAAGGTTATACTCGCTTTCGGAGAATGCGTATGATCTTAGCGGCTTCGTGGTCGTAAAGGCTTGCGGTCACGGCGAGAATAGCTCTTATGGATACTAGATTCAAGAGTACCGACATCTTTGTCATTGATGCTGATGACACACGTGCGGTGTGCCTGCTTTTACACGAACTTGGCCTGTCCGCGAAGATCAGAACGCAGAAAACCTTGAAAGTCAATCCGGATCGAGTCTTTGACAGTGGTCACACCAAAATGGCTACATCATCACCGGTGGTTCTGAGACTTGAAAACCATGCTCTTGATCTTGGCCTCGCTTTCGCGGATACCCTCGTGATCTTGGCGACAATGAAACCGTACGCCGTTGTCGAATCCCGAACAAATCAAGCGAACTTACCGAGTTGATGCGTTGGAATGGCTCTCATTATGAGAAATTCCATCAATTCAGCCGATCCGGACTTGAAGCCCGATTTGAAAAAAGGCGGGGCAGTCTTGTCAGGATGACGCCCGACCCAGTCAATCGAGAACCTCGCGTACAGCTATGATATCTGCTTTGTTGACGGCTCGAAAAACTTCCAGCGGTTTCACTAATAATGGCTATCCTGTGTACCCTAGCAAGGTGCAAGGCCATTTCTTATGGGATGTTCCAGGTTCTCACATGTGTGATCCCGGCTGTCCATGCCAGGATGATGATGATTCTGATGACGACGACTACCAAGTCGTCCACAGAAGTCGCAGGAGTAAAAAGAAGATTACTAGGCGAGGTTCTTGCAGACCTCCACCTGATCCTTCATCAGATGATGAACCAGATTTTACTCCAGCTGAGACTACAACCCCTGTTGTTCTATCCTCCCAAGTCTCAATACCTCAAACCTGTAGGCAGCAAGTTAACAACCAACTTCTGTCTCAAACCTCTGTTCCAACCTGTTATATGATTGGATCTAGTTCTTACCAAAGTCAGTTCCCTTCCTTGGGAAAACAAACAGATCCACAATCCAAAGTGGTTTCCAAACCATATGTCCAATCCCCTGTTCTCTCCTCTGGACAGTTTGAGGAACCAAAGCAGTACGAGCAAGTGCTTAACTGGCAAACCCAGAATGCCAGAGCCCAGAACGAAATCCTGGAATCTCTTGACACCAGGATGGAGAATGTCCAAGCACAAGTCCAGACAACCCACAAGAAGGTTGATGCCATTTCTGCAAGAATGGATCAATTGTACTACAACCTTCAAGACAGAATTGCTAGACTGGACATAGAGCTCCGTACCATGATTGACTGCAATTATTTGGGTCCTAAGTTCACCCAAAAGGAAGCTGAGATCAGACAGCTTAAGGCAGAGCTTGAAAGAATTGAAGCTGAGAAACAAGGTCAACAACCGTCCTTGTTTGGTGGTCAAACTAAACCTTTACCTGTTCCTACACCGTACTTTGACACCTATCAGCCATATTATCAACAGCCTCCTCCTCTCAGTCAAAAGACCCAAGAGTTACATCGATTCCTTGGTGTTTCTCCAAACATGTACAAACACTCCTCAAGGTCGTATGTTCAACCTACTCCTTCAAGGCCCTCTCCTACGAGGCCTGTACCCATGCCTAGACCTCAACCAGTTCCTAGGCCACGACCTCCACCACCACAAACACCAACCTATGCTGAAACAGTTCACACACCAGCTACCGAGACAAATTTACTCCTTCTCCTCAAAGAACACCGATTACTTTCAAGAAATTTATCCCTGAACCTATCAGACCAACCAAAGATAAAGAGCCCATGCATCAGCTCTACTCTGGTCTTATAATTCCCGAAGAAGATGTTGATCCCTCAGATTCAGATTTGAATCCATCCTTTGAGTCTTCTTCTCCAACAGAATCAGTTGTATCCTCTGCAACAGATTCCGAGGAAAATTATGTGGAAGTTTCTAATGTTCTTATGGCACAACCATCCACATCTAATGATCCTCCAATTCCTGAGGATTTTCATCCCAGTGAACCCCTTGATGAAGATGAGCCTGAAGAGACAAGATGCCACCAGCTCACGACGCTTACAAAGATACTAATCCAAGTTACAAACCATCTATTGGACAATGGTTTAATTTTGATGAAGTTCCTAATACCAAATGGTTCCATAGATTCCGCTTGGCTTGATCTTGATCTTCGGCAAAACCTGAGCCGATAGTTATCATGTCATAAAGAGTTCGCCAAGATTCTGTGATCTCTCCGTGATTGGTTCCTAAGTATCGGTGAATACAGGCAGCTCCAGTTATTCCAGGCAACTGTACCACAAGTCCTAGAGATTGTGTACAACCAGTTTTTGGGAGAACCAAATCTAGCACAGGAATCTGCTAGACGAGATTTTCATCGACGGTTGCTCATCGCAGATCGTAGATCTCGATAAGCACTACAAAGGATGATGCCTTTTGTACTGTGCGCTGAATGGTTTTAATGATCACTCCCTCAAGCATGTTTTTGTGCAGTCTCTTCCTACAGAGATTTTGCCCGATATTCAGAGACACCTGAACTCCTACCAGATAAACCTGGATGATCTTACTCTTGGTAAGATCTATCAGATTGCTGTCTCTTGTCTTGAAAAGCTTTGTGAGCAGAGAAAGTTTTTCAAACACTTTATGGAAAAGAAGGAACCTTCAAGAGTGCATGCAAACACCTCATCTTGCAATCAAATGCAAGGACGAAAGAACCGCACTTGTTCTACCAAGAAAAATCCCATTTCCATAAATTCTAAACCTAAACACTCTTCCGACACCGCCCTTCAAAGCCTAAACCAACCCACCGTTTTTCAGAAGAACTCACAACACCCTACGTAAAGATCCTGTGTGTTTCATCCGCAAAAGAAAGGGCACTTTGCTAGATCTTGCCCCAACAATCCAAAGAAAATCAGCCTGACCATCGCAGATGTCAATGTAGTCTCTCTCTCCGAGGACGATGATATCAATCCTCAGATTCAATGTTTACGAAGCGATGAAGAAATGCCTTCACGCGGTCAAGAACGTAAACAGTAGTCTTCGATTCTCGACTGGCTCGACCAAGACGTTGCAACAATCCATCACATCGAGCATGTCAGACATGTTCCTCCTAAGCAACGGTCTCTACCTTCCATACAAATCAGTATCCTTCCTACCAAATATGCCAAACCTATCACCGCTAGATTCATCGACATCGGTTCGTAACACACTATGCTTAATCCTTCCATACTCCCTCCCGAAGTTTTGAACACCATACCCACTTTCTTCAAAACGCTTAATGGTGAATATTTTAATCATGCACTGCTACCAAGAAACCCGTTGGTATCCGGGCTCTTTCCAGATTGTGTTCTCCGGATAAATGTCATGGTTCTTCCTCAACGATAAGGACCTCCTCATGGATTTGATGTTCTACAACTTATCCACAAATTGAATGTCTCGAAATTATCGGTACAAGCAATTCACGCCTTATCTTGATCATTGAGGATATACTCGATTTCGATATTTCCTCGCGCATGAGTCTTTCGAATCAAAGTTCTTGCCGTTACGTCACGAAAATCATCGGCGGTTCTTTCACCCTTTCGCTGTGGAAAAACCCTCGGTTCTTTGTTAAGCTTCCGCGAGCAATGAAGATGTGAACCTAAAGGCTACACATCCAGGGCATGGCCTCGGATCTGAAACTTGCACTGGTGAATGCCAGCGGTAATGGCGCGAGGTTTAATCGAGCCACGCATTACGATTGGGCTTGCGAGCATTCTATGTTGAAAGCGTTACGAAATTGTCGGGTAAGAAAAGACTAGTCATTGACTATCAACCCTCGATGGTTTCTCGAAGATGATAAGTTCCGCTGCGAAGATTGTCCTTGTTCGTTCGTCTCAGTAAAGGTGTTCTCAAAGTTTGATTTGAAGTCGAGTTTTGGCGGTTGGTATTCATCACGATGATCGACCCAAGCGGCCTTACGTATTCGAATGCCTTGTCGGTGGACGGTGATGCCACTGGCTTGAAAGTGGCACCATCGCTTTTCAAAATATGGTCAAGATTTTCCAACCTATCCTTGGCATACTTATCTACATTGATGATATTTTGTTGTTTTCAAGGATCGTGATTCACGAGACTCTCAATCGGTTCACATCGATAGTGGAATCACGTGGAGTCGTGATATACGAGAAAAAGTCACGGTGGGCGGACATCTGAATTCCTTGGCATGATAATCGAGATGGCAATTATAGTCTGGACCGCATCGCCATGATTGATGCATTTCCGGATCTTTATCTAAAGCCATGACAAATTCAGATTCCTCGGGATTGTCAACTATCTCGAGACTTTTCCACATTCGGTCCACACTCGAAGTTGTCAAGGATCTTTAAAAGCGGCCCAGCGTGGGGTCTGAGCAGACAGGTCCAGCGGCTCAAGCAAGTGACTCGGCGGCCCTACCGAGAATCCGTCCAGGACAACGCATCCTGACGGATGCGGTGGCAGTCTTGAGGCGGTGCTCTTGGAGCAGTTGATGGAAAAGATTTCTATTGTGTTCCTCCGGTGGTCGATTGATTGAAAAGCATTACCACGTGATCTGAAAATCTTGGCGATCAATATGGCATCGAAGTTTGAATTCCATCTTATCGGATACAACTTTATTGTCGAATGGACAACTCGTCTTTTCAGAAGATTATGGAATTTAAAAATAAGATCTTACCAGACAAGCATCTTCTTGGCGTTAAAACACAGTTCTCGGTATGATTTTCGATTCAAGCATCGCGGCGATAAAAATCTCATCGGATCTCCTTCTGAACCGCCACAAAAAGTTTCCTTTATCCAGCTTTGGGTCGTATTCCTTTCATGGCCATGGTTTCATCCTTGCGAACCATGCTCTCTCAAAGTCATTTCCCTGATATGACTTTCACTCTCCAGGATTCGGGACTTTGCTCGAAAATTCCTTTTAGGTTTTATGAGCGTCTACAAAAGTCGAGCTATGCTTCTTCGTCATGCATCGATCATCTTTTCCTCGGGATTAGTTATTCTCCTAGCAAGGATGTTGCAGAAGATGAACTTTGGTACGTTTGGTGTCTTCTGATCTGTATGCCTGAAGTTGGTTTTCCGCATCCTCACTCTCCTTGGCAGGCTCGACCGTCAACCTACTCCACAAGTCTCACTTGGACCACTGCTCAGGTGGTTTCACCACTTCGGCGGTGGCGCAGAAAATTACATCAATTGCTCAAACTCGTCACCTCGGGGAACTCCACGATCGAGAAAACAAGCAGTGGACCTCGGTCTTTTGTCCATCGTCCATATTTCCAGCATCCTCATACTAATGACTTTTGGACTCAGGACCCGAGCATATGAATGGCAAACTATTCCTCGTTTTCATGCCTTGAGCAAGACTTCCATACGAAGACCTCACAAGAATTTCCTCATGGAGCTTAACATGTTCCTCACAGTCAACCCGCGATTCTCCAGCGTCCCTTGGACGAAACATGATATGTTCATGGTTCTACTCCGTCCTCGCTCTCGGCCAATCGGTAGGGGCATCGTTCTCAAAGAAGAAAAACACGATCATCTGATTTCCTCTTGAGATGCTCGAGATCCTTATGAAGATTTCACTCCATATCTTTGATCGACCTGGATCTTCCTACCTCCTTATCGAACCATATCCTCAGATTACAGTACTCGTGACCGTCCTCCATCTTCCATACACCTGGAACTTGATGCTTTGGGATTGTGTCCTGGTTGCACCCACCGCGTGTCTTGAAAGCAAAGTATCGGGTCGAGATCACGATGGGGCAGATGACTACGACCTTCTGAGGCACTATTTCACTTTAATAATGGCATTTGTCTTATATGCCATAAAAGTCTTAAAGTAGTTTGTCTTTATATATTAAAGTCTTGTGTAAAAGTCTTTGCCCTTATCCAAGGCTTGACTTTCGTGTCCTTGTCTTTACTTTTTCAAAGTAGTGGTTAAGTGTCTTTGTCATGTCATTATCGAGTTGTATTATTAGTTTGCATTATTGCTTTACTTTGTCAAGGTTAGGTAACGTGTCCTAATCTAGTGGTTGTAATAGTGGGGGTCCTGTCCCACTTTAGTTTATGGCTTCGTCTATAAATGACGAGCTCCTCTCTTTTGTAAATCAAGCTTTCTTGGATAAGCTTTCTTGGATAAGCTTTCTTGGATAAGCTTTCTTGGATAAGCTTTCTTGGATAAGCTTTCTTGGATAAGCTTTCTTGGATAAGCTTTCTTGGATAAGCTTTCTTGGATAAGCTTTCTTGGATAAAAACCTATGAGTTTTATCCATAAAACACAATATGGGAAGAACTGGATACCAATGGATTTTTTGGTAATCAGATCTGTATAAAAGAACTCACCGTCAGCTGTTTTGAAGTATTCAGTGTGGTGTTCCCAGTACTCAGGATAGAGAATGAATGGATTGAGCATACTGCATGTGCACCAGCATCAATGAAACCTATAATGGAAATAGGCTCGGCATATTTAGATGGAAGGATACTGATTTTTATGGATGGGAGAAGACTTTGAACAAGATTGATTTGTTGTATGTGGTGTATGGTTGGAATGTCCTTGGAATCAGAAATGTCACTTTGATAAGCCAAAACAAAGACCGTATTGTCATCACAACATTCCTGTTCTGAAAATAAGGATTCAACATCATCATCCTTGGAGAGAGGAGAGACTTGGTCAAGGTGGTGAAGAAGTATGGCTGACTTAGCTGGATTGTTAGGGCAAGATTTGGTAAAATGACCCTTTTTCTTATAGATGAAACACTTGGAATCTTTCTGTTGCCGGGTGTTGGTTGTTTTCCGTCTGAAAAACTGATAAGGCTTTTTAGGATGTAGATGACGGTGTTTGGAATAGTGTTTAGTTCTGGAGAACTTCTGAAAATGAGATTTTTTCTTTGTAGGATAAGTGCAGGTTTATCTTTGTATTTGATTGCAGGCACTTTTGAAAGGTTCCTTCTGTTCCATGAAATCTCTGAAAAATGCTTTTTATTCACATAGCTTTTCAAGGTAAGAGACCGTAATCTGATAGATCTTTCCCAAAGAAAGATCATCAATGTTTATCTAGAGAGCATGGAACTGTCTTTGAAGTTCTGGTAGAATCTCTTTGGCAAGAGACTAAATAAAGACATGCTTGAGAGAGCTATTATTGAAACCATTAAGCTTGTAATACAGGGCTGACATTTGTCTGTAGTGCGTATCAAGATCTTTAATCTTTAAAAAATAGCACTTCATTTGATGAAACTCTTTTCTAGCAGTTTTTTTGGTAGATTAAGATCGCCCAAAAAATGATCATAGATGAGCTCTAAAAGACTTACAAATGTAGCTATCTATACTCGAGAAGACTTACAAACCAATCACGAAGAGCCTAAGAACCGAGAGCTGAATTCTTTGAGAACATCATAAAAGGTTGCTCCAAGTCTAAGGATTTGAACATCAATCCAAGCAGTCATTTCTTAGAATTTTAAGAGCCATTTGGCTTTTAGAATCTCATCAAATGAAAACCATGGCCCACTGGATGGCTTGGGACTTGGACTTGGATTAAATTGTACTGGAGGCACGTCTTGAGCTAGGGGCATGTCATTATCCGGTTCATCAACAAAGGGAGGTCTCCTAGTTAAACTAGAAGAAGGATCCTCAGGAGGAGTAGGAGAATTGTCTGATGTGGATGGTTGAGCCATAAATTGAGCAGGAATTTCCACATAATTTTCTTCAGAATCCATTGCTGAATAAGAGGCATCTGATTCTGTTAGAAAAGAAGATTCATGTGAAGAATGATTATGTTCTGGATCAGATAGAGTATCATCTTCTGGATGGATAAGACTAGAATAGAGCTGATGCATGGACTCTTTGTCTTTTGGTTGAGATGGTTGAGAGGGAGCCTGAAATATTCAGGAATTTGTTGAAAAGAAGGAGCATGAATGGTTTCAGCATAGGTAGAAGTTGGTTGAGGTTGGGAAGGCTGTGGTTTAGGTTGAGGGCTTAAGGGTGAAGGTTTCGGAGGAGATGGCCTTGTGGGTAATGGTTCTTCTTTTGGGTAATGCATATTAGATATGCCAATAAACTGATGAGCTTCATGGGTTCTTTGT
The DNA here is from genome assembly GCA_030449925.1 of Citropsis articulata. NCBI lineage: Eukaryota > Viridiplantae > Streptophyta > Magnoliopsida > Sapindales > Rutaceae > Citropsis > Citropsis articulata. The sequence continues at coordinate 1,763,192 of JASUUH010000128.1, read as the reverse complement.
GAAGGAGTAGTGGGAGTATTGTAAAATGGTTGATATGTGTTGAAGTATGGTGAAGGCATGGGTACAGATGCCCTTGAATCCCACATCAGTCTCGAGTGTGATTACGACTAGTTTAAGTGGTAGGCGACCTTGCCTCGAGAGCTCTTTTGGGGAGTTAGTGACCCTCTGATATGGTATCAGAGCCTCTTGTGGGCCGACTTGTGGGAGGGGTAGGTGATGCCAGATCATCGGTCTCGGTGGCAGATTACGACCGGTTTAAGTGGTAGGCGCCGCCTCACGAGAGCTCTTTTGGGGGAGTTAGGCCCAGCCCACTGCCAATATGAAACAAAGAAGGTTGTTTGCCTTGTCTTTCTGTATCAATTCATTCAAGTTCAACTTTAAGTTGTCTGATCTCTGCATCTTTCTGGTTAAACTGGGTCCCCAATAATTGAGTTCAATTATAGTACGAAGCTTTATGTCCAACCTTGCAATTCTTTGGTGAAGACTTTGATACAGATGTTCCATGTGTGCAGCAATTGCATCAACCTTCTGATGAGTAGTTTGAACTTGTGCTTGAACATTATTGACCCTGGTATCAAGAGATTCCAAGACTGTATTATGAACTCCGACATTCTGGGTTTGCCAGTTAAGCACTTGTTTGTACTGCTTTGGTTCTTCAGTCTATTCATATGGGAGAACAGGAGGCTGGACATAAGGTTTGGAAACCACTTTGGTTTATGGATCTGCTTGTTTTCCTAAGGAAGGAAACTGACTATGATAAGAACTAGATCCAAACATCATGCAGGATTGTGGAGAGGATTAAGACAGAAGTAAGTTGTTGACTTCTTGTCTACAGGTTGTGAGGATAGGTTTTTGAGGTGTGAGAACAACAGGAAATATCATCCCAACTAGGCTTCGAGAGTATTCAGGTTCTACTGACCATGGAGTGTTTTCTGGTTCATCATCAAAAATCAAGACCAATGGGGATTCAGGTTGGCCATCTGGTCAAAGATTAGATAGAGGTTTACAACTACTTCGTTTTGAGCTTTTCTTTTTTCTGCGCCTGTGGGCGCCTTCCCAGTTGTCATCAAACTTATCATTATCCTGGCATGGACAGTCGGGATCATACATGTGAGAGCCTGGAACATCCCATATAAAATGGTCTTATGTATGGGAATATCTTCTTGAGCCGTGTGAACAGCAGTAATCATAGGAGTGTATGAGAATGAAGTTCTGGGAAGTTGACTTTCTGGAGATTGAAAGGTCATCTGGACAGTACCGTCTGGCTTTTTTTCATATTGAGCTTCAAAAGTCTGAACATGTTGGGAGTTTTGGTGGAACTTTTCATAGTTGAAGAGCCATTCAAATAGCATCAACTTGAGAAGTTCAACTTTTTGGATCTGTTTAGGGATTTAGACAATGGTAGGTATGGTTTCATTATCGACTAAAATCATAAGCGTATCTGAAGAGGTTTGAGGTGTAGAAAGATTAAGAGTATGGTTTTGAAGTCTATAAACCAGCTGGTGATATAGAGTAGCTATTTTTGAGGTGACCACTTGTTCAGCACCTTGGATCTGGATTTGGACTTTCAAAGTAGTTGAAAGATTGGGATCTTCAAGGGCTAGGTTGAAACGCACACTGATCCAGTCTGGAAGACTAAATGTATTCTTTTGGAGCAGGATGTCTAGTAGAGATGATCATCAATGTTATTGTCAAAGTCATACCATCATTTTCAGTAACAACGAATGCTTGACTAAAAAAAGAGATATACATGTATCAACATTGTTGATGGGAAAATTGGTCGACATACTACCTCGAGGGTGAGGACACCAGGTGGGAAATAACGATCCCTCAAGGGTACGAATAATGGAATAATGACCACTTGATTGACAGTAAGGACCTCTCTAGGGAGGAAACAAGGAATCATGGATCAAGGCTATGAATCGATAAAAACCAAGAGTGGACAGCATATAGTTCGGTTCGATCCAGGACCTAAACCCCTTGGTTCTTAAGAAATAGAATTGAAACCAAACTAATTTTTAGAATTTAATGAACAGAAATGTTTCATTTTGGTTCGATTCTGAAATTTGATTTGGCTTCGATCAAACACTATAGTTTAACTAGTAACTTCGCAGTGGATAACTACCTAGGCTTCATTTTAGCATTTTTTCCCCCAATCAATTAAATCGTTAATTATTTAAAATAATCAAACCAACCATGCATATTAAATTAATCAACGAATAAACCCTCTAATTGTTATTACAAAATACAAAACACGTCTTTATATGGATGGTTGAGAAAGGAAAAAGAAAAAAAAATGTTAATGATTATTCATTCTTCTTAGAAAAGTGAACGGATAAGTCAAAAGCTAACAATTTTGGATAGTAGATGAAAGTATTGGTAAAGGAATCAACCTTATAAATATCTAAGCACCCTCCAATTTAAAAACAGTAATCAAGAAAAGCACTTCAAATTTATTGCAAGGTGATTCTAATCTTACATATCTAACACATGAGATAAATTCAAAACTACAAGCAATGAACATAACTCAGTACTCATCTTTACCAATGTGACAGCAACAGCTGAAGGAAGCTGCAATAGCAACTGCTAATGATGATGAATGAGGTGAGGAGAGACGGCTGGCGACGATGATGGCAAGAGATGTGTAGCAATGACAATGTTGGGAGCCTGAATCATGATTGAGTGATGAGCGGCGGCTGGCAAAGATGACGGAAAGAGACAAGTGGCAGTAGACCGTGGTGACGGCACTGGATGCTTGACCTTGAAGGCTTGAATCGTGTTTGTCATGTTTGGTGAGAGTAAGACAGTGAGTCTGGGGGAAAGAGATTGAGGGATTGCCGATTTGGGTTTAGAAAATAGATAGGAATTGCCGAATTGATTTTGATTTTTGTCTTCTATATTTTTAATAAAATTGAACCAAATCGACTGGTTTATCGATTGGTTCAGCTCAAATCAAACTGAACATAAACCAATAGTTTGATTTTTTAGTAACCATTCATTTATCCTTTGAATTGAATTAAATCGAACTAAAATTTTTCAGCTCGGCTTGGTTTGACAAAAGCCAAACAGAATATCTATCGTAATAAAAAAACCATAAGCTAACAAGGAAAAAATATAAGAATAAGGCTTAACAAAAGAAATGGCCATTAAAACACGATCAAGGTAGTTAAAGAAATTGACTATTAAAACTCCAAATGTACGAAAGTAAGGGTACAACTCCCACTACTAAAAACATGCTATACTCTTTTCTCAAAAGATATTTTAAGAGAAAACAAAGGTGGGGAGAGGTATGAAACACCAACTATGCCACCACCCCATAGATTTCTAAAATAAAGGAGTTGAAGTTTTAACTGGCTAATTGCGATGCCTCACTTCAGTCTAGGTTGGCAATGGGACGGGATGGGATGAGATTTATCAATCTTAGTCCCATCCCATATATGCAAGTGGGATGAAAAAACGTCTCATTCCAGTCCCTATATATTTTTTTGAGACAAAAATATATTCTGATCCCATCCTAAAAGAGATAGGATCCTGCAGGATCCCATCCCAATTGAAAAAATTCTCTTTCTTAGTCAATAATGAGACAAGATGGGACGAAATTTGTCAATCCCACTCCCATCCCGTATATGCAAGTGGGATAAAAAAAATGTCCCACTCTTGTCCCTAAATTTTTTTATGGGACAAAAATATATCTTAATCCTATCGGGAAAAATTGTCATCCCTACTTCAGTCCCATGAAAGAAGAAGTCTATTACAAGTCAAAAACTCTCCATATTTATCAAAATAAAAAGGACTCACCCATTTAAAAATATAGGATAATATAAATACTCAGTTACTCTTTCAAGAGAGTTAATTTAACCAAAACTCCAATTTTTTTATTCAACTTGAATTCTCCAACTGCTAACTTAAGTATCATAGTGGAATCACTAAAAATCCTCTTTTTTGACCCCATTTCATTTTTTTTTTTTTTGGCTATTGTGCATACCTTTATCTGTTGCACTGGTTCAACCTAAGCAAAAAAAAAAAAGGTATCGTTAGTGTGAATTTGATCCAACTATAACAATTTCAGCGAGCAAATTGTGCCCAAAAAAAAAATCTTCCCTTCTTTTTTTTATAACTATTTTATTACAAAATAAAATGTTAAAGTGATAATAATTGTTGGATAAAAAAGAAAATTACCACAAACACAATAGGGCGCACATTATTTGATTTCATTTTTTATTAATTTAATCGATCATTTATTATAATGGTATTACAACTATTTATACAAAACTATTTGTGGTTATATAATTATGAAAGGATAAAAAAAAGTTATGCATAATTAATACATGTTTAATGCAATCAATATCGTTGACACAATTTAAAAGTCATTTCTAACTCTCAAGTATAAAAGTGTCTTGTTATATTATAATTCAGTGAGTCCGAGGTTGATCCACAGAGAAAATATTTAATTTTTTATTTTATTTTACCTAAAAATGAAAATAAAACTTGAATATAAACAACATAATTTAAATGAAACTATGAAGTTGAATTAGTTAAGGTTATGGATCCACTTTTAGTAGTAAATAATATTTAATAAATTCTTTTTGCCATTTTTTTAGATTTATTGTCCAAAAGATTAATTATATAAATTATTATTATTTTTCCATTAATTTTACTATGGATTAAGAAATTTAATTAGTTTATAATAAGTCAAAATACCATTTTACTATACCTTATATTAAGATTTTAAGAATTTTTTGTGCCGAACTATGTTTGTCTACAATAAATCAAAATTTCAAAATATAAAATTGAAGTGCTTGTGTATCTGGATCTGCATCAACATGCTCCATGGGTTAAATATTCCTTATTAATGCCAATTAAACCACACTCAAATAAATATGGTGCCAAGGACTTATCATGCCAAATAGTAATAACCTTATACTAGAGAGTCGTTTATACCAGTGCGGTATCTAGACAAGATTATTATTATTTGTCGACGAAAAGTCAAAACATCCACAATTATTATAAGGGAAAAGAAAGTAAATTTACCAAATTAAGCCCTTGGAATATGTTGAGACTTCACGTTCAACCCAAGTTTGAAATAAAATTAGCTACTCATAATTGAACTAGGGGTAAAATAAAAATTTATTAAAATACATAGAAAATACAAGATGGAGAATGAATTACAGAAAATGAAGCTAAAAAATGAAATCAAGTGTATGAAATTAGGGAAGGGAGCTCCTTTTTTATAGATAAACTGAGTAAATCATAGCCATTGGATTAAAAACAATTTGGATGCTCAGGATTACGCCTAGTGTCAACAGTACGCGGTTTAACCATGCGATTTGAATAATGACACGGTATGAACAGTGAGGCGGCTTAAATAGTGACGCAGTTTGGATATAAATAATTATGTGTATATGTATGTACTGAACACACGATTTTCAGTCCACTAACATGCTACCACATCACCGATCAATAGCCAATATCATGTCATCGGTCAATACCACGTCATCGTCCTGTCTATGTAAACAGTATCATGAATAGTAACATGGACAGTACCATACATCTGAATAATACTTACATGTAAACAATGACATTTTTCATTTTATGTTTCTCTTAAGATTTTCGACTGTCCTGAGTTCAAAAGTGATGTTCGTTTTGCTGTCTGACCTCTCATTCATTGTGAAATAATCATAATACTCCAAAAATACATAAAATACTTAATTATAATACAACACACATAATTAAATCACAAGAGACTTAAATGCATAAAAGTAAGGATGTTAGTGAGACTTGAAGTGTAAAATGACGATTTTCTCATTTATAAATATATATTTTCTAACACTCAACAGTGAACAGGATTTTCTTATTGAGTTACTCATGACATATAATGAAAATTGATAAGAGACAATACAATTGTCAAACAAATATGCTTAAACAAGAAATATAATGCTAAAAAAATGTATGGTGTGCATTAATCGAGAAAAAAAAATTAAACAATGAAACGACAAAATAACAGTAAAACAAAATAACAAAAAAAATTGAATCACTCATTTTAGACTTAATCAAGATTTGGTAAGTCACCCAAATTGATTTTGGTATCTTCTTTTTGTGGTTGATGTTCTAGATATGGTTTTAATCTTTGACCATTAACTTTAATCTTTGGATTCACAATTTTTATGGCCCCATATGAATTTATATATTTTTTACAACAAATAGGCCACTCCACTTTGATTTTAACTTTACTAGAAATAAATGAAGACGAAAATTATAAAGTAATATTTTTTTTACCAATCCCAAATGTTTTTTGGAAAAGTCTTTTATCATGAAAAAAATTTGTTATTGGCTTAATAATTCTTGAATTTTCAAATGCATCATTCTTTAATTTCTCAAATTCATCAATTATAATTTTTGCACATTACCAGCATCTTCTAATTTTGAATTAAACACTTTAATAGCTCAAAATGATTTAACCGATAGAGTAACATTCCTAATGATGTCTTAAATGTAGTACGGTTGGCCCAAAGTGCATCACTAAGTTTAAGGGACCAATCTTTTCAGTTTGGGTTAACCGTTTTTTTCAAAATTTATTTTATCTCCAAATTTGCTAATTCAACTTGACTATTTGTCTGAGGATGATAAGAGGTAGCAACTTTATGTGTAATTTTGTATTTTTTCATTAAAGACTCAAATGACTTATTAAAAAAATACTTGCCTCCATCATTAATAATGGCTGGCTCGAGGGATTTCAAATCAATTTAAAATGTTTTCTTTTAAAAATTTAGCTACCACAGTTTTGATATCATTGCTCTGGTATAACAATGCCCCGTACTCCGCTGCTGGATCTCTGTGTGAGTTCCGACTGACTTTCTATGAGTTAGTGGATCCTGGCTTGGTATCAGTGCGTTATGGATGTTCCGTAGCCATTGGTATCTCACCTGGTATCAGAGCCTAACGATTTGTTCGATTGGCTATTAGCGGCGTTACCTGCCCCTCCTGAAGAGAGTGGTATATGATAGAAGATTTGTGATCTGAAGAAGAAGAATAGAAAGATATCTTTACACTCATGGGTTCGAGTTCAAACTCTCAAGCTTTAGAGACTGGGGTCTCCACAGTCTCCATATCCTCACCTTTATCCCTACCTAGGTCTTGTACAAAACACTTATCCAATAAAATAGAAAACCTTGTTGAATATTCCTATGTTCCAGACTCTGTACAAATTTCTGAGTCTTCCCTACCTCTTATTAGTCCCTACAGACTCTACCGCTCTAATTACGTAATTAGATCTATCCGTTCTATTGTCACTTCTAGGCGTCCATCTCCAAAGAGTATGTATGTCTTCCATTTCTGTTGAACTGTCGGACCATCCAAAGACAAAGAGCCTAAGCATCGTACTACTGCAGTCTTATAGTTCCAGAAGAAGATGTTGATCCCTCAGATTCAGATTTGAATCCATCTTTTGAGTCTTCTTCTCCAACAGAATCAGTTGTATCTTCTGCAACAGATTCCGAGGAAAATTATGTGGAAGTTTCTAATGTTTATATGGCACAACCATCCACATCTAATGATCCTCCAATTCCTGAGCATTTCATCCCAGGTGAACCCTGATGAAGATGAGCACGAAGAGATCGCGTGCCACCGGGTTCATGATCTTTGGGCCATGACCTAATCCAAGTTCCAAACCATCTAATGGACCATGGTTTACTTTTGATGATGTTCCTAAAGTCAAATGGTTCCATAGATTCCAAGAACTTGCTGCTTGGATTGATCTTCAGATGGCAAAACACAGGCCGATAGTTATCATGTTATTAAAGAATTACTCAAGATTCTTAGGATCTCTCCGTGATTGGTTCCTAAGTATCGGTGAATCTGACGACTCCAGTTATTCGAAACTGTACACAAGTCTTGAGATTGTACAACCAGTTTTGGGAGAACCAAACCTAGCGAGAATCTGCTGGGCAGATTTTCATCAGATGAAGTGTTGTTCATTACAGATCAGAGATCTTGATAACCACTACAAAGGATGACATCTTATCTTACTGGTGAATGGTTTTAATGATCACTCCTCAAGCATGTTTTTGTGCGATCTCTTCCTACAGATTTTGCGGATATTCGAGACATCCGAACTCTGCAGATAAACTTGGATGATCTTACTCTTGGTAAGATCTATCGGTCTTGTCTCTTGTATTGAGAAACTTTGTGAGTATAGAAAGTTTATCAAACAATTTATGGAAAAGAATTAACTCTTCAAGAGTGCATGCAAAACACCTCATCTTGCAATCAAATGCAAGGATGAAAGAACCTGCACTTGTTCTACCAAGAAAAAATCCCATTTCCATAAATTCCCTAAACCTAAACACTCTTCCAGACACCGTCCCTCAAAGCCTAAACCAACCTACAGGTTTTTCAGGAAGAAAACTGTCAACACCCGGCAACAGAAAGATTCCAAGTGTTTCATTTGCAAAAAGAAAGGGCACTTTGCTAGATCTTGCCCTAACAATCCAGCAAAATCAGCCAAACTACTACAACATGTCAACAGAGTCTCTCCTCTCTCTGAGGATGATGATATTGAATCCCTGTATTCTGAACAGGATGCTTATGATGAAGAAACAGTCTTCATGCTGGCTGAAGAACAGAAAGAGTCTTCTGATTCTGACTCTGATCTTGATTCTGTTCTTGAAGACGTTGCAACAATCCACCACATCAAGCATGTCAGACATGTTCCTCCTAAGCGGTCTACCATCCATACAAATCGATCCTTCCTACCAAATATGCCAAACCTATCAACATAGGATTCATGATCTTGGTTGAACACACTATGCTTAATCCGTCCATACTCCTCACCGAGTTTTGGAAGCACCGTACCCGGCTTTTAAAAGCTGCAATGAATATTTTCATGAGACACCTTACCAAGAAACCCGTTGGTATCCGGTTCTTTCAGTTGTGTTCTCTGGATAAATGTCATAGGTTCTTCCTCAATGATAAGGACCTCCTCATGGGTTTTGATGTTCTACAACTTATCCACAAATTGAATGTCTCATGAAAGGTATCGGTACAAACAATGATTCCTACCTTATACTGACACCTTGAGGATATACTCAATTTCTGATGTTTCCTCACCCTATGAGTCTTTCAAAACAAAGTTCCTGCCGTTTTGTCCTGAAAATCATCGGCAGTTCTTTCACCCATTTCCTTTGTGGAAAAACCCTCAGTTCTTTGTTAAGCTTCCTTTCGAGCAATGAAGATGTGAACCCCACAAAGGCTACACATCCGCATGGCGCCTCGGATCTAAAATTTGCACAAGTGCGAATGCCACTCATGGCGCAATCGAGCGCCACATTCTGATTGGGCTTGTCAAGCTTTCTATATTGAAAGCGTTACGAAATTGTCCGGTAAGAAAAGACTAGTCATTGACTACCAACCCCTCGATGGTTTTCTCAAAGATGATAAGTTCCGCTTGCGAAGATTCGATCTTTGTTCATTCATCTCCAACGTGCAAGGTGTTCTCAAAGTTTGATTTGAAATCGAGATTTTGGCGATTGGTATTCATCCCGATGATCGACCCAAAATTACAGATTCCAAATGCCTATCGATGGGCGGTGATGCCCTTTGGCTTAAAAAGTGGCACCATCACTTTTTAAAAAGGCTATGGTCAAGATTTTCCAACTATCCTTAAAACGCCTTGTCTACATTGATGATATTTTGTTGTTTTCTGGATCATGATTCACACCGAGACTCCTCGATCGGTTCACACGATAGTGGAATCACATGGAGTCGTGATATACGAGAAAAAGTCACAGTGGGCGGACATCCATTGAATTTCTTGGCATGATAATCCAAGATGGTAATTATCGCCCCGGACCCCACATCGCACGAATTGATGTATTTTCCAGATCTTATCTAAACCGCAAATTCAACAATTCCTCGGGATTGTCAACTATCTCCGAGACTTTTTTCCACACATTGCGGTCCACGCCTCGAAGTTGTCAAGGATGCTAAAGCGGCCCACCAGGGTCTGGCGGACAACAAATTGTCCGGACTCAGCGGTGACTCGGCGTCCAGCTACCGAGACTTCCATCCAGTGATTGCCATGTTCTCTCTGCAGATCAGAATCACCATTATTGGCAAGCACTGTTCCCTAAAGAATCCAAAGCGCACAGGGCAATCTATGCCTATAAATTTGAGTTCGTGCACAACCTTCATCATCAGCACCTACTCTCAGAAAATCAATTTCTCATTTGGCGCTTCACCATATTCCTTCTCCTTAAGATGAGTCCCAGGAACCAGCAAGTAGAATTTTTCAGTCTCATGGCCTTCATTTATTGGCTTCCAGATGGCCTTCAGGAATTAATCTTTCAGAAGGATATAGATCAAAAGCATGGTTCCACAAGTTCTAAAAGTAATCTCTTGACATGGCGTTTATGGTCCTTGATGGCCATACAAGAATTCAGGCCAACTCAGAATGAGTTACGCCGACCATTGTTCCACACCCTAATCCAGACCAAATGCATCAGCTAATCTTTAAGCTCCAGACTACTTTTCATAACGTAGTTGATGAGCATACTAGTTGGGGACATCATGTCATTCGTGATATCACCCCCCAAGCTTATTATGTTTTTTGGTACTGGTTAAACATTTACCCAGTGGCTCTCCTATTTTATCCCAACCTGATCCATACCAGCCGAAGATACGGCAAAGGGCGATGGTTCGACAGAATGTTCGCTCCTATTTTCAGGGATCCCTTGACCCTCGAGCTTATTACAGGCTATCACATTCAGCATCCCACCATTGTAATAATAAAGCTCATCGACCTCGCCACCGAACCCTTGTTAAACCCATAATTCACCATCATGACTGTGAATCCTTCCACTCCATGTGGACAAAGCGCCTCGCGGTAGGAATGCTGGGCGAAGAATATGGAGTTCCCCTTCTACAATACTCACAGTCCTTTATCTCCTGATGTTCAATCAACTCCAGATCTTTACTTCAAAGAAGAAATCAGGAATCATCGTCTCCACTCTGAAGGAGACCAGGCCATAATCCTACAGCAGAGATATGACAACTATCTCGTCAGAAATGGCAGATCTACCAGAAAGCGGACAGACTGGACTGACTATCAATGGCCTCAATCCGTTCTTTCATCAGACTCAGATACATCAGTCCCAGACTCAGACACATCAGTCTCTTCTTACGAGACTATTTCACTTTAATAATGGCATTTGTCTTATATGCCATAAAAGTCTTAAAGTAGTTTGTCCTTATATATTAAAGTCTTGTGTTAAAGTCTTTGCCCTTATCCACGGCTTGACTTTTGTCTTTACTTTTTCAAAGTAGTGGTTAAGTGTCTTTGTCATGTCGTTAACATGTTGTATTATTAGTTTGCATTATTGCTTTACTTTGTCAAGATTAGGTGAGTGTCCTAATCAAGTGGTTGTAATAGTGGGGGTCCTGTCCCACTTTAGTTGATAGCTTCGTCTATAAATGGCGAGCTTCTCCTCATTTGTAAGCACGGTTCAATTCCCACTTAATCTATGAAAAGCTTGTTATCAAACATAAATGGCTAAACACTTCTTCTTTCTATTCTTCCAATAAGGATCACAGATCGAATTGAATACTTCATTTTCTATCTGGCTTGGTGACAAGTATGCTCTACACTCGCCTCTTGTAGGATCTTGTGTATCAGAAAGTCTATAGCGTAATCCGTCCTGTCGCCCTTGGAAGACAGGTTGCTAGATCCATGGAGGGTTCTCACTGTGTGACACAGTGACGAAACACAAGCTCTTACCTCCAGGTTAGCCCACCGGCTGGGGCCCGAAGATGTGGGTTGCAGATGTCGAGAGGCACTGCGTAAAAAGACTTTTCTGAGGTACCTTAAGTTGTCACGGTCTTTCCACTAATGGACGAAGAAATTGCTTCAATCCATTTTGAGACATAATCAACTGCAACTAATATATACACAAATCCAAAAGATGATGGAAACGAACCCATGAAATCAATTCTCCAATAGTCAAATATTTCGATCTCAAGTATGGGATTTAAGGGCTTCATGTTTCTTTTAGTAATTGATCTCGATTTTTGATATTTTCACAAGTTTTACAAAATTCATATGTGTCTTTGAATATGGTAGGCCAATAAAATCTACACTGTAAAATTTAGCTGAAGTTTTTCTTGAAGAAAAATATTTGATCAGGGCAATAGTTGAACAAGTGAGGATCATCTTAATAAAATTTCTTTACTTCAACTAAAAATTTCTTCTTCTCTTGAGTATTCCATTGTAAAGATATTTTACATGTGATAAGAAAATTAATAATGTTAACATACCATGGCATTAAAGTAACAGAAAATAAAAATTCATCAGAGAAAGAATCATTGATGGGTGTTATGTTAGTGCAAAATTCATATGTAAGTCTTCATAAATGATCAACAACAACATTTTCAGCACCCTTTTTATCTTTGATGGTAAGGTCAAATTCTTGAAGTAACAAAATCCAATGAATTAATCTCGATTTGGCATCGTATTCACTCATCAAACATCTCACAGCAGTGTGGTTAGTAAAAACAACAGATTTAGCGCCAAGTAAATATAAACAAAATTTGTTTAATACAAATACCACAGCAAGTAATTTTTTTTTAGTTATAGAATAATTTGTTTTAGCTCTATCCAAAGTCTTACTCGCATAATAAATCACAAAGGGCAAACCATACCTTCTTTGTCTTAAAATAGCACCAACAACGAAATCATTTGCATCACAAGTTAATTCAAAAGGCAAAGGCTAATCAGGAAATTACATAATAGGTGCATATGTTAAAAGATAAATTATTTTCTCAAAAGATTTTAGCAATCATGATTCTATTCAAATGGTATATCTTTTAATAAGAGGTCACAAAGTAGTTTAAATATAGCACTAAAATTTTTTATAAACCTCCTATAAAATCCAGCATGTCCTAAAAAGGATTGCACATCTTTAACTATTTTTTGTTGTGGCAATTCAGATATAACTTCTATTTTTTCTTTTCAACTTCAATTCCTTTAACAGATACAACATGACCCCAAACAATTCTGAAAGTAACCATATAGCGACATTTTTTGGAATTCAACACAAGTTCTTTTTCAATACATCTTTTTAAAAAATTTTGCCAAATTTTCAAAGTAATCATTAAAAGAATTCCCAATTATAGTCAAATCATCCATAAAAACCTCTAAATAATGTTCAACCATATCTAAAAAAATGATTAGCATACATCTTTGAAATGTTGCTAGAGCATTACAAAGCCCAAATTATATTCTTTTAAAAGCAAATATTCCAAAGGGGCTTGCAAATATGGTATTTTCTTGGTCCTCAAGTGCTATAAGAACTCGATAATAACCTGAATATTGATCTAAAAAGCAATATGAGGGATGTCCAGCTACTCTTTCTAGGATTTGGTCAACGAATAAAAATGATCTTTTCTAATGGCTTCATACATATACGCCAACTACATGGAATTCATATTGGAATTAATTCACCTGTTTCATTTTTAACAATAGTGATTCCAGATTTTTTAGGCACTACTTGTGTAAGTACTATTAGAAATAGGGTAGATAAATTACACATCAAGCAACATAAGAACTTTTGTTTTAACTACCTCTTTCATGTGTGGGTTTAATCTTCTTTTAAGGTTGTTTACATGTTTTAGCATTTTCTTCCAAATTAATTTTATGCGTGCAAATTAAGGGATTAATGCTTTTAATATCATTTAAAGTCCATCTAATTGCATTTTTATACTTTTTACGAACAATTAATAACTTACTTTTTTGGTCTTTTGTTAGAGTAAAAGAAATCACAATAAGATAAGTTTGTTCTTCTCTAAGAAAAGCATATTTTAATCCTTCAGGCAAAGGTTTAAATTCCAGTTTAGGTGCTTTTTGTTGTCATGTCTTTTTCAATAATTCCAAGCTTCTCAAATTTTGGCTCTTCATCATAATTTTATAAAGTCTGTAAAGAATCAAGCAATGAATTTATATTAGAAATATCAAGTACAAGTTGCTTATTTGACTCAATTAAATTAACTAAACAAAACATCAAAGAGTTTAGAAAAATCATCTTTTTGAATATTTTCCTTTGAACAAGATCCAAATCAGTATCACCTTCATTCTCAATTTCTTCATTAGGTTGCCTGCACATGTTAAAAACATTCAATTTCAAAGTCACATTTCCAAAGGATAAATTTATTAAACAATTCTTATAATTAATTAAAGCATTAAAAATTATTAAAAATGGTCGACTTAAAATCATAGGAATCGATTTGTAAGGATGATGATGAATCTGATGACGCAGTTGGTATCAGAGCCATATTGAGTTGTGAAGTTTTGATACCAATCTCAGTTGGTATCAGAGCCTAACGATTTGTTCGATTGGCTTACAGCGAGTTACCTGCCCCTCTTGAAGAGAGTGGTATATGATAGAAGATTTGTGATCTGAAGAAGAAGAATAGAAAGATACCTTTACACTCATGGGTTCGAGTTCAAACTCTCAAGCTTTAGAGACCGGAGTCTCCATGGTCTCCATATCCTCACCTTTATCCCTACCCAGGTCTTGTACAAAACACCTATCCAATAAAATAGAAAACCTTGTTGAATATTCATATGTTCCAGACTGCATAAATTTACGAGTCTTACCTCTTATTAGTCCTTAACTCTACCGCGTCCAATTCGTAATTAGATCTATCCGTTCTCTTGTTACTACTAGGCGTCCTTCTCTAAAGAGTATATGCGGTCTTCCAAACTTGACCGATGTGCTTTGCAAGCAACTCAAGCGAGCGATATGTAACCGCGAAATTCCGGAAGAGTTAATCACTGGAAACGTGAAGGTTATACTCACTTTCCTGAGAGTACGTATGATCTTAACGCTTCGTAGTCGTAAAGGCTTGCGATTCTGGCGAGAATGGCTCTTATGGATACTAGATTCAAAAAGTACCAACATGCATCATTGATGCGTGCTTACAACCCTACATGCGGTGTGTACTTACCCTTTTACGAACTTACTTATCTCAAGATCCGAACGCACAAAAACCTTGAAAGTCCAAATCCGGATCCAAGGTCTTTGAGCAGTGGTCACCTCAAAATGGCTACTTTACATCACCATTTGGTTTATAGACTTCAAAACCATGCTCTTGATCTTCCAACTCCTTACACCTCCACAGATACCCTCGTGATCTTAGCAATGAAACCATACCAACCATTGTCCAAATCCCCAAACGGATCCAAAAGCCGAACTTCTCAAGTTGATGCGGCGGAATGGCTCTCAACTATGAAATTCCATCAATTCCCAACCAATCCGGACTTGAGAAATTTGAAAAAAGGCGGGCATGCGTCGGATGACGCTTCCAACCCCGAAAGTCAACCTCCAACTTCCTTTTACAGCTATGATCTCGCTGTTACGACTCGAAAAAGCTTCCCATCCATAGTTTCCACTGTGGCTATCCTGTGTACCCTAGCAAGGTGCAAGGTCATTTCGTATAGGATGTTCGAGGTTACTCACATGTGTGATCCCATTTGTCCATGTCGGGATGATGATGAATCGATGACGGCGACTACTAGTCGTCTGAGCGCGGGAGTAAAAAGAAGATTACAAGGCGAGGTTCTTGCGGACCTCCACGATCGCTTCATCGATGATGAACCGCGATTTTACTCCGGTTGAGACTACAACTCTGTTGTCCTATCCTCCCAAGTCTCAATACCTCAAACCTGGCGGCCAAGTCAACAACCAACTTCGCTCAAACCTGCTCCAACTGTTACATGATTGGATCTGGATTCTTACCAAAGTCGGTTCCTTCCTCGGGAAAACAAAGCGGATCCACAATCCAGTGGTTTCCAAACCATATGTCCAATCCGCATTCTCCTCCTGCAGCGGTTTGAGGAACCAGCGATGCTGAGCAAGTGCTTAACTGGCAAACCCGTAATGCCGGCCGAATGAAATCCTGGAATCTCTTGACACCAGGATGGAAAATGTCCAAGCACAAGTCCAGACAACTCACAAGAAGGTTGATGCCATCTCTGCAAGAATGGATCAGTTATACCACGACCTTCATGACAGAATTGCGAGACTGGACATAGAGCTCCGTACCATGATTGACTGCAATTATTTGGGTCCAAAATTCACCCAAAAGGAAGCTGAGATCAGACAGCTTAAGGCAGAACTTGAAAGAATTGAAGCTGAGAAACAAGGTCAACAACCGTCCTTGTTTGGTGGTCAAACTAAACCTTTACCTGTTCCCACACCATACTTTGACACCTATCAGCCATACTATAAACAGCCTCCTCCTCTCAGTCAAAAGACCCAAGAGTTACACCGATTCCTTGGTGTTTCTCCAAACATGTACAAACACTCCTCAAGGTCGTATGTTCAACCTACTCCTTCAAGGCCCTCTCCTACGAGGCCTGTACCCATGCCTAGACCTCAGCGGTTCACCAGCGACCTCCACCACCACAAACACCAACCTATGCTGAAACAGTTCACACACCTATCTTTGAGGCTTTACTCCTTCCTCAAAGAATACGATTACTTTCGTGACTATCACGAACTGTCGGACCACCCAAAGATAAAGAGCCCATGCATCGCCTCTACTGGTCTTATAGTTCGAGAAGAAGATGTTGATCCTCAGTTGATTTGAATCCATCCTTTGAGTCTTCTTCTCCAAGAATCGGTTGTATCTTCTGCAATGATTAGGAAAATTATGTGGAAGTTTCTAATGTTTATATGGCACAACCATCCACATCCAATGATCCTCCGATTCACGAGATTTTCATCCCGGTGAACCCTTGATGAAGATGAGCACGAAGAGATGCGCATGCCGATTCATGATCTATAGCAAACAGAATCCAAGTTCCAAACCATCTAATGGACCATGGTTTACATTTGATGATGTTCCTAAAGCCAAATGGTTCCATAGATTCCAAGAACTTTTCTTGGCTTGATCTTCGGATAAGCGAAACAGGCCGATAGTTATCATGTTATTAAAGTGCTCAAGATTCTTAGGATCTCTCCGTGATTGGTTCTAGTATCGGTGAATCTGACGACTCAGGTTATTCGAACAAGCTGTACCCACAAGTCTTAGATTGTGTACAACCGGTTTTGGGAGAACCAAACTAGCAGGAATCTGCTAGGCGAGATTTTCATCGGATGAAGTCTTTGTTCATTGCGGATCGAGATCTTGATAAGCACTACAAAGGATGACACCTTGTACTACGGGCTAAATGGTTTTAATGATCACTCCTCAAGCATGTTTTGTGCGATGCTTCCTGCAGATTTTGCGGATATTGAGACACCGAACTCCTACCAGATAAACTGGATGATCTTACTCTTGGTAAGATCTATCGACATCTTGTCTCTTGTCTTGAGAAACTTTGTGAGAGAAAGTTTTTAAACACTTTATGGAAAAGAAGGAACCCTTCAAGAGTGCATGCAAAACACCTCATCTTGCAATCAAATGCAAGGATGAAAGAACCTGCACTTGTTCTACCAAGAAAAAATCCCAGTTCCATAAGTTCCCTAAACCGAAACACTCTTCCAAACACCGTCCTCAAAGCCTAAACCAACCTCAGGTTTTCGGAAGCTGTCAACACCGACAGCGAAAGATTCCGTGTTTCATACGCAAGAAGAGCACTTTGCTAGATCTTGCCCCAACAATCCGGAAATCAGCGGACTCTGCGGCGTGTCAATAGAGTCTCCTCTCTCTGAGGATGATGATATTGAATCCCTGTATTCTGAACAGGATGCTTATGATGAAAGCGATGCTTCGTGTTGGTGAAGAACAGCAGTCTTCGACTGACTGCTCGACTACAAGACGCGTTGCAACAATCCATCACATCAGGCATGTCAGACATGTTCCTCCTAAGCAACGGTCTCTACCATCCTACCAAATATGCCAAACCTATCACTGTCATAGGATTCATTGATACTGGTTCAGAACACACTATGCTTAATCCGTCCATACTCCTCACGAAGTTTGGAAACACCATACCCACTTCTTGAAAAGCTGCTAATGGTGAATATTTTAATACAGACCTGCTTACCAAGAAACCCGTTGGTATCCAGTTCTTTCCAGATTGTGTTCTCTGGATTAATGTCATAGGTTTTGATGTTCTACAACTTATCCACAAATTGAATGTCTCCGCCAAAGGTATCAGGTACAAGCAACAATTTCTACCTTATACTGACACCTTGAGGATATACTCAATTTCTGATGTTTCCTCACCCTATGAGTCTTTCAAAACAAAGTTCCTGCCGTTTTGTCCTGAAAATCATCGGTTCTTTCACCCTTTCGCTGTGGAAAACCCTCGATTCTTTGTTAAGCTTCCTTTCTAATGAAGATGTGAACCCTACAAAGGTTACACATCCGCATGACGCCTCGCGGATCTGAAACTTACACAAGTGAATGAATGCAATTTCATCATTGACTATCAACCTCAATGGTTTTCTCAAAGATGATAAGTTCCTTTGCCAAAGATTCATCCTGCTCATTCATCTCGAGGTGCAAAGGTGTTCTCAAAGTTTGATTTGAAGTCGATTTTGGCAGATTGGTATTCATCCCGATGATCGACCCAAAACAAATCAGATTCCAAATGCCCACTATCGGACGGTGATGCCACTGGCTTGAAAGTGGCACCATCACTTTTTCAAAAGGCTATGGTCAAGATTTTCCAACCTATCCTTGAAAACGCCCTTATCTACATTGATGATATTTTGTTGTTTTCCAAGGATCATGATTCACACCAGAGACTCCTCGATCAGTTCCTGTCAATAGTAGAATCACATGGAGTCATGATATCTGAGAAAAAGTCACAAGTGGGCCAGACGTCCATTGAATTTCTTGGCATGATAATCCAAGATGGTAATTATCGTCCTGGACCCCACATCGCACAAGAATTGATGCATTTCCCAGATACTTATCTAAACCGTAAGCAAATTCAACAGTTCCTCGGGATTGTCAATTATCTCCGAGACTTTTTTCCACACATTGCGGTCCACACCTTGAAGTTGTCAACGATGCTAAAGAAAGCCACCCATGGGGTCTGAGCAGACAACGGTATCCGGCTGACTCAAGCAAGTGATTTCATCACCGAGAATCCCGTCTACAGACAACGATCCCTACAGATGCGTGATCTTGGGAGCAGTGCTCTTAGAACAGATTGATGGAAAAGATTTCTATTGTGTTCATTCCAGTGGTCAATTCAAGGAAGCTGAAAAGCATTACCACGTGATCTACAAAGAAATCTTGGCAGTCAAGTATGGCATCCAGAAGTTTGAATTCCATCTTATCGGATACAATTTTATTGTCAGAATGGACAACTCATCTTTTCCGAAGATTATGGAATTTAAAAATAAGATGCTACCAGACAAGCATCTTCTTCGCCTTAAAACCTGGTTTTCCAGGTATGATTTTTCAGTTCAACATATCACAGGCGATAAAAATCTCATCCCAGACCTCCTTTCTCGACCCTCTAAAATAGTTTCCTTTATCCACACTTTGGGTCATATTCCTTTCATTGCCATGGTCTCATCCTTACCAAACCATGCTCTCACTCAAAAGTCATTTCCCCTCAATATGACTTTTACTTCTCTCCACCAGATTCAGGACTTTGCTAGAAAATTCCTTTTTAGGTTTTTTATGAATGTCTATACAAAAAGCCCAGAGCCTATGCTTCTTCCTAGCATGCATCCTGATCATCTTTTCCTCACAGGATTAGTTATTCTCCTAGAGATGTTAGAAGATGAACTTTGGTACATTTGGTGTCTTACTGATCTACATGCCACAAAGTTGGTTTTCCCTGTCCTTCCTCTTCTTGACAGACTCAACCATCCAACCTACTCAACAAGTCTCACTTGGACCCTGCTCCAGTGGTTTTCACCACTTCCTTGGTGGCGCAGAAAATTACATCAAATTGCTCAAACTCATCACCTCAGGGAACTCCCTGATCAAGAAGGCAAACAGTGGACCTCAGTCTTCATTATACATCGCCCATATTTCCAGCATCCTCGGACCAATGACTTTTGGACTCAGGACCAGGCCTATGAATGGCAAACTGTTCCTCATTTTGCCTGCCTTGAGCAAGACTTCCATACCAAGAACTCCCTGAAGAATTTCCTCATGGAGCAACCATGTTCCTCCGCCAACCCACATTCTCCACACATCCTCGACCAAAGCATGATATGTTCATGGTTCCTACTCCATCCTCACACTCTCAACCAATCAGTAGAGGCATCATTCTCAAAGAAGAAAAACCTAATCATACAGATTTCCTCTTCCAAGATGCTCAAGATCCTTATGAAGATTTCACTCCCATATCTTCCCAGTATGACCCTGGATCTTCCTCTACTCCTTATCCGCCAGAACCATATCCTCCGTTCTGTACTCAGCCAGACCGTCCTCCATCACCACCCATACACCCTGGAACTTCAGACTGCCTTTGGGATTGTGTCCCTGGTTGCACCCATCCACCACGTGTCTTCAAGAAACAGCCCAAATATCCAGGCCAAGACCCTGATGAGACAGATGACTCTGACACCTCAGAAGGCACTATTTCGCTTTAATAATGGCATTTGTCTTATATGCCATAAAAGTCTTAAAGTAGTTTGTCTTTATATATTAAAGTCTTGTGTAAAAGTCTTTGCCCTTATCCAAGGCTTGACTTTTGTGTCCTTATCTTTACTTTTTCAAAGTAGTGGTTAAGTGTCTTTGTCATGTCATTATCATGTTGTTTTGCATTATTGCTTTACTTTGTCAAGATTAGGTAACGTGTCCTAATCTAGTGGTTGTAATAGTGGGGGTCCTGTCCCACTTTAGTTTATGGCTTCGTCTATAAATGGCGAGCTTCTCTTCATTGTAAATAACCTGGAAAATCACAAGTTTGATCTTGAAATCTCCCTTCAATAAAAGTTAAGGAGTTTTCTCAAATATAAGTGGCTAAATATCTTCTTCTTTCTATTCTTCCAATAAGGATCACAGATCGACTTGAATACTTCATTTTCTATCTGGCTTGGTGACAAGTATGCTCTACACTCGCCTCTTGTAGGATCTTGTGTATCAGAAAGTCTTATGCCTGTTGTACCAGAGTGGTATACTTATTATACCATTGCTGTTTCGCCTATACTAAACACCTGAGAGAGCCGTCAGAAGACACACTGTTCACCCGAAGAGATGCCCGGGAGTGGCGAAGAAAAAAGGTTGGTATGTGTGCTATGATTTCCTCCGTGGTGTTGGGTATATTGGCTGGAAACCCGAGCATGCGGGCTATTGGCCCTAAGGACGATTTGTTTGTTCATTCGCTGCGTATAACAATGCCCGTACTCCATTCGGATCTCTGTGAGTTCCAACTGACTTTCTATGAGTTAGTGGATCCTGGCTTGGTATCAGTATGTTATGGGTGTTCCATAATGTGAGTTCCAACTGACTTTCTATGAGTTAGTGGATCCTGGCTTGGTATCAGTATGTTATGGGTAGTATATGAATTTATCAACTTGTACTAAAATATCTTCCATTATTCCCTTAGGTACTTTAACTGATCTATTCGCAAGTAAAAGTGTAGTTGAAATTGATTTTAACTCACAAAGATTAAGTTGAAGATAAACTAAATATGGAAGCAAATTAGCACTAGCACTAAAATCTTGTAAAGCATGCTCAATTCTATCATCACCAATAATACAAGAAATAGTAAGACAACTAGGATCTTTATATTTCAATTTATTATTAGTAGATAGAATTGTACTTTCCTGTTTGGCCATGAAAGCACTCTTTCTTACCTTCAATTTTCTCTTAACAATGCATAAGTCCTTTAAAAATCTGACATATGAAGGTACCTGCTTGATTTCATAAATCTTATAATAGTGGTTTGATTTCTTTGGTTTATTCAATACATGTAGAAATGGTGGTTCATGTGGAACACTAGCTATTTCTTCACTAGATGTAAGTTTATTTAGTCCTTTCTTACCCTTTGAATTTTCATCATCTTCACAAGGTTCAGAAATAGGTCTATCAACAGCCTTACCACTATGAAGATTTATAATTGACTTGGCTTAGTGCAGGAGTGGATTTTTTCGAATCTTAGGATTTGGTTGTGGATGAGCTAGAAATTCTCCTTTTTCGTGAATTGTGAGTGCAGAAGTGATTTTAGTAAGAGTATCTTTCAAATAAAAAAAAGCTTGCTTTCTGATGAATGAATGCATTGTTTCCTTCAGATTTTTCCATGGTAGTGGAACATATGTTGTACAAGGCTAGGCATTTTGAAAATTTTATAAAGGTGGTGCTTGTGCAGATTGTGTATTATTATTAATCCTCCAACTAAAATTTGAATGATTTCTCCAACTAGGATTATAAGTCTGTGAATATGGGTTTGGCTTATTAAAAGTGTTAATGGCATTAACTTAATCATGTAAACATTCTTTAAGTGCAGGCAGAGCGGGACAATCTTGAGTGAAATGATCATTAGAACTACAAACATTACATACAATTTCTTGAAGAGATTTTACTTTATCACTCTTTTTATACTCCAAAGCTTCAACCTTCCTAACTAAGGATGTAACTTTTTCTTGTAAATCATTATCTTTCTTAAGGTTATGGATTCCTCCACTGTATGGATATAGTTGTGGTTTATTTATCAATTCAAAATTTCCAACAGTATCCTAATGCTGTGTATTTGGCTAGAGAATCTAGTGCATCTTTAGGATTTTTATCTCTAAATTCACCATTATACATCATTTCAACAACATGTCTACTTTGGGGTGTCAATCCCTCGGAAACATAAGTAACCAATTGCCAAGTTTTAAAACCATAGTATGGACAAATGTTGAGCAATTTTTTAAAAACAACATTAGTATATTGTTTCTCCATTTTTTTTCTTAGTGAAAGAAGTGATTTGTCTTTTAAAAGCATTGGTTCTATGAGGTGGAAAAAAAATTTTCAAAAATTATTCTTGCATGTTATTCCAAGTTCTTATTGATCCAGATCTAAGATTTTTAGCCAAGTTTTAGCTTTATCTTTTAATGAAAAAAAAGTTTTAATTTAATTATGTTCGTGCTACAATTTTTTTCTGTGTATGTATTACAAATTTCCTCAAAGTCTCTTAGATGCAAGTATGAATTCTCATATTCTAAAACATAAAATGTTGTAAAAGTTGGATAATACTTAGTTTGAAGTTGAATTAAGATGCTTCTGGAGGAAATACTATACACGATAGTGCTCCTGTTCTAGTTGGATTCATGTAATCTCTCAAAGTTCTTAGTTGATTTTGATCACGTGCATTATGTTGAGAATGATTATCTCCCTAATCAATTTGAGGATTAGGTTCGCCCAAAAAGTTTTCATATTGGATCTCATCCATGATTGGTGGTGGTGATTGAGATCTACGAATTAACCTACCACTTGAAGTTCGAGACCGATGCCTCATGAAATCTTGAAGTTCGAGACCGATGCCTCATGAAATGATTATTTCACAAAGGTAATATTCAAACAAATTGGTAACACAAGAACTAAATGAAAATTGCACAAAATGAAAATTAGATATGCAAATAATATAAGTGTGCAAAAAAAAGAAAAAAGAAAAAATTAAAATTAAAATTAAATAACAATTACAATATAAAATAAAGAATAAAATAAATGAGAAAAAACCTGAAAATTAAATTACAATTTAGGTGGTCAAACCAGCTGTAAAATAAAATAAAATAAAATAAAATAAAATAAAATAAAATAAATAGAAAATTAAATAACTAAAATTAAAAAAATTGAGATTCAATATTCAGTTTGCTTGGTCCAAATTAAGTCCAAATTGAGTCTAAATTGAGTCCAAAGAAGTCCAAATAAGTTCAAGATGTTAGTCCAAGTATGAATATTATAAAAACTTTTGTCTAGGGATCCTTTTGCAAATTCTTTATAATTTTATGGCAACACAACAATTTTTAGAAGTCTAGAACCATGTCCATGTGGGATGAAAGTGAAGATTCTGAAAGATTTTATAGACAAAACAGATTTAATAAGAGGAAAAGGGGATAAATGAAACTTTACACAAAAGAAAAGTGAAAAACAAAACACTAAAGCAAAATAAATACTTCTCTCCGGCAACGGCGCTAAAAACTTGGGACAACTTAAAAGTAATTTCTAACTCTTAAGTATAAGAGTGTCTTATTATATTATAGCTTGGTGAATCTGAGGTCGATTCATAGAGAAAAGATTTAATTTATTTGTTTTATTTTATCCAAAAATGAAAATAAAACTTGAATATAAAATACTTAATTTAAATGAAACTATGAAATTGAATTAGTTAGGGTAATGGATCCACTCTTAGTAGTAAATAAAATATAATAAATTTTTTTTACCCTCTTTTTAGATTTATTGACCAAAGAATTAATTATATAAATTATTATTATTTTCTCATTAATTTTATTATGGATTAAGTATTTATTGTGCCAAAATTTAATTTGTTTATAATAAGTCAAAATACTATTTTATCATACTTTATATTAAGATATTAAGAATTTATTATGACAAACTCTCTTGTTTGTCTACAATAAATCAAAATTTCAAAATACAAAATATGTATAAAATTAAATAGAAAATAATTTAATTTATATAATTAAAAATAAAATTTGATTAAATCATATTTATTTCCTAAAAGTTTCACCATACCCGAACTATTATTATTTAGCAAAGTATAATTGAAAGAAAAATAATTATTAAAATTAAATTAGTCACAATTAAAAGGAATAAAAACAACTAAAATTGAAAATAAAATTTATTTATAAAAATAATTATGCAAAATATTAAAACACACCTGAAATATAAGATTATAGGGAAATTGAGAGAAATTGAGAAAACGAGATATGTTCAAAATATAAAAATAAATTCAAAATCTTATACTACAGACTGACAGACTGATACTACATACTATCAGATGAAGTGTTATTCATTACAGATCAGAGATCTTGATAAGCACTACAAAAGGATGACAGTCTTATACTACAGACTGAATGGTTTTAATGATCACTCCCTCAAGCATGTTTTTGTGTAGTCTCTTCCTACAGAGATTTTGCCAGATATTCAGATACACCTGAACTCCTACCAGATAAACTTGGATGATCTTACTCTTGGTAAGATCTATCAGATTGCTGTCTCTTGTCTTGAGAAACTTTGTGAGCAGAGAAAGTTTTTCAAACACTTTATGGAAAAGAAGGAACCCTTCAAGAGTGCATGCAAAACACCTATCCAATAAAATAGAAAACCTTATTGAATATTCCTATGTTCCAGATTCTGTACAAATTTCTGAGTCTTCCCTACCTCTTATTAGTCCCTACAGACTCTACCTCCGTTCTAATTCTGTAATTAGATCCATCCGTTCTATTGTCTCTACTAGACGTCCTTCTCCTAAAGAGTATGTACAGTCTTCCAAACTAGACCAGTGTGCTTTGCAAGCAACTCAAGCAGAGCCTAACGATTTGTCACAGCAAAGGAACTCGAGGCCCTTGACCCCAAAAGACGCCTTGTGAGGTATTTATCGGCTGCCCTTATAACCACAGCCCAGTGACCACTCGGGACCGATGTGGGATTCAAGGGCATCACCTACCCCTCCCACAAGTCGGCCCACACAGATGGCTCTGATACCACAGCAAAGGAACTCGAGGCCCTTGACCCCAAAAGACGCCTTGTGAGGTAAGTATCGGCTGCCCTTATAACCACAGCCCAGTGACCACTCGGGACCGATGTGGGATTCAAGGGCATCACCCATCACAAGTTTTATGAATGCGCCTCTTACAACCATTAGATCAAGATCCAATGGCTGTGAACAAGATTCAAAAGTCAACATCACACATGGCATCTTGTGAAGCGTCTGATTTAGTCAAAGAACAGTTGAGATTTAGCGAATTAATAGGTGGATCGGGTTGACATCCGTTTATCTGTTTGGAGCCTCGAATTACGTGAAATTAATATTTTACCTAATAAACACAAAAAATACACAAAATAAAATACATTGTGTGAGAGAAAAATTATTTGTAATCTTTATCCTTGAGAGGTTGTAAGTGTTGGGATACACTTGGATTAAGAGATTAGGAATAATCTCTTGTTGTAAATGTCCATTGACACCTTGGAAGTCAATTATAAGCATTTAAAGCCTTGAGAGGTTTGGATCGTGAAATCCTCAAGTCGGGTGAGCTTGGAGGCATGAACATAGGCGGAGATTGCCGAATCACATAAAAATCATTGTGTTTGCTCTCTCTTCCCTTACTCTCTTATTATTGTGATTTATTAAATTTATTATTTTTTATTCCATTAAGGCATTAGATTAAATTATTGTGTGGTTTATTTAACTTATTTTGTAATTCGTTTTAGATTTGCATTGAATTTTGCTTTAGAATTGAATTTTTTTAAAACCCAATTCACCCCCTTCTTGGGTTGCATTACTAGAATTTCATTTGGTATCAGAGCGAGGTGCTCTTGTATAGACTTAACCGTCTAGAGTTAAAGATCCACAGCAACACAAATTAGTTCAACGTTCATGGAAGGCCAATCTACCACAAGTCCTCCATTTTTTTATGGTAATAATTATCCTTATTAGAAACAAGGATGAGAGTCTTCTTACAAGCATTAGACTATAAAATATGGGAAATTGTTTG
Source organism: Citropsis articulata (assembly GCA_030449925.1). Taxonomy (NCBI): domain Eukaryota; kingdom Viridiplantae; phylum Streptophyta; class Magnoliopsida; order Sapindales; family Rutaceae; genus Citropsis; species Citropsis articulata. The sequence goes on along the minus strand of JASUUH010000128.1, from coordinate 1,736,565 downwards.
TCACGGTTCATTCATTCTTAGGAAGAATGTTTTAAGTGAATCGGATAGGAAAAAATATTTTTAAATTCCAAGGCTATGAATGCTTTATTTTGTGCCTTAGATAAAAATAAATTTCATAGAGTTTCAAATTGTTCTAATGCTTATAAAATTTGGAGAAAACTTGAAGTTATGTATAAGGAGACTACAAATGAGGAAGAATCTCATAAAGTATCAAATTTGGCACTTATGGCAATCGGAGATGAATTGGTTGACAATCTTGATGAGGTAACGGATCCTACCTATGATGAATTATATGATACTTTTAAGGAATTGTATGATAATTGGATAAAAATTGGTAAAAAGGATGCATGTCTTAAAAAGAAAATGGTAGAGCTCACAAATGAAAATGAATCTCTAAGTGCAAATATTAAATTCCTAGAATTAGAGAATAAAATATTGTATGATAGAGTTGCATTATTAAATGAAAAATCTAGCACTTCACGCGAGCATCTAGAATCACATGTAGATGACCTGAAAAATGAAAAAGATGTCCTGCAAAAATACAATGTTTCATTAAATGAAAAGATCAAAGAATTGGAACTAGGTAATGAAATGTTACATAATAGGATTGCATCATTACATGTAAATAAAGTACTTCATATGAGCATATGAAATCACTTGTTGATGAATTAATGAAAGAAAATGAAGTACTTAAGAAGAAGAGCAATGAGTTAAATGAGATTGTCTTAAAATTTACAAATAGACAAAAGATGTTAACTTACTTAGTTCACAAAAATATGTGTTTGACAAAGGAGGTGTTTGTTATAAGCCAAATTTGAAACAAAAGTATAATAAGAATTATTTTGTAAAAAATACCTCCATTAATAATCAATTGTATGCTACCCGTAATGAAGATGGTCACATGAAAAATAGATGTCCAGTTAAACAAAATGCATGTTATGGAATAAATGTATTTGAGTTCTAAAAGGAACCATTGCTAACACTCAAGGACCCAAAAGCATTTGGGTACCAAAGGGCACAACGTGAATGTTTTCTTTGAAGGTACCACAATCAATGAATGGCGGAGAGTTCTTTGATGAAAGCTTATGAGCATAATCATTTGATCATTAACTAAGAGAAAAAGATGAGGCAAGATGATTTAATTGTTTTGGTAAGAATATTTGCCGTATTGATTTTGTTGAATGAATCATGATAGATGGAAAATAGCTTAAATTTACAAAAGCATGCTCGTACGTTTGCATAATTGAATTATTATTGTATGTAATCATGATGCATGGATAAATATATATGATGGTAGCATGTCAACTTATCACGATGCCTTTGTTTGATTTTGATGATTGTATAATCTTTGATTTCATCTTTTTAATTATCTATCATCATGTTTCATGTCCTTTATTCATCTTCCTTATTTGTTCATCATTTATATATGTGTGAATTCTTGTGCCATTGATTGTTTTATGAATTTGATCACTTATTTTTTTAGCTTATAATAATGGTTTATATTAATAGCTTTGTTAATTTTGATGATCTACTTATTGTCATTATGTACTTATGCTTTGCTTAAGATTTGACATAAAGAATATGCTTTGATGATTACATTATATTTCAAGAGTTTAATCTTATGCAATCTATAATTGGTGAATGAATGCAATTCTTTGGACTTTATTGATGTATTATTGAAAGTGCATTGCTTGCTTGCTTTGAATGATATTAAAAGAGGGAGAAATACATTCTCATTGAGATTTTTAAGAATATGAGATTTTTTAAGTTAAATTGAAATGTCACATTAGATCTTTGATGAGTTTAGTTGTCTTGATTTCTAGAATGTGACTAGTAATTATGGAGCTTGGATAGTTACTTTTGCATGCTAATTTGGTAAACAAATCAAAACCTCTTTGTGAAGAACAGTTTTAAAAAATTAGGCATGAACTTGGGATGATGAAATTTATTAATATCTCTAATCATGTTATTAATACTATTTTTTTTAAAAGATGTTATTAATACTATAAAAATTGATTTCTTAATGATTTTGATGATTAATGATTATATTTGTGTTGCTTGACGAATTGATGGAGTTGTTGGTTTGTTATAATTGTTTAAGCTTATATGGAAGTGTTTTTAACCATATTGTGTATTTGAGGATTTGTTCATTATTAAGGAGAGACTTTGCCAAAATTTTTGTTCACACAAAATGGGTAATATCGTCATTGAATTATTTTTTATTATCTTGTTTCGATTACGTCTATCTATCTTTTTTTTATCATGAAGGAGAAGATTAATATAATATATTTTTTAATAAAATTATTTTAGTTAAAATTTTAAATTGGCCCTATATTTAGGGGGAGCATATAATATGATTTTGGATAATATACATTTTGAACTTTTTGGTTGTCTAAAAAAGGAGACAAAGTAATATACCATTTCGATTTTGTCGAAAGGAGAAGAATACTAGTTTTTAAATTTGTAAAAATTTTCTACTCTTTTTCTTTTCCATTAAGTTTTCTTTTTTATGATGAAGGGGGAGAAGAATACATGTATTTAAATTTGTTAATTTACTTAATTGCCAAATTGTAAGGGGAGCTTACATTCAGGGGGAACAATTTATGGAATTATTCTTTAAATACATAACAAATAAGATTAAGAATGATTAAGGTTTTAAAAGCTCAAATTATATTAAACAATTATTATTTTCATAATATAAAGGTTTTATACTTAATAGAAAAATAAATTTATGAAATTGGTTATTTTCAATTAATGGTCTAAATTAAAAAAGTTTTGAAACTACGGAAATGGATTTATTTGTAAAGTTTTATTAAGATTTAGGTCATACTATAATTATAGAACAGTTTGGAGCAAAGCTATAATTTTAGAAAATAATTTCACTGTAGCATGTGCACTGTAGCAAATGGCTAATCATTTGTGAAAAATGATGAACCGATAATTTCCAGCAAGCATGTTCTACAAAGAATTGTTAAAATAATGATTCTGGAAAATAACAGTGAACTGGTTACGGAAAACAGTGAACCGATAATTTTCAGATTACTAACCTTGAATCGTTTAGCAACAACGGTTAAGCCAAATTTGTTTTGCAGGTCTCTAGAAATTAATAGTTAACTGATAGTGACAAACAGTCAATTGTTTATTTGAAATTCAGCTCAACGGTAACTTTGACCAAGCCAAACTGTTAACCGTTAACGGTTAACGGCGATCCGTTTTCCGGCACAAAGTCAATAACGACTAGTTTTTAGCTCCAACTATAAATAAGTTCAATCAAATTCAAATAAGAAGAGATCCAAGAGTTATCATTGAGCTTCCTACTGAGCATATATCTATTATTAAGCTTTAAACTTGTTTTTGTTTCTTTGATTCACACATTGAGTATTCATTTGTAATCAAAGATATTGTGTGAAAAAAAAGTCATTCGTAATCTTTGTCCTTGAGAGGTTGTAAGTGTTGAGATACACTTGGGTTAAGAGATTGGGGATAATCTCTTGTTGTATAGGTCCATTAATATATTAGAAGTCAATTGTAAACATTTCAAGCTTTGAGAGGTTTGGATCGTGAAATCCTCAAGCTAGGTGAGCTTGGAGGCGTGAATGTAGGCGGAGATTGCCGAATCATGTAAAAATCATTGTGTTTGCTTTCTTTTCCCTTACTCTTTTATTATTGTGATTTATTAAATTTATTATTTTTTATTCCATTAGGCCATTGGATAAAATTGTTGTGTGGCTTATTTAACTTATATTGTAATTCGTTTTAGATTTGCATTGAATTTTACTTTAGAATTTGTTAACATATATGTTTACATATTATTGATTTTGAAGATAACAAATAAGATTAAGAATGATTAAGTTTTTAAAAGCTTAAATTATTTTTTATACATTTTAAATAAATCATTATTTTCACATTATAAATGTTTTATATTTAATGGAAAAATGATTTTATGAAATTGGTTGTTTTTTAAGTTTATGGTTTAATTGAAAGTGTTTTGAAAACTTGAAAATCAACAAGTATTGTTTGAAATTATGGAGAAGGACTTATTTGAAAAGTGTTATAGTATTTTGGACAATTTCATAATTTTAGAAAGTTTGGGATTAATGAGTATTATTTTGGAAATCTTGAAATTGGACCTATCTGTAAAGTTTTATAACGTTTTGGGTTATAGTACAATTATAGAAAGTTTTGGGGCAAAGCTGTAATTTTTGGTAAATAGTTCACTGTAGCTAACCGTTTACAGAAAATGGCGAACTGTTTATTTCCAAATTGTTAACCTTAAACCGTTTAGTAAGAACGGTTAAACCAAATTTATTTTGCAGGTCTCTGGAAATTACCCCTGAACCGTTTAAGAAAAACGGTGAACCGTTTATTTCCAGATTGCTAACATTGAACCGTTTAGTAAGAACGGTTAAACCAAATCTATTTTGAAGGTCTCTGGAAATTACCCTTTCGCCGTTTACGGAAAACGGTGAACTGTTTATTTTCAGATTGCTAATCTTGAACCGTTTAGTAAGAACGGTTAAGCCAAATTTATTTTGCAGGTCTCTGGAAATTAACCGTGAACCGATAGTGACTAACGGTTAACCGTTTATTTGAAATTCAGCCCAACGGTAACTTTGACCAACGCAAACGGTTAACCGTTAATGGTTAACCTTGATCCGTTTTCTGGCAAAAAGTGCATAACGACTAGTTTTTGAGCTCCAACTATAAAAACTCAAATCCAACTCATTTTCAAGTTATCTAGCAAGCACAAACAAAAGGCATACAACATATCTTGAGCTCTCAATTCGTGAATCACAAATCCTTGAGCCATCTTTGTTTTTCATTTTGTATATCTACTCTTTTAGAGAGTTTTTGTTGTACTTTTCAATTCTCATCAAATTTGTGAGTGATTAAGTGTGTGATACACTTGAGTGAAGAGTTTGGGAGATAATCTCTTTGTTGTAAAGGTTCATTGACATCTTGAAGTTAATTGTAAGTATTTGAAGCCTTGGAGAGGCTTGGATAGTGAAATCCTCAAGCTTTGTTTGCTTGGAGGCGTGGACGTAGGTGGGGATAGCCGAACCACGTAAAAATTCGTGTGTTTGTTTTCTCTTCCCTTACTTATTTATTATTTATTGTGCTTTCATTGAATTTATTGTTTTCGAATTTATTAAGGCATTAGATTGGATTGTTGTGTGGTTTTGTTAGGATAATGTTTAAAACACCAATTCACCCCCCTCTTGGGTTGCACAATTGTATTTCAGAATTGATTTTTTTTTAAAACTCAATTCACCTCCTTCTTGGGTTGCATTACTAAAATTTCATTTGGTATCAGAGTAAGGTACTCTTGTGTAGACTTAACTATCTAGAGTTAAAGATCCTTCAGAGCACATTTTTGTTACTATTTAGGATTATATAGTGGGGTAAAAGTTTTTTTAGTTTTTATATTTTGATGTTAGTACTTGTTTATTCTCTGTATTTTTTAAAATATCCGAAAGCATTTCTAGTACTGTTTATTCTCTGTATTTTTAACAATACCCCAAAGCATTCCTGTCATTAAATTATTAACAACCCTGCCATTACTTTTTGTTCCTTTTGACTTCCTTTTACAATATTACCCTCTTATAATAATATTTCTTTTTTTTTTGGCATTAATAAAAAATAAAGTTACTAATTTAACCGTCCAAAAAATAAAATTAAGACAAAAAGGATATATATTATTTTTATGAAAGCTCTCACATGTCCAAAAAAATTAACATTGTAGGAAAATTAAATTTCTAATTTTTTAGACATTAATTAAAAAAAGAAAAATTATATCTGCACCACTTTATTTTGTCATATATATTTCTAACCACTAAAAAATTTTGACTTATTTTTTACACCACCTACATTTATAAACTTGTATCAATCAATTACTTTGACTAAAATAACCATTTTATCCCTAAATGAATTAAAAGATTATTTTATTCTACGAAATTTTGAAAAATAAAAAAATTATATTACAAAATTACCCTGAATTCAATAAAACAATTTTCTCTCAAAATCTAAGATGATAATTTTTAAATGAATTATAATTATAAAAAATTAATATCTTGTAATTATAATTTCATTTAATTTTTGTAATTAAATTAAGTATAGGGAAGTTTATAAAAATTAAAATGAAGAGAAAAGCTCCTTATAATTATTGCAAACTTCACCATAATTAATATTAAGAAACTTCCTTATACAAATTAAATGAAATTATAATTACAAAAAATTAACATGATAATTTTAAATGAAATTATAATTATAAAAAATTAATGTATTGGATTTAGATTTATTTATTTTATTAAATTTAGGGGTATTCTTGTAATTCTAATTTTTTATTTTTAAAATTTTATAAAATAAAATGGTCTTTCAATTCATTTAGGGGTAAAATAGTTATTTTTAATATCAAAGTAGTTTATATAAGCTTTAAAATAAAAAAGGTACAAAGAAAGTGTCAAAACTTTGAAGTGATTAAATATACATACGACAAAATAAAAATAGTGTAAAGATAATTTTTCTAAAATTTAATAAATTAATTTCTCAGCAAAGTGCTCCACAAAAAATAATATATATTCTTTTTGTTTGTATTTTATTTTTAGTGTTAAATTGGTAATTTAATTTTTATTAATTTTTTAAAAAATTATAAAGGGATAATATTGTAAAGATAAATCAAAGGAAACAAAAACTAACAACATGTTGTCAATAATTAAATAGTCGGATGTTTTAAGATATTTTTAAAAATAAAAACAGTAAACGAACACTAACCTTAAATTATAAGGATTGAAATAGCTTTTACCCTTATATGGTGGGCGTTTGGTATATATATGCCCATTTAATATTTTAGCACCAAACGTGAGATTTGTATTATTTTTGCCAAAATAATCATATCTCATGAAATTTAATTGCAACCAAATGTGCCTTATACATATGGAAAATTTTCAATAAAGGTTCGTGTACTTTATTAAAATGCAGAAAAATTGTTATATCATATGATTTAAACTATCAACCCTATAGTGTACAACCTAAATTTCCACCCTCACAAGTATGAGAGAGAGATATGCTCCAATGCAGAAATCTATCCTTACTTACTGATGCTTATAATAAAAAATTATTATACTATATTAAATCAACTCTATTACAGTACAACCTAGATTTCTACCCTCAATAATATGGAAGAAATTATCTGCTCGATCTATATTGAAGGAGAAATCTATTTTTATTAGATTAAATTGGATAGAAATTGAGTTTTACATTAATTTTATTATAACACAATTTAAATTATTAGAAGGAAAAATGAGTCTTAGATTTACATTTTACGACATAACTGTGATTTTTATTCTAACTAATAGCATAAGGATATTTACTCCTTCCATGTTAATAAGGAAAAACTCTAGCCCTACTTAATTAAATTAGAATGAAAAAATCTTTAGAGGATGGGTTGTTGCCAGTCGGCATGTACTTTTTTTTTTTTTATGTTTTATATTTTTTAGTGAAAAGAAAAATAAAATAATGGTGTAATATTGTGTTATGATACCACAATTGTACCTAGTCATTAAATCTAACTTATAATTATCACTATAACTAAATTTAATGGCTGGATGCAACACATCATAACTGGACCCGGAAAGATTATCAAAATTCAAATCCAAAATGGAGAAGATTAGGGCCCGTTTGGTACCCTTTTCCAAGCCACATTTTTGTTTTCATTTTCGTAATATACACATAAAACATGTTTGGTGGATTTTTTTCACAAAACAGATTACAAAACACAAAATTCGGATCCATTATTATAACTACACAATTGAAAACAAGTTAAACATGTTCTCCAAATTTTACAAACTATACCTAAAAATGAATTAAAAAACAGAAGAAAAATCGTGACCTCCTTATCTCTTCACTGTGCTCTCTCTTCCCCGCAACTTTCTTCATCCAGTTGTAGCAAATCTGCACTCTCTCCCTCCCATTATCTTCATCCAACATCTTTCTCTCTCTTTATTCTCCAGGTCTTTCAATTCTACTAGCGGGGAGAGAGAGGGGGGGAAAAGAAAAACCAAAAAAAAAAAAAAAATGAGGCCGATGCAGATGGAATTCTTCGGAGATATGGAGGATCAGGGGGCCACGGTAGCGATGGACGTTGATGACGTCGACCCACTCGAGATCTTCGGTGAGGGCGTCATCTCCATCGACAACAAGCTCGCCGACGCCGACTTTTTCAACAAGTTCGAGGACGATTTCGATGATGCCGATATCAATTAATCTAAACGATATGGTATCTGCGACCAATTTAGGGTTTTGTTTTTTTTTCTTTTTCTTCAGTCTCATCAGACACTTGTGTCTTGTTTGATATTTACTGTTGGCAAAATACAAGAGACACAAGAGTATATATGATTGATTGATTATTAAATGCATATGGAGTTTCATTTAATTTGAATTTTGCTGGTTGTTTTATTGTTCTTATGAATATAAATTTCCCCAATTGGGCATCTGTGGTGTTAATTTAGGCTTGCATGAGAAATTTTGGGGTTATTAGTTAGTAATAACAATTGAAAAATGGCAATTTTGAGAAGGCCTTTTTGGGTTAATCAAAAAAGTGATTTGAGGTGGTAATTTCTGATGTCGATAACGTCTTGGCCTTGATTGTAGACATAAGACGTGAATTGTAGACAACAAGAGTGTTCCTGAGCATTCAGTTGTTGTGGGCCTTGTTTGTGTTGCATATTATATGGATGAATCTTTTGGTTACATCTTCTGGTGAACATACACTGTGATGTGAGTTGAGATTTACTTTGTGTTTCTAGATGTGTGCTTGATATGTTGGAAGTATTAGAACATCAAGAGGGAACACAGATGTAGATATCTACATTCTGAGTTGGTCAGATATATGTTGTCTGTGGTTTCAGTTTTGGAAATGGATTAGGTTTAGGTCTCTTGTTTGATGTCTTCTTGAGAACTTGAGGTAGTCTCACGGCAAATCATTAGTTTATTTGGTGCATTCTGAGGGGTATTAGGATGCGGAGGTTGCATGTTTGTTGGCATTAGTGGTTATGACTCCATTTTCAGGATGCTTTTGAAGGGATAATTTTATGTGTGATCATTTGTGGTTTCCAGAGTCGACTGACCTACAATAAGAAGGGGTTATACTTAGTTTTATGAAATATCTTTCAAGTGCTTAATCTTTCTGTTGAGGCCTCAGTTTTGTGTAGGATGGACACGTGATTCATAGTGAAAGCTCTTTCTTTCTAATAGAAATTTTTGTTATCATGATATCTCCTTGATCTAACATCCAAGAATGTTTCCATAAAATTGATGAGTGATGTGCACGATACATAAATAAGTTGTCACAAGACTTTTTTTGCATAATTGAATCTGCACTCATTTTGCCATAAAAAATGATTTATAATTATTTGCTGGTCATTCACCATCAAGTTCAGCAGATATTTCTTAATGGTTGCAATTGACATGTGTGATTTGCTTAATAATGCATCACTTTGCTTTGTGAATATTCTGAAACTGTGATGTATGATCTTGTTTCAGAAGTTTATCCTTTGCCTATCTTATCAGGCAACTTTTACTGTCCGTTTGTTTTCATTTTTTTTTCCCAGTTAACCTTTTAGTGTGTTCTTGACCATTATTAAGAACTTCAAATGCAAACCAGACAGAATAACAAAATCACAAGTGAAGCCTGTAAATGAAATTTATCAGTTCAAGAAGATTACAGATTTTCTAAAATTATCCCTTGAAACTATTCTGTTTTACAACCGGATAACGGTTGTAAGCATCCGATCAGCCGAATTCTTAAAGGAAAGCTTCTGTTTTTCATTCGGATAACCGGTTCAAGAAACCGGTAAGCCGTTTATCTCTTGAATAAAATCTGGAATGTATCCAGGTAACCGAATTCCAAACCGGAAGGCCGTTTTCAAATTGAATACAAGCTGTATTAAAACCGGCTAATCGGTTACATAAACCTAAGCGAATAGCTTAGCCGTTACATTTACTATTTCTCTTGTTTTCTCTCTTTCGGTTAGCCGAATGTCTTCTCTCTCCAAAGCCGGTTCTTCTCCTCTCAAATTTGACTCCATAATCCACCATTTTTCACTCACTTTTTGATGAAAATCAAGTCACAAAAATTGTTCCCCATCCGGTTTTATACTTAAAATCACTTTCAAAACCTATTTTTTTTTATAATAAATTTGTTTATGTTATTTTATTGTATTTGTGTATGTATTAATCAAATAATTATTTTATAAGTATAATGTAAATTCTTAGTAAAAACTGTTTTTGAAAAAAATATTACCAAACGCATATTCTCTGTTTTGATCATTTTCAACTTTATCTACCAAACGCATATTACTGTTTTCAATTTTAAAATACAGGATACAAAAAATGATATCAAACACATATTTAAATTCAAAATACAGCAACTGCAAAATGCTATTTTCATTTTCATTTTTATTCTCATAAAATAGAAATTCAGAAACAATACCAAACAGTCCCTTAAAGAGAGCGCAGGATAAGAGCGGTACGTATGATGCCAGCTCGATTCCGTTGTGGACGGATGCCAACCAAATAAAGACACGACATAGGGGGTCCCACAACCACTGGTACATGCTCTTTCCACAGGGTCCGCTTATAATACAGCTGCTGCATGCCATACAGCCGTTTTTATTTTTTATTTTTAAACTTATTACCCGTTGGATTGTTTTTATACGCAATCCAATGGCTTTTATATTTTACCCATGAAACCGGCTACTGAACGAAGAAACTAAAGTGAAAACTGGCAAATATCAGGAGCAATTATCACATAGCTACACCAATTTTATCTAAATATTAAAATTTTCAATTTAAATTAAGAAAATGTCAAAGACCCCCTCTTCAACGTGAAAAATTTGCATTTTCTTATGGCTGAAAAAATTATTTTGAAACATTGTAATGTCTATATTAGTGAGAATAATATTTATTTTAGTGTAAATGAAATATATTTTTTTCTTATTTTCCATCTAACTATTAGATGGTTTTTAAATAATTATAATTATTCATAGTACTAAATATCATAATTAATCATCAAATATTGTTATTCTCAATATTTGTTGAACTAGTGACTAATATTAATGATATAAATCTGTAATATATACAAGGCATATATAATGTACCATATATTTGATATTTGGATTATACTCACAAAGATTCTCTTACACAAATTACTTCATACAAATTTATCACAAATTAATTAAATTATTGCATACTTTTTTTTGGCTACATTATTAAATTATCGCATGTAACGTATTTGATATTAAGTTATTACTAGTACTATAGTTAATACTAGTTAAGGGAAAATGAGAATTACCTCCTACTACTCTCCCAAAGTTATAACAGCGTTAGTTTTATATATTATTTTACTATTCTACTCCTAGTCTTAATGTTAACTATAAAATTTAAATATTTTGAAAATACAAACCAAGTAAAATAACTTATATACCCTTAATAATCAAATTTTATTTTATAATGAATTATAAATTATAGAGAAAAATTACATGTAGTAAAAATGTCATAAATATCCCTGATAGTTATAAGTTATCCATTTAAATTGGAAAAAAACTTGGAGTGTGTGTGTGTGTATTCAAATAATTTTTCTCCATAATTTATAATTTCTTATTAAATTTATTTAATCATCAAGGGCATATAAGTCATTTTACTTTATTTATATTCTAAAAATATTTAACTTTTATGGCTAACATTTAAGGCTAACACTGTTATAATTGTAGGCGAATTTGAACCTATTTTAAAATATGAGAGGGTTTTTAGTTTTTCTAAACAACAAAGGATAATCTTTGTTTTTTTTTCTTATTATTAATAACTGTTATTATAGTCATTATTATTATGATTAAACTAAGTTCAACTTATGATATTTTTTATGATATTATATATCTTTTATGAGATGTCTTGTATAGTCTATATGATATTATTTTTTATAATAATAAAATTTTTAATAATTTATATATATATATATATGAATGTGTTTTTCTGAAGCGTGTATAATCTGATTTATTTTTTAACCCCACTTGAAAACCACTCTGTCAAGTCAATGAGGGACAATTTATTAAAATTAAATTTTTTATAATATAAAGCATAATTTTTAGGTATTATTACAATGGTTGTTGTTGACACTTTATTGTACCTTTAACTAAATTAACAATGTAACTAGACTATTATAATTTTCGTGCGATACCTAGAATTAAATAATTTAGGGAAAAAGACACATACACTCTCGAGATTTTAGAAAATAATTATGTAAACCCTGTTTTCACTAAGGGACACCAAGAAACCTTTCACTATAATATAATTTGATTTTATTAATTCAAAAAAATTGACTTTAAAATTTTTAATAAATACAAATATAATTTAAATAGTTTAATTTGTCTAATAAATTAATAACATTAAAATATTTTTTAATATATAAAATATTTTTTAAAATGTAAATTATGATATTTATTTTAGTTATATATTTGTATTGTTATAAAAATTTTAAATAAATATTTAGGTTAAACAGATTTTATAATTAATAAAATATATCTCATGTATTAATAATATCAAAAGTTTTATACAATATTGAAAATAATTTAAATTTTTAAATATTTATTTTAATATTATGTTTCTATTTATTAAAAAATTTAGTTTAATAAATATAATATTGTAAAGCACTAAAATATTTTTTTTTATATATTGAATTATTTTAAAATGTATATATTGTTACATTTATTTTAATATTATATTTCCACTTATTATAAAATATCAGAGTCAATTTTTTTAATTAATAAAGTCAAAAGGGGTTTCCACGTCTCTTAGTGAAAACTTAGGGATATACATGATCATTTTTCCAGAAGTGACCTTTTTATAATTTAAGCTTAATTGCATATGTGATTATATGATTTAAGTATGATAATTAAAAATTTAAAGTATAATATATTAATTTGAGTAATACTCACTTATAAATAGATATTATATAATTCGTGTAGTAATCAATGTAAAATATGATGTATAATCAATTATTACAAATTTATTACACTATTAGTATACAATAAAATAAACTATCACTAAAATATAATAATTAAAAATAAGGCAACATCAATTAAGGTATAAATTACGTATCCAACTATATAAGTATATTGTTAAATAAATTTATTTTTCATGACTTATAAAAAACTATTGCAATTTGAAGCAATAAATAAATAGTTTTAAAATAGCAGTCAACGTTATTTTTAAATTATAATATTGAATTGACCTATAGGAGAAAATTTTCCTTTCAATACTTAATTTAGGAAGCAAAATTAATGTTTTAATATATTTTCTTTTTTTAAGGCATTAATTTTCTAATGTGTTTTTTTTTTACAAAATATTGTTATTGTGCTATATTGCATTAATTAAAGATAAATAAACGGTGACTTAGTTGAATTGGATTCAAAGTTAATATTAATTTGCAAATCTTAAAATTTCAATATAAGAATTAATTTTCACTGTGATAACATATAATCAATAAGTAATTTTTATTATCATAAATATTTGAAAAATAAAAATTTGAGCTGTACAAATTGCATATGCAATTGTGAAAAATGAAAATTTGGTTGAAGTGATGACATATCAAAGAATTTATTTTGGAAAGAAAATGAGTACAATTAATTTGAATTAATAAAATAGGCACATCTATAATGATCAAAAGCTCAAGTATAAATAAGTGGAGTTTAAGAAATTTCATGAAGTAAAGAAGAAAAGAGAAAAAAAAAACTCAAATATAATTAGACTAGGTAAGTTCCTAATTTTTTAACTTAGAATGTGCATTGTAGTTTATAAAAAAATTGAATAGGGGTTACAGTAGTGAAAGTTTAATATATTGCAGTAAGTTGATATTTACTAAAATAAGAGGAGTAAAATGAAATTTACCTTAATTATATCATTTATTTTTTGTAATAAAAGTTTACTTTGAATTTAACCAATAATATTGAAACTTAACGTAGGTACTAAGAACTTGAAACACAAAAGTAGTGAACTAATTAACTGAAATAATTGAACCCATAAGTGAGAAAGGTTAACCAAAAAATGGGACTAATCTAACCATGTATAAAATCTAAAAAGTAAATTTGGTATCTAGCCCAATTTATTAAAATTTCACATAAATAATCGGAATATTCAACACAATACTAGTGAAATTATTAGTTGAAACGCATGTACCAATAAAGGAGAAAGTTTAACCAAAAGTAGGGACTCATCCAACAAGAAATTAAATTTACTTGTAATTTAACCCAAAATATTGGTACTTAACGAAGTTAGTGGAAATATTAAACACAAAACTCATGGATTGAAAAGTTGAAATATATAAACCTATAATTGAGAAAGCTTAACCAAAATTAGGGATTAATCCAACCAAAAATAAAATTTTACAAAGTAAATTTAGTATCTAACCCAAATTATTGGAATCTTAACTAGATAATAGGAACACTCAACACAAAGCTAGTGGAATTATTAGTTGAAATAAATGAACCTATATGAGAGAAAGTTTAACCAAAATCAGGAAAATTATCCAACGAGAAATTATATATACTTAGAATTTAACCCAAAATATTGGTATTTAACGATTTCACTAGGAATACTAAACACAAAACTAGTGGATTGAAAAGTTGAAATATATAAACCTATAGTTGAGAAAGGTTAACCAAAATCAGGAGTCAATCGAACCAAAAATAAAATTTTACAAAGTAAAATCGGTATCTAACCCAAATTATTAGAATCTTATCTCGATAATGGGAACATTCAACACAAAATTACTGAAATTATTAGTTGAAATACATGAACCCATAATGGAGAAAGATTAACCAAAATGAGAAACTATTCCAATGAGAAATAAACTTTACTTAGAATTTAACCCAAAATATTATTTTTTAACGATTTTAGTAGGAATAATAAACACAAAACTAATGAATGAAAAGTTGAAATATATTAACTTATAATTGAGAAAGTTTAACCAAAATTTGATACAAATTGAACCAAAAATTAAATGCTACAAAGTAGTTTGGTACTTAACCCAAATAATTGAAATCTTACCTAAATAATGGGAACATTCAACACAAAGCTCGTGAAATTATTAGCTGAAACTCTTGTACCAATAATGGAGAAAGTTTAATCAAAATAAGAAACTATTCCAACGAGAAATAAACTTTACTTGGAATTTAACCCAAAATATTGATTTTTAACGATTTTAGTAGGAATAATAAACGCAAAACTAATGAATGAAAAGTTGAAATATATTAACCTATAATTGAGAAAGTTTAACCAAAATTTGATACAAATCCGACCAAAAATTAAAAACTATAAAATAGTTTGGTACTTAACCCAAATAATTAAAATCTTACCTAAATAATGGGAACATTCAACACAAAGCTAGTGAAATTTTTAGCTGAAACTCTTGTACCAATAAGGGAGAAAGTTTAAGCAAAATTAGGAACTCATCCTACGAGAAGTGAAATTTACTTGTAATTTAACCTAAAATATTAGTATTTAACGAATTTAGAAAGAACATTAAACACAAAACTAGTGGATTAAAAAGTTGAAATAAACGAGCCAATAAATGAGAAAGACTAACAAAAAATAGAGATATGCAAAATAAACTTGAAACATCTATCCATTAAATTGATATTTAACCAAAAAAATTAGAATATAATTCTTTTTATAATTTTTTAATATTTATTTGTGTTAAAAAAATTTTAAAATATTTTTTTCATTTAATTAATTTTTTTTGTTTCAGATTTAAATTTTTTATATTTTTTTATTTTATTATATTTTTTAAACATTAAAATTAAATTTTAAAAATTATTAAATGAACAACCGGTAAAATTCCGGTTGTTCACGTTTTTCGCAGCGGCTGTATAAGATACAGCCCTGCACTGTAAGATGGCTCCTTTTCACATACCAAGATCTGACTCCCCCTCCCGCACCGTAACGGCAGAAGCGAATTTCGTAACAGTGAGAGAATTTTGGCGGTAAAAATAACCGAACTCCGATAACGTGTCAAACTCTCATTCACATTTGACCTATGGATGCTCCTCCTGCTTGTCATGTGTCTGTACACATCATATTATTTTTCCCGCGCCGAGACGAGTGGGTTCCCCGAAAAAGAGGCCCAAAGTTAAACAGAGAGAGAGAGAAACAAAACAAAAGCGAGCGAAAAATTTTAGGGTTTTGTAGCAAAATCCAAAACCGATCTGGCGGAACCGTTGTGTTTGTGGAATCGGAGCGAGGGTTTTTGTTGTTCAATCTACCGACAGTTCGTGTATCAAAAGAAATTTCGAAAACTGAACTTCAAAATCGTATGTTTTTTAAATTTCTTTATTAAATTGATTTCTTGAAATCGATTTATTTGGGGCAGCTTTTTAGTTTTGGAAGCCATTTCTGTTTTGATTCTGAACTTTGCGAAGTATTAGTAGTTGTTGATTTTTTCTTGCAAATTTCCGAATTTGCTTGTAAATATTGTAGTCACTTAAAGTGTTTCTGTTTGACATTTGTTTAAATTCTAGCTAACTGTTAAAGTTTGTTAACACTTCATTAACTTTGAGGGTCATTCTGGGTTTTGATTAAATAAGCAGGTTAAGAGTAGATCGCTCTGAAATAATGGACGACACAAAGCCCTCAGTCACTGCATCCAACAACTCTGAATCCAACGCTGGGGGCAATGATGCCACTGAAGCTTGATTAACTGATCTGTGCAAGGTTTTTTATTTTTGAAAATATTTTTTTTGTGTAACTTTTATTAAAAAAAAATCCATTTTCTTCACTTAATTTTAATAGCATTTTGTGCTTTTTACTTTCTGGGATTTCCTTGTCCTCGTTTTCATTTCATTATTATTGTTTTGTTTTTTTAAATGTTCTAATTTTTAAATATTTTCAATTAAAACTGGGTTGGATTGCAGAATGGATTGTCTGTGGATGAGAATACTTATACGGAAATTATAAAGCTATTTAGAGAAACAAAACATCTGCTATTAGCAAACATCTCCACTATTGGAAATGGAATGGTATTTTTCCTTTTTCTGCTTATGTGTTCATATGTGGTAATTTCCATGTGTTAATAAACGTAAAGATGCTAGCTACCTGTTATTTTTTGACAGCCAGAAGAAGCCGAGCTGTTTTGGTTTGCATTTGTCTTGTATTTGGTTAGAAGGCTGAGTGAGAAGAATGGAGAGAATTTGCAGTAGGGATCTAATGATAATGAATTCAATTTATGAGAATTTGCAGTAGGGATCTAATGATAATGAATTCAATTTATGCCACATATTGAGAGTAATGAAGCTGGAGTATGAACATAACCCATGTGAATTTATGGAGTTTAATTGCTGTTTTTCTTTTTTAAAATGAAAGTTTCTGCTCTAATTTACTCTTTTCTCTTGTTTTTGTTTTTTTTTTTTTTTTCCCAGCATAGATTTTTTCAAAGAGCTACATCAGTTTCTTGTCAAGTCTGGTCCAATATTAAGTAACATTTATGGGGCAGATTGGGAGAACAGGCTAGAGGTATTGACACGATATATACAAGGATTGCATTAATATGCTTCTGCATTCATGATTGTTCATCTCTAGTTTGGATATCACTCATTTTTTTCTATTCAGGCAAAAGAATTGCAGGCCAATTTTGTGCACCTCAGTATTTTAAGCAAGTGAGCTTTCGTACATTTACATCTCCTGTTCTTAGTGCTGTCTTAAATAATTAGTGCCTTGTTCTGTTAATCATCTGATGACATAGTTAAATGTCTTAGAAGTAACATACTTGGCACTCATGATGTATGCTGAATGAAAGTTTAAAATGATGATGATGCTCATGGCTTGCATTTTCAATTGGCATGGTTACACAAATCTCCTGTGGTTCCTTGGGAGTCAAGATAGTTCTTCACCTGTTTATTTTTTATCTTGCCAACTGAAAGTGTACTATATGATAGTAAAGGAAGCTGCTGAAAATTGATATAAATGTAAATATTTTTAAAAGATTATTTTATAGGATTATAGCGATTTGTTTATTGAAGGCATAGGAACCTAGGATGCACTCTGTCTCCTAAGTGTTTCACTCTTGTTTGTTCACTGATGTAGAAACACTTA
Organism: Citropsis articulata; assembly: GCA_030449925.1. NCBI lineage: Eukaryota > Viridiplantae > Streptophyta > Magnoliopsida > Sapindales > Rutaceae > Citropsis > Citropsis articulata. The sequence continues at coordinate 1,718,427 of JASUUH010000128.1, read as the reverse complement.
ATCTCATCATCCTTGATTCTGTTTCATGCAGAGGAAATTTGATTCATTGGCCTCTCCTGTAAAGACAATTACTAGTCAACTTTCTCCCCATCGCTCTTCTACTTCGAAGATGGTTGTGACACCTGTCAGCACAGCAATGACTACTGCAAAGTGGCTAAGAACAGTTATTTGTCCACTACCATCACAACCCTCCGCAGAGTTGGAGCGATTCTTGAAATCATGTGATAAGGATGTAACTAGTGACATGATACGTAGAGCACATATAATATTAGAAGCTATATTTCCCAGCAGTGGTTTAGGAGAGCGCTGTGTAACTTGAAGCCTCCAAGGTGCAAATCTGATGGACAACATATGGGCAGAACAGCGAAGATTGGAAGCCCTCAAGTTATATTATCGGGTATTGGAAGCAATGTGTACAGCTGAAGCCCAAGTGTTGCACGCAAAAAATTTGTCATCTTTATTAACTAATGAGAGGTTCCACAGATGTATGCTCGCCTGTTCCGCCGAACTGGTTCTGGCAGCACATAAGACTGTCAGAATGTTGTTCCCTGCAGTCTTAGAGAGAACTGGCATTACAAGTCATAGAGAGCTTCATTAGACATGAGGAATCTCTTCCAAGGGAATTGAGGCGGCATTTGAATTCATTGGAAGAGCGACTTTTGGAGAGCATGGTGTGGGAAAAGGGCTCTTCAATGTACAATTCCTTGACAGTTGCATGACCGGCCCTCTCAGCGGAGATAAATCGTCTTGGATTATTAGCAGACCCAATGCCATCTTTGGATGCAATTGCCACGCACATTAACTTTTCTTCTGGGGGATTCTCCCCTGTACATTCCTTGCATAAACATGGGACTTCACAAGGTAATTCTTCTTTCACATTTTGTTGTCAATTTCTTTCGTGAATTTACTTTCCTTCGTCTGAAGTTTGCAATATTTTTTAATTTTCAGTTTTATGCAAATTGTTATGGCGAACTTGTCAATCAAGAGATATGGAAAAAGCTTATGAATGTTACTGATGTGATTGTTTAACGCTTCTCTCGCCAGTTAGTTTTATGCATATTTTTCTTCTATTGTTGAAGAGATTTCCAATTTAATGAACATGTTGATCATGTTGTCCTATTTGAGGTCAAAATGGTGATATCAGGTCTCCAAATAGACCATGTATAGACTACTGGTGTGTGTTAGTGGAGCGAAATAACTTTACATCACTAGTGAAGGATCACTTACTGGGCTTAAATAACATTAAATCGAAGCCTTTGCCTCCTCCTTTACAGTCTGCTTTTGCCAGGTACAATTCAATGTAGTTGCAGGTTTAGAAAGTAGCAGATTTGAGTCTGTACCATGTTCCTGCTTCTTTTTTCTCATCAGTGGCTGTTTATGCAGCCCAACACGGCCAAATCCTGGAGGTGGAGGAGAAACATGCCCAGGAACTGGGATCAACATTTTCTTTTGCAAGGTATAAGAGGGCAACATTTCAGCAAAAAAATTGTCCAGCGTTCCCATTCAAGAGTCTAACTGGATTTTCCCATCACATAATTGTCTGCATGCCTTAAAAGTTTTGGAGGCATTGGCTCTCTACTTTCTTTCTTTCTTTTTTATTTTTAAAAAAAAATTAATTTTAGTTTATTTGTTTTATGAATTTATTTTTGGGGTTTCAGAGTGCGGTTTGGGTCGTTGGAAGAGCTTACACCTACTATGTTTATGAAATGTCAAACTTGGTGTAATTGGCCTGACTCTATTGTGGCTTTCTTTATGGTTGCTAGGATTATAGATGCTTCACAATATGTTAAGCCATCTTTTTCTGCCAGTTGCATAGAGGAACATGTGGCTGGATCTAAATGGTTCTCCTGCACTGCTCATTTTTGTTTGTGTTTAAATGGGAATTGCAATCATGCCAACATAAGTATAGAATGACTTAGAAGAAGACAGGAGACATATTACTGCCTCGATATTGGTATGAACTAGGATTTAGATCTCAAATACTTCTTTCAGAAGTTACAAAACTATTTTATGAAGTTCTCTAGTCTGGTTTATGTATCCCCTTATCTGATTAAGTAGCTTTGATGGAGATTGTGGCACAATATCTCACTTCTGAATTTTCTTAGGATTGAATTATGCTTCTTTTCTTTACCAGCTTCTGTTTCAGAACTTACATATTGCATGCTTTATGTATATGTGTGGATCAATAAGTTAGCTGCCGTCAGAATCAATGCTATGGTGGAGAGATTACAATTGTCGCAGCAGATAAGGGAGAGTGTTTACTGTCTGCTTCAGCAAGTACTTAATCAGCAGACGTCTCTCTTCTTTAACCGTCACATTGACCAGATTATCCTCTGTTGTTTCTACGGAGTTGCAAAGGTTCTTTTTATTAGGAACTTGCATTATTCTTGTCTGCTTTTTATTGTCTACGCTTTTAAGTCTCATTTGTTCTTTCTGTTTCCATTTATTGGTCTGCAGATTTCTCAGCTAAACTTGACCTTCAGAGAAATCATCTATAATTATAGGAAGCAACCACAATGTAAACCTCAAGTTTTTCGGAGTGTGTTTGTTGATTGGTCATCTGCAAGGCAGAGTGAGGTATGTTGTTAAGTAATTGCTCTCTAGCTTTCAATTTTATGGTAGAAGTCCGTCTAACTCTTGGAATGTTTGGAAACAGAGATCAGAGCAGGATCATGTTGATATTATAACATTTTACAACAAAATATTTGTTCCTACTGTAAAGCATTTGTTGGTGGAGCTTGGTCCTGCTGGAACGGCCATGAAGACTAACCGAGTTTCTGAAGTCAACCATAACAATGATGGTATACATTTCCAACCCTTATTTATGATTCTGACAGTGAGTTTGTTACTTTTTTGTAAGCCATTGCCAAGTAAGTTTGAATTTTTCTTTCCTTATCTAATTAGATCCATGCCCCAGATCGCCTAAAGTAGCAGTTTTTCCAGCCCTCCCTGATATGTTACCTAAGAAAGTATCTGCTACACACAGTGTGTACGTCTCACCATTGCGGACATCCAATGTCTTTTTTCTTCTGTCTATTTCATTATCCTTTTCTTTAAAAAGCATTCTTATCTTGCATGAAATGGGCAAAACGTAATGAGAAAGTAAAGACTACTACCATTTAACTGTTTCACGAGTTGTTTTAATTTTGCTATTTCATTCTTGAAGCATCTGTGAAGCATATCTAGTTCAATTACTTAATAACAAAAAAGTAAAAAAACTATCGTACCTTTCATGTTTGGCTTAGAAGTACAAGGAATAAAAAAAGAAAAAATTCTTACTGCCATCATCACTGTCATCACTCTCGTTAAGCTAAGAACATGAGCAAAGTTAAGCTCGCCAAACCTTTGTTCTCCCAACGGTGTTTGGCACCTTTTTCTTCAATATTTATTTTAAGAAAACGAAAAAACTAAGAAAGAACTAAGAGAGCAATTATGTATACACATTGAATGATAAAAAGATTATTAATTCTTCCTACACTCATGGGAATCAAAATAGAGCTTCCTAATATTACTTTCTAAAGGAACTTAGATGTTTGAGCTTGAAGCTAGCCATCACATTTATGTTGGTTGATGTTGAGTTTTAGAAACTTGTTAGAGAAATGCAATAACTCAGTTAGAAGGGATAGCAGAGAAATCTTTAACTAGAAAAACCGTGAAATTGAAGCTGGAAAGTGTTGATACGTTCCTTTTCTTATGGGATAAGTGTGGTAAATATGGTTAAGGTGTTGTGTTAAGTTTTTCTTTTGCATGTTTCTTATACTGAAGTCTTTGAGGGATCTAACTACAGCATTCTGGGATTGCTGGATGGTTTCTCTGTTGTGTTACCGCTATACAGGAGTAGGCTTTCATGAGCCATAAGGAGTAACCTTGTTTTACGTTATTCTTGTGAATAACCCATTCTCTTTTTATTTTTTTATTTTTTTATTTTCTGTGTATACAGATGGATGCTCTGATCTCACATGGCTCAAAAAGCTATTATGCTTGTGTTGGAGCGAGTACTTATCCTTACCAGAGCCCTTCTAACGATCTGACTGACATTAATCACCGGTTGAATAGGTAACTTAATTCTTTATATTGCAGTTTTTGTAGCTTAAACTATATTTCTACATCATTAATGTCATTTATTATTATTTTATCCTATCAGTAATAGGAGAGTGAGAGGCGCACTCAACTTTGATGATTTTGATGTTGACGTTGGGTTGGTCAGTGATTTGATGGTGGCAAACAGTCTCTACCTTCAGAGTGGAAGTGCTGCTGCATCCACGTGTGCGGTTTTGAAACCTGAGCAACCTGATCCCTAAATTAGTGTTTGCATATTGACATGTTTTGTTAGTAAATTCTATTCCATTCCTCTCAATCCTTGATATACTTTAATTTATACTTCAATTTGTACTGAAGTTCATGACACCGGGTTTTGCGTGAGCAGTGAGTTATTTATAGAATAGCTGCCATCATACCCCATGTTTTCTGATCAAATACTTGTTTTAATTGAATAGCACACTGGATTCTAAGGGCATTTCCAATGCTCAATACTATTTTAGTGTAACACCAACATAAAAAATATATCTTTTTCACACTAAATTATCATTTCATCTCTAATCTATTTATACTAAATTTTACATTAAAAAAATATTTTTTTATTTTTTTAATTTTTAAAATTAATTCAATTAACATAATAAATATTACTATTAATATAGATAATTAAGTAATAAGTAATTTTATACTGATTAACAAAAAAATACAGAAAATTATTAAATTTATATTTAATTAATTAAATTAGTACATAATATTGGCTAATATTTTGATGATATTGGAGGATTTAATAATGATCTATCAAATTATTAAATAATAATTCTAATTTATGCTAGGAGTAGTAGTTTTTTAATTTGTGTTAATTTAATTTTGTATTTTTAATTTTTTAATATGTAATCTAGTAATTAATGCTATTTGCATTTTATTTTTATTATTAATTTTTGTGTTGAATATTTTTTATTGAAAATATTGGTATAATATTAAAAAATTAAAAAATAAAATAAAAATAATAATAATAACTTAAAATATTATATAAAATAGGACATATATGTAAATAAGAAAAAGTAATAAGAATATTTGGGATTTATTTTCCTAGCACCAAATGAATGGTGCAATATTATTCATAACACTATTTTAGTGTTGTTTTTGGTATTACATTGGAGAAATATTTTACACCAAAAATAATGTAAAAGGTGGTTTGGTGTTAGTTTTGATGTCACATTAGAGATGGCCTAACTACAAATAAAATAAGAAAATTTACCTTTTCATTTGTTGTTGATCTTGCTTTTGCCAGTTTTAACAGAAACGTGTTATTATTGTTGCTGCGTATTCTTTGTCTGAGGAATATTGTTCTATTCCGTTTCTCTGGGATTATAACTGCAGGTAGTTTGATAATTTTCATTTTTGGTTACTTTTTTTAAATATGCCTAAACCGGTATATGCTTCTAGTCACTTCTGTATTCTACCACATCAAAATGTTTTTCTTTTTTGATGCTCTGATAAATTATAATTAGAACTTTTTTTATATTTACAATTAAAAATTTATTGGAAAGATAATTCTAATATGACATAGTCCAAAATTTTTATCCTTGCATATATCTATTCCACCTCTATTAGCATGGAGATAATTTTATCCTTAGGTAATATTTGGTTAGAAGGAGAGAATAAGAGAGAGGAAAGTAATTCAAATTTTACTTTTATTTACATTGTTTGGTTGTACAAAATATATGAGAATTTAATTTTCATTAGAATTTAATATTTCTTATAATGTAGAATTTGAATTCCACACCAAAGAGAATTCAAATTCCTCTAATGTTGAAAACCCAAGCTTACAAAATTGTCCTTCAACATTTTAACTTGCTTGATGCTATTAATAATTATTATTTATAATTTTATTTTATAAATTTAATATTATAAATAATTTAATATTAATTAAATTTAATGAATGATTTAAGAAATTTAATAAAATAAATAAACTTATTTATTTATTTAATAGGCCAATACATAAATAGAAATTAACCATCGCCGGACCTCCGTTGGAACTCCACCGAGCCGTCATCGGACCTCTGCCGGACCATCGCCGGAAAGTCGCCAGACCCTTAGACATCCCCGGAAGCCGTTGAAAATTCACTGGAAAGTCACCGGCCACCGTTGACCTATGTTGACTTAAGTTGACCGCTACTGTTGACTGACTTTATTTATATTAATTATATTTAATATTAAATTATATTAAATAGTTTAGAATATTAAATTATTTTATATTAAATATAAATCATGAATTGTTTTAGAACTTTTTGAAATTAAAAAAGTTTGATATTAATATTAAATTATATTTTATTACTAATATAGATAATTTAGTATTTAAGGCAAAGGATAAATTTATCCAAAGAAAAAAATTGTAATTCCTTTTCTTATCAAATTTTATGTCAAACCAAATAATAAAATTTAATTTAATTATTTTCTTCCACTCATTTCTTCTTCTTTTCCCTTTATTCCACTCTTTTCCTCTCCTCCCCTTTCTTAAAACCAAATAACACTTTAATTTAATTGGGAGGGAAATATGAGCTTCAACAATTTTACCCTTAGCTTGGGTTGGGCCAAACGGGCTAAGAGAGCCCATTGCCTCGGAACGCTTTGCTTGAATTGAGATATGCAAATAACTATGGAATAATGAAATAACACAAATCTTGTGACATCCTTTTTTCATTTGGCTGGCAAACGAATCCCAAAAATGACAAAAGCAATGGTTAGCTTATTTAAATGGGTAAAATTTTTTTAAAACCTTTAAATTATTCTTATATTTAATTAAAAAGATGGGAAAAAACAAGATAATTAATGATTTTTTTTTTGTTTTTAGTCTTTTAAACAAAAATATGAGATAAATTGAGATTTTTTAAAAATAAACAGTAGTGATTTTAAAATATTTAATTTACGAGAGGATAGTTCGAAATTAATCCTATTTAAAAACCAGAAAGATATCTAAGGAAAACAATTCCCTCCAATAAGTTATGATAATAATATACTTCTATTTTGTTGCCAAAATAAATCAGTTAAAAAATCTCAAGCCTCTTGAATTGACAAAATCTAGAAATGGTTGATATACTTTATCAATAAATAAGTTTCCATCTCATTACATCATAAAAGAGAAGGGCATCGCATAACTATAACAAAAGATGGACAGCCGACTGGAGTCTGGGGTTGCGAACTTCCATCCAATCTTCCAAGAACAAATACGCATTTTTCACATTTTATCTGCTGACTCATTTGAGATGGATAAACAAATAGTGCAGGTAACCATAATTGCTGACTCTAAAAGGTAATTTCATATTTCATTATGAATTGGTTTTGAAAATAATAATAATAATAATAATAAATGGAAAGTTAAAAACCTCTTATTTTGATTCCCCCCCTAAAAAAAAAAAAAAGGGCGTAACATCAAAATAACTTTCCTACCATCTCAACATAATAACATCATTTCTATGATGATTCTTACAATAGTGCAGGTACCATAACTGGCACACCAATAAATAAATGATAAGTTTTACTTGGTACTAATCAAATCTTATTCAACCACATGCCCAATGTAATGAAAAGGATACAAAAGGAACAAGCGAAAAAAAGGATAAAATGTGTTGCATAACCTAAGAATAGGGACATTATGTACACAATCCATACCTAACTATATTCGCAAAAGATACCTTTAAGAAAATGACCCTGATGTAGTTTTCCATCTCCACACAGTCCACTAAGAAAAATGGAGGTAAGAACATTTCTTTCCTCTCGACGGAGAATGAGAGATCACAATGCTCGTCCGAACTACTTGCATGTACTCTTTTATTATGTCGATTCTTTTATGACCAACATGCTAATCCTAACTCGGGCGTCGAAATGCCTTTCACAAATACAATACCAGTGCTCAAATCAGACAACTCCAAGTGAGAAGAAAAACAAGCTTCTTCAAATAGAATAACGAATCACGTTTTATCTTTATTTTTAATACAATAATAACATCAATTATGTTGACTGCATCAATTCCAGGTGTTTCATTTGCAAAAGAAAAGGGCACTTTGCTAGATCTTGCCCTAACAACCCAGCAAAATCAGCCAGACTTCTTCAGCATGTCAACAGAGTCTCTCCTCTCTCTGAGGATGATGATATTGAATCCCTGTATTCTGAACAGGATGCTTATGATGAAGAAACAGTCTTTATAATGTCTGAAGATCAGAATGAGTCTTCTGACTCTGATTCTGATTCTGTTCTAGAGGATGTTGCAACTATTCACCACATCAAACATGTCAGACATGTTAGTCCTAAGCAACAGTCTCTACCTTCCATACAAATCAGTATCCTTCCTTCCAAATATGCCAAACCTATCTCAGTCATAGGATTCATAGATACTGGTTCAGAACACAGTATGCTTAACCCATCCATACTCCCTCCTGAGTTTTGGAAGCACCATACCCAGCTCTTTAAAGCTGCTAATGGTGAATATTTTCATACAGATCTGCTTACCAAGAAACCCGTTGGTATCCAGTTCTTTCCAGATTGTGTTCTCTGGATAAATGTCATAGGTTCTTCCCTCCGTGATAAGGACCTCCTCATATGTTTTGATGTTCTACAACTTATCCACAAATTGAATGTCTCCTCTAAAGGTATCAGGTACAAGCAACAGTTCCTACCTTATACTAACACTTTGAGGATATACTCAATTTCTGATGTTTCCTCACCCTATGAGTCTTTCAAAACAAAGTTCCTGCCGTTTTGTCCTGAAAATCATCGGCAGTTCACTCATTATTTTCCTTTGTGGAAAAACCCTCAGTTCTTTGTTAAGCTTCCTTTCAAGCTTAATGAAGATGTGATCCCTACAAAGGCCACACATCCAGGCATGACGCCCTCAGATCTGACACTTGCACAAGCTGAATGCCAACAGCTCATGGCGCAAGGTTTAATCGAGCCCACACATTCTGATTGGGCTTGTCAAGCATTCTATGTTGAGAAATGTTCTGAAATTGTTCGGGGTAAGAAAAGATTGGTCATCGACTATCAACCCCTCAATGGCTTTCTCAAACATAATAAGTTTCCTTTGCCAAAGATTCAGTCCTTGTTCATTCATCTCCAAGGCGCAAAGGTGTTCTCAAAGTTTGATTTGAAATCAGGATTTTGGCATATTGGTATTCATCCTGATGATCGACCTAAAAACGACCTTATATTCAAATGCCCTTATCGATTGACGGTGATCTTTGGCTTGAAAGTGGCACCGTCACTTTTTCAAAAGCTATGGTCAAGATTTCCATCGTGTATCTCATCGCCTCGATATTTTGTTGTTTTCGAGGATCATGATTCACGAGACTCCTCAATCGGTTCTGTCATGGTGGAATCACATGGGTCGTGATATACGAGAAAAAGTCCGCGGGTGGGCGGACTTCCATTGAATTTCTTGGCATGATAATCCAAGATGGTCACTATCGTCACTGGACCCGCCATACAATTGATGCATTTTCGGAATCTTATCTAAACCGCAGATTGACAATTCTTGGGATTGTCAACTATCTCAAGACTTTTCCCTCGTATTGCGGTCCGCGCCGAAGTTGTCAAGGATGCTAAAAGCGGCCCGCGTGGGGATCGGTGACAACGGTGTCCGATAGCTCAGCGGATGACTTAGCATCCACTTCTGCGAGACTTATCCGATGATTGCCATGTTCTCTCAGATCGGAATCACCGTTATTGGCAAACCTTGTTCCACAAAGAATCAGCGCGCAGGCGATCCATGCTTATAAATCTGAGTTCGTGCACAACATTCAGCATCAACACTCACTCTCAGAAAATCAAATTCACATTTGGCGCTTCATATTCCTCATACCGAAATGAGTCGGGAACCAGTAGATTTCTCATTCCTCGATCTTATGACCGTTTACTAAACTTCGAATGCCTTGGTTAATCTTTCAGAAGGTTATAGACCACAAGCATGGTTCCACAGGTTCCAATAGCCATCTCTTGACCTGGCGTTTATGGTCTTTGATGGCCATTCAAGAATTTAGGCCAACTTAAAATGGGTTATGCCAGTAGCCATTTGTTCCACATCCGAATCCAGACCAGATGCACCAGCTTATCTTCAAGTTTCATACTACTTTCCATCATGTAGTTGATGAGCACACTAGTTGGGGACATTATGTCATTCGTGACATAATAAGTTCCCTTTACCAAAGATTCAGTCCTTGTTCATTCATATTGGAATCACATGGAGTCATGATATCTGAGAAAAAGTCACAGATGGGCCAGACTTCCATTGAATTTCTTGGCATGATAATCCAAGATGGTCACTATCGTCCTGGACCCCACATCGCACAAGAATTGATGCATTTTCCAGATACTTATCTAAACCCATAGCAGTTGACAATTCTTGAGTTGTCAACTATCTCAAGGCGTTTTCCACACATTGCGATCTACACCTCGAAGTTGTCAAAGATGCTTTAAAAGCGGCATGGGATTTGGCGGAACAACGGTCCGGCTCTACGAATGACTCGGCCAACCTCTATAGCTGAGAATTCCTACTACAGGACAACGCATCCTAAAGACAGATGCCAGTGACGAGTACTGGGGAGCAGTGCTCTTGGAACACATCGATGGAAAAGATTTCTATTGTGTTCATGCCAGCAGTCAATTCAAAGATGTTGAAAAGCATTACCATGTGATCTATAAAGAGATTCTGGCTGTCAAGTATGGCATCTAGAAGTTTTAATTCCATCTCATCGGGCACACCTTTATTGTCAGATTAGACAACTCTTCCTTCCCGAAAATTATGGAATTTAAAAATAAGGTGCTACCAGACAAGCATCTTCTTCGCCTTAAAACCTAGTTCTCCAGGTATGATTTTTCAGTTCAACATATCAAAGGCGATAAAAATCTCATTCCTGACCTCCTTTCTAGACCCTCTAAAAGGCCTTCCCTCATTTACACTTTGGGTCATATTCCTTTCATCGCCATGGTCTCATCCCTTCCAAACCATGCTCTCACTCAAAAGTCATTTCCCCTCAATATGACTTTCACTTCTCTCCACCAGATTCAGGACTTTGCTCGAAAATTCCTTTTTAGGTTTTTTATGAATGTCTATACAAACAGTCCAGAACCCATGCTTCTTCTATGCATCACGATCATCTTTTTCTCACGGGATTAGTCATTCTCCCAAAGAGATGTTAGAAGATGAACTTTGGTACATTTGGTGTCTTCTGATCTGTATGCCCACAAAGTTAGTTTTTCCTGTCTTCCTCTCCTTGGAGCTCAACCACCCAACTCACTTGGACTCTATTCCAGTGGTTTTCACCACTTCCTTGGTGGCGCAGAAAATTACATCAAATTGTTCAAACTCATCACCTCAGGGAACTCCCTGATCAAGAAGGAAAACAATGGACCTCAGTCTTCATTATTCATTGTCCATACTTCCAGCATCATCAGACCAATGCTTTTTGGACTCAGGATCAGACTTATGAATGGCAGACTGTTCCTCATTTTGCCTGCCTTGAGCAAGACTTCCATACCAAGTCCTCCTTAAGGAATTTCCTCATGGAACTCAACCATGTTCCTTCAGACCAACCTACAATTCTCCACATATCCCTTGGACCAAAGCATGATATGTTCATGGTGCCTACTCCTTCTTCACATTCACAACCTCTTAGCAGAGGAATCATTCTCAAGGAAGAAAAGCCAGATCACACTGACTACCTCTTCCAAGACGCTCAAGATCCATACGAAGATTTCACTCCGATATCTTCTCAGTACGACCCTGGATCTTCCTCTACTCCTTATCCTCCAATTTGCACCCAGCCAGAGCCTCCATCTTTTCAGAAAAGTTTCTCTCCTCAGTACAAGATCTTAGACAGAAGCATTCAACAAAGGGGACCCAGCTCAAGATCTTGATGCAACAGATGACTCCGACAATTCAGAAGTTCACTTTAATAATGGCATTTGTCTTATATGCCACAAAAGTCATAAAGTAATTTGTCTTTATATTCCAAAAGTCTTTGTCATTATGATGAGTTGACTTTTGTGTTTTTGCTTTTTCAAAGTAGTGGTTAAGTGTCTTTGTCATGTCATTGTCATGTTGTATTATTAGTTTGCATTATTACTTTGCTTTGTCAAGATTAAGTGACGTGTCCTAATCAAGTGGTTGTAATAGTGGGGGTCTGTCATTTAGTTTAAAACGATACATAAATGGCGCTTACCTCTGTAATTGATTGTCGAATAATCTATGAAAAGTTTGTTATCAAACATGAGTGGCTAAAAACCTTCTTCTTTCTATTCTTCCAATAAGGGTCACAGATCGACTTAATTAGTTCACTTTCTATCAAGAACGGTGACAAGTATCTTTCTAAACTTCGCCTCTTGTAGGATCTTGTGTATCGAAAGTCTTATGCATGTTGTGCAGTGGTATCTTATACCATTCTTTGTTTTCTATACTAAAACACACGAGATAGTCAAAGACACACGGTTCACCCGAAGAGATGCCCGGGAGTGGCGAAGAGAAAAGGGTGGTATGTGTGCTATGATTTCTTCCGTGGTGTTGGGTATATTGGCTGGAAACCCGAACATGCGGGCTATTGGCCCTAAGGACAATTTGTTCGTCATTGCTCTGGTATAACAACGTCTTTCATTCTTTGGATCTCATGTGAGTTCCGACTGACTTTCTATGAGTTAGTGGATCCTAGCTTGGTATCAGTTCGTTATGGGTGTTCCATAATGCCTGCTACCTAAAAGTGAAGATGGATAAAAAGTTTAACAAACATTAAGAAAATGAACTTCTAAGCAAAAGAACAGCACATGTACAATGCTTAAAGGCAAAAAGAAAAAGGTCTGGTAATAAACATGGGGCAGCAAGCTAATCACATTTACTAAATACATATATCTAAATAATATGTTTATTTTTTTCTAATATTTGAATATAAATGTTAACCTTTTTGTTTTTCAAAAAGAAAGCATTTGAAATATGAAATTTTGACATATATAACCTCATCAATATTAACAATACTTATATTTATTGGTTAAACACATGACAAGTTATAAAACAATTATTTGATTAATAAAAAAATTGATAAAAAAATTGATTATGTTTACCTTAACAAAGCATGAACAATAAAACACATGTATTTCCTTACATTAGTAAATGATAGTTATAATGTTATTTTTAATGTGGAGATTCTCAATTCCCTCTTATTAAAATCACTATATACCAATTACCCCTTATGTGTAATCTGAAGTTGTTTTATTAGTACTCGAGGTTCTCATTTCTCAAGTAAATATATGTTGTTTACTTGGCAGTGTTCTGCAGTCTGAAAGCATTCATTTTCTCTCAGTTATAAAACACATGTATTTCCTTACATTAGTAAATGATAGTTATAATGTTATTTTTAATGTGTAGATTCTCAATTCCCCCTTATTAAAATCACTATAGCCGGCGTGGTGGGATAGTTCTTGATGCGGTAAGCATCTTGGATCCCGGGTTCGATTCTTGGTGGGGGAAAGGGGGTTAAAAATATATTTGGGCTTGCCTACCCCCCTTTCCTTTAAAAAAAAAAAAAAAAAAAAATCACTATATACCAATTACTCCTTATGTGTAATCTGAAGTTGTTTTATTAATACTCGAGGTTCTCATTTCTCAAGTAAATATACCTTGTTTGTTTTATTAATACTCGAGGTTCTCATTTCTCAAGTAAATATACCTTGTTTACTTGGCAGTGTTCTGCAGTCTGAAGGCATTCATTTTCTCTCCGAAATACATACATTAAAAATTTAAAATTAACAAACAAGTCAAATTAAAACGTTCATTCATTCATTCATACGATCCAGCTCCCAAAATTTCATCGCAAGAATCTCCTCAATAATTCCCGAAGATGCACGTCTCTGATTTATCTTCTCAGTGCAAGTTCCTCTATAGATCCGTGCGGTAATTAATTATTATGATTATTATTTCTTTTTTCGACTGCAATTTGCGAATAAATACATCGATTTTGCCTAACTCCTAATTGTAACCCTTTCTCGGTTCCATGGGGTCCATGTCTGATCTGTTGAGCACAATCTCTCATCGATTCGTCGTGAATTGTCGAGGCTTGAGTTGTTGAATTTTACGGAGGATCTCCACTGATTTAGTAATTAGCGTCTGAATAATTATAAATCTTTTCGTTTAAAAAAAAAAGAAGAAGAAGCGAAGATGAGGGTGGCGAAGTCGCAGGTATGGCAGCCGTACAAAAAGAAGAGATCGTGATCGTTAGTAAATAATCTCCAAGGCGAGAGAGAAAAAATCTAAAATAAGAAGAGATTTTTAAATTATACTGAGGAACGGAAGGGAAGGGAACGAAAACTGAATCTTAGGTTGAGCGAAGATTGAAGGGAAGGAAATGGCTTCTCGCACAAGCGGAGCAAGCAGGACACGTGGTGGGAAGTACGAGTTAAGAAGGATACTCGGAGAAGGAAGCTTCGCCAATGTGAAGTTTGCTCCAAACACTGAAACTGGAGAAAATGTCGCCATTAAAATTCTCGATAAAGAAAATGTTCTCAAGCATAAGATGATCGGTCAGATTAAGCGTGAAATTTCAACCACGAAGCTTATCAGACACCCTAATGTCATCCGCATGTATGAGGTGAGGGCAAGCAAGACGAAAATATAGATTGTTTTGGAATTTGTGACTGGTGGTGAAAAGGGACGGCTCAACTAATTTTGGGGCCTTAGACGAATTGTTTTAATTAGATATTTTAAAAAATTTAATGTTAAATATATGTATTAGTTTTACTAAAGTATTATTTATTTAAAATCAATTTTTCTAGCTTTCTTAAGTAAAAAATTATTAATCAAATTTTTATATTTTAATCTCGCTAATATATTTTTCTCAATATAGCTAAATCATTTAACTTTTCTTTTGAATTAGTTGATCTTAAATAAGTTTTTATCAAATTTAATTTTGAAAAATTTCGTCAACTACTAATTTTTAACTTTAATTCACATCCTTTTTACTACTTTTGACGAACTTATCAAGAGCTCAATTTTGAGATCGAACTAACTTTTTTATTCTTCTCTTTTTTTCCCAAAATTTTTTGTGTCTTGATGCACATTTTCTATTAGACATTTTTATTTAGTGAAAGAAGAGTAAACAAGCAAACAGTTGTGCTAGATAATTAAAAGAAAACAACTATAATATTTAAAAAAGAAACAAAAAATATTGAATAACATAACTAATTAAGAGGCGAATAGGAAGAAAAAACTTGGATATTTGAATTTTAACTTTGATGGATTGAAATTTTAAATAGCAATGATCAATGGAAATAGCTGATTTTTTTTTTCTTAAGCAAAAATTAAAGAAAGCTTTTTTTCCCTTATGCATTAAAGCATTGAATGTGTTGTACCTTCTTCATTTAATTGATAAAAATAATAATTAAGAACAAGTTAGCAAATGTGTGACTTTTATAGAGTTTTAAATGAAATAACATTAAATAGAGATTTTATAAGAATTTTATAATTAATTGGAGTAAAAATTAAATCAAAAATTTAAATCAAAAATTTAATAGCTATAATGTTTGAGAAAAATTTGGGGCCTTCATATATAGTGGGGCTCTAGGCAACTTAGGCAGTTGCCTAGAGGAAGAGCCGCCCCTGGCTGGTGAACTTTTTGACAGAATTGCATGTAGGGGAATGTTGAAGGAAGATGAAGCTAGAAACTATTTTCAGCAGCTTATTAATGCTGTGGATTATTGCCATAGCAGAGTTGTTTGTCATAGAGATCTAAAGCCGGAGATCTTACTGCCGGATGCTAATGGAGTTCTTAAGGTTTCAGATTTTGGATTGAGTGCTTTACCTCAGCAAGTTAGAGATGATGGTTTACTTCATACAACATGCGGAACACCTAATTATGTTGCTCCACAAGTGATTAATAATAAAGGCTACGATGGAGCTAAGGCAGATCTCTGGTCTTGCGGAGTGATTCTTTATGTCTTAATGGCTTACTTGCCTTTTGAAGAATCCAATATGATGGCTTTATATAAGAAGATATTTAAGGCTGACTTTAAGAGCCCTCCTTGGTTCCCTACAAGTGCAAAGAAATTGATCTCAAGAATTTTGGACCCTAATCTTGAGACACGAATAATGATGGCTGAGGTTATTGAGAATGAGTTGTTTAAGAAGGGATATAAGCCATCTAGTTTTGAACAACCTAATTTGATCTTGATGATGTGGATTCTATCTTTAGTGAATCAATGGATTCTCGAAACCTTGTTGTGGAGAGGCGAGTAGAAGGCCCTGTTACACCTCTCACTATGAATGCGTTTGAGTTGATCCCTGAATCTCAGGGACTCAACCTCAGTTCCCTTTTCGAAATGCAAATGGGACTTGTGAAAAGAGAAACAAGATTTACATCCAAATGTCCTGTTAACTAATTATATCGAAAATTGAGGAAGCTGCATCGCCTTTGGGTTTTGATGTGACGAAAAATAATTTCAAGTTGAAGCTTCAAGGGGAAAAAACTCGACGCAACGGTCATTTATCTGTTGCAACGGAGATCTTTGAGGCGGCCCCTTCACTTTTCATGGTTGAGCTTCGAAAATCTGGAGGAGTTACCTTAGAATTCCACAAGTTTTACAAAAACCTTTCGACTTGGCTGAAAGATGTTGTTTGGAAATCAGGAGATCAAACAATTGAAGGATCTGCAGTCACTGGTGGCACAGGGTCTCAATAGTGGATTTCCTTTCATGACTTATATTGCTGAATATCTTCAGCAGATTATATATTGCTTTTGCACTGCTGCATCTGAGCTTTGTATTTTATCCCCTGGGCCGTGTGTTTCCTTCATTTGTGATTCAGAACTCATTTCTCGCCTATCTTGGTTTGGTTTTTGTGTGGTTTCAAACTTCCAATTGTATCATCTCAATGGATATTGAACATAGTCAGAAAGGGGGGGAAAAAAATTCATTCATGTCTAGCTAACACCACTTAAAATGTTTGATTTACTCTCAAGTATAAGAATGCCTAGTTATAATATAACTTGGTGAATCCAAGGTCGATCTACAGAGAAAGGTTTTAATTTTTTTATTTAGATTTATCTAAAAAAATAAAAATAAAATTTAAAAACACACAATTTAATTTGAGGAAAACTATGAAGTTGAATTAGTTAGGGTTATGGATCCACTCTTAGTAATAAATACAATTTAACAAATTCTTTTTATTTTTGTTTTATTTCCCAAAAGGTTAATTTTATAGATTAAATTTATTTTCCCATTTATTTTATTATGGATTAAGAATTTAATGTGCGAAAACTTAATTTGTCTACACTAAATCAAAATACTATTTTACCATATTTTATACTAAGATATTAAGAATTCATTGTGCTAAATTCCTAATTTTTTCTACAATAAATCAAAATTTCAAAATATTAAATATGGATAAAATTAAATAGAAAACAACTTAATTTATAAAATTAAAAAATGAATTTGATTAAACCATATTCTTTTACTAAGAGTTTTTCACCTTCCCCTAACTATGAATATTTAGCTAAATATTTTTGAAATAAAAGAAATGATTAAAATTGAAAAAAACATAATTAAAATAGAAATTGAAAATTGAAATAAACTTAATTTTATTAATTGAAAATATATTACAAAGAGATGAGGAGAAGAATTTGAGAGGAAAGAAGAGAAGAGAAGGTGCCTACATATGTGCTCACCACCCTTCTCTATTTATACTAATACATGGTAAATCCACACCATACAAATAAAAAAAATCTAATTAAATCTTAACCTTACATTTGTCCCACTAATAATCCTACTAATCAAACATAATCTTATCTTATCCACTCAAGCATATCCAAAACATTTCACTAAAAAATATTATACCTAACAAGATAAAAACTTATAATTTTACAATTACCACATTTACCGTGGTAAAAACGTAAAAATTTACAACAAAAGTCTTGGATTCTCCTTGACAATGACATAATTTCTCGGACTTCTGGAATCCAAATTTGACATCCGTACATTTGTTTAGAGCCTCCAATTGCATGAAATTATTATTTTTACCTAATAAACACACAAAAATACACAAAATCAAATACTTAGAAAAATAATTAGAAATTCATAATATGTTACACAATTACAAATATAAATTACAATTGTAACACAAAATAACATTTTTACTCCATAATAAATTTATAATTTTTAATACTAATCACACCCCCAACTTTTATTTATTCTAGCGATAATTATATTAAATTAAGATTTACAAAATTCACATGCAAGTTAATAGTTGTTCATCTATCCTCTAAATTACCAAATAAATAAACTCTCCTAAAATTTTCTAACTCTTTGTCATTCACTCATTATCCAGAATATCATAAATCTTCTTTTACGCTCAAGTAATTAACACAATACTTATGGGACTTCATTAAAAGATAACAACATTTTTGTTCTAAAACTCATTAGAAATTCTATCTTCAGGCAGTAGATTATTCACACTTTTTTTTTTAATATTACATTTTTAACCCATGTAGCGAGCTTTAGGCCAGTGACCCCCAGATCAGTTGACCTTAGGGCACTAGGTATTAAAACACCCCTACGGACTTAATTACTCAGGTTTTTAATAAATATGTAAACAATATATCTATAACCCATGTAGCGAGCTTTAGGCCAGTAACTCCCAGACTAGTTGACCTTAGGGCACTAGGTGTTGAAACACCCATACGGACTTAATTACTCGGGTTTTAGATATATAACAAAAGTAAACTCATTCAATTTTTTTTATTTTTTTTATTTTTTTCGTATGTACATTCTACTACCTTAAATATTATCTCTAATAAATCAAAAGAACTAAATGCTGCAAAAATTTTAAATTACAACCCACTAGCATGTGTCATAGTGTGTGTGTGTAAAATGATTTAATAATACCTGTTAAATGAGTAAACAACAATATAACTTAATAACCAAATGGACAGTTTAAAATTTTGAGTAATTCAAAGAAAAGAGAACAAAATAACTTACTATGAATTTTAAAATCAAAATATAATACAACAGGACTATTAGGATGTGTTTGAAAAGTTATGACTCTTTACACAGCCATCCTAGACAAAAAAAAAAAATTTGCTTGTTTTTTTATCTTTTTTTGGGTTAATTTTTTTCACAAAAAAATAAATAAAAATAAAAAACACACATATTTACAATTTACGTCAACTATTTCTTTCCCCCAACTTAATCTAAACATTATTCATAATTTAAATACATACATGCAAAAAGACGAAAAAGATAAAGAAAACATAAATCGGAAAGATCACACCTGAATAAGCAGTTGAAGATGCGTTTCTAGAGTCGCTACACCCTATATTCTGCCATCTTCGAGAAAAAAAAAATACTGGGATTTGCTATATTCCACAGCTGTCAACTATTCTCTCCCCCCAACCTGAACAAGACATTGTCCTCAATGGCTTAAAAGAAAGAAGTAGAGTTTAGAAGACATAACCTCTTCAAGAAAATAGTTATAACCGAAGAGTTAAGTCCAACTTGTACTTCTTACTAGGGCTAGGGTTACCATCATTAGTCAACCATTCTAACACCAAGGTCTTAGGATCTGGCTCTGGTCTGTAAGCTTGTAAAAGATCAAATAACTCATTAGCAGTAGAAGCACAAATAAAGATATTTTTCGCAGAGATTGGAATAAAATAATTCTTAATTGCATGGTTAATGAATGTAAGCAACCCATCAAAAAAATTATTAACATTTAGTAAACCGATGGGTTTCTGATGGATGTTTAAATGGGCCCAAGATGCAAATGTAATCAATGTCTCTAAAGTTGCAAGATCTCCTAGAAAGAAAATGAAAGCATCAACATGATTTAACATTTCAGATATTCGCTCTTGCATACTTGGCACATCAGACCTGCATCCCAGAGGTATTAAGGCTTGTGAGACAAGAAGTAAAAGGATATTTCAATCATTCATTTTACTTCTTGGATTTTATATTCTGCTGCAACCACACATATTTGTATGTCAATGCAGGATCTGAAAAGAAGTAAAAGACTTAAACAAGGAGAAGTGTCTCTTAGAGTGGGAAATAGAGCAATGGTTGCTGCCTCAGCTATAGGGACATTTTTCTTAAAAATGCCATCTGGGCATGTAATAAGTTTGAATGATTGTGTTTATATGTTCCTTCTGCTGTAAGGAACATAATTTCAATTTCATGTTTATGCAAAGACAACTATGAATTTTATTTCAGAAATAAAATTTGTAAAATTTATCATGAGAATAAATATGTTGCACATGGTACTTTAGATAATGATCTATATGTACTAAACATGAAAGAAAATAATGAGCATGTTGTGAATGTAAATACCATAACACATAAACGTGAAAGAGAAGAAATAAGCCCCAAGTATAAGTGGCATTTAAGGCTAGGTCATATTGGAGAAGATAGAGTCACAAAATTGGCTAAAGATGGACTGATAAGTCCATTTCATTTAGAACCTTATCCAACAGGTGAATCCTGTCTTCAAGGAAAAATGACCAGGGCACCCTTTGTTGGACGAAGTACAAGGGCCACTGATTTACTTGAACTCATACATATTGATGTATGTGGGCCATTTAATAAAATGGCAAGGGGTGGATATTACTACTTCATAACTTTTATCGACGATCACTCAAGGTATAGTTCAGTATACTTAATGAAGTATAAATCTGAAGCCTTCGAAAAGTTCAAAGAATACCGAAATGAAGTGAAAGCAATTTGGAAAAGTTATTAAAACCTACGATCGGATCGAGGTGGTGAATATCTCGATGGAGAATTCGGTCTTACGCTTAAAGAAAATGGTATTATTTCACAATGGACACCTCAGGGTACACGAGCTTAATGGAGTATGTCGAAGGAGAAATCGCACATTGTTAGACATGGTGCGATCAATGGTGATTATATAGACTTACAATTTCTCTTTGAGGATATGCTCTCCTTCTGCGTATGTACTAAGCAGTACCTTCCAAGTCATCAAATACCATATGAGATATGGCATGGTAAACAACCAAGCCTAAATCATCTTAGGATTTGGGGATGTCTGCTTTATCAATAGACTCAAAAGTGAGAAGCTTGAAGCTAAAGCGGATAGTGGGAGGTTCATTGGATACCCGAGAAACTTTGGGTTATTACTTCCATTCAATCGACCAAAGGGTATTGGTCGATAGAAATGCCATATTTCTTGAAAAGAGTTTATTCGAGAAGGTGGACAAGGAAGAAAATTAGAATTTATTGAGAATTCTAATGAGAATAAATCGATGAAGAGCACTGTTCAAGTACAAACACAAGGAATACTGACTCAGTAGATCTAGTAGGGTAATTAGCCCAGAAAGATATGGTTTACTTATCGGATGAGCGATATTTTTATTGGGTGATACAGATCATAAAGATGATCCTACTAGTTATGAAGAGGCAATATCAGATGTTGACTCTAAGAAATGGCTTGAAGCCATGGATTTAGAAATGGACTCTATGAGAACCAACCAAGTCTGGACTTTAGTAGATCCACCCGAAGGTATTATACCTATCGGATGCAAGTGAATCTTCAAGAGGAAGATAGGCTTAGAGGGAAAGGTGGAGACCTATAAAGAAAGGTTGGTAGCTAAAGGTTATCGTCAAATACAAGGTATAGACTATGAGGAAACCTTTTCACCAGTAGCCATGCTGAAGTCCATCAGAATCTTATTGGCTATAGCAGCATACTATGATTATGAGATTTGGCAAATGGGTGTCAAAACTGCATTTCTTAATGGGTACATTGAGGAAGATATCTATATGATACAACCTCGTGGTTTTGAATCAAAGGCAGATCCTCATAAAGTATGCAAGCTAAAAAGGTCCATTTATGGGCTAAAACAAGCCTCCAGGAGCTGGAACATCCGATTCGATGATGCAATCAAATCGTTTGGTTTCATCAAGAATGAGGATGAGCCATGTGTTTATAAAAGGGTCAATGGGAGTGCAATAACTTCCCTTGTGCTATATGTAGATGACATATTGCTTATAGGAAATGACATTGGATAAATGTCTTCTGTCAAAATTTCGCTTTCTCAAAACTTCTCCATGAAAGACCTAGGAGATGCAATGTATATCTTGGGAATCATGATTTATAGGGATAGATCCAGAAGATTGATTGGTCTATGTCAAGATAAGTTATTAAAGAAAAGATATTAAAGAAATTTAATATGTGGGATTCCAAAAGGGGTTTTATACCTTTCAGACATGGAATTCATCTCTCTAAGACTATGAGTCCTAAAACTTATGATGAGAGAGAGCGAATGAATAAGATTCCATATGCTTCTGCAATAGGAAGTCTTATGTATGCTATGCTATGTACTAGACCGGATATAGCTCATGCAGTGAGTGTCACTAGCAGATATCAGAGTAATCCGGGTGAGGAACATTGGACCGCAGTTAAGAATATCTTTAAGTACTTAAGAAGGACTAAAGATTTATTCTTAACATATGGAGAGGGTGAGCTAAAAATAGAAGGTTTCACAGATTCAGATTTCCAGTCAGATGTAGATGATAGAAAATCTACATCAGGATTTATATTCACTATCAATGGTGGAGCAGTAAGCTGGAAAAGTTCTAAGCAAGCAACTACTGCAGATTCCACCACCGAAGCGGAATATATAGCTGCATCAGATGCAGCAAAAGAAGCTGTTTGGATGAGGAAGTTTATTCAACAACTTGGAGTGGTTCCAACCATTGCGTTGCCAATCTCAATATATTGTGACAACAATGGGGCTATAGCACAAGCTAAGGAACCAAGGTCTCACCAGAAGTCCAAACACATTGAAAGAAGATATCACATTATCAGAGAGATCATTGGAAAAGGTGATGTCACCATGCAGAAAGTAGCTTCCGCCGATAACATTGCGGATCCTTTGACTAAAGCACTGACTCAACAGCAGTTAGATCGTCATCTTGAGAAGATGGGTATGAGATACCATAACGATTGGCTTTAGTGTAAGTGGGAGATTGTTAGCAATATACCCTAAAGGCCAATCGAATGGTGTTTGCTTTAGGATATTATTGTATTTGAATAATATTTTGATATTTATAAAATGGCAAAGTTATTAATATTCATATATTAATTTAATGAATATAGTCTAAGAAGTAAAATAGTTGAAGAACACATTCTCGAGTTTGTCGAGAATATGAAACGTGTATCCTTTGTACTATACTTCTAAAATAGTTCCTAGTGGAGGATTTATGATTGGACATTATAAATTCCTATCAACACTAGTATGTGTTATGACTCCTTATGGTATGTGATACTAAAATGGATGGTGAGTTTCATATCATTGACATGAGATGTCAAGTCAAACACATAGGTACTTTTTATGAGAATGAGTTTACTGAACTTGACCAAATATAATAAGCCATATGGTTTTGAATGTTGATGGCTTATGATACATTGTGATAGACACTATGTTTAGTAATGGTCTCACAGATATCTTGTACATAGACATCTTTGATATGTGAAAGCATAAAGATTGATTCCTAATCAAGGAAGAGATCTAGCAGTAGCTGTCATGGTTGGCTATGTATGGAGATAAGTGTATGACCAAGATGGAATTCATCACTTTATTATTTACATAAAGGATGTCCCAGTGAGATAATATGAAATGGCATGAGAAATCCTTGGCCAAGGTGAAATATATTTGAAGGAGTTCAAATTATATTTTCATGCCAAGCTCATTTCGATTTATTATGAGATAAAGCATAAATGCTTAACATACTAAACCATAAGCCGTGCTTTTCTCAGGACATGGATGATGAAGAGACCAAGACATAAAAATGCAATGGAATAGGTTCTATAGATCCAACAATTCTTGTTATTTGGGTAGTTGTGAAATCTTGCTTGGGTGTCACTCATGACTTGTAGAAACCTTAAGATCATTATTAGTAAAGCGTATTACCAATGTATCTTAAGGTCATTAGAAAAGTTCTAATTGATGACTAAAGAGTTTAGCATCATTTAATGAATAAAGAGTTATCATTAAAATAGTTCTACTACCTTATAACAAAGAACCTAAAAGGTCACACACCTAATAGAAATGAAAATGGAGTTACTACAAAATGAGAGGTTAAATTTCTAATTTTAGGAAAATCGGTATTTATATTATAATTCATTAAGAATGAATGTATATAAATATTTATATGTCTTAAATATGATTTAAGATAGAAATTTAGATGTTCCATAAATAGTTTAAGGAACAACATAAATTTCATAAATCCTCAATTAAACATTATGTAGAATATCGAGCATGTAAAATGACCATTTTGGACATGTTCCGGTTCATATATGATTATGGACTTCTAAACTATTTTTGGGTTTAGAATTTTGGGCTTTTATTGGACCTAATATAGATTAGGAGAAAGCATAAGAACATGTCACAAAAGAAGCCCACAATTAACCATTTGATTTGATCAAAATTTGTTTAATTAATTATAGATAAAATTAATTAATTTAGCTATTTATTTATTCAAAATAATTTGATTGAATAAATTATTGAAGTGATAAGGTCACATTCAATAAATAATGGCTAAGTGGGTGGGTCTAAATAATGATAATGTTTAATTCCATTATTAATAAGATAATGGTGGTTTTATTTTTGGGAAAATGAATCATCATGAACTAGCATTCATGTTTCTTCATTATCTCTCTCATTACCAAACAAAATTGAGTGATTCCAAATCCTATGAACTCCTAGAAAATTTCTAAGTGTGGACTAATTAGAGGCATCACAATTGGGGTGTTTTAAGGATCTCAAATCGTGGCAAAACAGAAGCTGTTCGTGTAGTGCTCTATTTTCTGGTGTTAAGTAGCTTCTTTTTCATCAATTACTCCTACCTCACGAAGTCGTTTTTGAAACTACAAGTGAGGTAATTAAACTTCAATCTTTCCTCTTGATTTTCGTTTTTCCGCCATCCGTTTTAATTTTACTGCGCAAAAGTTACGTTTTTAGAGACCTCATGGACAAATGTTGTCCTTCACACTCATTAAAAGCTTAATCAAGATTTGGTGGGTCACTCAAATTTATTTTGGTGCTTGCTTCAGGTGGTTGGTATTCCAATTAGGGCCTTATTCTTTGTTCGTTAACTTTAAATGTGACACTAATTTTGGGATTCTTAATTTCTACGGCCCCATGTGGATATACATTTTTTACAATAAATAGACCACTCCATTTTGACTTTAACTTTTCAGGAAACAAATGAAGACGAGAATTATAAAGCAGCACTTTTTGACCAATTTCAAATGTTTCTCAGAGCCTAACGATTTGTTCGATTGGCTAACAGCGAGTCATGCCGCCCCTCTTTGAGAGAGTGGTATGATAGAAGATCTGTGATCTGAAGAAGAAGAATAGAAAGATACTTTTATACTTATGTGTTCGAGTTCAAACTCTAAAGCTTTAGAGACTTCGGTCTCCATATCCTCACCTTTATCCCTACCTAGATCCTGTACAAAACACTTATCCAATAAAATAGAAAACCTTGTTGAGTATTCTTATGTCCCAGACTCTGCACAAATCTCTGAGACTTCCTTACCTCTTATTAGCCCATATAAACTCTATCACCGTTCTAATTCTATAATTAGATCTATCCGGTCTATTGTCACTTCTAGACGTCCTACTCCTAAAGAATATGTACAGTCTTCTAGACTTGACCAGTGTGCTTTGCAAGCAACACAAGCGAGCGATGTAACCTTGAAATTCGGATGAGCTAATCACCAACTGGAAGCGTGAAGGTTATACTCATCTCCACCTCGGGGAGTCGTGATCTTAACGCCGTGGCGGAAAAAGGCTTGCCGATCGCGGCGAGAATGACTCATGGATACTAGATTGAAAAGTACCAACATCATTGTTATTGATGCTTACAACCCTTCATGCAGGCAGTGTACTTCTCACCTTTTACCCAAATTTCAAACCTATCTCTAGAGGATCCCAACCTTTCCAAGACTTTGAAAGTCCAAATCCAGATCCAAGGTGCTGAGCAAGTGGTCACGTCAAAAATGGCTACTTTACACCACCAGCTGGTTTATAGACTTCAAAACCATGCTCTTGACCTTAGCCGACAATGAAACCATACCAACCATTGTCCAAATCCCCAAACAGATCCAAAAAGCCAAACTTCTCAAGTTGATGCTGTTAGAATGGCTCTCCAACTATGAGAAATTCCACCAGAATTCCCAACCAATCCAGACTTCAGAAGCCCAATATGAAAAAAGGCGAATGCATCTTGTCCGGATGACCTTTCAACCCCCTGAAAGTCAACCTCCCAGAACCTCCTTTTCATACACTACTATGATATCTGCTGTTCACACAGCCCAAGAAAAGCTTCCCATCCACAGTTTCACTGCTAATGGCTATCCTGTGTACCCTAGCAAGGTGCAAGGCCATTTCATATGGGATGTTCCAGGTGCTCACATGTGTGATCCCGGCTGTCCATGCCAGGATGATGATGAATCTGATGACGACGACTACGAAGTCGTCCGCAGACGGCGCATGAGTAAAAAGAAGAATACAAGGCGAGGTCCTTGTAAACCTCCACCTGATCCTTCATCAGATGATAAACCAGATTTTACTCCAGTTGAGACTACAACCCCTGTTGTCCTATCCTCCCAAGTCTCAATACCTCAAACATATAGGCAGCAAGTTAACAACCAACTTCTGTCTCAAACCCATGTTCCAACCTGTTTCATAATTGGATCTAGTTCTTACCAAAGTCAGTTCCCTTCCTTTGGAAAACAAATAGATCCACAAACCAGAGTGGTTTCCAAACCATATGTCGATCCATGTTCTCTCCTGCAAACGGTTTGAGGAAAGCGATGCGAGCAAGTGCTTAATCAAAACCAGTGCAGAGCCCAAAATATAATCTTGGAATCTCTTGACACCAGGATGGAAAATGTTCAAGCACAAGTCCAGACAACTCACAAGAAGGTTTATGCTATTTCATCAAGGATGGATCAGCTATACCACAGCCTCCATGACAGGATTGCTAGGTTGGACATAGAGCTCCGTACCATGATTGATTGCAACTATTTGGGTCCAAAGTTCAGCCAAAAGGAAGCTAAGATCAGACAGCTTAAGGCAGAGCTTGCAAGAATTGATGCTGAGAAACAAGGTCAACAACCGTCCTTGTTTGGTGGTCAAACTAAACCTTTACCAGTTCCCACACCATACTTTGACACCTATCAGCCTTATTATCAGCCTCCTCCTCTCAGTCAAAAAACCCAAGAGTTACACCGATTCCTTGGTGTGTCTCCAAACATGTACAAACACTTCTCAAGGCCATACACTCAACCTGTGCCTTCAAGGCCATCACCCACAAGGCCTGTTCCCATGCCTAGACCTCAACCAGTTCCTAGGCAATGACCTCCAACACAGCCTACACCAACCTATGTTGAAACAGTTCACACACTAGCCTACGCTAAGACAGTTCCTACTCCTTCTCTTCAGCAAATACCTGAGTACTTTCAGCAGCCTATCCCTGAACCTATCAGACCATCCAAAGACAAAGAGCCTATGCATCAGCTCTACTCTGGTCTTATAGTTCCAGAAGAAGATGTTGATCCCTCAGATTCAGATTTGAATCCATCCTTTGAGTCTTCTTCTCCAACAGAATCAGCTGTATCTTCTGTAACAGATTCCGAGGAAAATTATGTGGAAGTTTCTAATGTTTTTATGGCACAACCATCCACATCCAATGATCCTCCAACTCCTGAGGATTTTCATCCCAGTGAACCTCTTGATAAAGATGAGCCTGAAGAGATGCGCATGCCACCAGTTCATGATGCGCCTCCAACACAGCCTAATCCAAGTTCCAAACCATCTAATGGGCCATGGTTTACATTTGATGATGTCCCTAAAGTCAAATGGTTCCTTCGATTCCAAGAACTTGCTGCTTGGCTTGATCTTCAGATGGCAAAACTTGGAGCCGATAGTTATCATGTTATCAAAGAATTCTGCTCAAGATTCTTAGGATCTCTCCGTGATGGGTTCCTAAGTATCGGTGAATACAGACAGCTCCAGTTGTACCAGGCTACAGTTCCACAAGTCCTGGAGATTATATACAACCAGTTTTTGGGAGAACCAAACCTAGCACAAGAAGCTGCTAGACGTGAATTTCATCAGATGAAGTGCTGTTCATTACAGATTAAAGATCTTGATAAGCACTACAAGAGGATGACAACCTTGTACTACAGGCGGAATGGTTTTAATAATCACTCCCTCAAACATGTGTTCGTGCAGTCTCTTCCTACAGAGATTTTACCAGACATACAGAGACATCTGAACTCCTACAAGATAAACTTGGATGATCTTACTCTTGGTAAGATCTATCAGATTGCTGTCTCTTGTCTTGAGAAACTTTGCGAGCAGAGAAAGTTTATCAAACACTTTATGGAAAAGAAGGAACCCTTCAAGAGTGCATGCAAAACACCTCATCTTGCCATTAAATGCAAGGATGAACGAACCTGCATTTGTTCTACCAAGAAAAAATCCCATTTCCATAAGTTCCCTAAACCTAAACACTCTTCTAGACACCTCTCTTCAAAGCCTAAACAAACCTATCGGTTTCTCAGGAAGAAAACTGACAACACCCGGCAACAGAAAAATTCCAGGTGTTTCATTTGCAAAAGAAAAAGGGCACTTTGCTAGATCTTGCCCTAACAACCTAGCAAAATTAGCTAGACTTCTTCAGCATGTCAACAGAGTCTCTCCTCTCTCTGAGGATGATGATATTGAATCCCTGTATTCTGAACAAGATGCTTATGATGAAGAAACAATCTTCATAATGGCTAAAGATCAGAATGAGTCTTCTGACTCTGATTCTGATTCTGTTTTTGAGGATGTTGCAACTATTCACCACGTGAACATGTGGAACGTGGTCACACTTGATCTCTTGGCCCAATACAATCGATGTCCTTGCATGAATATACCAAACTATCTCGTTCATAGGATTCATGAATCTTGGTTGAGCAACCGGTATCTTAACGATCCATCTCCTCACAGGTTTTAGAAGCACCGTACCGACTCTTTAAAGCTGCTAATGGTGAATATTTTCATCTAATCTCTTTACAAGAAACCGTTGGTATAGTTCTTACTAGATTGTGTTCTCTGGATAAATATCACGAGTTCTTCCTCCGTGATAAGGATCTCTCAGGTTTGATGTTACACAACTTATCCACAAATTGAATGTCTCCTACAAAGGTGCTCCAGTGTACAAACGATTCTGCACCTTTGAGGATATCTTAAATTACGATGTTTCCACTATGAGTCTTTGAAAACCAAGTTCTGCCGTTTTGTCACGAAAATCATCGGCGGTTCACCCATCCTTTCGCACGTGGAAAAACCCTCGGGTTAACTTTGTTAAGCTTCCTTTGCAATGAAGATGTGAACCAAAACGAGGCCCATCAAGACATGGCCCTCGGATCGAAACTTGCTGGCGAATACCAGCATGACTCATGGCGCGAGGTTTAATCGAGCAACACATTACGATTGGGCTTGTCAAGCGTTCTATGTTGAGAAAGCGTTACGAAATTGTTCGAGGTGAAGCGACTGAGTCATGCATTACTCCGGCCCTGATGGTTTTCAAGATGATAAGTTCCGCTGCGAAGATTGATCCTTGTTCATTCATCTCGAGATGTAAAGGTGTTCTCAAAGTTTGATTTGAAATCGATTTTGGCAGATTGGTATTCATCACGATGATCGACTAAAAGCGACCTTACGTATTCCAAATACCACTATTAGTGGAACGGTGGTGCCACTGGCTTGAAAGTGGCATGCTTTTCAAAAGGCTATGGTCAAGATTTTCCAACTATCATGGCGCCTCATCTACATTGATGATATTTTGTTGTTTTCCAAGGATCATGATTCACACCAGAGACTCCTCAATCAATTCCTGTAAATAGTGGAATCACATGCAGTCATGATATCTGAGAAAAAGTCACAGGTGGGCCAGACATCCATTGAATTTCTTGGCATGATAATCCAAGATGGTCACTATCGTCTTGGACCCCACATCGCACAAGAATTGATGCATTTTCGAATCTTCTAAACATAAGCAAATTCAACAATTCCTCGGGATTGTTAACTATCTCGAGACTTTTTTCACATTCACGGTCCACCTTTCGAAGTTGTCAAGGATCTTTAAAAGCGGCCCAGGGGATCTGGCGGACAACGGATGTCCAATGACTCAGCGGATGACTCGGCGTCCACTGGCGAGACTTATCCGATGATTGCCGTGTTCTCTCTGCAAATCAGAATCACCATTATTGGCAAACACTGTTCCCCAAAGAATCCAAAGCGCGCGGGATCCATGCTCTATAAATCGAGTTCGTGTACAACGCCCGGCCTCACTCTCAAAAAATCAGTTTCTCATTTGGCGCTTCACCATATTCCTCATTCTCAAGATGAGTCCTAGGAACCAGTAAGTAGATTTCTCATTCCTCAGTCTTATGACCTTCCGTTTCTTGGCTTCAAGAAGGCCTTGAATTTAATCTTTCGAAGGTTATAGATCACAAACATGGTTCCATGAGTTCTGACAAACCATACGACATGGTAATTATGGTCTTTGATGGCCATTCGAAATTGCCAACTCGAAATGAGTTATGCGGTGACCATTTGTTCGCATCCAGAATCCGGACGAATGCACATCTTGTTGGGGACATTATGTCATTCGTGACATCACCCCTCAGGCTTATTATGTCTTTTGGTACTGGTTAAACCTATACCCAGTGGCTCTCCTATTTGATCCCAACTTGATCCATACCAGCCGTAGATACGGAAAAGGGCGATGGTTCGACAAAATGTTGGCTCCTATTTTTAGGGATCCTTTGACCCTTGAACTTATAACTAGCTATCACATTCGGCATCCTACCATTGTGATAGTGAAGCTTACTGACCTCTGGGGTCGTTGCACTGAACCTATTGTAAACCCCATTATTCACCACCATGACTGTGAATCCTTCCATACCATGTGGTCAAATTGCCTCACAGCTAGAAATGCTCTAGCTGAAGAATACGGAGTTCCACCCTCTTACAATACTCACAGTCCCTTATCTCCTGATGTTTAAACAACTCCAGATCTTTACTTCAAAGAAGAAATCAGGAATCATCGTCTCTTCTCTGAAGGAGACCAGGCCATAATACTACAGCAGAGATATGACAACTATCTCATCAAACATGGCAGATCTAACAGACTTTGGACAGATTGGACTGACCATCAATGGCCTCAACCCATTCTTCCATCTGACCAATTATAGATTGACCCTGAATCGGACTCAGACACATCAATCTCTTCTTACGAGACTATCTCACTTTAATAATGGCATTTGTCTTATATGCCACAAAAGTCATTAAGTAGTTTGTCTTTATGTTCCAAAAGCCTTTGTCATTATGATGGCTTGACTTTTGTGTTTTTACTTTTTCAAAGTAGTGGTTAAGAGTCTTTGTCATGTCATTGTCTGTTGTATTATTAGTTTGCATTATTGCTTTGCTTTGTCAAGATTAAGTGACGTGTCCTAATCAAGTGGTTGTAATAGTGGGGGTCCTGTCCCATTTTAGTTTAAAGCTTCGTCTATAAATGGCGAGCTTCTCCTCTTTTGTAATTAGAAAAAAATCATCGAATAATCTATGAAAAGTTTGTTATCAAACATGAGTGGCTAAAAACCTTCTTCTTTCTATTCTTCCAATAAGGGTCATAGATCGACTTAATTAGTTCACTTTCTATCTGGCTTGGTGACAAGTATGCTCTACACTCGCCTCTTGTAGGATCTTGTGTATCAGAAAGTCTTATGCCTGTTGTACCAGAGTGGTATACTTCTTATACCATTGCTGTTTCGCCTATACTAAACACCTGAGATAGCCGTCAGAAGACACACGGTTCACCCGAAGAGATGCCCGGGAGTGGCGAAGAGAAAAGGGTGGTATGTGTGCTATGATTTCTTCCGTGGTGTTGGGTATATTGGCTGGAAACCCGAGCATGCGGGCTATTGACCCTAAGGATGATTTGTTCGTCATTGCTCTGGTATAACAACGCCCCGTACTCCGCTGCTGGATCTCTGTGTGAGTTCCGACTGACTTTCTATGAGTTAGTGGATCCTGGTTTGGTATCAGTACGTTATGGGTGTTCCATGACCCTGGTATGAAAAATTTTAAGTCTTGAATTTTCATATGCATAATTTCTTAATTCCTCAAGAGCGTGTTTGGTATCCCGCACAATATAGGATTAAAACACTGTTTCGCATTAACTTAATACTAACTCATGTTTGGCGTTAAATTCAATTGGCGTGGTATTGCATTAACTTGGGAAACTAATGAGATCAAATCCGCATAAACCAAACCCGAGGGGGGGTTCGGGTTTACGCCGCATCGTATTAAAGCAAATCGAGAAAATAAAATTGAGAAAATTTTGCAGCATGTTCACGATGAAATTCATATCACCCAATCCAGCACCACTAAATCAACTTAGCAATCATCGCTCGACGCCATCACCAATGCTTTTACAGTGCCGCGCGACACCATAGCCATTGATCCATTAAGATGCCTTCACTGTGGAGAAGATAAAGCCTAGAGAAGAAGAAGAAGAAAGGAGAAAAAGAGGAAAAGAAAAAGAAAAACAAGTTGAAGAAGACAAAGAAAATATAAGAAAATGAGGAAAAAAAAGAAAATGAAATGAAGATGAAGATAAAACCCAGAGAGGAAGAAGAAAGAAGGATAAAAAAAGGAAAACAAATTGAAGAAGACAAAGAAAATAGAAGAAAATGAGGAAAAGGAGGGAAAAAAATAAAATGAAATGAAGACGAAGAAAGAGAAAAAGAGAACAAAAATGAGTGAAGAAGAAAAAGATCTGGAGAAGACGAAGGGAACGGAAACATGAAGTAGATAATGATACGTTGAAAATCATTATCCAAAGAAAAAAAACTTTAAAAAAAGAGCCATTCAGGTATTTGCTGAGGGATACCACAGCTAATAAAACTTTAAAAAAAAGTTTAAAATAACTTTAAAAAGTTATTTAAAAAAAACTTTAAATAAATAAAATATGTTTTTTAATAAATAAACAAAACGTTAATAACTATTGTTTTCTAAATATATATCATTTAAATTAATAAAAAAAATAATACATTACAGTATCAAACACAGTATAATTAAAAATCAATACAATACGATTAACACGAAACATTGTCTGTTATTATAATACTGATCTTGTCTGATACAATATCTGAATCTGGCGTAAAAAATAATACAATATAACATGTCTGATACGGTGCCAAACGCACCCCAAGTTCATTCAATTGCAGTTTTCGCACATTATCAGCATCATCCAAATTTGAATTAAAAGCTTTAATAGCCCAAAATGATTTATGCTCAAGTTCAATAGGGTGACATTCCTAAACTAACCAATAGGGTGACATTCCTAAAGATGTTTTAAGGGTGCGTTTGGCACACTGTATTGTATTATGCTGTATTGCATTATTTTAATCTTTGATGTATTATATTATCTTATATAATGTGTATTAATAATGTTGTCTGATGTTAATCTTCTGTTATCTTGTAATAATTAATTATATTATATTTAATGTATTAATTTTGTAATTAATGTAAATTATATTTAGAAATAATATTTATTAGTACTTAAAAATTAGTAAATATAAAATTAATTAATTTAAATTAAAAAATTAAATTAATTTATTATTATTATTACAAAGTAAAAACCTATTAAATTAAAAATATAATATAATATTAAATTAAAAAATTAAAAAAATTTATTATTATTATTATTACAAAGTAAAAAAACCTATTAAATTAAAAATATAAAATTGTATTGTAAATATAAATATAAAAAATATAATATAATATTAAATTAAAAAATTAAATTAATTTATTATTATTATTATTATTACAAAGTAAAAAAACCTATTAAATTAAAAATATAATATAATATTAAATTATATAATATTAAATATAAAATTTATTGTAAATATAAATATAAAAATATAATATAATATTAAATTAAAAATTAAATTAATTTATTATTATTATTATTACAAAGTAAAACCTATTAAATTAAAAATATAATATAATATTAAATATAAAATTGTATTGTAAATATAAATATAAAAATATAATATAATATTAAATATAAAATTGTATTGTAAATATAAATATAAAAAATATAATATAATATTAAATTAAAAAATTAAATTAAATTATTATTATTATTATTACAAAGTAAAAACCTATTAAATTAAAAATATAATATAATATTAAATATAAAATTGTATTGTAAATATAAATATAAAAATATAATATAATATTAAATATAAAATTGTATTGTAAATATAAATATAAAAAATATAATATAATATAAAATTAATTTATTATTATTATTACAAAGTAAAAATCTATTAAATTAAAAATATAATATAATATTAAATATAAAATTGTATTGTAAATATAAATATAAAAAATATAATATAATATTAAATTAAAAATTAAATTAATTTATTATTATTATTACAAAGTAAAAATCTATTAAATTAAAAATATAATATAATATAAAAATATATAATATTAAATATAAAATTGTATTGTAAATATAAAATAAAAAATATAATATAATATTAAATTAAAAAATTAAATTAATTTATTATTATTATTACAAAGTTAAAAAAAAAAAAAAAACCTAATGCGGCAAGTGCCGCATTAAGCTAAACCCAACTAAATGTTGGGTTTAGCTTTTGCTGCATTAGGGTAATGAGGGGTACCAAACATTAATGCTAATGCAATGCAATCCCATGTAATGAGGGGTACCAAACATGCCCTAAATGCAGTATAGTAAGCCCAAAGTGCATGAGTCAATTGAAGAGACCAATCTTTTCGGTTTGGGTTAACCGTTTTTTCTAAAATTTGTTTTATCTCCCTATTTGCTAGTTCAACTTGACCATTTGTTTGAGGATGATAAGGGGTAGCAATTTTATGTGCAATTCCATATTTCTTCATCAAAGACTCAAATGACTTATTACAAAAATGCTTACCTCCATCACTGATAATGGCTCAAGGGTTTCCAAATTGGCTTAAAATGTTTTCTCTTAAAAATTTAACCATAGTTTTGCTATCATTATTTCGACAAGAAATTGCTTCAATCCATTTTGAGACATAATCAACTACAACTAATATATACACAAATCCAAAAGATGATGGAAACGGGCCCATGCAATATTTCAATCTCAAGTATGGGATTTAAATGTTTCTTTTAGTAATTGATCCCAACTTTTGGCATTTTTCACAAGTTCTGCAAAATTCATGTGTCTTTGAATATGGTAGGCCAATAAAATCCACACTGTAAAATTTTAGCAGTGGTTTTTCTTGAAGAAAAATGTCCACCACATGCTTCAGAATGACAAAAATTAATGACGTTGCTTACCTCATTATCAAGAATACATCGTCGAAAAATTTGATCTGGACAATATTTGAACAAGGATCATCCCAATAAAATTTCTTTACTTTAACTAAAAATTTCTTCTACTCTTGAGCGAATATTGCAAAGGCATTTTACCTGTAATAAGGAAATAAAAATTCATCAGGGAAAAAATCATTAATGGGTGTTATATCAGTGCAGAATTCAGATGTAAGTCTTGATAAATAAGGTCAAATTCTTGAAGTAACAAAATCCAACGAATCAATCTTGGTTTGGCATCTTGTTTACTCATCAAATATCTCATAGCAGCGTGGTCAGTAAAAACAACAGATTTAGAGCCAAGCAAATATGAGCGAAATTTGTTTAATGCAAATACCACAACAAGTAATTCTTTTTCAATTGTAGAATAATTCATTTGAGCACTATCCAAAGTCTTACTCGCATAATAAATCACAAAGGGCTTACCATCCCTTCTTTGTCCTAAAACAGCACCAACAACAAAATCACTTGCATCACACATTAATTCAAAGGGCAAAGACCAATCAGGAGATTGCATAATAGGTGCAGATATTAAAAGACAAATTATTTTCTCAAAAGATTTTTTACAATCATCAGTCCATTCAAACAGTGCATCTTTTAATAAGAGGTTACAAATTGGTTTAGATATAGCATTGAAATTTTTTATAAACCTCCTATAAAATCCTGCATGTCCTAGAAAGGATCGCACATCTCTAACTATTTTTGGTTCTGGCAATTTGGATATGACTTCTGTTTTTATTTTATCAACTTCAATTCCCTTAATAGATACAACATGACCTAAAACAAAACCATGTAGTGACACTTTTCCCAATTCAACATGAGTTCTTTTTCAACACATCTTTTTAA
The DNA here is from genome assembly GCA_030449925.1 of Citropsis articulata. NCBI lineage: Eukaryota > Viridiplantae > Streptophyta > Magnoliopsida > Sapindales > Rutaceae > Citropsis > Citropsis articulata. The sequence continues at coordinate 1,682,055 of JASUUH010000128.1, read as the reverse complement.
AACTCTCTCCAAATTATCAAGGCAATTATCAAAAGAATTCACAAACACAGTCAAATCATCCATAAAGACCTCTAAACAATGTTCAACCATATCACAGAAAATGTTTAGCATACATCTTTGAAATGTCGCAAGAGCATTACAAAATCCAAATGGCATTCTTTTAAATACAAATGTTCCAAAGGGACATGTAAATGTGGTCTTTTCTTGGTCTTCAAGTACTATAGGAATTTGATAATAACCAGAATATCCATCTAAAAAGTAGTAGTAGGGATGTTCAGCTACTCTTTCTAGGATTTGGTCAAGAAATGGTAATGGAAAATGATCTTTTCTAGTGGCTTCATTTAACTTTCTATAATCAATGCACATGCGCCAACTAGATGTAATTCGTGTTGGAATTAATTCACCTTTTTCATTTTTAACAACAGTAATTCCAGATGTTTTAGGCACTACTTGTGTAGGGCTTACCCACTTACTATAAAAAATAGGGTAGATAATTCCCACATCAAGCAATTTAAGGACCTCTGTTTTGACTACTTCTTTCATGTGTGGGCTTAATCTTCTTTGAAGTTGTTGGCATGTTTTAGCGTTTTCTTCCAAATTAATTCTATGTGTGCAAATTAAGGGATTAATGCCTTTAATATCATTTAAAGTCCATCCAATTGCATTTTTATGCTTTTTAAGAATAGTTAGTAACTTACCTTCTTGGTCGCTTGTTAATGTCGAAGAAATCACAACATGATAAGTTTGCTCTTCTCCAAGATAAGCATACTTTAATCCTTCTGGCAAATGTTTCAATTCTAATATAGGTGCTTCTTGTTGTTCAGTCATTTAACAATTCTAAGCTCATCAAATTCTTGTTTCTCATCATCATTTTGCAAAGTCTGACAAGAATCAAACAATAAATTTATATTAGAAGTATCATGTTCAAATTGTTTATTTGATTCAACTGAATTAACCAAACTAATATCACTAAGTTCAGAAAAATTCCCTTTTTGAATATTCTCCTCTATACAAGTTTCAATCAATTTCTTTTGCTCATCAATTTCATCTTCATTCTCATTTTCTTCATTAGGTTGCCGACACATGTTAAAAACATTCAATTCCAAAGTCATATTTTCAAATGGTAAATTCATCAAACCATTCCTACAATTAATCAAAGCATTAGCAGGTTCTAAAAATGGAATTACAGGAATTGGTTTATAATTATTCACAACAGGTTCACTTTCTAAGACAATAAAATCCACAGGGTATATGAATTTATCAACTTGTACTAAAACATCTTCCACTATTCCTTTTAATATATCGGCAAGCAAAAATGTAGTTGAAGTGGATTTTAACTCACCAAGATTAAGTTAAAGATAAACTGAATATGGAAGCAAATTAACACTAGCACCAAGGTCTAACAAAGCATGCTCAATTTTATGATCTCCAATAATACAAGAAATAATAGGACAACCAGGATCTTTATATTTTAACTTATTACCTTGAACTAAATCAGGAGCTTTTCTTGTTAAATCTTAATGTTTAGCATCAAAGTGGACTATGCCATACATTGATCTAAGTGGTCTTCTGATACCACTCGGGGGGGGGGGGGGGGAGGATGAGTCGATACACGACCTATGGCGTTGTTATACCAGAGCAATGACAAGCAAATTGTCCTTAGGGCAAATAGCCCGCATGCTCGGGTTTCCAGCCGATATACCCAATACCAGAGAAGAAATCATAGCACCTACCACCCTTTGACTTTGACGCCACTCCTTGGCTTATGGTCCTTGGTGAACAGTGTTTCTAATAACTGTCAATCTGATTTTTGGGAATAGGCGAAACAGCAATGGTATAAAGATTTATACCAGCTCCGGTACAACGAAATAAGACTTTCTAATACACATGATCCTACAAGAGGTAAGTGTAGAGCATACTTGTCATTAAGCCGAATAGAAGATGACCTATTTAAGCCGATATGTGATCTTTTATTAGAAGAATAGAAAAGAAGAGTTTAGCCACTCATGTTGATAACAACAAGCTTCTTTTATTCCCAAACTTGAGATATCTTACAAAGAGGAGAAGGTCGTCTTTTATAGACAAGAGCTTCACCTAAAGTGGGACAAGACCCCCACTAACATTAAAGCCAAAGATAAGATACGTTCCCTATCTTTAATAAAGTAAAGTTATAAATATAAGATGACAAATAACTTTTCAAAAGATAAAGCACACTTATTACAACAAGACGAACAACTTTTAAAAACAAACCATAAAAGTCAAACAACTTTAATAAAGCAAACAACTTTATTAAAGTACAAAAAACAAACTACTTTATGACCATAAGAGACAAAGAAATTTAATAAAGCATATAAGACGAACTACTTTATTAAAGTGAAATAGTGCCTTCTGAGGTGGATGAGTCATCGGTTGCCTCAGGGTCTGTAGCCAGATCTCATTTTTTAAGCTTTTTCTTCCAAACATCTGGAGAAAATTCTAGTTGTGTTGAAAAAATTGGATAAGGATCTGGTGGACAGGGAGTGGAGGAAGATCTTGGATCATATTGAGAAGATATGGGAGTGAAATCTTCGTATGGGTCCTGAGAATCTTGGAAGAAATAGTCAGTGTAATCTGTCTTTTTTTCCTTAAGGATGATTCCTCTACTGGTAAGTTGAGAATGTAAAGAGGGTGTAGGTACCATAAACATATCATGTTTTGGTCCAAGAGATGTATGGAGGATAGTGGGTTGATCAGAAGGGACATGATTAAGCTCCATGAGGAAATTTTTCAGGGAGACCTTGATTTTGAAGTCTTGTTCATGGCAGGCAATATGAGGGACGGTGTTCCATTCATATGCTTGGTCTTGTGTCCAAAAATCATTAGTATGAGGATGTTGGAAGTAAGGAAGGTGGATGATAAAAACAGAGGTGAACTGTTTTCCTTCTTGATCTAGGAGAGCTCTGAGATGGTGTGTCTGAGCAATCTGTTGAAGCTTTCTGCGCCACCAAGGAAGTGTAAAAACCACTGCAAGAGTATCCAAGTGAGACTTGTTGAGCAAGATGGACTATTAAGCATGTCTAGAAGAGGAAGAGCAGGAAAAACTATTTTTGTCACATATAGCACTGTAAAACACCAAATGTACTAAAGCTCATCTTTGGTAATGTCTCTGTTTGGCATAATCACTAATCCTGTGAGGAAAAGATGATCTGGATGCATGCTAGGGAGGAGCATGGGTTTTGGACTTCTAGTACAAGCATTCATCAAGAACCTAAAAAGGAACTTACGAGCAAAGTCTTAGATTTGATGGAGAGAGGTGAAATTCATATTGAGAGGGAATGACTTTTGAATGAGGGCATGGTTGGGTAAAGAGTTTACCATGGCTATTACAGGAATGGAACGAAAGGTATGTATGAAAGAAGGTTTTTTAGATGGCCTGGAGAGAAGATAAGGGATAAGGTTTTTGTTGCCTTTGATATATTGCACTGAAAAATCATACCTAGAGAACCAGGTTTTAAGGTGGAGAAGATGCTTGTCTGGTAGCACCTTATTTTTAAATTCCATAATCTTAGGAAAAGAAGAGTTATCCAATCTGACAATAAAATTGTGCCCTATGAGATGGAATTCAAACTTCTGGATGTCATACTTGACTGCCAAGATTTCTTTGTAGATCACATGATAATGCTTTTTAGCATCTTTGAATTGACCACTGGCATGAACACAACAGAAATCTTTTCCATCAATGTGCTCTAAGAGTACTCCTCCCCAGTACTCATCACTGGCATCTATCTGTAATATGCATTGTCCTGTGGATGGGATTCTCAGTGATAGAGGCTGCTGAGTCATTTGCTTTAATTACTGGACAACTGTTGTTTGTTCAGGTCCCCATGGTGGGGCTGATTTCATGAACATCCTTGACAACTTTGACGTATGGATTGCAATGTGTGGAAAAAAGTCTCTGAGATAGTTGACAATTCCAAGAAACTGTTGTACCTGGCTTTTGGATATGTATTGATCTGGAAAGTGCATCAATTCTTGTGCGATGTGGGGTCCAGGACTGTAGCGACCGTCTTCAATTATTATACTAAGAAATTCAATGGATGTCTGGCCCATCTGTGACTTTTTCTCAGATAACATGACTCCATGTGATTCAATTATTGACAGAAACTATTCAAGGAACCGGTGATGCGATTCATGATTCTTGGAAAACAACAAAATATCATCAATGTAGATGAGGGCGTTCTCAAGGATAGTTCAAAGACTTTGACCATAGCCTTTTGAAAAAGAGATGGTGCTACTTTTAGACCAAAGGGCATCACTGTCCACTGAAAGTGGGCATTGGGAATACAGAAGGCTGTTTTGGATCTTTCGTCAAGATCAATACCAATTTGCAACTTGACTTAAGGTCAAATTTGGAAAATACATTTGAGAAAACAAGGACTGGATTTTTGGCAAAGGAAATTTGTCGTCTTTGAGAAAACAATTGAGAGGTTGATAATCAATGACGAGGCATTTCTTACCCCGAACAATTTTAGAACGTTTCTCAACATAGAAAGCTTGACAAGCCCATTCAGAATGAGTGGGCTTAATAAGGGCTTGTTTCATAAGCTGTTGACATTTAGGTTGAGCAAGTTTGAGATCTGAGGGTGTCATACTCGAATGTGTGGCTTTTGTAGGGTTGACATCTTCATTAAGCTTGAAGGGTTGTTTAACAAAGAACTGAGGATTTTTCCACGGAGGAAAACGATGAGAAAACTGAACATGATTTTCAGGACAATACTATAGAAATTTGGATTTTAAGGACTCATAAGAAGATGATGCATCAGAAATTGAATACAACCTTAAAGTTTTAGTATAAGGGAGAAATCTTTATTTATACTGAATACCTTTAGCAGATATATGCAACTTCTTGATTAACTAAAGAACATCAAAACTTATGAGGAGGTCCTTATCAAGGAGAGAAGACCCCATAAGTTTGATCTATAAGACACAATCTAGGAAGAACTGGATACTGATTAGTTTTTTGGTAATCAGATATGTATTAAAGTACTCACCATCAGTTGTTTTGAAATATTCAGAGTAGTGTTCCCAGTCCTAAGGAGGAAGAATGGAAGGATTGAGCATATTGAGCTGTGCACCAGTATCAATGAAACCTATAATAGAGATAGGCTTGGCATATTTAGATGGAAGGATACTGATTTTTGTGGATGGAAGAGGACGTTGAACAAGATTGATTTGCTGTATGTGGTGTATGGTTGGAATGTCCTCGGAATCAGAGATATCACTCTGATCAGCTAAAGTAAAGACCGTATTTTCATCACAAGATTCCTGTTCTGAAAACAGGGATTCAACATCATTGTGCGCAGAGAAAGGAGAGACTTGGTCAAGGTGTTAGAGAAGCCTGGCAGACTTAGCTGGATTGTTAGGGCAAGATCTGGCAAAATGCCCCTTTTTCTTACAGATTAAATACCTGGAATTTTTCTATTGCTAGGTGCTGGTTGTTTTTCGTTTGAAAAATCGAAAAGGCTTTTTAGGCTTTGGATGATGGTGTTTGGAAAGGTGTTTGGTTCTAGAGAACTTCTGGAAATGGGATTTTTTCTTTGTAGGACAAGTACATGTTCTTTCATCTTTGCATTTGATTACAAGATGAGGCTTTTTGCATGCACTCTTAAAAAGTTCCTTTTGTTCCATGAGATCTCTGAAAAACTCATTTTGTTCACAGGACTTTTCAAGGTAAGAGATCGTAATTTGGTAAATCTTTCTCAGAGAAAGATAATCAATGTTTATATGAAGAGTATGGAACTATCTTTGAAGTTCTGGTAGAATCTCTTTGGGAAGAGATTGAATAAAGACATGCTTGAGAGAGCTATCATTGAAACCATTGAGCTTGTAATAAAGGGCTAACATTCGTCTATAGTGCGTATCAAGATCTTTAATCTTTAAGGAACATCACTTCATCTGATGAAACTCTTTTCTAGCCGATTCTTTTGCTAGATTAAGATCGCCCAAGAAATGATCATAGATGAGCCCTAGAACTTGAGGGATTAGTGCTTGATACAGCTGTAGCTGTTTGTACTCTTGAAGACTTACAAACCAATCACGAAAAGAGCCTAAGAACCGAGAGCAAAATTCTTTAAGAACATCATAAGAGGTTGCTCCAGGTCTAAGCAATTAAACATCAATCCAAGCAGCCATTTCTTGGAATCTGGGGAGCCATTTTGATTTTGAAACATCATCAAATGAAAACCATGGCTCATTGGATGGCTTTGGACTTAGATTAGACCGCGCGGGAGGCACGTCTTGAGCCGGAGGCATGTCATCATTCAGTTCATCAACAAAGGGAGGTTCCCTTGTTGAGCTAGAAAAAGGATCCTCAAGAGGAGGATTGTCTGATGTGGATGGCTGAGGCATAAGTTGGTATCAGTTGCCCATACCAACATCTCAGTTGGTATCAGAGCCTAACGATTTGTTAGTATGGCTAACAGCGAGTCACGCTGCCCCTCCTGAAGAGAGTGGTATATGATAGAAGATTTGTGATCTAAAGAAGAAGAATAGAAAGATACTTTTACACTCATGGGTTCGAGATCAAACTCTCAAGCTTTAGAGACCGGAGTCTCCATGGTCTCCATATCCTCACCTTTATCCTTACCCAGGTCTTGTACAAAACACCTATCCAATAAAATAGAAAACCTTGTTGAATATTCCTATGTCCCAGACTCTGTACAAATTTCTGAGTCTTCCCTACCTCTTATTAGTCCTCTGAACTCTACCAGTTACAGTGCACGTAATTAGATCTATCCGTTCTATTGTCACTTACAGGCGTCCTTCTCACAAAGAGTATATACGGTCTTACAGAGGACCGGTGTGCTTTCAAGCAACGTAAGCGAGCGATATGTAACCCTTGAAATTCGGATGAGCTAATCACCAATTGGAAGCGTGAAGGTTATACTCACTTTCCACGCCGAGAAGTCGTATGATCTTAACGCCGTGGCGAGAAAAAGGCTTGCCGATTACGGTGAGAATGGCTCTTATGGATACTAGATTCAAAAGTACCAACATGCTTTGTTATTGATGCTTACAACCCTACATGCAGTGCGGTGTTCTCACCTTTTGCGAACTTATTTTATCCGAAGATCCGAGACCTTTCAAAAACCTTGAAAGTCCAAATCTAGATCGAGTCTTTGACAGTGGTCACCTCAAAATGGCTACTTTACATCACCGGTGGTTTATAGACTTCAAAACCATGCTCTTGATCTTACAACTCCGCACCTCAGATACCCTCATGATCTTGGCCGACAATGAAACCATTTCAACCGTTGTCGAATCCTAACGGATCCAAAAGCCGAACTTCTCAAGTTGATGCAACTAGAATGGCTCTCCAACTTATGAAATTCCATCGAATTCCCAATCCGGACTTGAAGCCCGATATGAAAAAGGCGGGGCAGTCTTGTCCGGATGACCTTTCAAACCCCTGAAAGTCAACCTCCCAGAACCTCATTTTCATAGACTGCTATGATATCTGCTGTTCACACAGCCCAAGAAAAGCTTCACATCCACAGTTTCACTGCTAATGGCTATCCTGTGTACCCTAGCAAGGTGCAAGGCCATTTCATATGGGATGTTCTAGGTGCTCACATGTGTGATCCCGGCTGTCCATGCCAGGATGATGATGAATCTGATGACGAAGACTACGAAGTCGTTCGCAGACGGCGTAGGAGTAAAAAGAAGAATACAAGGCGAGGTTCTTGTAAGCCTCCACCTGATCCTTTATCAGATGATGAACCAGATTTTACTCCAGCTGAGACTACAACCCCTGTTGTTCTATCCTCCCAAGTCTCTATACCTCGAGCTGTGGCGTGAGTTAACAACCAACATCTCGAGCCTGCATTCGACTGTTTGTTTGCGGTTGGATCTAGTTCTTACAAAGTCGGTTCCGCTTGGAAAACAAAGCGGATCCGCGATCAAAAGTGGTTTCCAAACCATATGTCGATCCAGTTCTCTCCTGCAGACGGTTTGAGGAACCAAAGCGATGCGAGCAAGTGCTAAAGCCGGGCAGAATGTAATCACGGAATCTCTTGACACCGGGATGGAAAATGTTCAAGCACAAGTCAGACGACTCGCGAAGGTTGATGCCATTTACGCAAGAATGGATCGGTACCTGACCTTCATGTGTGCTAGGCGGACATAGAGCTCCGTACCGTGATTGAGCAATTATTTGGGTCCAAAGTTCACACGAAAGGCGAGATCAAAGCGAACAAGCGAGCTTGAAAGAATTGAAGTTGAGAAACAAGGTCAACAACCATCCTTGTCGGTGGTCAAACTAAACCTTTACTGTTCTACACCGTACTTTGACACTATCGACCATATTATCACCGACCTCCTCCTCTCGATCAAAAACCCGAGTTACACGATTCCTTGGTGTTTCTCCAAACATGTATAAACACTCCTTAAGGCCACACTTTGCCTTCAAGGCCCTCTCCTACAAGGCACATACATGCCTAAACCTCAACCGGTTCTGAGCAACGACCTCCACCACCTCGAACCAACCTATCTTTGACAGTTCACACACGACATCTTTGAGGCGAACTACCCCTACTCTCGTGAATACAGAATACTTTCAGCAACCTATCTCTGAACCTATCAGACCACCTAAAGATAAAGAGCCCATGCATCAGCTCTACTCTAGTCTTATAGTTCCCGAAGAAGATATTGGTCCCTCAGATTCAGATTTGAATCCATCCACTGAGTCTTCTTCTCCAACCTATCTAATGTTCTTATGGCACAACCATCCACATCCAATGATCATCCAATTCCTGAGGATTTTCATCCCAGTGAACCCCTTGATGAAGATGAGCCTGAAGAGATGCATCGCCGGTTCATGATCGCCTCGGCCTAATCGAGTTCCAAACCATCTAATGGACCATGGTTTACTTTGATGATGTTCTAAAGCAAATGGTTCCATAGATTCCAAGAACTTCTTGGCTTGATCTTGAGATGGCAAAACACAGGCCGATAGTTATCATGTTATTAAAATTACGCTCAAGATTCTTAGGATCTCTCAAGTGATTGGTTCCTAAGTATCGGTGAATCTGAGCGACTCAGGTTATTCGTACCTGATCTTAGAGATTGTGTACAACCAGTTTTGGAGAACGAACCTATACGAATCTGCTAGGCAGATTTTCATCGGATGAAGTCTTGTTCATTCTGGATCGGAGATCTTGATAAGCCTTACAAAGGATGACAGCTTGTACTCTGGTGAATGGTTTTAATGATCACTCCTCGAGCATGTTTTTGTGCGATCTCTTCCCTGGAGATTTTGCGGATATTGAGAGACATCGAACTCTGCGGATAAACTTGGATGATCTTACTCTTGGTAAGATCTATCGGATCTTGTCTCTTGTCTTGAGAAACTTTGTGAGCGAGAAAGTTTTCAAACACTTTATGGAAAAGAAGGAACCCTTGAGTGCATGCAAAACACCTCGTCTTGCAATCAAATGCAAGGATGAAAGAACTGTTATTACGAGAAAAATCCCATTTCCATAAATTCCTAAACTAAACACTCTTCCGGACAAGTCCTTGAAGCCTAAACCAACCTACGGTTTTCGGAAGAAAGCATCAACACCGATAGAAAGATTCGGTGTTTCATACGCAAAAGAAAGGGCACTTTGCTAGATCTTGCCACTAACGATCCGGAAAATCAGCGGACTCTTTGCGGCATGTCATGAGTCTCTCTCTGAGGATGATGATATTGAATCCCTGTATTCTGAACAGGATGCTTATGATGAAGAAACAATCTTCATGCTTGCTGAAGAACAGAAAGAGTCTTCTGATTTTGACTCTGAATCTGATTCTGTTCTTGAGGACATTGCAACAATCCACGCGTGGCATATCGGACATGTTCTCTCACCAACGGTCTCTACCATCCATACAAATCGATATCCTTCCCAAGTATGCAAACCTATCATCATGGGATTCGTTGATCTTGGTTGAGAATACTATGCTTAATCCGTCCATACTCCTCACGAGTTTTGGAAGCACCGTACTCTTTAAAAGGCTTAATGGTGAATATTTTCATCTGAGACACCTTGCAAGAAACCCGTTGGTATCAGGTTCTTTCAGTTGTGTTCTGGATAAATGTCATAGGTTCTTCCCTCATGATAAGGACCTCCTCGTATGTTTTGATGTTCTACAACATCCACAAATTGAATGTCTCATGAAAGGTATCGGATACACAACAATTCTCGCCTCTGAGACCGAGGATATACTCGATTTCGATGTTCCTCGCTATGAGTCTTTCAAAACAAAGTTCTACCGTTTTGTCACGAAAATCATGGGTTCTTTCACCCGCTTTCGCTTTGTGGAAAAACGCTCGGGTTCTTTGTTAGCTTCCTTGAGCAATGAAGATGTGAACCTACAAGACTACACATCCGGGCATGGCGCCCTCGATGCTGACTCGTGGCGCGAGGCAATTGAGCCCACACACGATTGGGCTTGTCGGCATGTTGAAAGCGTTACGAAATTGTCAGGGGTGAAAAGACTAGTCATTGACTACCAACCCGCAATGGTTTCTCGAAGATCATAAGTTCCGCTGCGAAGATTGATCCTGTTCATTCGTCTCAGTATGAGGTGTTCTCAAAGTTTAATTTGAAGTCGAGATTTTGGCGATTGGTATTCATCACGATGATCGACCCAACGATATACGTATTCCAAATGCCACTTATCGGTGGGCGGTGATGCCACTGGCTTAAAAGTGGCACCATCGCTATGGTCAGATTTTCAACTATGGCTATAGTCAAGATTTTCGTATTTTGTTGTTTTCTAAGGATCATGATTACGAGACTCCTCGATCGGTTCTATCAATAGTGGAATCACATGGAGTCATGATATCGAGAAAAAGTCACGGTGGGCGGACATCCATTGAATTTCTTGGCATGATAATCCGAGATGGCAATTATAAATCTGGACCCCAGCGTACAGAATTGATGCATTTTCGGATCTTATCTAAACGCAAACAAATTCAACAATTCCTCGGGATTGTCAACTATCTCTGAGACTTTATTCCACGCATTGCAGTCCACAAGTTGTCAAGGATCTTAAAAAGCGACCCAGCATGGGGTCTGAGTGAACAACGGTGTCCGGTGACTCAGCGGTGACTCGGCATCACTACCTCGAGACTTATCCGGTGATTGCCTTGTTCTCTGCGGACGAATCACCATTATTGGCAAAACCTTGTTCCACAAGAATCCAAAGCGCAGGACGATCCATGCCTATAAATGAGTTCGTGCACAATATTGACATCGGCGCTCACTCTCGGAAAATCAATTTCTCATTTGGCGCTTCGTATTCCTCATACCGAAATGAGTCCCAAGAACCAGCGGACTTTTCATTTCTCGGTCTCATGGCCTTCGTTTATTGGCTTCGGATGGCCTTGAATTAATCTTCGGAAGGTTATAGATCCTGAAACATGGTTCGCGTATTCAAAAGCCATCTCTTAACATGGCGTTTATGGTCATGATGGCCGTACAAAATTCGAGACTCGAAATGAGTTATATGACGTTTGTTCAGCGTCGAATCGGACGAAATGCATTTTCTTTAAGCTCAGGACTACTTTTCATGCGTGGTTGATGGCGTACTAGTTGGGGACATCATGTCATTCGTGACATCACCCGACTTATTATGTCTTTTAGTCTTTGGTTAAACCTATACTGGTAGCTCTCTTATTTGATCGGACGATCTATACCGGTATGAGATCTGGCAAAGGGTGATGGTTGACGGAATGTTGGCTCTATTTTCGAGGATCCGCGACCCTCGAGCTTATTACAGTATCATTCGGCGTCCATTATTGTAATAATAAAGCTCAACGACCTGCAGAATTATTCTGTTGAACCCATTGTTAAATCCATAATTCACCGTCGTGAATCCTTCCACTCCATGTGGACAAATTGTCTCGTAGAAATCTTATAATTTGAAGAATCTGAGTTCCACCCTCTCTGATACTCACGGTCCTTTATCTCACGATATCGATCAACTCAGGATCTTTACTTGAAGAAGAAATCGGGAATCATCGTCTCACTCTGAAGGAGATCGGGCCGTAATCCTGATGAGATATGTTATCTCGTGAAATAGGATCTACGGGCGTTGGACGGTGGACCAACCATCAATGGCCTCGGCGTTCTTCCGTGGACTCGAGACATCGGTCTCGAGACTCGAACATCATCTCTTACGAGACTATTTCACTTTAATAATGGCATTTGTCTTACATGCCATAAAAGTCTTAAAGTAGTTTGTCTTTATATATTAAAGTCTTGTGTTAAAGTCTTTGCCTTTATCCACGGCTTGACTTTTGTGTCTTTGTCTTTACTTTTTCAAAGTAGTGGTTAAGTGTCTTTGTCATGTCATTATCATGTTGTATTATTAGTTTGCATTATTGCTTTACTTTGTCAAGATTAGGTGACTTGTCCTAATCAAGTGGTTGTAATAGTGGGGGTCCTGTCCCACTTTAGTTTAAGAGTTTCGTCTATAAATGGCGAGCTCCTTTTCATTGTAAATCAGAACCAATTAAGAACTCGTTTGAAGTAAGGATCATAAATTGACTTGAATACTTCATTTTCTATCTGGCTTGGTGACAAGTATGCTCCACACTTGCCTCTTGTAGGATTTTGTGTATCAGAAAGTCTTATGCCTGTTGTACCAGAGTGGTATACTTCTTATACCATTGCTGTTTCGCCTATACTAAACACATGAGATAGCCGTCAGAAGACACATGGTTCACCCAAAGAGATGCCCGAGAGTGGCGAAAAGAAAAGAGTGGTATGTGTGCTATGATTTCTTCCGTGGTGTTGGGTATATTGGCTGGAAACCCGAGCATGCGGGCTATTGGCCCTAAGGACTATTTGTTCGTCATTGCTCTGGTATAACAATGCCCCGTACTCATTCTTTGGATCTGCAGTGAGTTCGGACTGACTTTCTATGAGTTAGTGGATCCTGGCTTGGTATCAGTGCGTTATGGATGTTCCATGATGCATGATATCTCAGTTGGTATTGGTAAGCAGGTCTGTATGAAAATATTCACCATTAGCAGCTTTAAAGAGCTGGGTAAGAATTTCTATATAATTTTCTTCAGAATCTACTGCTGAGTAAGAGGCATCTGATTCTGTTGAAGAAGAAGACTCATCTGAAAATTGATTAACTTCTGGGTCAGATGGATCAGATAATACTCCATCTTCTGGATTGATCAGACCATAATAGAGCTAATGTATGGGCTCTTTGGCTTTTGGCTGAGATGGTTGAGAGGGAGGCTGAAAGTATTCAGGAATTTACTGAGGAGTAGGAGTATGAATGGTTTCAGCAAAGGTATGAGTTGGTTGAGGTTGAGGTCTTGGAGGTTGTGGTTTAGGTTGAGGCCTTGAGGGTGCAGGCCTTGTTGGAGATGGCCTTGTGTAACTGTAAGGCATCTGTATTGGTTCTTCTTTGGGATAATGCATATTGGATATGCCTATGAACTGATAAGCTTCACGGGTTCTTCGTGAAGGAGTTGTGAGAGGATTATAATATGGTTGGTATGTGTTGAAGTACAGTGAAAGCATGGGTATGGTTAGGAAAGGTTGTCGGCCTTGCCTTTCTGCATCAATTCTTTCAAGTTCAGCTTTAAGTTGTTTGATCTCTGCATATTTTTAGTTGAACTTGGGTCCCCAAATAGTTGCATTCAATCATCATACAAAGCTTTATGTCCAACTTTGCAATTCTTTGGTGAATGCTTTGATACAACTGTTCCATCCCTGCTGTAATTGTATCAACCTTTTGATGAGTTGTGTAGACTTGTGCTTGGGCATTATTGACCACAGTATCGAAGATTCGGGGGTATTACGAACTACGGCATGCAGGTTTGCCAATTAAGCACTTGTTAGTACTCCTTTGGTTCTTCAGTCTGTCTAGTGGGGAGAATAGGAGGCTGGAGATATGGTTTGGAAACCACTTTGGTTTGTGGATCTATTGTTTTTCCCATGAAAGGGAACTGACTTTGGTAAGAACTAGATCCAAACATCATGCAAGATTGTAGGGAGGGTTGAGACAGAAGTGAGTTGTTGACTTCTTGTTTACAGTTTGTAGGGATGGTCTTTTGAGGTGTGGGAACAACAGGTGAAGTTATTGAGACTGGTGAGGAATCAGGTTGGTCATCTGGTGGGAGATGAGATGAAGGTTTACAACTGCTGTGTTTTGAGCTTTTCTTTATCCTGCGCCTTCTGCGCTTTATGACTTCGATCGTCGTCGGACTCATCATCGTCACAGCATGGATAGCTTTGGATCGCGTGTGAGCACAGGAACATCCCATATAAAATGGCCTTGTATCTTGTCAGGGTACACAGGGTAGCCTTTGGAAGTGAAACTGTGGATGGGAAGATCTTCTTGAGCTGTCTGAACAGCAGTAATCATAGCAGTGTATGAGAAAAAGGTTCTGGGAGGTTGACTTTCTGGAGGTTGAAAGGTCATCCAGACAGTATCGTCTGGCATTTTTTCATATTGAGCTTCAGAAGTCTGGATAGATTGGGAGTTTTGGTGATACTTTTCATAGTTGGAAAGCCATTCTAATGGTATTAACTTGAGAAGTTCATCTTTTTGATCTATTTAGGGATTTGGATAATGGTGGGAATGGTTTCATTGTCGGCTAAGATCATGAGGGTATCTAAAGAGGTTTGAGGTGTAAGAAGATCAAGAGCATGGTTTTGAAGTCTATAAACCAGCTAATGGTGTAGAGTAGCCATTTTTTAGGTGACCACTTGTTCAGCACCTTGGATTTGGATTTGGACTTCCAAACCTGTTAAAAGGTTGGAATCTTTAAGGGATAGGTTGAAGTTTGGGTAGAAAGTGAGAAGAACACTGCCAGCAAGTTGGTACTCAGTAAATCTGGTGTCCATGAGAGCCATTTTTGCCGTGACAGGCAAGCCTTTTCTGCCATGAAGAGTTAAGATCATACATACCCCTCCGAGGTGGAGGTGTCTATAACCTTCACGTTTTCAGTTGGTGATTAGCTCGTCCGGAATTTTCAATGTTACATACTGTTCTGCTTGAGTTGCTTTCAAAGCACACTGATCCAGTTTGGAAGACTTATATATTCTTTAGGAGCAGGACGAGTAGTAGAGATAATAGATCGGATAGTTCTAGTTACGGTGTTAGGACGGGGTTAATGTTTATAGGGGTCTATGAGAGAAAAGGAAGATTCAGAAATACGTACAGAATCTAGGACATAAGAATATTCTTCTTTTTCATATCACAGACCTTCTACAATATACCACCTTCTCAAAGAAAGATCGGCGTAATCCTTTGGTTACCTAGCGAACACATCGTTAGGCTCTGATACCACTCGTTCCTAACATTATCGTTAAACTATGATACCATATATTGTACATCGTTTTAACATACCGTTAGCATATCTTTGGTAATGTTAACCAAAGCATAGTTTTATGATCATACAGTGGCATCAGATGCCACTAATACCACTAATCATAAAACCTTGTCAGTTGGCATAAAACCTCGGCATAATCTTTATACCACTATACCTTAGGCATACAGTGTTTCTTGTCAGTTGGGATGGCTCTGGTATAAATCATCGTTAGTTTTATAACACCGATCTATCACTCTAATGAAAATATAAATCCTTACTTTATACAAACCATGGCTAACAAAATAGAAAACTAGAACCATTCGATCTATCATCTCTACCACTCGTCCTGCTCCTAAATAATACCTTCAGTCTTCCAAACTAGATCAGTGTGCTTAGAAACCAACTCAAGCAGAGCAATATGTAACACTAGAAATTCCAGACGAGCTAATCACCAACTGGAAATGTGAAGGTTATACACACCTCAACCTCGGAGGGATACGTATGATCTTAACTCTTCATGGCAGAAAAGGCTTGCCTGTCACGGCAAGAATGACTCTTATGGACACCAGATTTACTGGGTACCAACATCTTTGTTATTAGTCTTTCTTCTTACAACTCTTCGTGCTGGCGATTATTCTTCACTTTCTGCGAACTTTAACCATCCTTAAAGATCCCAACCTTCAATAGCTTTGAAAGTCGAATAAAGATCAACCTTTCAATAGCTTTGAAGTCAAATCGGATCGAGGTCTTTGAACAAGTGGTCACCTCAAAAATGGCTACTCTACACCACCAGCTAGTTTATAGACTTCAAAACCATTCTCTTGATCTTTCTATACCTCAAATCTCTTCAGATACCCTCATGATCTTAGCTGACAATGAAACCATTCTCACCATTGTCCAAATCCCAAATAGATCCAAAAAGCTAAACTTCTCAAGTTAATGCCATTAGAATGGCTTTCCAACTATGAAAAGTATCACCAAAACTCCTAATTTATCTAGACTTCTGAAGCTCAATATGAAAAAGGCCAGACGGTACTGTCCGGATGACCTTTCAACCTCCAGAAAGTCAACCTCCTAGAACATTTTCTCATACACTGCTATAATTATTGTTGTTCAGACAACTCAAAAAGATCTTCCCATCCACAGTTTCACTTCCAAAGGCTACCCTGTATACCCTGACAAGGTATAACGCCATTTTATATGGGATGTTCCAGGTCTCACATGTGTGCCATGTCAGGATGATGATGAGTCTGATGACGACTGGGAAGTCGCTCACAGGCGCAGAAGGCGTAGAAAAAAAAAGATTAAAATACAGAAGTTGTAAACCTCCATATGATCCTCCACCTGTCATGACCCCACCTAGACCTGGCAAGATATTATCCGCTTTGGGCCTTGCCCCGCACGGTTTTGTTCCTGGGGTGCTGCGTGAGAGCTTCCCGTGAGGTCACCCATCTTGGGATTTCCCTCACCCGAGCACGCTTAATTGCGGAGTTCTCTTGAGAACCCACCCATACGCCCCAAAACGCGTCTTGCCATTCAAGGCCTGAGTCATTCCTTATAAACCCATCTACTCCGTCTTTGCCGATATGGGATTTCTGGGTGTCACATACACCCCTTTGGGGACTCGGCTCGTTGAGGTTTGCCCACGCTCGAGAGGGCCTGCAGGGCCATTTCTGATACCATAAATTGTCGTGACCCCACCTAGACCTGGCAAGATATTGTCCGCTTTGGGTCTTGGCCCGCACGATTTTGTTCCTGGGGTGCTGCGTGAGAGCTTCCCGTGAGGTCACCCATCTTGGGATTTCCCTTGCCTGAGCACGCTTAATTGCTGAGTTCTCTTGAGAACCCGCTCATACGCCCCAAAACACGTCTTGCCATTCAAGGCCTGAGTCATTTCTTATAAACCCAGCATCTTTCCCGTGCTTTGCCGATGTGGGATTTGCCTAGGGTGTCACACCACCAGATGACTAACCTAAACATCCACCGGTCTTTATATCCTCATCGGTTGTTCCTACACCTCAAAAGACCATCCATACAAACTGTAGACAAGAAGTCAACAACCCACTTCTGTCTCAATCCTCTCCACAATCCTCCATGATGTTTGGATCTAGCTCTTACCAAAGTCAGTTCCCTTCCATGGGAAAAACAACATATCCACAAACCAAAGTGGTTTCCAAACCATATGTCCAGCCACTTGTTCTCCCCACCAGACAGACTGAAGAACCAAAGCAGTACGAACAAGTGCTTAATTAACAAACCCAGAATGCCAGAGTTCAGAATTCAGTCTTGGAATCTCTTGATACGAGGGTCAATAATGTTTAAGCACAAGTCCACACAACTCATCAGAAGGTTAATGCAATTGGACATAGAGCTTAAATGCGATGATTGAATACAATATGGGGACGAGTTCAGCGAAAGGCGGAGGTCGAGACAACTTAAAAGGAACTTGAAGAATTGATGCAGAATGGCAAAACAACAACCTTCTGTTTGTGGCAATGAACAACCGTACCTTGCGTACTTTAACACATACCAACCATATTACAATCCTCCCACAACTCCTTCACAAAGAACCCATGAAGCTCATCAATTCATTGGCATATCTAATATGCATTATCCTAAAAAAGAACCAATACAAATGCCTTACACTTACACAAGGCCATCTCTTCCAAGGCCTGCACCCTCAAGACCTCAACCTAAACCACAACCTCCAAGACCTCCACCTTGACTTGACTTCCACTTCACTCAATTCATTCTGAATATTTTCATTCTTCAGATAAGTCTTCTTGTCTAATAAAATCAGATGCCTTTTACTCGGCAACAGATTCTGAAGAAAATTATGTGGAAATTCCTGCCCAACTTATGGCACAGCCATCCATATCAAGCAATCCTCCTCCTGAGGATCCTTCCTCCAGCACAACAAGGGAACCTCCCTTTGTTGATGAATCAGATGATGACATGCCTTCGGCCTAAGACGTGCCTCCTGCACGGGGTAATTCAAGTCCAAGTCCTAAGCCATCCAACGGGCCATGGTTTTCATTTGATGATGTTCCAAAATCAAAATGGCTCCTCAGATTCCAAGAAATGGCTGCTTGAATTGATGTTCAATTGCTTAGACCTGGAGCAACCTCTTATGATGTTCTTAAAGAATTCTACTCTATGTTCTTAGGCTCTCTTCGTGATTGTTTTATCAGTCTTTAAGAGTACAGACAACTACAGTTGTACCAAGCACCAATACCTCAAGTTTTAGAGCTTATCTATGATCATTTCATGGGCGATCTTAATCTAGCAAAAGACTTTGCTCGAAAAGAGTTTCATCAGATTAAGTGCTGTTCATTAAAGATTAAAGATCTTGATACACACTACAGATATATGTCCGCCTGCATTACAGGCTCAATGGTTTTAATGATAGCTCTCTCAAGAATGTCTTTATACAGTCTCTTCCCAAAGAGATTCTTCCAGAACTTCAGAGAGCTCCATGCTCTTTAAATAAACATTGATGATCTTTCTTTGAGAAAGATTTACCAAATTACAGTCTCTTACCTTGAAAAGCTCTGTGAACAAAAAGAGTTTCTCAGAGATCTCATGGAACAAAAGGAACCTTTCAAGAGTGCATGCAATAAGCCTCATCTTGCAATCAAATGCAAAGATGAAAGAACCTGCACTTGTCCTATAAAGAAAAAATCTCATTTTTAGAAGTTCTCCAGAACCACACACTTTTCCAAACACCGTCATCCAAAGCCTAAAAAGCCTTTCTGGTTTTTCAGATGGAAAACAACCAACACTCGATAACAGAAAGATTCTAGGTGTTTCATTTGCAAGAAAAGGGGCATTTTGCCAGATCTTGCCTAACAATCCAGCTAAGTCACCCAGGCTTCTCCAACACCTTGACCAAGTCTCTCCTCTCTCTAAGGACGATGATGTTGAATCCCTGTTTTCAGAACAGGAATCTTGTGATGAAAATACGGTCTTTGCTTTGGCTGATCAGAGTGACCATACACCACATACAGCAAATCAATCTTATTCAACGTCCTCTTCCATCCATAAAAATCAGTATCCTTCCATCTAAATATGCCAAGCCTATCTCTATCATAGGTTTCATTGATACTGGTGCACAGCTCAGTATGCTCAATCCTTCCATTCTTCCTCCTAAGTACTGGGAACACCACACTAAATATTTCAAGGTAGCTGATGGTGAGTACTTTAATACAGATCTAATTACAAAAAATCCATCGGTATCTAGTTATTCCCAGATTGTGTCTTATGGATCAAACTTATCGGGTCTTCTCTCCCTGATAAGGAACTTCTCATAGGTTTTGATGTTCTTCAGTTAATTATGAAGTTACATATATCCGCTAGAGGTATTTAGTATAAACAAAGGTTTCTTCTTTATATTGAGACTTTAAGGTTGTATTCAATTTCTGATGTACCCTCTTCCTACGAGTCCTTAAAAGCTAAATTCCTACAGTTTTGTCCTGAAAATCATATTCAGTCTTCTCATCCTTTTCCTCTGTGGAAAAATCCTCAATTCTTTGTTAAGCTACCCTTCAAGCTTAATGAAGATGTCAACCCTACAAAAGCCACACATCTAGGTATGACACCCTCAGATCTCAAACTTGCTCAAGCTGAATGTCAGCAGCTTATGGCACAAAGCCTTGTTGAGCCCACTAATTCTGAATGGGCTTGTCAAACTTTTTATGTTGAAAAACATTCTGAAATTGTTTGGGGTAAGAAATGCCTCGTCATTGATTATCAACGTCTCAACTATTTTCTCAAAGACGACAAATTCCCTTTACCAAAAATCCAGTCCTTGTTTGTCCATATCCAAGGTGCAAAGGTATTATCCAAATTTGACCTCAAGTCAGGTTTCTGGCAAATTGGTATTCATCCTGATACTAGGGGAGATATCAATAGGTCATGGAACACGCATAACATACTGATACCAAGCCAGGATCCACTAACTCATAGAAAGTCAGTTGGAACTCACACAGAGATCCAGCGGTCTGAGGGCATTGTTATACGAGCGATAGCGAACAAATAAATCATAGGGCGATAGCTTGCATGCTCGGGTTTCCGGCCAATATCATAACACGGAAGAAATCATAGCACACGTACACTCTTTTCTCTTGCCACTCTCGGGCATCTCTTGAATTGAACCGTATGTCTTGACGGTATCTCGTGTGTTTAGTATAAGGCGAAATGATGGTATAAGAAGTATACCACTCTGGTACAACAGGCATAAGGCTTTCTGATACACAAAATCCTACAAGAGGCAAGTGTGGAGCATACTTGTCACCAAGCCAGATAGAAAATGAAATATTCAAGTCGATCTGTGATCCTTATTGGAAGAATAGAAAGAAGAAGTGTTTAGCCACTCATATTTTGAAGGTAAACTTCTTTTTTATTTCAAACGAGTTCTTAATTGGTTCTGATTTACAATGAAGAGGAGCTCGCCATTTATAGACGAAACTCTTAAACTAAAGTGGGACAGGACCCCCACTATTACAACCACTTGATTAGGACACGTCACCTAATCTTGACAAAGTAAACCAATAATGCAAACTAATAATACAACATGATAATGACATGATAAAGACACTTAACAACTACTTTGAAAAAGTAAAGACACAAAAGTCAAGCCATGGATAAAGGCAAAGACTTTAATCACATAAGGACAAACTATTTTAAGACTTTTATGGCATATAAGACAAATGCCATTATTAAAGTGAAATAGTCTCGTAAGAAGAGACTGATGTGTCTGAGTCTAAGACTGATGCCTCTGAGTCTGATGGAAGAACGGGTTGAGGCCATTGATGGTTGGTCCAGTCTGTCCAACATCTGGTAGATCTGCCATTTCTGATGAGATAGTTGTCATATCTCTGCTGTTGGCATTCGAACATGCAAGTTTGATCTGAGGCGTCATGCGGATGTGTGTAACCTTTGGGGTTCATCTTCTTGTTAAACGAAGGAAGCTTAACAAGAGCGGGGTTTTCCTGAAGGAAAGGGTGAAAGAGCTGGTGATTTCGGGACAAAGCGGCGGGAACTTTGTTTTGAAAGACTCATGGGGTGAGGAAACATCGGAAATTGAGTATATCACCGAGGTGTCGATTATAAGGTAAATTGTTGCTTGTACGATGCCTTTGGCGGAGACATTCGATTTTTGCATAAGTTGTAGAACATCAAAACCTATGAGGAGGTCCTTGCTCGTTGAGAGAAGAACATGACATTTATCGAAGAACACAATCTGGAAAGAGCTGGATACCAGCGGGTTTCTTGGTAGCAGTGCATGAAAATATTCACCATTAGCGGGTTTAAAGAGTGGGTATGGTGCTTGGCTTCGGGAGGAGAATGGGACGGATTAAGCATAGTGTGTTACGAAGTGTATCAATGAATCTATGGCGGTGATAGGTTTGGCATATTTGGTAGGAAGGATACTGATTTGTATGGATGGTAGAGACCGTTGCTTAGTAGTAACACGTTTGACATGCTCGATGTGATGGATTGTTGCAACGTCCTCGAGCAGAATCGAGTCGAGAATCGAAGACTCTTTACATTCTTGACCGGCGTGAAGATTGTTTCTTCGTCATAAGCATCACTGTTCGAATCTGAGGATTGATATCGTCATCCTCGGAGAGAGGAGACTACTGTTGACATCTTTGCGATGATGCAGGCTGATTTTCTTTGGATTGTTAGGGCAAGATCTAGCAAAGTGCCCTTTCTTTTTACAAATGAAACACCTGGAATCTTTCTGTTGCTGGGTGTTGACAGTTTTCTTCCTGAAAAATCGGTAGGTTGGTTTAGGCTTTGAAGAACGGTGTCTGGAAGATTGTTTAGGTTTAGGGAATTTATGGAAATGGGACTTTTTCTTGGTAGAGCAAGTGCAGGTTCTTTCATCCTTGCATTTGATTGCAAGATGAGGTGTTTTGCATGCACTCTTGAGGGTTCCTTCTTCTCCATAAAGTGTTTGAAAAACTTTTTCTGCTCACAAAGTTTCTCAAGACAAGAGACAACAATCTGATAGATCTTACCCAGAGTAAGATCATCCAAGTTTATCTGGTAGGAGTTTAGATGTCTCTGAATATCTAGAAAATCTCTGTAGGAAGTGACTGCACAAAAACATGCTTGAGGGAGTGATCATTAAAACCATTCAGCCTGTAGTACAAGGCTGTCATCCTTTTGTAGTGCTTATCAAGATCTCTGATCTGTAATGAACAACACTTCATTTGATGAAATTCACGTCTGTGATTCTGTGCTAGGTTTGGTTCTCGGCGATTGTACACAATCTAAGACTTGTGTACAATTGCACGAAATATTTGGTGGCTGATTCAATTCTTAAAGGAGCTCGGAGAGATCCTAAGAATCTTGAGCAGAATTCTTTAATAACATGATAACTATCGGCTCCAGGTTTTGCCATTTGAAGATCAAGCCAAGCAGCAAGTTCTTGGAATCTATGGAACCATTTGACCTTAGGAACATCATCAAAAGTAAACCATGGTCCATTAGATGGTTTGGAGCTTGGATTAGGTTGTGCTGGAGGCGCATCATGAACTGGCGGCATGCGTATCTCTTCAGGCTCATCTTCATCAAGGGGTTTATTGGGATGAAAATCCTCAGGAATTGGAGGATCATTGGATATGGATGGTTGTGCCATAAGAACATTAGAAACTTCCACATAATTTTCCTCGGAATCTGTTGCAGAAGATACAACTGATTCTGTTGGAGAAGAAGACTCAGAGGATGGATTCAAATCTGAATCTGAGGGATCAACATATTTTTCTGGAACTATAAGACCAAAGTAGAGCTGATGTATGGGCTCTTTGTCTTTAGATGGCCTGATAGGTTCAGGAATAGTTTGCTGAAAGTATTCATGTATTTGCTGGGGAGAAGGAGTAAATTTGTCTCGGCATAGGTGTGTGTGTTGTTTGTTAGGTTGGTGTTTTTGGTGGTGGAGGTCGTTGCCTAGGAACTGGTTGAGGTCTAGGCATGGGTACAGGCCTTGTAGAAGAGGGTCTTGAAGGCATAGGTTGAGTGTATGGCCTTGAGGAGTGTTTGTACATGTTTGGAGAAACACCAAGGAATTGGTGTAACTTTTGGGTTTTTTGACTGAGAGGAGGAGGCTGGTGATAATATGGCTGATAGGTGTCAAAGTATGGTGTAGGAACAGGTAAAGGTTTAGTTTGACCACCAAACAAGGACGGTTGTTGACCTTGTTTCTCGAACGATTCTTTCAAGCTCTGCGCTTGTCGATCTCGAACTTCCTTTTGGGTGAACTTTGGACCCGAATAATTGCGATCGATCATGATGCAGACTCTATGTCCGCTAGCAGATTACATCGTAAAGGTTGTGGTATAAGCGATCCGTTCTTGCGAAATGGCATCAACCTTTTTATGAGTCGTGTGGACTTGTGCTAGAACATTTTCCATCACAGTGTCGAGATTCGGGATTACATTACAGGCTCTGGCATTACGGGTTTGCCGATTAAGTACTTCTTAATCTTCTTTGGTTCCTCAAACTGTTGAGAGGAGAGAACAGGGGATTGGACATATGGTTTGGAAACCACTTTAGATTGTGGATCTGTTTGGTTTCCCAAGGAAGGGAACTGACTTTGGTAAGAACTAGATCCAATCATGAAACAAGTTGGAACAGAGGTTTGAGATAGAAGTTGGTTGTTAACTTGCTGCCTACAGGTTTGAGGTATAGAGACTTGGGAGGATAGAACAACAGGAGTTGTAGTCTCTGCTGGAGTAAAATTTGGTCCATCATCTAATGAAAGATCAGGCGGAGGTTTACAAGAACCTCGCTTTGTATTCTTCTTTTTACTCCTGCGGCTTCTGTGGACGACTTCGTAGTCGTCGTCATCAGATTCATCATCATCCTAGCATGGACAGCCAAGATCACACATATGAAATGGCCTTGCACCTTGCTAGAGTACACATGATAGCCATTAGCAGTGAAACTGTAGATGGGAAGCTTTTCTTGAGCTTTGTGAACAGCAGATATCATAGTAGTGTATGGAAAGGAAGTTCTGGGAGGTTGACTTTCAGGGGGTTGAAAGGTCATCCGGACAGTACCGTCTGACCTTTTTTCATATTGGGCTTCTGAAGTCTGGATTGGTTGGGAATTCTGATGGAATTTCTCATAGTTGGAGAGCCATTCTAGCGGCATCAACTTGAGAAGTTCGGCTCTTTGGATCTGCTTAGGGATTTGGACAATGGTTGGTATGGTTTCATTGTCGGCTAAGATCATGAGGGTATATGTGGAGGTGTGCAGAGTTGGAAGGTAAAGAGCATGGTTTTGAAGTCTATAAACTAGTTGGTGATGTAAAGTAGCCATCTTTGAGGTGACCACTTGCTCAGCACCTTGGATCTGGATTTGGACTTTCAAGGTTTTTGAAAGGTTCGGATCTTCAAGGGATAGGTTGAAGTTTGGGTAAAGGTGAAATCTTTGCTGCGTGAAGGGTTGTAAGAGCGGTACCAATAGACATGTTGGTACTCTTTGAATCTAGTATCCATAAGAGCCATTCTGTAGTAAGCCGTGAGCCTTTTCTGCCGTGAGCGTTAAGATCATACGTACTCCCAGGGTGGAGGTAAGTATAACCTTGGCGTTCGATTGGTGATTAGCTCATACGGAATTTCAAGGGTTACATCTTGCTCTGCTTGAGTTGCTTGCAAAGCACCTTGGTCAATCTGAAGGTATACATATTCTTTAGGAGCAGGACGTCTAGAAGTAACAATAGAACGGATAGATCTAATTACAGAATTAGAACGGTGGTAGAGTTTGTAGGGACTAAAATTTGTACAGAGTCTGGAACATAGGAATATTCAACAAGGTTTTCTATTTTATTGGATAGGTGTTTTGTACAAGACCTAGGTAGGGATAAAGATGAGGATATGGAGACTGAAGTCTCTAAAGCTTGAGAGTTTGAACTCGAACACATGAGTGTAAAAGTATCTTTCTATTCTTCTTCTTCAGATCACAAATCTTATATCATATACCACTCTCTTTAGGAGGGGCGGCGTGACTCGCTGTTAGCCAATTGAACAAATCGTTAGGCTCTGATACCAGGGGAGGTGGTATCAAAACATCACAACTCAATTAGGCTCTGATACCAGGGGAGATATCAATAGCTCATGGAACATGTGTACAATACCAGTCAAGATCCATTAACTTCATGAAAGTCGGTCGGAACTCACACGGAGATCAGGGTCTGAGGCATTGTTATACGAGCAATGAGAACAAATCGTCTTAGGGCCAATAGCCCGCGTGCTCGGGTTCAAGCCAATATACCCACGAGGAAGAAATCATAGCACATACCCTCTTTTCTTTTGCCACTCTCGGGCATCTCTTGAATTGAGCTGTGTGTCTTCGGCCAGTATCTCGGTGTTTAGTATAGGTGAAACAACAATGGTATAAAAGTATACCACTCTGGTACAACAGGCGTAAGACTTTCGATCTGCAAGATCTCTGAGAGGCGAGTGTAGGCGATACTTGTCCAGCCAGATAGAAAATGAAGTATTCAAGTCAATCTGTGATCCTTATTGGAAGAATAGAAAGATGAAGTATTTAGCCACTCATATTTTGAAGGTAAACTTCTTTTTTATTTCAAACGAGTTCTTAATTGGTTCTGATTTACAATGAAGAGGAGCTCGCCATTTATAGACGAAACTCTTAAACTAAACTGGGACAGGACCCCCACTATTACAACCACTTGATTAGGACACGTCACCTAATCTTGACAAAGTAAACCAATAATGCAAACTAATAATACAACATGATAATGACATAACTAAGACACTTAACAACTACTTTGAAAAAGTAAAGACGCAAAAGTCAAGCCATGGATAAAGGCAAAGACTTTAATCACATAAAGACAAACTACTTTAAGACTTTAATATGTAAAGACAAAGTACTGAAAGACTTTTATGGCATATAAGACAAATGCCATTATTAAAGTGAAATAGTCTCGTAAGAAGAGGCAGTGTATGCAGTCTGGGCGGTGTCTCTGAGTCGATGGTTGGTCGGTCATCCGGCGTCTGGTAGAATCTGCCGTTTCGATGAGATAGTTGTCATATCTCTTTGTGGGATTATGGCACGATCTCCTTTAGAGTGGAGACGATGATTCCTGATTTCCTCTTTGAAGTAAAGATCTGGAGTTGATTGAACATCAGGAGATAAAAGACTGTGAGTATTGTAGGAGGGTGGAACTCCATATTCTTGTAGAATTCTAGGCGTGAGGCGGCTGTCGCGTGGGTGGAAGGATTCGCGATCATGATGGTGAATTATGGGTTTAACAATGGGTTCGATGTGGCGACCAGGAGGTCGATGAGCTTTATTATTACAATGGTAGGATCTTTGAATGTGATAGCACATAATAGCTCGGCGTCGAGATCACGAAAATAGGGCGAGCATTACGTCGAACCATGCATGCTCGTGTCTGCGGTGGTATGGATCAGGTTGGGATCAAATAGGAGAGCCACTAGGTATAGGTTTAACTAGTACCAAAAGATATAATAAGCTTGGGGGGTGATGTCACGAATGACATGATGTCCCCAACTAGTATGCTCATCAACTACGTTATGAAAAGTAGTCTGGAGCTTAAAGATTAGCTCCAACCAATATACACACATGTGAGAACCAATTAAGAACTCGTTTGAAATAAAAAAGAAGTTTACCTTCAAAATATAAGTGGCTAAACACTTGCTACTATTAAATAAGGATCACGGATCGACTTGAATACTTCGTTTCTATACGGCTTGGTGACAAGTATGCTCTCGCCTCTTGTAGGATCTTGTGTATCGAGAAAGTCTTATGCTGTTGTGCAGTGGTATACTTCTTTATACCATTCTTTGTTTTATACTAAACACACGAGATAGTCGGAAGACCACGGTTCACAGAAGAGATGCAGTGGCGAAAAGAAAAGGTGGTATGTGTCTATGATTTCTTGGTGGTGTTGGGTATATTGGTGAAACCGAGCATGCGACTATTTACAGGACAATTTGTTCGTCATTGCTCTGGTATATGATAGTACTCATTCTTTGGATCTGCATGTGAGTTCAGTGACTTTCATGAGTTAGTGGATCACGGCAGTATCGATTATGTTATGGGTGTGACAGACAAATCGTCATGGGGCGATAGCCGCGTGCTCGGGTTTCAGGCTAATATACCGGGGGCTATTGTTATTCAGTGGTGTTGGGTATATTGGTGGAAACCCAGCATCTTGATATTAACTAAGTGTCATCTTGGATCTTTATATGAGTTCTGACTGGCTTTCTATGAGTTAGTGGATCCTGGCTTGGTATCAGTATGTTATGGGTGTTTCATGGTTCCGGCTGAGTACAGAATGGAGGATATGGCTCTGGCGGATAAGGAGTAGAGGAAGATCCAGGGTCATACTGGGAAGATATGGGAGTGAACTCTTCATAAGGGTCTTGAGCATCCTGGAAGAGGAAATCTGTATGATCAAGCTTTTCTTCTTTGAGAATAATATCTCTAGTGATTGGTTGAGAGTGTGAGGATGGAGTAGGAACCATTAACATATCATGCTTTGGTCCAAGGGATGTGTGGAGAATTGTGGGTTGGTCTGGAGGAACATGGTTGAGTTAAACAGCTTTCTATATTTCCAATGCCCACTTTCAGTGGACAGTGATGCCCTTTGGCCTAAAAATGGCACAATCTCTTTTTCAAAAGGCTATGGTCAAAGTCTTTGAACCTATCCTTGAAAATGCCCTCATCTACGTTGATGATATCTTGTTGTTTTCTAAGGATCATGAATCACATCACCGGCTCTATGAATAGTTTCTATCAATAATTGAATCACATGGAGTCATGTTATCTGAGAAAACGTCACAGGTGGGCTAGACAACTATTGAATTTCTTGGTATGATAATTGACGACGGTCACTACCGTCCTGGACCCTACATCGCACAAGAATTGATACACTTTCCAGATCAGTACCTATCCAAAAGGCAGGTACAACAATTTCTTGGAATTGTCAACTATCTCAGAAACTTCATTCCACACATTGCAGTTGCAGTCAAAGTTGTCAAGGATACTCGAGAAATCAGCCTCACCATGGGGACCTGAACAGACAACAGCTGTCCAGCAGCTAAAGCAAATGACTTAGCAGCCTCTACCGCTGAGAATCCTGTCCACAGGACAACGCATCCTATAGACAGATGCCAGTGATGAGTACTGGGGAGCGTTACTCTTGGAGCATATTGATGGAAAAGATTTCTATTCTGTTCACCATTATTGCCCTACACTATTGGTGAAAGAATCCGCTGACCACAGTGGAATTCATGGCTATAAGTATGGTGCAATGGATAACATCCATCACCACTCGTCTTCAGAAAATCAATTTCTCATCTGGCGATCTACCACTTTCTTAACTCTTATTTCCAATATGGGTCGCAGGAACCAGCAAACTGATCTTGCTTTTCTTAGTCTTTTAACCTTTATAGCTTGACTACCAGAAGCCCTTCAAGAGCTGATCTTCCAGAAGGTCATTGATCACAAACAAAGTTCCAGAAATCATCCTCTGACATGGCGATTATGGTCTTTAATGGCTATGCAAGAATTCAAGCCTACTAAGAATGATTTATGCATGACCACTGTTCGCATCGAATCAGGATCGAATGCAGTTGATCTTTAAACTCTAGACTACGCTTTCATCGTATGATCGATGAGCACCAATTGGGGACGTTATGTCATTCGTGACATCCTGTACAAAACTACGATATCTTACGGTACTTTCGTTGAATCATGTCAAGCAGACTCTACTTTGATCCCAACTTGATCCACATGGCAGAGAAAGTTGGTTTGACAAAATGTTTGCCTCTATCTTTAGGGATCCTTTGACCCTTGAACTTACATCTGGATATCAGATCAGATATCCTACTATTGTGATAGTAAAGCTCACTGATATCTGGGGAAGATGTACTGAACCCATTGTCAAGGCTATAGACCACTACCATCACTGTAAATCTTTTCACTCCATGTGGACAGGATGCCTCACAGCTAGACAAGCTCTAGCTGAAGCATATGGAATTCCTCCCACATACATTACTCACAGTCCTTTATCACCTAATGTCCAAACTACTCCAGATCTCCATTTTCGAGAAGAAATCAGGAATTATCGTCTTCACTCCGAAGAAGTTGAAGCTTCAATTATGCAACATAAGTATGATCGCTACCTCCAACAGCATGGTAGATCTCCCATTTCGTGGCCAGACTGTTTTGATCAGTAATGGCCTCAACCAAGTCACTCAGACTCTAACACTTCAGTCTCTTCCTACAGCACTATTTTACTTTAATAAAGTAGTTCGTATTATTTGCTTTATTAAAGTAGTTTGTCTTTAGTCATAAAGTAGTTTGTCTTTTGTACTTTAATAAAGTAGTTTGTTTTATTAAAGTTGTTTGACTTTTATGGTTTACTTTTTAAAAGTTGTTTGTTTTGTTGTAATAAGTGTACTTTATCTTTTGAAAAGTTATTTGTCATCTTATATTTATGACTTTACTTTATTAAAGATAGGGGACGTGTCCTATCTTTGGCTTTAATATTAGTGGGGGTCCTGTTCCACTTTAGGTGAAGCTCTTGTCTATAAAAGGCGACCTTCTCCTCTTTGTAAGATATCTCAAGTTTGGGAATAAAAGAAGCTTGTTGTTATCAACATGAGTAGATAAACTCTTCTTTTCTATTCTTCTAATAAAGATCATAGATTGGCTTAAATAGTTCATCTTCTATACGGCTTAATAACAAGTATGCTCTACACTTGCCTCTTGTAGGATCCTGTGTATCAGAAAGTCTTATTCCATTTTACCAGAGCTGGTATTTCTTTATACCATTGCTGTTTCGCCTATTCCCAAAAACCAGATCGACTGTTATCAGAAACACTATTTACCAGGGACCATAAGCCGAGGAGTGGCGTCAGAGTCAAAGGGTGGTAGGTGCTATGATTGCTTCTCTAGTATTGGGTATATCGGTTGAAAACCCGAGAATGCAGGCCTTTGGTCTTAAGGATGATTTGTTCGTCATTGCTCTGGTATAATAGTGTCACGTACTCCAATTCCGCTTCCGCTTCTGCCAAAGATAGGACACGTCCCCTATCTTTAATAAAGTAAAGTTATAAATATAAGATGACAAACAACTTTTCAAATGATAAAGTACACTTATTACAACAAGACGAATAACTTTTAAAAAGTAAACCATAAAAGTCAAACAACTTTAATAAAGTAAACTACTTTGGCTGGCTTAGATGCGTGGCTATTGGCCTAAGGACGATTTGTTCGTCGTTGTTACGGTATATGACAATGCCCGTACTCATTCTTTGGATCTCTGTGTGAGTTCCGACTGACTTTCTATGAGTTAGTGGATCCTGGCTTGGTATCAGTGCGTTATGGATGTTAAGAGACAAACTACTTTATGACTATAACAAAGCATATAAGATGAACTATTTAATTAAAGTAAAATAGTGCTGTAGCAGGAGACTGAAGTGTCAGAGTCACTCATCAAAACAGTCTGGCCACGGAATGGAAAATCTACCATGCTGTTGGAGGTAGCGATCATGTCTTTGCGCGTTGAAGCTTGACTTCTTGGAGTGAGGCGAGATTCTGATTTCTTCTCGAAAATAGAGATCTAAGAACTGTGAGTAGTGTATGTGGAAGGAATTCCATATGCTTCAGCTAGAGCTTGTCTAGCTGTGAGGCATTCTGACCACATGGATTGAAAAGATTCACAGTGATGGTGGTAGTCTATGGCCTTGACAATGGGTTCGGTACATCTTCTCCAAATATCAATGATCTTTACTATCACAATAGTAGGATGTCTGATCTAATATCTAGATGTAAGTTCAAGGGTCAAGAGATCCCTGAAGATGGAGGCTCACATTTTATCGAACCATCTTCCTTCGCCATATCTGCGGCTAGTGTGGATCAAGTTGGGATCAAAGTAGAGAGCCACTGGGTACAGATTCAACCAGTACTAGAAGATATAGTAAGCTTGTGGAGTGATGTCACAAATGACATAATGTCGATCAACTGGTGCATTTGATATGGATTCGGATGTGGAACCAAGTGCTGTTGGCATAAATCATTCTTAGTAGGCTTGAATTCTTGCATAGCCATTAAAGATCATAATCGCTATGTCAGAGGATGATTTCTGGAACCTTGTTTGCGATCAATGACCATCTGGAAGATTAGCTCTTGAAGGACTTTTGGTAGCTAAGCTATAAAAGTTAAAAGACTAAGAAAAGCAAGATCAGTTTGTTGGTTCCTGTGACTCATATTGGAAATGAGAGTTAAGAAAGTTGTAGATCGCCAGATGAGAAATTGATTTTCTGAAGATGAGTGGTGATGGATGCTGTCCATTGCACCGTATTTATAGCCATAAATTCCACTGTGGTCATCGGATTCAGGGCAATAATGGTGAACATAATAGAAATCTTTTCCATCAATATGCTCCAGAAGTATTGCTCCCGATACCGTCGCGGCATTTATACGTAGGATCGTTGTCTGTGGATGAGATTACTCGGTGGTGAAATTATCTACTTCTTAAGAACCTGATCGCGGAATTTCGAGGGAACAGCGGTCTTATCTTTAGAATCTAAATGGCTCGTGGATACGAGACAATTAGATGCGGATGAACAATTGGAGTCTCTTAACCTCGGTAATCATCTGGGCGATCTGGCGACCCTCTTGGTCTTGATCTAGCGGACAAACTATTGGGGTGTTTAGACGCACTCGGTTTTCCGGACGCACTCGGTTCACTAGAGACACTGGACTGAACTACAAGCACTTTGATTCGCCTTTTACGATCTGCGGGATCCTCGGTGAGGCAAGTGTAGAGCATACTCGATCGATGGGAAGAAGCGACAATTCTTAGAACTATGGAGAAGAGATAGACTTGAGAGGATTACCCGGGAAGAGTGTTTAAGCAAACATGATTTTATTTCAACTTGAACTTTTCTTACGAGGCTCTTAACCTCTGAACTAACACGGATCGTAATCATTCTTCTTCTTACAAAGCTAAAAGCTTCACATATAGAGCTAAAAAGCTAAAAGGATAAGGCAGGACCACTTATCCTTATCACGATTAAAGTAGCTTTTTCAAGCAAGCGAAAACTTAAAGTAGCTTTTTAAAAGCATAAACAAACAAAAAAAGTAGCTTTTACAAAGCGTAAACAAAAAAGCTTAAGTAGCTTTTGAAAGCAAATAGTAAAGCCAATTATTATGCTATTAAAGCCATGATTCACGGGTGGATGGGAATCGAGGAAATAGTATCGTATGATGATGATCTTAGATGAAGTGATGTATGCAGTTACATGTCGATCAGTGAGGCCAATTTGAATAATCTTCTTTCTGGAGACACGGCTTTCTTCCTTGTTTTCGTCAATAGAGATAATATCGATACATGAGGATGGTGACCTTGTCTTTGTCGGCGTAGTCTGTGTTTACGATTTCTTACTACAAAGTAAAGGTGCAGGTGGTTTGTACATACGGAGAGATTGGTGTGGTCGATATAAGTAGGAAAAGTGCCATAGACTTACGAGGGCATTTACAGGTGTGTGGCATTGTTCAGCGTAGAGTGAAAAGGATTAGCGGTCATGGTGGTGGATGATAGGTTTGACGATGGTTTCTACCGTATGGGCCAGTATATGCATTAATTTAATATGATGGTGGGGTGTTGTATACATTCTCTGTGATAAGTTCGAGGGTAGAAACGTCGCTTGAATATGGGCTGAACATCTTGTCAAACCATTTTCCTTTTCCATACATACTGCTAGTGTGGATTAGATCTGGATTTAACGAGAGCAAGCGGACAAAGGTTTAACTTGATGCGAGAAGATGTAGAAGGCTTGGGGGTTATGTCGGTGATAACATAGTGACCCATTAGAATGTTCATCATTACATGGTAGAAAGTTTCTTGAGAGTAAAAATGAGTTGATGCATCAGTGCGAGTTTGGATGAGGTTGAAGGGTTGATGACTTAAACCGTCTTTCGAGGCTTAAACTCTGGCGGCCATAAGAGACCATAGGCGCCATGTGAGGTTGTTGGGACGATTAAAGTCATATTTGTGATCTATGACTTTTCAAAGATGAAGTTACAGGTTCTTGAGGAAGCCATTGTATGAAAGTCGTAAGGGTGAAGGTAGAAGTGTCTACCATCGTTTGCTTTGAGGGGCTCATGATGAATGGGGATGTAAATCTCGAATGAGGAATTGGTTTTAGAAGAGGTGGTGATGATAAGGGCTAATGGCTAATGTGCTTTTATAGGCTCGAGTCCTCTTTTGAACTTTGGATTCTTTGGGATAAAGTGTTTGCGATAGCGATGGATAAGACTAGTACCTTGTTGGCAATCCGAGAAAGATCTCGAACTTTAATGGCGGTGAGTTATCTTAACTGCTATGAAATGTGGATTCTGATGGACCCGTAGAGGGTCATCTTTCTTGAGTAACTTTGGTGGCTTGTGTGGACATGACTTTAGGGATAAAGTCTACGAGATAATTGATGATTCAAAGCTGTTGAATCTGCTTCTTTGAAGGTTGACATCTGGAAAGTTCATGATTGTTGTGCAATGTCTTGATTACGTGGTAATGACCATCATGTATTGTCATCGAGGAAGTTGATGGATATGGTGACGATAAAGCTTTTCTTTTACGATAACATGATGCCGTAATGTTTGATGAGTGTAGAACTACGTGAGCAGCTGGTGTGCACTGATGATCATGAAAACAACAAAATGTCGTTAATGTAAATCGATGCACTATACGGTATGGTGGAATATTTGTATCATGGACTTTTGGAAAATGGATGGGGCTACTTTGAGGCCGAAGGGCATGACGATCCATTGATAATGGGCATTGGGTATGCAAAATCACGGTTTGGGCTATCAACAGGATGGAGGCCTATCTTGCAAAATCACGACTTAAGGTCGAACTTTGAAAATATTTTGGCACAGGCTTGGGTGTATGAACAAAGATTGGATCTTTGGGAGTGGAAACTTATCATCCACGAGGAAAGCATTTAAGGGCGATGATACATGACTAGTCTCTTCTTTCCTCGAACTAACTCGGATCGTTTTCAACGTAAAAGGCTTGAGCCATCGACTTAGTGGGTTCAATGAGGCCTTGTCTTTAATAGCGGAGCATTCTGTTGTCTTAACGGGAGGTGCGAGGGTGTCATTCTGGATGGGATGCTTTGGTAGGATTGACATCTTCGTTGAGTTTGAAGGGAGACTCGCGAAGAAGGATTCGTTCTTCCGAGAGGAAGAGGGTGATGGAGCGTGAGTGGCTTTACATGCAAAACTCAAGGAGTTTGAGGATATGTCACAGTGTCGGTGGGTGTTCTTAATGGAAAAGCAGGTTTGGGATGTACATGTATGGAAGGAACATGTGTTTGAAGCTAATTCCACAGGTTTGATGACAAGCTTTTCGGTGAAATTAGATCAAAGCCGATGAGAAGATCTTTAGTGTGGAGATGCGAACCGATGAGTTCTTTTGAACAATACGATTAGGGAAAAGCGTATCTGATGGGTTTTACGTGTCGGGGTAGTTACGAATGTTTCTCCATTGGCATTTACGAAATATCATCACATGGTTTCGGTGGGACTACGGAAGAATCTGAGGGTTGATCGTGGATTCTTACGGTATCGATGAAACCGATTCTTTGGAATGGGTTTGAGAACTTACGGATCGGGGCCGAGACTTTGACGAGGTATTTTGTGAGCTGACAAAGCAGTTTTGGGCTGGCTTTTGGAATGGACTGGGTCGATTTCTTTTGTGAAAAGATTGTAGACAATGGATGCATGTCGGAGGATGAGACCTCGAGTTATACGGCCCGAAATATTACGGGCGGACTACTGCTAGGATGAAAGCGATGTCGAATCTTGTTGTTAGAAAAGTTGGATTGATTTCATCGTTGTATGCTGTTGGTTTGAAGGCGTAGATCTTTGGATCAATCGAGCTGCCTTTGCGAGCTTGTTGGCACAATGCTTGGCAAAGTGGCCTTTTCTTTTGCATATGTATGACATCTTTCTCGGATATGGGCTTTTGAAACTAGAAGATGGGTGCTTTTCTTCTGAAGAAACGGTATCGTTTCTTGGGCTTTCTAGAAGACCGTGGGTGAGGATAGTGTTTAGGGAACTTCTGGAAATGTTTTTCTTTTGGTTGGGCAAGTGCATTTCTTCTTGTCCTTGCATGATTTCAGTGGGGCTGACTTTTTGCGCTTAGCATAAGTTGCCTTTTCCTCGATCAAATCTTTGAAGAATTTAACTTTGTTAGCACTTCGCATCGAGACATTGAAGAAGCAATCGATAAATCTTTCGAGAGAAATTGCTTGATGGTAATGTTGTCTTTGAGTGAAGTGTCTTTGAATATGCGGATGGAGTTCCTGCGGAAGGAAGCAATGAAAACATGCTTAAGAGATGGATCGTTAAATCCGTTGAGCTTGTAGAACAACATGCTCGTTCTTTTGTAGTGAACATCAGGATGTTTCTTCTCGAGAAACAACGTTTCATCGATAATACTCGTTCTGTATGTCGACAACTCTAGGATGCATGATGAGCGATCGTAGATGGCGAAGAGTCTTTGCGCACTGGTGCAGATTGAAGGAATTGCGGTTGGCGATAATCTCGAGCTTTTACCGTTCTCGTAAAGATCCGTAAAGCAGGGAGTTGAATTCTTTGAGAACTCTCGAGAATCGGCATTTGGAGCAGACATTTGCAAATCTATCCATGCAATTCATGGAATCTTCACGTCCATTTGTGTGCAGGAGCATCATCGTGAACGATGAGTGATGACTTTGAAGTGTGATTGAGCTGTGGAGGTGGATCGGGAGGTGGTGCGAGTGGTATGAGTGGTGCCACTCGTGCATGAGTTTCCTCGTCATAGAAATTGGATCTACAATAGGAGTAGTTAACTTACAGTGGAAGATTGACGATCATTCTTGTTTGAGCCATCGAGGCTAATCTGGAAATATCGACATGGGATTCATCATCGAGAGAATGATGTGTAGCGGAGGATGTGAAGATGTCTGTTGATGGTGCAGAGTGCATATGATCGATGAGTTACGAACATGTATACGAGTTAGTAGGCGGAAATTTGATGTGATTTACAGGGGTATAAACGAGTTCGTGAGGTTTTATACGGGAAGATATATGGGCGATGAAGGGTTGTTGTCTTTTGGAAGTGGTTGTGGTTGTTCGGGGAATGTATTCGAGGAATGAGCTGGGAAATGTTCACGAAGATGAAGGACACAGTGTTGGAGTGCAAGTGGTTGACCTGACGGTGAAGCGTAGTGAGTTGGGTATACCTTGGTGGTGTATAGAGTGGAGGTGTGAAGGTTGACTCTGGTTGAGCAGGTTGGTGTTTGGGTGACGCTTTCTTTTGGCTTTTTAGTGTATGACTTATTCTTTGTTCTTTGTTGTCTCTCTTGTTGTCTTTCACAGTACAGCAGTACCTTTGGGACAAGCGAAAAAACTTTGTTGGATCAAGCGGTTGGGTCGTTCTTTGGTAGAAAAGGTTGGTAGGTCTTTGAAGGCGGTGGTGACACACGATAGGTTGAGGCCCAGGTAGCAGTGATGGTTAAGCTGTTGTTGTCATGCTGCTTATTGCTTGCAAGTTCGACTTTTAAGCTTTCGATCTCTGCTTCTACGGTTGAAATCGGGACCCCGAATGTTGTTATTGATCATAGATTACGAGATCGATATCCAGCTGAGTGACTACTGATACTGCGAGGTTGAGATAGATCTGGTCAGCGAGATGATATAGCGATGACTTTGCTATTTGTTTTGTTGACACAGGTGGAAACCACTACATCTTTTGACTATGTTTTGCAAGGCAATATTACGGTATGGCGTTACGAGGTTTGCCAATTGAGGACTTCTTCGTATTGCTTGAGAGGTTCGGAATGGCGGTTGAGGATATTGCGGGTTGGATGTATGGGTGGGACATCACGTTGATGCACGTAGTGCAATGTTTAACTTTCCATGGGAGGAAAGTTTTCTGGTAACGATGCGGATGTAGAAAACATCATGCAAGGCTGGGTAGTGATGCTTGAATAGCTGGCGAAAAAGATCGACTTGGGCTCTGCGGGTTTTTACATTGGGATAAGCAGTATGGCTTTGGGTTTGCGGATTTTTCTTTTTGAGCTCGGATGGTTTGATGGGTAAAGGTGCGGGGTTTGGGCGTCATCTGGATCGATGGAGGTAAGGATTTGCGGTGTTTGGCAAAGCAAGGCTTTTCCTTTTTCTTTCTTCTCACTGCGCATGATTTGAAATCCTCGTCATCGGAATAGTTGTCATCCTCATGAGGACAACTTTGGATCACACATGTCTGAGTCGGTATCCCGTATGAAATGACCATCGATCTTGTCAGTATTGGATAACCGTCGTGGCTAAATCCCGAATAAATTTTCTTTTCTTGCTTGGTTTTATTGATTTGGATCGTCGTGGTGTAAGGCGACCTATGAGGTTCGGTGGTTTTCGAGTTGGTGCTTGAAAAAGCTGTTTGTGATTGCCATCGGGCCTTGGTTGAAAAGTGAGGTTCTTGAGCGGTTCGGTGTTTTCATGGAATTTCTCATGGTTAGAAATCCATTCGAGGCATGAGTTCTTTGCGGTTCATGTTTGGGTATCTGTTTGGGAATTTGGATTATAGTGGGTGTGGATTACGTATCAATTTAAGATCGTGGCATCGGAGGATGCTTGAGGAGTTATAAGTCTAGCACGTGGTTTTGAGCGATAGACCCAGTGAGTGGTGTAAAGTGGCGATCTTTGAGGTGGCATTACGCTCACGAATCTGGATCTGAACTTTGAGAGCTTTTGAGAGGTTGGGATCATCGAGGAAAAGTTGAAATTTGGATAAAGGTGAGTAGCACACTTAGAGTTGAGGGTAGTGAGGCTGTTCCGATCATTTGCGTCTTTGCATGATGTCAGTAAAGCAATCTGGCGATGGCGGAAGACGCTTTTTTCCGTATGGGGTGAGAATCATTCAGTTCCTCGAGATGAAGGTGAGAATATTCCTCTCTCTTCCTTTGGGAGATAAGAGTATCTGGGATTTCTAGGGTAACATCTTGTTCGGTAGAAGTTGGTGAAGAACAACAGTGCAGTCTGAAGGCATACATACTCTTTTGGAGTATACGCTGAGATAAGAGTTTTACACTTTTGGTGCAACTGGAGTTTTGTCTGTTGGTAAGGACTCATTCTGGTGGGGTAGACCCTTTTACTTGACGAGACTACTGGAATATCTGAGTGTACAAGATTTTCTATTTTAGAGGCAAGATGCTTTTTACATGACTGGGATTTTTAGAGTGGATGGGGTGACCTTTGGAGCTAGACTTGAAGTTGAAGTTGAAGACATGTTTGATAGATTTCCTTGGGTAATCGTATCCTCGGTTTCTCTGCAAACCAATTCTATGATATTGCTTTGGTGAAAGAGAGAGAATATTCTCACGCCGTCTTGGAGGAATCAGAATGATTCTCACATGGGCGAAAAGGTCTTGGGTTCTTGCGGTTGCTTTACTTGATACTCGCTTTAAGCGTGCAATGCGATGATCGGAGCAGTTCTCACTACCCTCGGCTGGGAGTGTCTGCTGCTTTTATCAATTTCCTTTTGATGATCCGACCTCAGCTCTGGTTCGGATCAGGATTGGGAGGCGAGCGGTCGGCTACCAGATCGCCGCCACCACCGGTTGGTCTATCGCTTGAAAACCATGCGTTGAACGGCAACTCCTCAAGCATCCTCGATGCTGATGATCTTAAACGGAATCCGCGTAATCAAATTCCCAAGACGGATGACTGAGCTGACTCGTGCCTCTTGAATGGATTTCTATGAAATTCCATGAAAACACGATGGTATCGAGCCTAAGTCTTTCACTCGAAGAAGCGATATCATAGAATTAGTTGGTTGTAGAGAAAGCAGGGATCGATTGAGGAAATTATCGAACATGTGACTTGACTTGAGTCTAGCTCGATTGTCGGTCTCCACTCTAAAAATCCGAGTCATGTAAAAAGTATCTTGCTATAAAATAGAAAATCTTGTAGAATACTCGTATATTCAGTCATTTCAAGTAAAAAGTCTACACACAATGAGTCCTTGGGTTGTACAAAACTCTGGTTTCACAAAGTGTAAAACTCTTATCTCAGGCGTAGAAGTACTCGAAAAGTATATACGATCTTACAGACTAGACCGGTGTTCTCTTGATCGACTTGGTGAGCAGTATGTTACACAAAATCCAGGATACTCTTATCTCGAGGTGGAAGAGAGAATATTCGCCGTCTTGGAGGAATCGAATGATTCTCACCTTTCATGGGCGAAAAGGTCTTGATTCTTGCCGATTGCTTTACTTGATACTACGGCTTTAAGCGATACCCGTGCGATGATGGAGCAGTTCTCACCTCGACTCGGGAAGTGTGCTACTGCGCTTTATCCAATTTCAACTTTTCCTTGATGATCCCTGAGCTACCGAAGTTCGGATCCAGTTCGGGGGCGAGCAGGTCTCAGATCGCGCTTTACACCACGCGGTTGGTCAGCTTGCAAAACCATCGTTAGACTTGGCAACTCCTCAAGCATCCTCGATGCTTTGATGATCTTAAACGTCTGAATCCGCACTATAATCAAATTCCCAAGCGGATACCCCAAACATGAGCTGCGTGACTCATGCCTCTTGAATGGATTTAACAGAAATTCCATGAAAACGACACGATTCAAGCGACCTCGGCCTCTTTTGAGCGGCGTCTGATGGCACCGTCAAGCAGTTTTCAAGCACCGACTCGGGAAAAACCACGGAACCTCGTAGACATTTGTCTTACACCGTGATGATCCGGTCGTCGAAACCAAGCGAAAAGAAAATTCCCATTTGGGGATTTAGCCACGATGGTTATCCGATCTGTCGGACAAGATTGATGGTCATTTCATATGGGATCGACTCCGTATGTGTGATCGAGTTGTCCTGCGAGGATGACAAGCTATTACGATGATGAGGATTTTGAAATCATGCGGAGAAGAAGAAAAAGGAAAAGCCTTGCTTTGCCAAAACACCTGCAAATCCTTCAGCCAGATCCGGATGATGCTCGAACCACTGCGCTTTACCCGTGAACCATACGAGCCCAAAGAAAAATCCGGCAAAGCCGTACTGTTTATCCGTGAAAAAACTGCGAGCCAATTGCGTCTTTTACTTGATTATTCAAGCATCGCGGTCGATCTTGCATGATGTTTTCATCTGCATATTTACGAAAACTTTCCTCCGTGGAAAAACACGAGACCCAGAGACTAATGTGATGTCGGCCGTACATCAGCCTGATATCCTCGGCCATTCAGAACCTGCGAGCAATATGAGCAAGTCCTCGATTGGCAAACTCGAGCATACGGCTCGAATATTGCCTTGCGAAACATAGGTCGAAAGATAGAAAGGGTTTCCAGGTCAACAAAACAAATAGCAAAGTCAACTGTATATCGAGTTGGACGGATCTATCTCGGCCTGCGAGCGAGTCACCGGTTGGATATTGATCTCGAACTATGATCGATAACAACATTTGGGGTCTGATTTCAACGAGAAAAGCGAGATCGGCTAAAAAGAACTTGCAGAATAAGCAGACGACAACAGTTTTGACCATCACTTTTTGCACCCGTCTCGACTATTGGTGTGTCACGCGCTCTTGACCACCTACTGACCAAGACGACCCGTTTGATCCGAAAGTTTTGGCTTGTCGGTGTACTCGTCTGCGGGAAAGACAACGAGAGACAACGACAATGACAATTGTTAAGACAGCAAAGAAAGGTCACGAACACCTGTTCAGCGAGTCAACGCCCGCTCCTCTACACCGGTGTATATACCCAACTGTACCAGTTTCTGTTGTGTCAACCAACGTACCCGACACGGTCGCCCGTCTTGAGAACATTTCCCAGTTCGTTCACGAATACATTCTGAACAACCCACTTAGAAAGACAAACAACCTTCAGCCGTGTTCCATATATCTTCCCGGATAAAACTGATGAACACATACGAAGCTGAAATTTCCAGTTCTGACTCGGATACATGTTGAACTCTGCGAGCATACGGACGATCTGTCCGTCATGAATATCTTCATCCTGCAACACATCGTTCTCGATGATGAATCCCGACTCGATATTTCAGTTAGCCTTGATGGCTCGACGGCAAATGATCAAGCTGAATCTTCCTTTAGAAGAACTACTCTGTGTAGATCGATTTACAGTGATGAGGAAACTCGTACAGTGGCACCATTACCACTCTGCGCCACTCACCAATCCCTCGCGGGCTTGAATCACACTTGAGTCATCAACTTCATTGGTTCACCTTTGATGATGTTCCCGGACCTGAATGGCGAAAGATTCCATGAATTTCTGCGTGGATAGATTTGCAAATGTCATTCCAATCTGGATTCTCGGAGAGTTCTCGAAGAATTGACTCCGTTTCACAGGATCTTTCTGAGAATGGTATGAAAGCCTTGGAGATTATCATTGCAATTCCTTGATGCACGGTAGCGGCCTCTTGCCATCATGATCGATTCGTTGGCGATCTAGGCATTGTTGACACGGTAGGAATGAGTATTATCGGATGAAATGTTGCTCTCGAGAAGAAACATACGGATGTTCACTTCTGAAAGAATGAGCATGTTGTTCTATCGATGGATTTATCGATCCATCTCTTATGCATGTTTTCATTGCTTCCCTTCCCGAGGAACTCCATCCTGACATTCAAAGACTCTTCACTCATCACTACATTACCATTGAAGCAATTTCTCTTGGAAAGATTTACCAGTTGCTCTTGATGTCTTGTGACGGAAGTCGAACAAAGAAATTCTTGAAAGATTTGATCGAGGAAAAAGCAACTTATGCTAAGGCGTGTAAAAAGCCGTCTACACGGAAATCATGTGCAGGACAAGAAGAAATGCACTTGACCAAAAGAAAAACATTTCGAAGTTCCACAAACCTTATCCTCACGGTCTTACGAAAGCCCGAAGCGATACCGTTTCTTGAGAAGAAAAGACCCGTCTTCTAGTTTCAAAAGCCCGTATCAGAAAGATGCTCGTTGCTACGTATGCAAAGAAAAGGCCACTTTGCCAAGCATTGTGCCAGCAAGCACCTGCAAAAGCGATTCGATTGATCCGGCATCTACGGTCTTGAGCCGACTTGCGAGACAATGATGAAATTGAATCGACTTTTGAAGCGATCGAACAAGATTACGACCTTTGCTTTCGTCTAGCGAGTCCGGCGAGAATATTTCGATTCGAGATAACTACGAGGTCTCATCCTACGTCTGGATCCATTGTCTACAATCTTTTCACGAAAATTGAGGTCCATTCAAAAGCCAGCTGTTTGTCGATTCGCAAAATACCTTTGGTCAAAGTCTCGGTCACAATCGAAGTTCTCAAAACCCGTTCCGATGTCGGTTTCGTTGATCAAGGCGGAAGAATCCATGATCAACCCGTATTCTTCGAGTCCTCACGGAAACCATGTGTGAATATTTGAAATGCCAATGGAGAAACATTGAACTACCACGATTACGGAAAACCCATCGAGGATCTGTTTTCCTAGCTGTATTGTTCAAAAAACTCATTGGTTGATCTCACGCGCTAAGATCTTCTCATTGGCTTTGATCTAATTTCCTTGGTGAAAAGCTTGTCATCAAACCGAAATTAACTGAACACATGTTCCTTGTACGGACATCCCGAACTGTTTTCCATTAAGGAACACCACGATTACGGGACATATCCTCGAACTCCTTGAGTTTTGCCTGAAAAGCCACTCACGGTTCCATCACCCTCTTCCTACGTGGAAGAATAAATCCTTCTTTGTGAGTCTCCCGAACTCGATGAAGATGTCAATCTGCAAGCGTCCCGTCCGGGAATGACACCTCGGACCTCGTTAGCTGGCAGGAATGCCTCGATTATTAGCACAAGGCCTCATTGAACCCACTAAGTCAGTTGGGCTTGCCAAGCCTTTTATGTTGAAAAAGCGATGAGTTAGTTCGAGGAAAGAAAAGACTAGTCATAGACTATCGACCCAAATGCTTTCCTCGGGGATGATAAGTTTCCACTCCAGATCGATCTTTGTTCGTACACTAAGCGGGGCCAAAATATTTTCAAAGTTAGGCCTTAAGTCGAGATTTTGGCGGATAGGCCTCCATCCCGGTGATAGGCCCAAAGCGCATTTGCATGCAATGCCCATTATCGATGGTGTCATGCCCTTCCGGTCTCAAAGTAGCCCGTAGTTTCAAAGTCCATGATACAAATATTCCGACCCATCTTGCATAGTGCATTGATTTACATTAACGACATTTTGTTGTTTCTGAGATCATCGGGCACACCGTGATTTGCTCACGAGTTCTACTCTCGTGAACATTATGGCATCGTGTTATCGAGAAAAGAAAAGCTTTATTGCTCGATCGTCATCAACTTCCTTGGGATGACAATACGTGATGGTCATTACCGGCCAGGCCGCACATTGCACAACAATTGATGAACTTTCCGGATGTCAACCTTTCAAAGCGGATTCAGCGGTTTCTTGGAATCATCAATTATCTCGAGACTTTATCCACAAAGTTGCGGTCCGCAAACCCGGTGTCAAAGTTACTCGAAAGATGCACCCCGTAGGGTCCGCAATCCGCGACTGCGGCTCGAAGATAACTTTCGGGCCGTTAAAGTGAGATCTTTTCTCGATGATTGCCAACAAGGTACTAGTCTTATCCGTATTATCGTGAACACTTTATCCCGAAAGAATCAAAGTTCAAAGAGGACTCGAGCTATAAAAGCACATTAGCCATTAGCCTATCATCACCACCTCTTCTAAAACCAATTCTCATTCGAGATTTACATCCCCATT
This sequence comes from Citropsis articulata, assembly GCA_030449925.1. Taxonomy (NCBI): domain Eukaryota; kingdom Viridiplantae; phylum Streptophyta; class Magnoliopsida; order Sapindales; family Rutaceae; genus Citropsis; species Citropsis articulata. Next base: position 1,637,866 of record JASUUH010000128.1, on the reverse strand, counting down.
CATCACGAGCCCTCAAAGCAAAACGACGGTAGACACTTCTACCTTCACCCTTATGACTTTCATACAATGGCTTCCTCAAGAACCTGTAACTTCATCTTTGAAAAAGTCATAGATCACAAATATGACTTTAATCGTCCCAACAACCTCACATGGCGCCTACGGTCTCTTACGGCCTGTGAGTTTAAGCTCGTAAAGATGGTTTAAGTCATCAACCCTTCAACCTCATCCAAACTCGCACTGTATGCATCAACTCATTTTTACCTCAAGAAACTTTCTACCATGTATTGATGAACATTCTAGGGGTCACCATGTTATCACCGACATAACCCCCAAGCCTTCTACATCTTCCGCACTGTTAAACCTTTGTCAGCTTGCCTTCCGTTAAATCCAGCATCTAATCCACACTAGCAGGGTATGTAAAAAGGAAAATGGTTTGACAAGATGTTCGGCCCATATTCAAGGACGACGCTCTTACCTCGAACTTATCACAGAGAATGTATACAACACCCCACCATTGTTATCATAAATTAATGTATATACGGCCATACGGTAAAACCATCGTCAAACCTATCATCCACCACCATGACCGTAATCCTTTCACTCTACGCGAACAATGCCACATGTAAATGCCCTCAGTAAGTCTATGGCACTTTTCCTACTTATATTGACCACACCAATCTCTCCGTATGTACAAACCACCTGCACCTTTACTTGTAGAAGAAATCGAACAAAGCAGACTCCATGTCGACAAAGACAAGGTCACCATCCTCGTGTATCGATACGATCTCTATTGCCGAAAACAAGGAAGAAAGCCTTGGCTCCGTAAAGTTAGATTATTCAAATTGGCCTCACTGACCGACATGTAACTGCATACATGTTTCACTCCAAGATCATCATCATACGATACTATTTCCTCGATTCCCATCCACCCGTGAATCATGGCTTTAATATTTTACTTGCTTTTGTTTGTTTACGCTGAAAGCTACTTTAAGCTTTTGTTTGTTTATGCTTTGTAAAAGCTACTTAAGCTTTTGTTTGTTTACGCTTTGTAAAAGCTACTTTAAGTTTCGCTTGTTTATGAAAAGCTACTTTAATCGTGATAAGGATAAGTGGTCCTGCCTTATCCTTTTAGCTTTTTAGCTATATAAGCTTTAGCTTTCAGGCATGAGAATGGACACGATCCGTAAGCTAGTTCAGAGGTTAAGAGCCTTGTAAGAAAAGTTCAAGTCTGAAATAAAATCATGTTTGCTTAAACACTCTCTTCCTGTAATCCTCTCAAGTCTATCTCTTCTCCATAGTTCTAAGAATTTGCTTCTTCCCATCGACCGAGTACGCCTACACTGCCTCACCGAGGATCCCGTGTATCGTAAAAGTTAAGAATCAAAGTGCTTAGAGTCTAGTCCAGTCTCTAGGAACCGAGTAAGGTCTGGAAAACCGAGTGCGTCTAAACACCCCAATAGTTCGTCCGCTAGATCAAGACCAAGCGAGGGTCGCCAGATCGCTTGGTGATGATTACCGAGGGTTAGAGACTCCAATTGTCTCATCCATGAGCCATTTAGATTCTAGCAAGAAGCACCGCTGTCTCGAAATTCATCAGGTCTTTAGTAGACACCCATGGTGGTATTAGAGCAATTAGTTTGCCCTATTCGCCAAAAGAAAGGTCACCCAAACACCAACCTGTTCAACCAGAGTCAACCTTCACACCTCCACTCTATACACCACCAGTGTATACCCAACCTCACTATTAGCCACCTGTCAGGTCAACCACTTCGCACTCCAACACTGTGTCCTTCATCTTCGTCAGAACATTTCCCCAGTTCATTCCTAAATACATTCCTGAACAACCACAACCACTTCCAAAAGACAAACAACCCCTTCATCAGTTCCATATATCTTCCCGTATAAAACCACGAACTCGTTTATACCCTTAAATCACATCAAATTTCCAGCCTACTAACTCGTATACATGTTCTAACTCCATCGAGCATGCTGCACTGTACCATCAATGACATATCTTCACATCCTCTCGCTACACATCATTCTCTCGATGATGAATCCCATCACGATATTTCCAGACATTCACGGCTCAAACAAAGAAATGATCGTTTGAATCTTCCACTGTAAGAACTACTCCTATTGTAGATCCAATTTCTGACGAGGAAACTCATGCACGAGTGGCACCACCATACCACTCCCGCACCACCTCCTAATCCACCTCCACAGTTTCAATCACACTTCAAAGTCATCACTTCATTGGTTCACCGATGACGTTCCTGCACACAAATGGATGAAGATTCCATGAATTTGCCGCATGGATAGATTTGCAAATGTCTGCTCCAAATGCCGATTCTCGTGAGAGTTCTCAAAGAATTCAACTCCCGCTTTACGGATCTTTACGAGAATGGTACGAAGCCTTGAGATTATCGCCAACCGCAATTCCTTCAATGCACCAGCGCAAAGACTCTTCGCCATCTATGATCGCCCATTGGCGATCCTAGAGTTGTTGACACATTAGAACGAGTATTATCGATGAAATGTTGTTTCTCGAGAAGAAACATCCGGATGTTCACTACAAAAGAACGAGCATGTTGTTCTACAAGCTCAATGGATTTAACGATCCATCTCTTAAGATGTTTTCATTGCTTCCTTCCAGAGAACTCCATCCGTATATTCAAAGACACTTCACTCAAGACAACATTACCATCAAGCAATTTCTTGAAAGATTTATCGATTGCTTCTTCAATGTCTTGACAGAAGTGCGAACAAAAGAAATTCTTCAAAGATTTGATCGAGGAAAAGCAACTTATGCTAAGGCGTGTAAAAGTCAGCCCCACTGAAATCATGTGCAAGGACAAGAAGAAATGCACTTGCCCAACCAAAAGAAAAACATTTCCGTGTTCCTAAACACTATCCTCACCCACGGTCTTCTAGAAAGCCCAAGAAACGATACCGCTTTCCGTAAGAAAAGCACCCATCTTCTAGTTTCAAAAGCCCATATCCGAGAAAGATGCTCGTTACATATGCAAAAGAAAAGGCCACTTTGCCAAGCATCAGGCCAACAAGCCCGCAAAGGCGCTCGATTGATCCAAAGATTCTACAGCCTTCAAACCAACAGACAACGATGAAATTGAATCCAACTTTTCTAACAGCCTCAACAAGATTCGACATCGCTTTCATCCCAGCAGAGTCCGCCTGTAATATTTCAGTCAGATAACTCGAGGTCTCATCCTCCGACATGCATCCATTGTCTACAATCTTTTTCACAAAAGAAATTGACCCAGGTCCATTCCAAAAGCCAGCCCAAAACTGTTTGTCAGTTCACAAAATACCTTTGGTCAAAGTCTCAGTCCTGATCCAGAAGTTCTCAAAACCCATTCCAGTAATCGGTTTCATTGATACCGGGGCAGAAGAATCCATGATCAACCCCCGTATTCTTCCGTAGTCCCATCGAAACCATGTGATGATATTTCGTAAATGCCAATGGAGAAACATTCGTAACTACCCCGACACTGTAAAACCCATCGATACGCTTTTTCCCTAACCGTATTGTTCAAAAGAAACTCATTGGTTCAGATCTCCACACTAAAGATCTTCTCATTGGCTTTGATCTAATTTCCTTAGCTGAAAAGCTTGTCATCAAACCCAGGGGAATTAGCTTCAAACACATGTTCCTTCCATACACAGACATCCCAAACCTGTTTTCCATTAAGGAACATCCACCGACACTGTGACATATCCTCAAACTCCTTGAGTTTTGCATGTAAAGCCACTCACGCCCATCACCCTCTTCCTCCGTGGAAGAATGAATCCTTCATGAGTCTCCTTTCAAACTCAATGAAGATGTCAATCCTACCAAAGCATCCCATCCAGGAATGACACCCTCAGACCTCCTGTTAGCACAACAGGAATGCCTCCAGTTATTAGCACAAGGCCTCATTGAACCCACTAAGTCAGATTGGGCTTGCCAAGCCTTTTATGTTGAAAAACGATCTGAGTTAGTTCGAGGAAAGAAAAGACTAGTCATAGACTATCAGCCCTTAAATGCTTTCCTCATGGATGATAATTACCCACTCCCAAAGATCCAATCTTTGTTCATACACCTAAGCCAGGCCAAAATATTTTCAAAGTTCGACCTTAAGTCAGGATTTTGGCAGATAGGCCTCCATCCCAGTGATAGGCCCAAAACTGCATTTTGCATACCCAATGCCCATTATCAATGGACTGTCATGCCCTTCGGTCTCAAAGTAGCCCCATCCATTTTCCAAAAGTCCATGATACAAATATTCCAGCCCATACTGCATAGTGCATTGATTTACATTGACGACATTTTGTTGTTTTCTACAGATCATCAGGCACACCAGCAGTTGCTCACAGAGTTCTACACTCTCATCAAACATTATGGCATCATGTTATCAGAAAAGAAAGTTTTATCGTCACCATCCATCAACTTCCTTGGGATGACAATACATGATGGTCATTACCGTAATCAAGACATTGCACAACAATTGATGAACTTTCCAGATGTCAACCTTCAAAGAAGCAGATTCAGCTTGAATCATCAATTATCTCGTAGACTTTATCCTAAAGTTGCGGGTCCACACAAGCCACCAAAGTTACTCAAGAAAGATGCACTTCTACGGGTCCATCAATCCAGACATAGCACCAAGAAGATAACTCACCGCCATTAAAGCCGAGATCTTTTCTCAGTGATTGCCAACAAGGTACTAGTCTTATCCATCGCTATCGGCAAACACTTTATCCCAAAGAATCCAAAGTTCAAAAGAGGACTCGAGCCTATAAAAGCACATTAGCCATTAGCCCTTATCATCACCACTCCTCTAAAACCAATTCCTCATTCGAGATTTACATCCCATTCATCATGAGCCCTCAAAGCAAACGATGATGGTAGACACTTCTACCTTCACCCTTATGACTTTCATACAATGGCTTCTCAAGAACCTTAACTTCATCTTTGAAAAGTCATAGATCACAAATATGACTTTAACTGTCCCAACAACCTCACATGGCGTCTATGGTCTCTTATGGCCGCCCAGGAGTTTAAGCCTCAGAAAGATGGTTTAAGTCATCAACCCTTTGAACCTCATCCAAACTGCATCATGCATCAACTCATTTTACTCTCAAGAAACTTTCTACCATGTAATTGATGAACATTCTAATGGGGTCACCATGTTATCACCGACATAACCCCCAAGCCTTCTACATCTTCCTGCATCAAGTTAAACCTTTGTCCAGCTTGCCTTCCGTTAAATCCAGATCTAATCCACACTCAGCGTAAGGTATGGAAAAGGAAAATGGTTTGACAAGATGTTCAGCCCATATTCAAGGACGCTCTACCCTCGAACTTATCACAGAGAATGTATACAACACCCCACCATTGTTATTGTTAAATTAATGTATATACATATGAGAAACCATCGGTCAAACCTATCATCCACCACCATGATCGCGAATCCTTTCACCTATGGGAACAATGCCACATGTACCCGTAAATGCCCTCGCAGTAAGTCTATGGCACTTTTCCTACTTATATTGACCACCCAATCTCTCCAGATGTACAAACCACCTGCACCTTTACTTTAGAGAAGAAATCGAAAAGTTAGACTCCACGACAAAGACAAGGTCACCATCCTCGTGTATCGATATGATCTCTATTGCCGAAAACAAGGAAGAAAGCCTCGCTCCGTAAAGCAGATTATTCAAATTGGCCTCACTGACCGATACGTAACTGCACATCGCCTTCACTCAAGATCATCATCATACGATACTATTTTCGATTCCCATCCACCCGTGAATCATGGCTTTAATATTTTCTAGTGCAAGCAAGCATAATGGCTTTTTTACTTTGCTTTTTTAAAAGCTACTTTTAGCTTTTGTTTGTTTATGCTTTTGTAAATGCTACTTTAAGCTTTTGTTTGTTTATTCTTTGTAAAAGCTACTTTAAGCTTTCGTTGCTTATGAAAAGCTACTTTAATCGTGATAAGGATAAGGGTCCCGTTTATCCTTTTAGCTTTTAGCTCATATAAGTGAAGCTTTAGCTTTGAAGAAGATGGATCGGGAGTCGGATTACGATCCAAGCTAGTTCAGAGGTTAAGAGCCCTTGTAAGAAAAGTTCAAGTTGAAATAAAAATCATGTTTGCTTAAACACTCTTCCCTGGGTAATCCTCTCAAGTCTATCTCTTCTCATAGTTCTAAGAATTGTTTGCTTCCTATCGATCGAGTAGTATGCTCTACACTTGCCTCACTGAGGATCCTGTGTATCAGAAAAGTTAAGGAATCAAAGTGCTTAGAGTCTAGTCCAGGTCTCTAGTGAACCGAGTAAGGTCTGTGAAAACCGAGTAAGGTCTAAACACCCCAATAGTTCGTCCGCTTAGATCAAGACCAAGGAGGGTCGCCAGGATCGCCTAGGATGATTACCGAGGGTTAGTAGACTCCAATTGTCCATCCAGACTCCAATTGTCTGTATCCATGAGCCATTTAGGATTCTAGCAAGAGAAGCACTGCCGTGTTCCTGAAATTCCGCGATTGTGTCTTTAGTAGACACCCATGGACAGCTGTTGTCTGTTCAGGTCCCCATGTGGGGCTGATTTCTTGTGCATCCTTGACAAGTTTAACGTGTGGACTGCAATGTGTGGAATGAAGTCTCTGAGATAGTTGACAATTCCAAGAAACTGTTGTACCTGCCTTTTGGATAGGTACTGATCTAGAAAGTGCATAAATTCTTATGCGATGTGGGGTCTAGGACGGTAGTGACTGTCTTTAATTATCATACCAAGAAATTTAATGGATGTCTGGCCCACCTGTGACTTTTTCTCAGATAACATGACTCCATGTGATTCAATTATTGACAAGAACTGTTCAAGGAGCCGGTGATGTGATTCATGATCCTTGGAAAACAACAAAATATCATCAATGTAGATAAGGGCGTTTTCAAGGATAGGTTCAAAGATTTTGACCATAGCCTTTTGAAAAAGAGATGATGCAAAGGGTACCACTGTCCACTGAAAGTGGGCATTGAGAATACAGAAGGTTGTTTTGGATCTTTCGTCAGGATCAATACCAATTTGCCAAAAGCCTGACTTAAGGTCAAATTTAGAAAATACCTTTGCACCTTGGGATATGGATAAACAAGGACTGGATTTTTGGCAAAGGAAATTTGTCGTCTTTGAGAAAACAATTGAGAGGTTGATAATCAATGACGAGCCGTTTCTTACCCCAAACAATTTCAGAACGTTTCTCAACATAGAAAGCTTGATGAGCCCATTCAGACTGAGTGGGCTCAATAAGGCCTTGTGCCATAAGCTACTCACATTCAGCTTGAGCAAGTTTGAGATCTGACGGTGTCATACCTGGATGTGTGGTTTTTGTAGGGTTAACATCTTCATTAAGATTGAAGAGTAGCTTAACAAAAAGCTGAGGGTTTTTCCACAGAGGAAAAGGACGAGAAAACTAAACATGATTTTCAGGAAAATACTGTAGGAATTTGGATTTTAAGGACTCATAGGAAGAGGGTGCATCAGAAATTGAATACAACCTTAAAGTTTTAGTATAAGGAAGAAATTTTTGTTTTTACTGAATACCTTTAGCGGATATATGCAACTTCTTGATTAACTGAAGAACATCAAAACCCATGAGGAGGTCCTTATCAGGGAGAGAAGACTCGATAAATTTGATCCATAAGACATAATCTGGGAAGAACTGGATACCGATGTGTTTTTTGGTAATCAGATCTGTATTAAAGTACTCACCATCAGCTGCTTTAAAATATTTTAGTGTGGTGTTCCCAGTACTTAGGAGGAAGAATGAAAGGATTGAGCATACTGAGCTGTGCACCAGTATCAATGAAACCTATAATAAAATAGGCTTGACATATTTGGATGGAAGGATACTGATTTTTATGGATGGAAGAGGATGTTGAACAAGATTGATTTATTGTATGTGGTGTATGGTTGGAATGTCCTCGGAATCAGAGATATCACTCTGATTAGCCAAAACAAAGACCGTATTTTCATCACAAGATTCCTGTTCTAAAAACAAGGATTCAATATCATCGTCCTCAGAGAGAAGAGAGACTTGGTCAAGGTGTTGCAAATGAAACACCTGGAATCTTTCTGTTGTCGGGTGTTGGTTATTTTCTGTCTGAAAATTCGAAAAGGCTTTTTAGGCTTTGGATGACGATGTTTGGAAAAGTGTTTGGTTCTGGAGAACTTCTGAAAATGGAAATTTTTCTTTGTAGGACAAGTGCAGGTTCTTTTATCTTTGCATTTGATTGCAAGATGAGGCTTTTTGCAAGCACTCTTGAAAGGTTTCTTTTTGTTCCATGAGATCTCTAAAAAACTCTTTTTGTTCAGAGAGCTTTTCAAGGCAAGAGACCTTAATCTAGTAAATCTTTCCGAGAGAAAGATCATCAATGTTTATCTGAAGACTTGGACTTGGATTAGACCGTACAGGAGGTGGATTGTCTGATGTGGATGGCTGAGCCATAAGTTAGGTAGGAATTTCCATATAATTTTCTTCAGAATTCGTTCTTACTCATATGATTCTGTTGGAGAAGAAGACTCATCTGATAATTGATTAACTTCTGGGTCAAGTGGATCAAATGATACTCCATCTTCTGGATTGATTAAACCATAATAGAGCTGATGCACGGGCTCTTTGTCTTTTGGTTGAGATGGTTGAGAGGGAGTCTGAAACTATTCAGGAATTTGCATTCAATCATAGAACGAAGCTCTATGTCTAACTTTGCAATTCTTTGGTGAAGGCTTTGATACAGTTGTTCCATCCTTGTTGTAATTGCATCAACCTTCTGATGAGTTGTGTGGTCAAGAAATTCCAAGACTGTATTCTGAACTCTGGCATTCTGGGTTTGCCAGTTAAGCAGTTGTTCGTACTGCTTTAGTTCCTTAGTTTGCCCAGTGGGGAGAACAGGAGGCTGGACATATGGTTTGGAAACCACTTTGGTTTGCAGATCTGTTGTTTTTCCCAAGGAAGGGATCTGACTTTGGTAAGAGCTAGATCCAAACATCATGCAGGATTATGGAGAGGGTTAAGATAGAAGTGGGTTGTTCCATGATTATCAGAGCCTAACGTTGATAACATAGTTTTATGAGATCAAAAAAGGCTTACGCCGTTAACATTAGTGCACAATATGACACAGAGCCTAACGTTAACATTAGTCATGGTTAAAATATAATTATACTTGTAAAACTCTGATACCATCGTTAATGATAATGGTATAAACTAATGACTATAACGATGGTAATTAACTATGGCCTAACGATGTACAATATACGGTATCATAGAATTATCGTCCCCCCTCCCGAGTGGTATTAGAGCCAAACGATGTGTTCGATAGGCTACAAAGGATTACGCCAATCTCACAACTGAGAAGGTGGTATATTGTAGAAGGTCTGTGATCTGAAAAAGAAGAATAGAAAACTCTATCCCTCATGGCTTCCTCTTCAAAATCCCAAGTTTCTGAGACTCTAGTCTCTTTATCTTCTCCTCTTTCTCTTCCTCGGTCGTGTATAAAACACTTTGTCCTCTAAAATAGAAAATCTTATAGAATATTCCTACGTCCCAGATTCTGTACGTATTTCTGAATTTTCCTTTTCTCTTATAAACCCCTATAAACTTTATTCTCGTCCTAACACTGTAACTAGAATCATCCAATCTATCATCTCTACTACTTGTCCTGCTCCTAAAGAATACATCCACTCTTTCAAACTAGATCAGTGTGCTTTGAAAGCAACTCAAGTAGAGCAGTATGTAACATTGGAAATTCCAGACGAGCTAATCACCAACTGGAAACGTGAAGGTTATACATACCTCTACCTTAGAGGGGTACGTATGATCTTAACTCTTCATGGCAGAAAAGGCTTGCCTGTCATGGCAAGAATGGCTCTCATGGACACCAGATTTACTGAGTACCAATATGCTGTTCTTAGTACTGTTTTTACAACTCTTCATGCTGGCAATGTTCTTCTCACTTTCTACCCAAACTTCAACCTATCCCTTGAAGATCCCAACCTTTCAACAGCTTTGAAAGTCCAAATCCAGATCCAAGGTGCTAAATAAGTGGTCACCTCAAAAATAGTTACTCTACACCACCAGCTATTTTATAGACTTCAAAGCTATACTCTTGATCTTCCTACACCTCAAACCTCTTCAGATACCCTCATGATCTTAGCCGACAATGAAACTATTCTCACCATTGTCCAAATCCCCAAACAGATCCAAAAAGCTGAACTTCTCAAGTTAATGCCATTAGAATGGCTTTCCAACTATGAAAAGTATCACCAAAACTCCTAATTTATCCAGACTTCTGAAGCTCAATATGAAAAAAGGCCAGACGGTACTATCCGGATGCCCTTTCAACCTCTAGAAAGTCAACCTCCTAAAACATTTTTCTCATACACTACTATAATTACTACTATCCAGACAACTCAAGAAGATCTTCCCATCCACAGTTTCACTTCCAAAGGCTATCATGTGTACCCTGACAAGGTACAAGGCCATTTTATATGAGATGTTTCAGGCTCTCACATGTGTGATCCAGGCTGTCCATGCTAGGATGATGATGAGCCTGACGATGACTGGGAAGACGCTCACAGGCGCAGAAGGTAGATGACCAACCTAAACCTCCACCGGTCTTGATATCCTCACCTGTTGTCCCTACACCTCAAAAGACCATCCCTACAAACTGTAGACAAGAAGTCAACAACCCACTTCTGTCTCAATCCTCTCTACAATCCTGCATGATGTTTGGATCTAGCTCTTACCAAAGTCAGTTCCCTTCCCTGGGAAAAACAACAGATCCACAAACCAAAGTAGTTTCCAAACTATATCTCTAGCCTCCTGTTCTCTCCACTACACAACCGAGAGAACAAAGACGAACAAGTGCTTAATCGGCAAACCCGTAATGCCGAGTTCAATACCGAAATCTCGATACTGTGGTCAATAATGTTCAAGCACAAGTCCACACAACTCATCTGAAGGTTGATGCAATTATAGCAAGGATGGAACAGCTGTATCAAAGCCTTCACCAAAGAATTGCAAAGTTAGACATAGAGCTTCGTACGATGATTGAATGCAACTATTGGGGACCCAAGTTCAACCAAAAAGGCACAGAGATCAGACAACTTAAAGCTGAACTTGAAAGAATTGATGCAGAATGGCAAAGCCAACAACCTTCTCTATTTGGCCAACAGCAAACAACCATACCCATTACTTCACCATACTTCAACACATACCAACCATATTACAATCCTCCCACAACTCCTTCACAAAGAACCCGTGAAGCTCATCAGTTCATAGGCATATCCAATACGTATTATCCCAAAGAAGAACCAACACAGATGCCTTACACTTACACAAGGCCATCTCCACGAAGGCCTGCACCCTCAAGGCCTCAACCTAAACCACAACCTCCTAGACCTCAACCCCAACCAACTCCTACCTATGCTGAAACTATTCATACTCCTATTCCTCAGTAAATTCCTAAAAACTTTCAGCCTCCCACTCAACCATCTCAACAAAAAGACAGAGCCCATGCATCAGCTCTATTCTGGTCTGATCCATTCAGAAGATGATACTCCATCAGACCCAGAAGTTAATCAATTTTCAGATGATTCTTCTTCTCTAACAGAATCAGATGCCTCTTACTCGGTAATGGATTCTGAAGAAAATTATGTGGAAATTCCTGCCTAACTTATGGCTCAGCCATCCACATCAGGAGCTCAACAAGGGAACTTCTCTTGTTGATGAACCAGATGATGACATGCCTCCGGCTCAAGACGTGCCTCCTGCACGGTCTAATCCAAGTCCAAGTCTTAAGCCATCCAATGGGCCATGGTTTTCATTTGATGATGTTCCAAAATCAATATGGCTCCTCAGATTCCATGTGAGGTACGACGTTCTCACTTAAGTAGTAACATAAAATCCCCTACCAACTGATATATCAATAGATCATGGAACACCCATAACATACTGATACCAAGCCAGGATCCACTAACTCATAGAAAGTCAACTCACAGAGATCCAAAGAATGAGTACGGGGCATTGTTATACCAGAGCAATGACGAACAAATCGTCCTTAGGGCAAATAGCCCGCATGCTCGGGTTTCCAGCCAATATACCCAACACCACGGAGGAAATCATAGCACACATACCAACCCTTTTTCTTAGCCACTCCCGGACATCTCTTCGGGTGAACAGTGTGTCTTCTGACGGCTCTCTCAAGTGTTTAGTATAAGTGAAACAGCAATGGTATAAGAAGTATACCACTCTGGTACAACAGGCATAAGACTTTCTGATACACAAGATCCTACAAGAGGCGAGTGTAGAGCATACTTGTCACCAAGCCAGATAGAAAATGAAGTATTCAAGTCGATCTGTGATCCTTATTGGAAGAATAGAAAGAAGAAGATATTTAGCCACTCATATTTGGAAATCTCGATTAAGTTCTAAACGAGTTCTCTATTCAAAGGATGTTCAAAGGATATTCAAAGGATGTTCAAAGGATATTCAAAGGATATTCAAAGGATATTCAAAGGATAATTTACAATGAAGAGGAGCTCGCCATTTATAGACGGAACTCTTAAACTAAAGTGGGACAGGACCCCCACTATTACAACCACTAGATTAGGACACGTTACCTAACCTTGACAAAGTAAAGCAATAATGCAAACTAATAATACAACTTGATAATGACATGACAAAGACACTTAACCACTACTTTGAAAAAGTAAAGACAAGGACACAAAAGTCAAGCCTTGGATAAGGGCAAAGACTTTTACACAAGACTTTAATATGTAAAGACAAAGTACTGAAAGACTTTTATGGCATATAAGACAAATGCCATTATTAAAGGTGTCTGAGTCTGACCGATGTATCCGAATCGATGAAAAGCGGGTTGAGGCCATGGATAATCACCCAGCTTTGTCCGTCTGGTAGATCTGCCATTTCTGATGAGATAATTGTCATATCTCTGCTGTAGGATTAGGGCCTGATCTCCTTCAGAGTGGAGCCGGTGATTCCTGATTTCTTCTTTGAAGTAAAGATCTGGAGTTGATTGAACATCAGGAGATAAAGGACGTGAGTATTGTAGGAGGTGAACGCCATATTCTTGCCTAGAGCTTTTCTGAGAGACGGTTGTCCACATGGAATGAAAGGATTCATCATGATGGTGAATGATGGGATTTACAAGAGGTTCATCACCCCTGGTGGTGAGTTTTACTATCACAATGGTAGGATGCCGAATGTGATAGCCAGTTGTGAGTTCAAGAGTCAAAGGATCCCTAAAATAGAGTTTAACATTCGTCAACCATCGCCTTTACTATATCTCATGGGCGGATCAAGTTGGATCAAACAAGAGAGCCAATTGGGTATAGTTTACCAAATACCGAAAACATAATAAGTCTAGGGTGATGTCACGAATGACATGATGTCCCCTAACTCGAGTGTTCATCCACCATCGATAGTAGAAAGTGAAGCTTGAAAATGTTCGGTGCATCCGGTCCGGATTAGATGCGAACAAAATGGTCACGACATAACTCATTCGGGTTGGCTCAATTCTTGTATGGCCATTAAAGACCATAAACGCCATGTCAAGAGATGGTCGTTTGAACTTGGAACCATGTCAGGGTCGATAACCTTCGAAGATTAAATCTTGAGGCAATCTGAAGCCAAAAGACGAAAGCCATGAGACCGAAAAAGGAAGAGTCTCATCGGTTCCTCGACTCATTTTCGGCGAGGAGGATACGGTGAAGCGCCAAATGAGGAATTGGTTTTCCGAGGTGACGTCAATATTGTGCACGAACTCAGATTTATAGGCAGCATGGAATGCCCGGCGCTTTGATTCTCCGGGAAATGTTTGCCAATAATGGTGATTCGACCGCAGAGAGAATACGGCAATCACCGGATGGAAGTCTCGGTAGTGGATGTTGAGTCACCGTTTGAGGCCGGATACCGTTGTTCGCTCAAGACCCCATGGGCTGCTTTAGCATTGTTGACAACTTCGAAAGGTGGACCGAATGATGGAAAAAGTCTGAGATAGTTGACAATCCCGAGGAATTGTTGAATTTGCTGGTTTAGATAAGATTCGGAAAATGCATCAATTTTGTGCGATGGGGTCCAGACGATAATTACCATCTTGGATTATCATGCCAAGAAATTCAATGGACGCCCGCCCACCGTGACTTTTCTCGTATATCACGACCCACGTGATTCCACTATTGATGCGAATCGATCGGAAGTACACTCGCATGTGGTCAGAAAGCACTCAATGACAAAGCATGTCGGGTACTTTTGAATCTAGTATCCATAAGAGCCATTCTCGCCGTGACCGCAAGCCTTTACGACCACGGCTAAGATCATATTCTCCGGTGGAAAGGAAGTATAACCTTCACGCTTCCACGGTGATTAACTCTTCGAATTTCGCGGTTACATATCGCTCGCTGAGTTGCTTGCAAAGCACATCGGTCTAGTTTGAAGACCGTATATACTCTTTGCAGAAGGACGCCTAGTAACAAGAGAACGGACAGATCTAATTACGCACTGTAATGGTAGAGTTGGTAAGGACCGATAAGAGGAAGACTCAAAGATTTGCAGAGTGGAACATAGGAATATTCAACAAGGTTTTCTATTTTATCGATAGTGTTTTGTACAAGACCCGGGTAGGGATAAAGCGAGGATATTGAGATCAAGAGACCCCGCCTCTAAAGCTCGAGAGAACTCGAATCCACGAGTGTAAAGATATCTTTCTATTCTTCTTCGTGATCAAAACTGGACGATCTTACTCGTAAGATCTATCGATCATTGCCTCGTCTTGAGAAACTTTGCGAGCAGAAAGTTTTTCAACCGTGAGGAGTATGGACGGATTAAGATAGTGTTCTCAACCAAAGATCAATGAATCCTACGATGTTGATAGTTTGGCATATTTGCGGTGAAGGATACCGATTTGTATGGATGGTAGACCGTTGCTTAGAGGAACATGTCCGACATGCTCGATGCGATGGATTGCAACGCCTTCGTAGTCGAGCCGTAGTCGAATCGGGCTCTCTTCGCTTCTTCACCAACACGAAGACTGCTTTTCATCATAAGCATCCTGCTCGTAATACGTGGATTCAATATCATCATCCTGCAGAGAGGAGAGACTCTATTGACACGCCGCAGTAGTCCGCTGATTACCGGATCATAGGGCAAGATCTAGCAAAGTGCCCTTTCTTTGCGTATGAAACACCGAATCTTTCGCTGCCGATGCTTTCTTCCGAAAACCAGAGGTTGGTTTAGGCTTCAAGGACGGTGTCCCAAGAGTGTTTGTGCTAGGAACTTATGGAAATGGGATTTTTCAGTAGAACAAGTGTGTTCTTTCATCCTTGCATTTGATTGCAGACGAGGTGTTTTGCATGCACTCAAGGTTCCTTCTTTCCATAAAGTGTTTGAAAACTTTCCGCTCACAAAGTTTCTCAAGACAAGAGACAGCAATCTGATAGATCTTACCAAGAGTAAGATCATCCAAGTTTATCTGGTAGGAGTTCAGGTGTCTCTGAATATCTGGCAAAATCTCTGTAGGAAGAGACTGCACAAAAACATGCTTGAGGGAGTGATCATTAAAACCATTCAGCCTGTAGTACAAGGCTGTCATGGATGTTGTCATGGATGTTGTCGCGAAGTGATGCCGAGTCATCTCGCTGAGCCGCCGGACACCGTTGTCCGCTTCAGACCGCCGGGCCGCTTTTAAAGCATTGCTGACAACTTCGAGGCGGACCGTGAATGTGAGGAAAAAGTCTCGAGATAGTTGACAATCCCAGAAATTGTTGAATTTGCTTGCGGTTTAGATAAGTATCTGGGAAATGCATCAATTCTTGTGCGATGTGGGGTCCAGGACTGTAATTACCATCTTGGATTATCATGCCAAGGAATTCAATGGATGTCTGGCCCACTTGTGACTTTTTCTCAGATATCATGACTCCATGTGATTCCACTATTGACAGGAACTGATCGAGGAGTCTCTGGTGTGAATCATGATCCTTGGAAAACAACAAAATATCATCAATGTAGATAAGTATCGAGGATAGTTGGAAAATCTTGACCATAGCCTTTTGAAAAAGTGATGGTGCTACTTTCAAGCCAAAGGGCATCACCGTCTAATCGATAGTGGGCATTTGGAATACGTAAGGTCGCTTTTGGGTCGATCATCGTGATGAATACCAATCGCCAAAAATCCCGACTTCAAATCAAACTTTGAGAACACCTTTGCACCTCAAGATGAATGAACAGGACAATCTTCGCAGCGGAACTTATCATCTTCGAGAAAACCATTGAGGTTGATAGTCAATGACTAGTCTTTTCTTACCCCGAACAATTTCGTAACGCTTCTCAACATAGAATGCTTGACAAGCCCATCTCGTAATGTGTGGGCTCGATTGCTCTCACCATGAGCTGGCATTCAGTGCAAGTTTCAGATTGAGGCGTCATGCCCGGATGTGTAGCCTTTGTAGGGTTCACATCTTCATTAAGCTTGAAAGGAAGCTTAACAAAGAACTGAGGGTTTTTCCACAAAGGAAAGGGGTGAAAGAACTGCCGATGATTTTCGTGACAAAACCAGAACTTTGTTTGAAAGACTCATAGGGTGAGGAAACATCGAAATCGAGTATATCCTCGGTATCGATATAAGGTAGAAATTGTTGCTTGTACACGATACCTTTGGCGGAGACATTCAATTTGTGGATAAGTTGTAGAACATCAAAACCTATGAGGAGGTCCTTATCATTGAGGGAAGAACCTATGACATTAATCCAGAGAACACAATCTGGAAAGAACTGGATACCAACGGGTTTCTTGGTAAGCAAGTCTGTATTAAAATATTCACCATTAGCTTTCAAGAAGGGTATGGTGTTTCCAAAACTCGTGAGGAGTATGGACGGATTAAGCATAGTGTGTTCAACCAAGATCAATGAATCCTACGGTGATAGGTTTGGCATATTTGGTGGGAAGGATCGATTTGTATGGATGGTAGAGACCGTTGCTTAGGAGGAACATGTCTCACATGCCTGATCTGATGGATTGCAACGCCTTCGAGTCGAGCAGTCGAATCGAAGGCTCTCTGCTTCGTTTCTTCACCAGAATGAAGACATCGCTTCTTCATCATAAGCATCCTGCTCGATCTGATTCAATATCATCATCCTCAGAGAGAGGAGAGACTTTGTTGACATGCTGCAGTAGTCTGGCTGATTTTGCTGGGTTGTTAGGGCAAGATCTAGCAAAGTGCCCTTTCTTTTTGCAGATGAAACACCTGGAATCTTTCTGTTGCCGGGTGTTGACAGTTTTCTTCCTGAAAAACCGGTAGGTTGGTTTAGGCTTTGAGGGACGGTGATTATGCGGAAGAGTGTTTAGGTTTAGGGAATTTATGGAAATGGGATTTTTTCTTGGTAGAACAAGTGCAGGTTCTTTCATCCTTGCATTTGATTGCAAGATGAGGTGTTTTGCATGCACTCTTGAAGGGTTCCTTCTTTTCCATAAAGTGTTTGAAAAACTTTCTCTGCTCATGAAGTTTCTCGAGACGAGGCAATGATCGATAGATCTTACCAGAGTAAGATCATCAGGAGTTATCTGGTAGGAGTTCGGTGTCTGAATATCAGCAAAATCTCTGTAGGAAGAGGCGCACAAAAACATGCTTGAGGGGTGATCATTAAAACCATTCAGCTGTAGTACAAGGCATCATCCTTTTGTAGTGCTTATCGAGATCTACGATGCTGCGATGAGCAACCGTCGATGAAAATCTCGTCTAGCGATTCATGCTGGGTTTGGTTTTCCCAGCGGTTGTACTGATCTCTAAGACTTGTGAGTGCGGTTGCACGGAATAGCTGGGTACTGTATTCACGATGCCTTGGGAACCAATCACGGAGAGATCCACAGAATCTTGGCGAAATTCTTTAATAACATGATAACTATCGGCTCGGGTTTTGCCATCGAAGATCAAGCCAAGCGTGAGTTCTTGGAATCTATGGAACCATTTGGCTTTAGGAACATCATCAAATGTAAACCATGGTCCATTAGATGGTTTGGAACTTGGATTAGATTTGTCTTGTAGGTAGCATCGTGAGCTGGCGGTATCGCATCTCTTGAGCTCATCTTCGTGAGGGGTTCCTTTGGGATGAAAATCCTCGGGAATTGGAGGATCGTTGGATGTGGATGGTTGTGCCATATAAACATTAGAAACTTCCACATAATTTTCCTCGGAATACATTGTAGAAGATCGATTACATTGGAGAAGAAGACTCAAGATAGATTAAATCTGAATCGAGGAATCAACATCTTCTTACGGAACTATAAGACCAGTAGAGCGATGCATGGGCTCTTTATCTTTGGGTGGTCCGATAGGTTCGAGGATAAATTCTTGAAATGTCGGTATTTCTTTGAGGAGAAGGAGTAAAGCTGTCTCAGTAGGGTGGTGTGTGTTGTTCGGCGTAGGTTGGTGTTTGTGGTGGTGGAGGTCGTTGCACAAGGCTGGTTGAGGTCTAGGCATGGAGTGCAGCCTCGTAGGAGAGGGCCTTGAAGGAGTAGGTTGAACATACGACCTTGAGGAGTGTTTGTACATGTTTGGAGAAACACCAAGGAATCAGTGTAACTCTTGGGTCTTTTGACTTAGAGGAGGAGGCTGTTGATAATATGGCTGGTAGGTGTCAAAGTATGGTGTAGGAACAGGTAAAGGTTTAGTTTGACTACCAAACAAGGACGGTTGATGACCTTGTTTCTCAGCTTCAATTCTTTCAAGCTCTGCTTGTCGATCTCGAACTTCCTTTTGGGTGAATTTTGGACCCAAATAATTGCAGTCAATCATGGTACGGAGCTCTATGTCCAGTCTAGCAATTCTGTCTTGAAGGTTGTGGTACAATTGATCCATTCTTGCAGAAATGGCATCAACCTTCTTGTGAGTTGTCTGGACTTGTGCTTGAACATTCTCCATCCTGGTGTCAAGAGATTCCAGGATTACATTCAGGCTCACGGCATTACGGGTTTGCCGGTTAAGCACTTCTTTCGTCTTCTTTGGTTCCTGTTGTCGGAGGAGAGCGAGTTGGACATATGGTTTGGAAACCACTTTGGATTGTGGATCTGTTTGTTTTCCCGAGGAAGGGCCGACTTTGGTAAGAACTAGATCGATCATATAACGAGTTGGAGCAGAGGTTTGAGGCGAAGTTGGTTGTTGACTTGCTCTGAGGTTTGAGTATTGAGACTTGGGAGGATAGGACAACGGGGTTGTAGTCTCGGTGGAGTAAAATCGGTTCTCGTCGATGAAGGATCGGTGGAAGTGCAAGAACCTCGCCTGTAATCTTCTTTTTACTCTGCTGCGGGACGACTAGGTAGTCGTCGTTATCAGTCATCATCATCACGGCATGGACGGTAGGGATCACACATGTGAGCACAGGAACATCCCATGAAATGGCCTTGCACTTTACTAGGGTACAGGATAGCCGTTAACGGTGGCTGTGGATGGGAAGCTTTTCTTGTCTTTGTCTGAGCAGATATCATAGCGATGTATGAAAAAAGTTGGAGGTTGACTTTCGAGGGGGTTGGAAGGTCATCCAGACGATGCCGTCAGCCTTTTTTCAAATCGGGCTTGAGTCGGATTGGTTGGGAATTACGATGGAATTTCTCATAGTTGGAAACCATTCAGTGACATCAACTTGAGAAGTTCGGCTTTTTGGATCTGTTTGGGGATTTGGACAATGGTTGGTATGGTTTCATTGTCGGCTAAGATCATGAGGGTATCTGTGGAGGTGTGAGGAGTTGGAAGATCAAGAGCATGGTTTTGAAGTCTATAAACCAGCTGGTGATGTAAAGTAGCCATTTTTGAGGTGACCACTTGCTCAGCACCTTGGATCTGGATTTGGACTTTCAAGGTTTTTGAAAGGTTCGGATCTTCAAGGGATAGGTTGAAGTTTGGGTAAAAGGTGAGAAGTACACTGCCTGCATGTAGGGTTGTAAACGATGCAATGACATGTTGGTACTCTTTGAATCTAGTATCCATAAGAGCCATTCTCGCCGTGGCCGTGAGCCTTTCGACCGTGAGCGTTAAGATCATACGTACTCCTCAGGGTGGAGGTGAGTATAACCTTCCGTTTCGGTTGGTGATTAACTCTTCTGGAATTTCAAGGGTTACATACTGCTCTGCTTGAGTTGCTTGCAAAGCACACTGGTCTAGTTTGGAAGACTGTACATACTCTTTAGGAGAAGGACGTCTAGTAGTAACAAGAGAACGGATAGATCTAATTACAGAATTAGAACGGTGGTAGAGTTGGTAAGGACTAATAAGAGGTAAGGAAGACTTAGAGATTTGTACAGAGTCTGGAACATAGGAATATTCAACAAGGTTTTCTATTTTATTGGATAGGTGTTTTGTACAAGACCTGGGTAGGGATAAAGGTGAGGATATGGAGACTGAAGAGACCCCGGTCTCTAAAGCTTGAGAGTTTGAACTCGAATCCATGAGTGTAAAGATATCTTTCTATTCTTCTTCTTCAGATCACAAATCTTCTATCATATACCACTCTTCGAGAGGCGGGTAACTCATTGTAAGCCGATCGAACAAATCGTTGGGCTCGATACCAAGCGAGATTGGTATCAAAACTTCCTAAATCGTTAGGCTCGTGCAGTGATTGGTATCAAAACTTCCTAAATCAATATGGCTCACGATACCAGGCGAGGTATCAATAGATCATGGAACACCCATAACATTGTCACGATACAAGCCGGGATCCACTAACTCATGAAAGTCGGTCGGAACTCACCGCGAGATCCGGTAGATGCAGGGCATTGTTATACGAGCAATGACGAACAAATAAATCCTTAGGGCAATAGCCGCATGCTCGGGTTTCCAGCCAATATACCCAACACCACGGAGGAAATCATAGCACACATACCAACCCTTTTTCTTAGCCACTCCCGGGCATCTCTTCGGGTGAACAGTGTGTCTTCTGACGGCTCTCTCAGGTGTTTAGTATAAGTGAAACAACAATGGTATAAGAAGTATACCACTCTGGTACAACAGGCATAAGACTTTCTGATACACAAGATCCTACAAGAGGCGAGTGTAGAGCATACTTGTCACCAAGCCAGATAGAAAATGAAGTATTCAAGTCGATCTGTGATCCTTATTGGAAGAATAGAAAGAAGAAGATATTGATACCAAACTCAGAGCCATATTGATTTGTGAAGTTTTGATACCAAACTCAGTTGGTATCAGAGCCTAACGATTTGTTCGATTGGCTTACAGCGAGTTACCTGCCCCTCTTGAAGAGAGTGGTATATGATAGAAGATTTGTGATCTGAAGAAGAAGAATAGAAAGATATCTTTACACTCATGGATTCGAGTTCAAACTCTCAAGCTTTAGAGACTGGGGTCTCCTCAGTCTCCATATCCTCACCTTTATCCCTACCCAGGTCTTGTACAAAACACCTATCCAATAAAATAGAAAACCTTGTTGAATATTCCTATGTTCCAGACTCTGTACAAATCTCTGAGTCTTCCTTACCCAAAAATAATCACTTTTAAGGAAATGATGAAGTAAATAATTGTAGAGTCTAGAGGTTACTAAGATATCCTAGAATGGAAGTGTGTTTAGAAGCGGGACGCGTTCAGCACCCAAGGTGGGATGCACTTAGCAACAGGGTTGCACTTAGAAATCGGGCCACCCATATAACTAACCAACCGTGGTGCGCTTAGTAATCTTCCCACCAAGGCTCATAATCTAGAATTCTCTACAATTACCCATGGGCTAGAGTTTTCTAGAATTAAGTATTTAAGTCCCCATGATATTTGTACAAGTGGCATGGAATTCTCTAGACTCCCCATGGCCACCCCTATAAATATGGGTGGGCACTCTTCATTTGTGCAATCACCCACCACACCCCACAAGCACACACACACACAACACATTTAGCACACAAGCACATAAGCTCTCTTGCCAAAACATCCAAGGGTAGAGAAAGTAATCAAACTAGGAGGATTAGAGAATTCAAGATACTAAGGTAAGTAACACTCCCACTGCAATGTAAGGACTAGTTCCTTTTATGTTAGATTTAGTTTTAAATCCTTAGCTTTATGATAATTACTAAGACGCGATTATTTATTATTATTCATTCTTATATCGCATTATTATTTATCCTCATGTGATGAAATTACTTTAATTGTTGGTTATGTGATTTAATTGTTGGTTACGTGATGATATTACTTTACATATGTTTATATGGTTGGCTATGCCGCCTTTGTGATAATATTCCTTGCTTTACCCTTATATGGCCGGCTATGCCGCCTACATGATAATAATGCCTTAATTACATTCATATGGTCGGCTATGCCGCCTACGTGCTGATGATGGATATTCCCTTAGGGCTAATATGGCCGGCTATGCCGCCTAATCATGATGTTCTTGTTTAATCATGCTATGGTCGGCTCTGCCGCCTATAATGTAATACGTTCTTGATTAATTCTCGTATGGTCGGCACTGCCGCCTAAATTAAAGATTGTTGACTTTGGATAGTTTGTGTGATAGCTCGAATGTACGTTTAGAAGCTTTACATGCAATATGCATTTCGTCATGCATTTTATAGAAGAGGTATTATAAGTTTGCCAAATGGGTTTGTTGCACTTCGAGGTGGCAAAGTCTTCTAAGGAGGGCATGATGAGAACTATCAAGAGAATACCATTAAAGCTTCAAGTGACCCTTTGCACATTCATGAAGGCCCAATTACAAGAGCTAGAGCCAAAAAGATGCAAGCTGCTTTAAATGGATTAATTGAGAAAATATGGATTGAAACTGCAATTCAAGATGCAAGACATCATGAATTGGGCTTGAAGAGAAGTCAAGGCATTGTGGGCATTATGGGTAATTATCAGGGACCTCCCCTGAAGTTTAGCGTATTAACACATAGAGAGAATGTATTCGCGTAATTACAAGCACCTCCCCTACCGTTAGTATCTAAATACGTATGGTATCAGTATGTAAGGGTAAATGTGTAAAATTACCCTTTAAAATTCAAAAGAATTCAAAAGCGAAGCACATTGTCTGAGAAAAATGATAAGTTTACTCTATTAACCAGTGCTCTGCAATAACCACCGGACCAAAGCGAACAAAAATTTTCACAAAATGGATATTGCACTTAGCTTTCTCTTTGAAAAAAACAACACCCAACACCATCTCTTTCACATAAACAACACCCAATACCATGTTCATCTTTATGTAGCTGTGAAGAACCAACTTCATTTGCCTGAAGCTTTATCCTCTTTAAAAAGCATTTTAGCACAAGCAGTGAACGAGATGAGGTCTGGTGGCGCGCCAAGTGCACAGCGAAGTGAGTACCGGCGATGAACGGCTTCAATCGCGACTGGAATTGGTGCGGAAAAGAGGTAATCCTCATTTATTACAATTCAAAACTGTAAATCAGCTGCAATAGATGATTCTGTTGATCTGCGTTAATTAAAAAGAAAATGGGTTCTTCTCTTTTTTTTGAAATTTTTTTAATGCATGTTGCTTTCAACAGCTATGGCTTCTAAATTTGCTTCTTTTTAAGCTAACAGAGCATGAAATGGGTTCTCTGTATTTGTATTTTTTTTTTATGCATGTTTATTTAAGCACAAGTAATATCCATATTTCCTTCATCTTCAAGCGAGAGAAGTAGAACATGTTAGAAGCGCGGATTATGCGGGGAAATTTTGGCGTAAGCTTCTCGTCTTTTGTTCAATTAAAATAAACTCAATCTCACATGCCAAGATAGAGAGAGTCATTAACCAAACTCGAAAACCCCTTCTTCTCCCTCATTTCCGTATAATAGTTATGCAAACGTACACACCTAAATCAAGTGAGCAGAATTTCTTGCAGAAGGGGCATTTTTGGGAATTAAACTGTACTGCATGAGGTCGAATTAATTTTCTACCCATACATCATTGGAAAGATATTTCTGTTAGCTTTCCAATGAATTTTACTAATCTAAATTTGGAGTTTTCTACAGTAAGTTATTATCAGTAAAGTGCAGGCTGTTCAGTTTTGTGTCAAGAATTTCTGTGCAGAAGGGGCATCTTTGGGAATTAAACTGTACTGCATGAGGTCGAATTAATTTTCGAGCCATACATCATTGGAAAGATATTTCTGTTAGATTTCCAATTAATTTTGTTAATCTAAATTTCGTGCTTTCTACAGTAAGTTATGACTAGTTAAGTACAGACTGTTCAGTTTTGAGTCAAGAATTTCTGTGCAGAAGGGCATCTTTGGGAATTAAACTGTACTGCATGAGGTAGAATTAATTTTCAAGCCATACATCATTGGAAAGATATTTCTGTTAGCTTTCCAATAAATTTTACGAATCTAAATTTTGAGCTTTCTACAGTAAGTTATGATCAGTTAAGTGCAAGCTGTTCAGTTTTGAGCTAACAAGAATATTTCTGGACTTAAGATTTTTTTTAATGCTCTTTGTTGTGTTTTAAGCATACAAATCTTTTAATGCTCTTTGCTGTCAGATTCAGATTGTAGCATAGTTAGCTAATGCTGCAATCTTTGATATATTATGGCATCTTTATATTGCTTAAAATTAAATAGTTGGTGGCATTTAAACCTAAGTATTATATTTTTTGACAATGTATTAGTGTTGTGATCATTATTTTAAAGAAATAGGCAACTGGTTAGATGTTTATATTAATCATTTATGGAAACTAACACTTTGCTTTTTAAAATGGAAGTCTATACTCCAGCACACTTTCTTAATCAACAATGAGTAATAAGCATAATAGACATAGAATACAATAGTCAATCAAACAAAGATTTAAGCAATATTCGAAAAGGAAATAGAATTCTGGATGTTCATGTCCAAGTATGTAGTAATTTTTTTTTTCAATCAACTAGTAATGGTTTGCTAATACGTTTCAATGCCAAGTCAAACATCCAACTTTATTCAATTTATGCAGAATTTAGAGTGCTAGTAGCCTCTAATTATGAACTCAAATTAACTACTGATGTCATCAGTATAAGATAAAATGTTTTTCTTATCATGAAATGATTTTATTAGATAGTGTATTTTCTCTTTACACTTTCATATAATAGATTTTTATTTGTTAATGGCTTCCTGTTATTTGCTTACTATGTGCTATTATTTATAACTTGCAGCCATGTTTACATGGAGATAGGGGCTGTGGTAGCTGGTGAAAAAATTAATGTAACAACAGTAATTCCAGAGCAATAC
This sequence comes from Citropsis articulata, assembly GCA_030449925.1. Lineage (NCBI taxonomy): Eukaryota > Viridiplantae > Streptophyta > Magnoliopsida > Sapindales > Rutaceae > Citropsis > Citropsis articulata. The sequence continues at coordinate 1,612,612 of JASUUH010000128.1, read as the reverse complement.
ACCTTAAATAAGTTGTGGCAAGATGTGAAGGATATTTGTTTTGATAAACCTATAAGGCATGCTAATGAAGTCAGAGTTGATGTCATGTTGCCATGGGAGACAACTAATATGCATCTGAAAACTGATTCTGACCTGCAAGATGCATTCAGCAAGCTGAAGAAGATGAGTTACTCTTGGGCCATGTTCATTATTAGAACGGAGTTAGATGCAGTAACAATTTTACGGGAGAAGACTGATAATGAAGAGACTCCACCTAACCAGTTCCTTATTTCACAAGATACTGAGCTAGATTGGTTTGAGTTGACTGGGGTAAATGAGTTTGCTTTGCCGGATTTAAATACTGAAGTCATTGCTGGTGCTGGATGTTCAAATTCTACTGCTGTAGTTATTGAAAGTGATAAAGAGAATGACAACACAGTTGGCGAGTCTATTAATGCCGGTAATAATGTGGATGTTCCTGATCAAGACAATAACACGAATGATTTGGAATCTGATATGAGTCAAGATGAGTTGAAATTTGACAATGAAGATGAGTGGGATGCTAGATTAGATGGTTGTGAATCTGGTGATGACAGTGGGCCATCTTCAGATGATGAAAATGAAAATGTTCAGATTGCTGCCAGTAGATATGAGGCAAATTCGGGTGGCTTTGAGTTCACCGCTGATGGTGGTGACATTGTGCTTAAGGTCGGACAATTATTCAAGACAGTTGATGAGTTTCGAAATGTTGTTAAACTCTTCGCAATAAAGAATGGTTTCAAACTTAAAAGGGTGAAGAATGAGAAGAGTAGGGTGACATTGAAGTGTTTGGCTCTAGGATGCACTTGGAGAATACATGCGAGTCCAAATTGGAACAAGAAACATTTTCAGATTAAGACTCATATGCCTGAACATACCTGTGAAAGAAACAATGAGAACTATGAAGCAACTTCTACATGGATGGCAGCCACATTCCTACATTTGTTCAGAGGCAACACACAACTATCTATTGATGTGCTGGGGTCAGGATTGTTCAGAAATTATGGGATAAAATGCTATCAGAGATTGTACAGAGCAAAGAACAAAGCCTTGGAGTTGCTCGGTCAAGACCACAAGGCTAGTTTTACTAAGCTATTCAGGTACATGCATGCAATGCAATCTTATCCTCAAATCCTGGTTCGACAGTATCATTAGAAAAGGATTGGCTTGGTGGTGGGGTGAATCCTCACTTTAAAATTTTTTTTGTGTTCTTTGATGCATGTAGAAGGGGATTTTTTAAAGGTTGTAGGCAGTTCATAGGTGTAGATGGCTGTCATTTAAAGGGTCTGTACAAAGGTGTTTTACTGTCAGCTGTTAGCATAGATGCCAACTATGGCATATATCCACTGGCCATGTGTGTGGTTGAAACTGAAAACACTGAATCTTGGGTTTATTTTATGGAGAAACTATATGATCAGATAGGTTGTAATGATGGTGAGGGTTTGTGCTTCATGAGCGACAGACAAAAGGGTATATTAAATGCACTTGATAGGGTTTTTCCTAGAGCTATGCGAAGGTACTGTTGTAGACATATATACGCAAACTTTAAGTTGAAATTTCCAGGAATCTTGCTTAGAAAGGAATTTTGGGCAGCATGTAGAAGTGGAAACCAAGTAGAGTTCAACAACCATATGGCTGAAATTAATAGCATCAGCCCTGCTGCTCATAGGTGGCTGTTACAAATTCCTGTGACATGTTGGGCCAAACATTGTTTCCCCACTCAAACCAAGTGCTCACATGTCACAAATAATATGACCGAGTCCTTCAATAATTGGATAGGTAGTGTCAGAGGCATGCCAATAGTAAGAATGTTGGAGGAGATTAGGAGAAAAATTATGATTCTTATACATAAAAGACATGAGCTAGGTAACACTTGGCATGATGAACTGCCACCACTTGTTAGGAAGAAAGTGATGGGTGTAAGGGTTCAATCTAGATCATTATCTGTTATATTTGGGCACAATAAATCATTTGAAGTCATGGAAGATGTCTCTAAGAGGTGTGTTGTGGATTTAGGCAGCAAGCATTGTGATTGTGGGGAGTGGGCTATTTCAGGCTTGCCTTGCAAGCATGCTATCTGCTGCATTGATGCAATGAGATATAATGTGAATAAATTTATCCATCCACTCTTGAAAAAAAATGCATTCATGAAGACCTATCAGCACAAGCTACATCCAGTGCCAGATGAAAGCCGATGGCCATTACTCTTGCATGATAATTTGCTGCCACCGAATGTGACAAGAGCTGCTGGCAAGCCCCAAACTAAAAGAAAAAGAGAGGATGGTGAAAGACAGCCATTTAAGAGGAGTTCAAGTGTTAGATGTTCTAACTGTGATGAGTGGGGCCATAATGTAAGAAGCTGCAAATCTGTTATCAAAGGTGGAAAACACAGAAAATTTATGAAGAAGAAATTTTATCAGGTCTTAATTACTTGCTTTTGTTACAATTTTTTCATTGCTTTCTTCAATCTTAGGATGTTTTGATGAAAAATTAATGTATAATCTAATTATTTATGTGTAGGATCAAGTTGTCATTAACACTCAAAATAGTGTCCATGAAAGTGGTAAGCATTTCATGTCTCGTTTATTTTTCCAATTAATATATATGCACAAGTTTGAATACACTAATAATTTGTTTTACTCTCAAGCTGTAATTTCATTGCTTAGTTCTTTTTTTTTTTTATCATTAAGGACAACTTACTCAAGAATGAGCACTGCCAAGTTACGCATCCAGCAGCATTAGAAACACCATTTTGTCATTCTGAAGTGAAGATATCAGCAGAATCCCTTCTAACTACTTTTTTTGAGGGATTAGATGATACACCACCTTCGACTGTAAGCATTGTTATGAAGAAGTTGCCGTATCATCTTTTTGTCACTCAGTTGTAGATATAGGTTTGAGTTTTTGCACATTTTGTATTGTGTGGTATATAACACAATTGTTGATCACGCTATGTATACTTTGGTTTGGTCCTGTCATAATACTGTAATTGCTGACTTGCCACTGTAAGTTTAAATATTGGCTGCTGGTATTTGTATTGGCTAATAGGAATTCAGCCGTTAATGACATGTCACACTTTATTGTTGCTGGAATGCATATGAATTTATAATTTATAGTCAGAAATAATGTTTATGTAGTTTTATTACTTGGTTCTTTATTGATTTTAGTTGATATCCCTATTTAATTACTTAGTTCCTAATTAGAAACTGACAGTTACTGTGTGTGGTTGTTGTGCTTGAGACTGTCACTTCAATAGACAGAATTTGCTCTGTTTGTGCTTGATATTACAAAGTGAGACTTGCTGTATGTGTTTATTGTGGTTGATACTGTCAGTCTGAGCATCCATTTGTATTGTATTTTTACTTCTGCTCAGGGATTTACTGGTTGTCCTGTGTGATGAGAGTTGTTGTGTGTGCCTGATAGTGTCAGATTTAACAAAAGCTTGTCGTGTGCTTGAAACTATTGTTATAGATTGTTGTAATTATGTTTACAGACTGATATTTTTATTTACAGACTGATATTTTGAGCAATATCTTCAACTGTGTTTGAGATTGTAATTAGGGATTATTGTTACTGTGTGTGCTTGCTGAATTATTGTTACTGTGTGTACTTGCTGAATTGTGATATTAGTGCTCTTAAAATGTAGTACAACATGTGTTTTAATTGATTCTTAAGCTTAATTAGTTTCAAATATAAAGTGAAAAATTTTTGACATAGAAAGATTTCGAAATTTAGCAAAGGGACGTATTGGTATCTTCCTAGTTTTGAACTGGGAATATGCATTACGATGTTTGAACTTAAACCAAAAAAAAAAAAAGCAGATGGGTAATATGGTCATTTTTTTGATTTTGTGATTCAGCACATTTTATTACCAATCGGTTCTAAAGCTCTTATTTTATAACTTATTATTTTGGCGGGAAGGGTACTTTTTTAATTTCAATCTACTGTGATCAAACTAGCTGAATCTTAACGGCGGGGAGGTGTTTGTAATTACGAATACATTCTCTATGTGTGTCGCTAAACCTCATGGGAGGTCCCTGATAATTACCCTGGGCATTATTCAAGCTATTGGGCAGCCAAATATACAATTCGGATCAAATGCAGAAAGGTCAAATTCGGAATAAAACTGGTATTGATTGATCTGGAATTAATGTGCAAGCTATATACCGTTGGAAAGATAATTAAGTTAGTTTTCCAAAGAATTTTACAGAGTTAGATTTCGAGTTCTCTAGAAGGAGTTATGACCAATTCATTACAGCATGTTCAGACTTGGGATTTTTAAACGACTCCTTTGTTTTTTTCAACTTCATTTGTTGTTTTTCAATGTGTAAGGTAAGTATACCATCAATTATGGTGGGCTAGCATTAATTATGGTAGGCTAACATTAAGTTTGCCAATGATAGCATTAATCATGGTGGGCTAGTGAAGACTTTTGAAGCATGCTTTGACAAACTTATACTTGGAGGGTTGTTCCAATGTTTTCATTTGTATTTTTCGGATTTTGGGTCTCTATTGGTCTATTTAAACTCAGCAACCTTGCTATGTAAGACATTTTAGAGATTAATGTTATTTGAAATTGAAAGAATTATTCTTTCTTTGGTTCTTTTTTAGAACTAGTGAACTTATCAAGAATTTGCATTCTTGTGGCGTTCCAAATCTAGACTTATCACTCACCTTCTCATCTAAATCTTGAGTGTGGCGTCAATATCATTCTCCATACCTTTGGTTCATGTTTTCTTAAGCATTGGGTCAAGGTTTTGTTTGTCTTAAATCTGTTTAGAACTTTCTTGGGAATTTGAAACTTCAAATTAAGTGTGAGTGTCAAAGTTTCAATGTGGAATTCACATCAGGGCAAGCCCTCCAAGTTAAGAGAAAGGTAGTCTTTTGGGGACGGCGATACGTAACGCCCAAAAGACCAACTAGTAAAGCCCAAGGGCATGAGAGTAAAAAGAGAAAAAGGGTGCTAGCCTCGTAGTATAACATACCCAGGGCCCTAATAAAGTTAGTCTTAATCCACATGCATAATCATTCCTTGCATGCATCTAAGTGTTATCTTACTGAGCATTAGCTCACGTAGTCTTTACATTGCAGACATCATCGAGTAGGGATTAGAGAAGCCAAGTCCCAACCGAGTCGAAGTGGATATGGGCATCGCAGACCTTGGGATTTTCGATGGGCTTGAGAAAGAATCTTTCCAAACATATATCCCTGTCTATTTTGTAACTATGGAGTCTTTTGATATATACATAGTAAAGGAAATTTAAACTTTATAATCAAGTTTCTATGTAATAAAGTTTTAAGTTATATTTTTATAAAATGTTTTTAAAACTAAGGAAAATTTCTAAGTAAATTATCTTACAAAAACGTAGGATGTTACATTCCAAGAAATGGTTGCTTGGATCGATGTTCAATTGCTTAGACCTGGAGCAACCTCTTATGATGTTCTTAAAGAATTCTGCTCTCGGTTCTTAGGCTCTCTTCGTGATTGGTTTGTAAGTCTTCAAGAGTACAGACAGCTACAGCTGTATCAAGCACCAATCCTTCAAGTTCTAGAGCTCATCTATGATCATTTCTAGGGCGATCTTAATCTAGCAAAAGAATCTGCTAGAAAAGAGTTTCATCAGATGAAGTGCTATTCATTAAAGATTAAAGATCTGATACGTACTATAGACGTATGTCCGCCCTGTATTACAAGCTCAATGGTTTCAATGATAGCTCTCTCAAGCATGTCTTTATACAGTCTTTTCCCAAAGAGATTCTTCAAGAACTTCAGAGACAGTTCCATGCTCTTCAGATAAACATTGGTGATCTTTCTCCGGGAAAGATTTACCAGATTACGGTCTCTTGCCTTGAAAAGCTCTGTGAAAAAAAAAAGTATTTCAGAGATCTCATGTAACAAAAGGAATCTTTCAAGAGTGCATGCAAAAGCCTCATCTTGCAATCAAATGCAAAGATGAAAGAATCTGCACTTGTCCTACAAGGAAAAATCCTATTTCTGATGCACCCTCTTCTTATGAGTCCTTAAAATCCAAATTCCTACAGTATTGTCCGAAAATCATGTTCAGTTTTCTCATCCTTTTCCTCTGTGGAAAAATCCTCAGTTCTTTGTTAAGCTACCCTTCAAGCTTAACGAAGATGTCAACCCTACAAAAGCCACACATTCGGGTATGACACCTCGGATCTCAAACTTGCTCAAATGTCGACTTAGCCTGGCACAAGGCCTTGTTCAGCTCACTCATTTTGAATGGGCTTGTCAAGCTTTTTATAATAAGAAATGTTCTGAAATTGTTCGGGGTAAGAAATGCCTCGTCATTGATTATCAACCTCTCAACTGTTGTTAAGGATGCTCAAGAAATCACCATGGGGACTGAGACAACAACTATCCAATTAAGCAGCGGATGACTCGGCCCTGAGAATCTCATCCACAAGACAACACATCCTATAGACAGATGCCATGAGTACTGGGGAGCAGTACTCTTAGAGCACATTGATGGAAAAGATTTCTATTGTGTTCATGCGCAAAGATGTTGAAAAGCATTATCATGTGATCTACAAAGAAATCTTGGCATCAAGTATGGCATCCAAAAGTTCGAATTCCATCTCATAGGGCACAACTTTATTGTCAGATTGGATAACTCTTCTTTCCCTAAGATTATGGAATTTAAAAATAAGGTGCTACCAGACAAGCATCTTCTTCGCCTTAAAACCTGGTTCTCCTGGTATAATTTTTCAGTTCAACATATCAAAGGCAACAAAAACCTTGTCCCTGATCTTCTTTCCAGGCCATCTAAAAAACCCTCTCTCATACATACATTTCGTTCCATTCCTGTAATAGCCATGGTAAACTCCTTTTGACCATGCCCTCACTCAAAAGTCATTCCCTCTCAATATGACTTTCACCTCTCTCCATCAAATCCAAGACTTTGCTCGTAAGTTCTTTATTAGGTTCTTTATGAATGTCTATACTAGAAGTCTAGAACCCATGCTCCTCCCTAGCATGCATCCAGATCATCTTTTCCTCACAGGATTAGTGATTATGCCAAACAGAGACATTATCGAAGATGAGCATTGGCACATTTGGTGTCTTACAGTGCTATATGCGACAAAAATGGTTTTTCTTGTTCTTCCTCTTCTAGACAGGCTTAACAGTCCATCTTGCTTAACAAATCTCACTTGGACACTCTTCCTGTGGTTTTCACCACTTCCTTGGTGGCACAGAAAGCTTCAACAAATTGATCAGACACACCATCTCAGAGCTCTCCTAGATCAAGAAGAAAAACAGTTCACCTCTATTTTTATCATCCACTGTCCTTACTTCCAACATCCTCAGACTAATGATTTTTTGACACAGGACTAAGCATATGAATGGAACACCGTCCCTCATATTGTCTGCCTTGAACAAGACTTCGAAATCAAGGTCTCCTTGAAAAAATTCCTGATGGGGCTTAATCATGTCCCTCCTAATCAACCCACTATCCTCCATACATCTCTTGGACCAAAACATGATATGTTTATGGTACTTACACCCTCCTTATATTCTCAACCAACCAGCAGAGGAATCATCCTTAAGGAAGAAAAGCCAGATTACACTGACTATCTCTTCCAAGAATCTCAGGACCCATACAAAGATTTCACTCCCATATCTTCTCAATATGATCTAAGATCTTCCTCCACTCCCTGTCCACCAGATCCTTATCCACCTTTTTCAACACAACCAGAATTTCCTCCAGACTTTTGAAAGAAAAAACTTGAAAAATGGGATCCTATGACCATGACTCATCCACCTCGATTTCATCCACCTCTTTAATAAAGTAGTTCATCTTATATGCTTTATTAAAGTTCTTTGTCTCTTATGGTCATAAAGTAGTTTGTCTTTTGTACTTTAATAAAGTAGTTTGCTTTATTAAAGTTGTTTGACTTTTATGGTTTACTTTTTAAAAGTTGTTCATCTTGTTATTACAGTGTGCTTTGACTTTACTTTATTAAAGATAGTGGACGTGTCCTATCTTTGGCTTTAATGTTAGTGAGGGTCCTATCCCACTTTAGGTGAAGCTTTCGTCTTTAAAAGGCGAACTTCTCCTTTTTGTAAGATATCTCAATTTTGGGAATAAAAGAAGCTTGTTGTTATCAACATGAGTGGCTAAACTTTTCTTTTCTATTCTTCTAATAAAGATCATAGATCAGCTTAAATAGTTCATCTTTCTATACGGCTTAATGACGAGTATGCTCTACACTTGTCTCTTGTAGGATCCTGTGTATCAGAAAGTCTTATTCCGTTGTACCGGAGCTGATATAAATCTTTATACCATTGCTGTTTCTTCTATTCCCAAAAATCAAATCGACGGTTATCAGAAACACTGTTCACCAAGGACCATAAACCAAGGAGTGGCGTCAGAGTCAAAGGGTGGTAGATGCTATGATTTCTTCTCTGGTATTAGGTATATTGGCCCTAAGGACGATTTGTTCGTCATTGCTCTGGTATAACAACTCCACGTACTCCGATTCCGCTTCTACCATGGGTCGCGTATCGACTGGCCCCTTCGATGGTTTTCCAAGTCCAAGTCCTGCACGGTCTAATCCAAGTCCAAGTCCTAAGCCATCCAATGGGCCATAGGGAATCGGGGGGCAAGTCGACACACGACCCATGGCAGAAGCGGAATCGGAGTACGTGGCGTTGTTATACCAGAGCAATAACGAACAAATTGTCCTTAGGGAACGATAACTGCGTGCTTGGGTTTCAAGTGATATACCTAATACCGGAGAAATCATAGAACCTACCACCCTTTGACTCACCTCTGGCTTATGGTCGCGGTGAACAATGTTTCTGATAACTATCGATCTGGTTTTGAATAAAGAAACAAAGAATGGTATAAAGATTTATACCATGACAATGTATCAAGACTTTCTACATGTGATCCTATAAGAGCATGTATACTGTCATTGTCGTGATAAGAAGATGAACTATTTGGGTTTTATATGTGATCTTTATTGAAGAAGAAAAGCAAGAGTTTAGCCACCACGCTTATAATAACAATCTTCTTTATTCCCAAACTCGGTGAGATATCTCACAGCATTTGTATGCCTTTTATGTATGAGAGTTTTCACCCAAAGCTGACATGACCCCACTCAATATTAAAGCCAAAGACAGACACATCTCCTATCTTTAATAAAAGATATACATCTCCTATCTTTAATAAAGTAAAGTCATAAATATAAGATGACAAACAACTTTTCAAAAGATAAAGCACACTTATTACAACAAGACGAACAACTTTTAAAAGGAAAACCATAAAGTCAAACAACTTTAATAAAGCAAACTACTTTATTAAAGCATAAAGACAAACTACTTTATGACCATAAGAGACAAACTACTTTATGACTAAAGACAAACAACTTTAATAAAGATGTACATCTAACCATTTAATTAAAGTAAAATAACAGAGAGGAGATCAAGTGTCGAGTCTCGAAAGTGACTCGTCGAGGCTATCATGATCAAAACAACCGCCACCTGGAATGGAAAATCGCCATTGCCGGAGGTAGCGATCATACACCGTCACAACATCAAGCTTCAACTTCTTCGGAGTGAAGACGAGGATTCCTGATTTCTTCTCGAAAATGTAGATCCTGGAGTAGCTGACATCGTGAGATAAAGGATCCAGGAGTAATGTATGGGAGGAATTTGATATGCTTCGCCAGAGCTTGTTCACCATGTGAGGCATTCTCGTCATACATGGAGTGAAAAGATTCACTACAGCCGATGGTAGGTAGTCTACGGCCTCGACAATGGGTTCTAGACAACTTCCCCAAATATCAATGAGCTTTACTATCACAATAAGAGACGCTGATCTAATATCTAGATGTAAGTTCAAGGGTCAAGGAACTCAAGATGGAGGCAAATATTTTATCGAACCATCTTCCTCCGCCATATCTCGCCAAGCGGATCAAGTCGGATCAAAGTAGAGAGCCACCTGCATGATTCAACCAGCATCGTAAGATATAGTAAGGAGTGATGTCACGAATGACATAATGTCTCTAATCGGTGCTCATCGACTACATGATGGAAGCGTAGTTTGAGTTTAAAGATCAACCGTGCATTCGATCCGAATTGGATGCGAACAAAGTGGTCGTCAGCATAAATCATTCTTAGTAGAGTTCGAATTTCGATAGCCATTAAAGACCATAATCGCCATGTTAGAGGATGATTTTGTAACCTTGTTTGTGATCAATGACCTTCTAGAAGATCAGCTCAAGGGCTTCGCAGCCAAGCCACGGTTAAAAGACCGAGAAAAGCAAGATCATTGTTCCCCGACCACATGCTGAAATGAGAAGAAAGTGTAGATAGCCGATGAGAAATTAATTTTCTAAAGACGAGTGGTGATGGATGCACCATGGGTCATCCTGGATTCTTTCACTATTGCGTATTGATACGAAATCTTTCCATATCAATACGCCCAGAGTACTACTCCCTCAAGACTCGCCACCGCATCCGTCTCAGAGGATGCATTGTCCCGTGGACGGGATTCTTAGCAGAGGTTGGTCATTTGCTTTACCGGACACCGCTGTTCATTCAGTCCCATGGTGGGGCTGATTTCTGAGCATCCTTGACAACTTTGACGCGCTGGACTATAATGTGGGAAAGAAGTCTCTAGATAGTTCACAATTCCAAGAACTATTGTACCTACCTTTAGATAGGTACCGACCGAAAGTGCATTAATTTCAGCGAGTACGGGGTCCAGGACGCTAGTGACCATCTTCAATTATCATACCAAGAAATTCAATTGATGTCCGCCCGCCTGCGGATGTGATTTACGATCCTTAGATAACATGACTCTACGTGATTCAATTATTGATGTGAACTGCTCATGAGTCGGTGATGTGATTTACGATCCTTAAATAACAAGACATCAACGGATGAGGTGTTTTCATGACAGTTCAAAGACTTTGACCATAGCCTTTGAAAAGAGACGGTAAAGCCACTTTTAGCATCAGTGGCATCACCACCGAAAGTGGGCATTGGGAATACGTATGGTTGTTTTGGATCTTTCACAGGATGAATACCAATTTGCTGTAAACCCCGACTTGAGGTCAAATTTGGAAAATACCTTTGTACCTTGGATACGGACAACAAGGACTGAATTTTTGCAAAGGAAATTTGTCGCCTTTGAGAAAATAGTTAAGAGGTTGATAATCAATGACGAGTATGCTTTACCCCAACAATTTCTAACGCTTTCTCAACAAGGAAGCTTGACAAGCCCATTCAGAATGAGTGGCTCAATAAGGCCTTGTTCCATAAGCTATTGACATTCACTGAGCAAGTTTAAGATCCGAGGTGTCATACACCCGATGCGTGGCTTTTTGTAGGTTGACATCTTCATTGCTCAAGGGTAGCTTAACAAAGAACTCGAGGATTTTTCCATGAAAAGGATGAAAAACCGAACATGATTTTTAGACAATATTGTAGAATTTGGATTTTAAGGATCGACAGAAGAGGGTGCATAAGAAATTGAATACAACCTTAAAGTTTCAGTATAAAGAAAAAATCTTTGTTTATACTAAATACCTTTAGTGGATATATGCAATTTCTTGATTAACTGAAGAACATCAAAACCTATGAGGAGGTCCTTATCAGAGAGAGAAGACCCGATAAGTTTGATCCATAAGACCCAATCTGGGAAGTACTGGATACCGATGGGTTTTTTTGTAATCAGATCTGTATTAAAGTACTCACCATCAGCTGCTTTGAAATATTCAGTGTGGTGTTCCTAGTACTCAGGAGGAAGAATGGATGGATTGAGCATACTGAGCTGTGCACCAGTATCAATGAAACCTATGATGGAAATAGGCTTGGCATATTTGGATGGAAGGATACTAATTTTTATGGATGGGAGAGGACGTTGAACAAGATTGATCTGCTGTATGTGGTGTATGGATAGAATTTCCTCAGAATCAGAGATATCACTTTTGGCAAAGACCGTATTGTCATCACAAGATTCCTGTTCCAAAAACAGAGATTCAACATCATCGTCCTCAGAGGGAGGAGAAACTTGGTCAAGGTGCTGGATTGTTAGGTACGATCCGCAAATGCCCCTTTTTCTTACAAATGAAACACCTAGAATCTTTCTGTTGCTGGGTGTTGGTTGTTTTTCGTCTGAAATACTGGAAAGGCTTTTTATGCCTTAGATGACGGTGTTTGGAAAAGTGTTTCATTTTGGAGAACTTCTAGAAATGGGATTTTTTCTTTGTAGGATAAGTACAGGTTCTTTTATCCTTGCATTTGATTGCAAGATTAGGCTTTTTGCATGCACTCTTGAAAGGTTCCTTCTGTTCCATGAGATATTTGAAAAACTCTTTTTGTTCACAGAGCTTTTCAAGGCAAGAGATGTAATCTGGTAGATCTTTCCTAGAGAAAGATCATCAATGTTTATCTGAAGAGCATGGAACTGTCTCTTAAGTTCTGGTCAAATCTCTTTGGGAAAAGACTGAATAAAGACATGCTTGAGAGAGCTATCATTGAAACCATTAACCTTGTAATACAAGGCTAACATTCATCTGCAGTGGGTATCAAGATCTTTAATCTTTAGAGAACAACACTTCATCTGATGAAACTCTTTTCTAGCAGATTCTTTTGCTAGATTAAGATCGCTAAAGAAATGATCATAGATGAGCTCTAAGACTTGAGGGATTGGTGCTCATATAAATTGTAGTTGTCGTACTCTTGAAGTCTTACAAACCAATCATGAAGAGAGCCCAAGAACCGAGAGCGTAATGCCTTAAGAACATCATAAGAGGTTGCCTGTGTCTCAAGCAATTGAACATCAATCCAAGAAGCCATTTCTTGAATTTGAGGAGCCATTTTGATTTCGAACATTATCAAATGAAACCATGTCTGGCTGGATGGCTTAGACTTGACTGATTAGATTATTCAAGACGATCTCGAGCCTGAGGCATGTCATCATCCTGACCACGAGGCTGTCCAAAGGAGAGAATATAAGGCTCGACATATGGGTTTGGAAACCACTTTGCTCATGGATCTGCTGTTTTCCCATGGAAGGAACCGACTTGCAGCTGATCCAAACATCACGCAGGATCGGTGAGGATTGCATGTATGGATTGTTGACTTTGTCTACGCCGAGGATGATCTTTGAGGTGTAGGACAACATGTGAGAATATTAAGACCGCTGGGGTTTAGGTCATCCTGGAGGTTCAGATGGAGGTTTACAACCGTGTTTTGAGCTTTTCACCTTCTATGCCCGTGAGCGACTTCCCAGCTTGTCATCGACTCATCATCGAGTTTATAGGGGTTATGAGAGAAAAGAAGATTCGTAAACACGAGAATCCGGGGACATAGGAATATTCTACCACCTTCTCAAAGAAAGATCAACAGAATCCTTCGTTACCTAGCGAACACATCGTTAGCTCTTATACCACTCTAATAGTTAACTATAGTTATACCATTATAGTTTATACCATTATTATAGTTTATAACTATAAACTATGATACCATTATCATAGTTATAAACTATCATCCTAACGATGATAGTTTAACAATGACGTTAGTCATAGTTAAAGTTATCATTTTAACGATAACTTTAATGATATCGTTAAACGATCGTATTAGAAATTATAAAACTAGGTATCATGGTATATAGTATACTAGTTTTATAATGTTATCATAGTTTAACATTATCTCGTAATGATACCACGCTAGGTCGCAGGTGTCACTCGTCCCCCGAGTGGTATCGTAGCTCAACGATGTGTTCGCCAGTAACCAAAGGATTACGCCAATCTTCTTCGGTATGCGGTATATCAGAAGGTCCGTGATCCAAAAAGAAGAATAAAACTCATCCCTCATGGCTTCCTCTTCAAACTCTCAAATTTCTCGAGACTTTGTCTCTATCCTCTCCTCTTCTTCTCGCTCAGATACAAAACACTTGTCCTCTAAAATAGAAAACCTTATGAATGCTACTATATCTCGATTCTCAGACGATTTCTAAATATTCGCTTTCTCTCATAAACCCTTATAAACTCGCTGATGAGTCCGACGATGACCTGGAAAGTCGCCCTGCACGTAAGAAAGAAAGTTCAAAATAAAGTCATAAACCGCCATCCGATCTCCCACCGATGACCATCTTAAACCTCCACCGATCTTGATATCTTCTTGTTCCCACAACTCAAAAGACCATCCCTACAACTTGTAGACAAGAAGTCAACAACCCACTGCCTCAAACCACTCCACAATCCTCGCATGATGTCTAGATTCTAGCTTTTACTAAAGTCCGCCCTTTATAGAAAACAACAACCACAAACCAAAGTGGTTTCCAAACCATATGTCCACTGCTCTCCCATCGACAAACCAAGCGAACCAAAGAAGATTTAACAAGTGCTTAATTAGCAAACCCGTAATGCCGTAGTTCGTAATACGCCCGAATCTCGATACTGTGGTCAATAATGTTCAAGCATAAGTCCACACAATTCATCAGAAGGTTGATGCAATTACAGCAAATATGGAACAACTATACCAAAGAATTTCAAAGTTGGACATAGAGTTTCATACTATGATTGAATGCAACTACTGGGGACCCAAGTTCAACAAAAAAGATGCAGAGATTAGACAACTTAAAGCTGAACTAGAAAGAATTGATGCAGAAAGGCAAGGCCGACAACCTTCTTTGTTTGGCCAACAACAAACAACCATACCCATGCTTTCACCATACTTCTTCACCATACCAATCATATTACAATCCTCCCACAACTTCTTCACAAGGAACCCGTGAAGCTCATCAGCTCATAGGCATATCTTGTATGCATTATCCCAAAGAAAAACCAATACAGATGCCTTACACCTACATAAGGCCATCTCTACCAAGGCCTCGCACCTCAAGGCCTCAACCTAAATCACAACCTCCAATCAACCTCAACTAACTCCTACCTTTGCTAAAACCATTCATACTCCCCGCTTCAAAGAAATTCTAATACTTTCAGCCTCCTCTCAACCATCCGAACCAAAAGACAAATAGCCCATACATTAGCTCTATTCTAGTCCGATCCTCTGTAAGATGATACTCCATCCGACCCGTGTTAACCAATTTTTAGATGTATCTTCTTTCTCCAACAGAATCGATGCCTCTTACGCTGCAAGAACGATTCAAGAAAATTATGGAAATTCCTCACCAACCGATGGCTCACCATCCACATCGCATAATCCTCCTCCCATGATCCTTCTTCCACCTCAACAAGGAACCTCCTTTATCGATGATGAACCAGATGATGACATGCCCACCAAAACGTGCCTCGTGCATGGTCTAATCTAAGTCCAAGTCCTAAGCCATCCAATGGGCCATGGTTTTCATTTGATGATGTTCCAAAATCAAAATGGCTCCTCAGATTCCAAGAAATGGCTGCTTGGATTGATGTTCAATTGCTTAGACCTGGAGCAACCTCTTATGATGTTCTTAAAGAATTATGCGCCTTGCCTAGGCTCTCTTCATGATTGGTTTATCAGTCTTCAAGAGTACAGACAGTTACAGCTGTACCAAGCACCAATCCCTCAAGTTCTAGGGCGTATTTATGATCATTTCTTGGGTGATCTTAATCTAGCAAAAGAATATGCCAGAAACGAGTTTCATAAGATAATGTGCTGTTCATTAAAAATTAAAGATCTTATAACGCACTACAGACGAATGTCCGCCCTATATTACAAGCTTAATGGATTCAATGATAGCTCTCTTAAGCATGTCTTTATTCAGTCTCTTCCCAAAGAGATTCTTTCAGAACTTCAAAGACAGTTCCATGCTCTTCAGATAAATATTGATAATTTTTCTCTGGGAAAGATTGACCAGACATTTCTTGCCTTGAAAAGCTCTATGAACAAAAAGAGTTTTTCAAAGATCTCATGGAACAAAAGGAACCTTTTAAGAGTGCATGCAAAAAGCCTCATCTTACAATCAAATGCAAAGATGAAAGAACCTGCACTTGTCCTACAAAGAGAAAATCCCATTTCCAGAAGTTCTCCAGAACCAAACACTTTTCCAAACACCGTCATCCAAAGCCTAAAAAGCCTTTTCAGTTTTTCAGATGGAAAACAACCAACACCCTGCAACAAAAAGATTCCAGGTGTTTTATCTGTAAGAAAAAGGGCCATTTTGTCAGATCTTGCCCTAACAATCCAGCTAAGTCAGCCAGGCTTCTCCAACACCTTGACCAAGTCTCTCCTCTCTCTGAAGACGATGATGTTAAATCTCTGTTTTCGGAATAGGAATCTTGCGATGACAATACAGTCTTTGCTTTTGCTGATCAGAGTGATATCTCTGATTCTGAGGAAATTCCAACCATACACCACATGCAGCAGATCAATCTTGTTCAACCTCCTCTCCCATCTATAAAAATCAGTATCCTTCCATCCAAATATGCCTATTTTCATCATAAGATTCATTGATACTGGTGCACAACTCAGTATGCTCAATCTATCTATTCTTCCTTTTGAGTACTGTAAACACCACACTGAATATTTCAAAGCAGCTGATGGTGAGTACTTTAATACAGATCTGATTACCAAAAAATCCATCGGTATCTAGTTCTTCGCAGATTGTGTCTTATGGATCAAACTTATCGGGTCTTCTCTCCCTAATAAGGACCTCCTCATGGGTTTTGATGTTATTTAGTTAATCAAGAAGTTGCATATATTCGCTAAAGGTATTCAATATGAACAAAGATTTCTTTCTTATACTGAAACTTTAAGGTTGTATTCAATTTCTGATGCACCCTCTTCCTATGAGTCCTTAAAATCCAAACTCCTACAGTATTGTCCTGAAAATCATGTTCAGTTTTCTCATCTTTTTCCTCTGTGGAAAAACACTCAGTTTCTTGTTAAGCTACCCTTCAAGCTTAATGAAGATGTCCACCCTACAAAAGCCACACATCCGGGTATGACACCCTCAGATCTCAAACTTGCTCAAGTTGACTGTCAGCAGCTTATGACACAAGGCCTTATTGAGCCCACTCATTCTGAATGGGCTTGTTAAGCTTTCTATCTTGAGAAATGTTCTAAAATTGTTTGGGGTAAGAAATGCCTCATCATTGATTATCAACCTCTCAACTGTTTTCTCAAAGACGAGAAATTTCTTTTGCCAAAAATCCAGTCCTTGTTTGTCCATATCCAAGGTGCAAAGGTATTTTTCAAATTTGACCTTAAGTCAGGTTTCTGGCGGATTGGCATTCATCCTGATGAAATATCCAAAACAGCCTTCTGTATTCCCAATGCCCACTTTCAGTGGACAGTGATGCCCTTTGGTCTAAAAGTTGCACCATCTCTTTTTCAAAAGGCTATGATCAAAGTCTTTGAACCTATCCTTGAAAACGCCCTCATCTACGTTGATGATATCTTGTTGTTTTCTAAGGATCATGAATCACATCACCGGCTCCATGAATAGTTCCTATCAATAATTAAATCACATGGAGTCATATTATCTAAAAAAAAGTCACAAGTGGCCCAGACATCCATTGAATTTATTGGTATGATAATTGAAGATGCTCACTACCGTCCTGGACCCTATATCGCACAAGAATTGATGCACTTTCTAGGAATTGTCAACTATCTCAGAGACTTCTTTCCATACATTGCAGTCTACACGTCAAAGTTGTCAAGGATGCTCAAGAAATCAGCCCCACCGTGAGGACCTGAACAGACAACAACTATCCAGCAACTAAAGCAGATGACTCAGCAGCCTCTACCACTGAGTATCCCGTCCATAGGACAATGTATCCTACAGACAGATGCCAGTGACGAGTACTGGGGAGCAGCACTCCTGGAGCATATTGATGGAAAAGATTTCTATTGTGTTCACCATTATTGCCCTACACTATTGGTGAAAGAAATGAGAGTTAAGAAAGTGGTAGATCGCCGGATGAGAAATTGATTTTCTGAAGACGAGTGGTGATGGTGAACACAATAGAAATCTTTCACCAATATGATCTTTAACCTTTATAGCTTTACTATCAGAAGCTCTTCAAGAGCTGATCTTCCAGAAGGTCATTGATCACAAACAAAGTTCCAGAAATCATCCTCTGACATGGCGATTATGGTCTTTAATGGCTATGCAAGAATTCAAGCCTACTAAGAATGATTTATGCCAACAGCCCTTTGTTCCACATCCGAATCCAGATCAAATGCACCAGTTGATCTTTAAACCCAAATTAACTTCCATCATATAGTCAACGAGCACACTAGGTTGGGGCATTATGTCATTCGTGACATCACTCCATAAGCTTACTATATCTTCTCGTACTAGTTGAACTCAGTATCTAGTGGCTTTCACTTTGATCCCAACTTGATCCACACCAACCGCAGATATGGCAAAGGAAGATGGTTCGACAAAATGTTGCCTCCATCTTCGTGATACCTGACCCTCGAACTTACATCCGGATATCGATCGACATCCTACTATTGTAATAGTAAAGCAAGGCCATAAACCACCACCATCACTATGAATCTTTTCACCCACGTGGACAATGCCTCACCAGACAAGCTCACAAGGATACGGAATTCCTCCCACATACATTGCTCACGCTTTATATCTCGATGTGCAAACCACTCCAGATCTCTATTTTTGAGAAGAAATCGTGAATCATCGCCTTCATCCCAACAAGTTGAAGCTTCATTGTTGCAAAGACATGTATGATCGCTACCTCCGACAAGATGGCCGATCTCCCATGATCAACAATGGCCTCAACCAAGTCACCCGCCTCCTCCTAATACTATTTCACTTTAATAAAGTAGTTCGTCTTATATGCTTTATTAAAGTTGTTTATCTTTAGTCATAAAGTAGTTTATCTCTTATGGTCATAAAGTAGTTTGTATTTTGTACTTTAATAAAGTAGTTTGCTTTATTAAAGTTGTTTGACTTTTATGGTTTTCCTTTTAAAAGTTGTTCGTCTTGTTGTAATAAGTGTGCTTTATCTTTTGAAAAGTTGTTTGTCATCTTATATTTATGACTTTACTTTATTAAAGATAGGAGATGTGTCCTATCTTTGGTTTTAATGTTAATGGGGGTCCTGTCCCACTTTAGGTGAACCTCTCATATATATACCTTCTCATCTTTGTGAGATATCTCAAGTTTGGGAATAAAAGAAGATTGTTATTATAAACATGAGTGGCTAAACTCTTCTTTTCTATTCTTCTAATAAAGATCACATATCGGCTTAAATAGTTCATCTTCTATACGGCTTAATGACAAGTATGCTCTACACTTGCCTCTTATAGGATCCTATGTATGAGAAAGTCTTATTCTGTTGTACCGGAGCTGGTATAAATCTTTATACCATTGCTGTTTTGCCTATTCCCAAAAACCAAATCGACGGTTATCAGAAACACTGTTCACCAAGGACCATAAGCCAAAGAGTGGCGTCAGAGTCAAAGGGTGGTAGGTGCTATGATTTTTTCTCTCGTATTGGGTATATCGGCTGGAAACCCGAGCATGCGGGCTATTGGCCCTAAGGACGATTTGTTCGTCATTGCTTTGGTATAACAACGCCACGTACTTCAATTCCGCTTCTGCCATGGGCCGTGTGTCGACTCGCCCCCTGAGTGGTGTCAGAGCTATCACAACAAAGGATATAATAACGATTATATGATATCGTATATCATAAATCGATATGCTATACCATAACAAGTACTCATAACCATATATAAATTGATCATATATGATTACATTGACCATTATTATAACACCGTATATGTGTTACGTATACTTTGATCATATCCATGCGTACCATAAGTCGTACGATACCATACTCATAATGATATCATTATGATAATGCTACGATATAATAACCATTGTTATGATCATACATTATATAGATGATCATAACAATAATATATCATAATGTATATGATATATATCATACAATGTTATATGATATAACATTATATGTATATGATAGGCATATATGGGTATATATGTATATACATATATAATTATATGTTGTATATCGTATAATGATATATATATTATAATTATATACATAATTATAATATGTTTGATATATGTATCACATATATCATATTGTATATTACCATATGTATATATATATGTTATATACATATACATATATGATATATGGCATATCATATACAATACCATATAGTATATATACATATACACATATGTTATATATACTATATATACATCATATATGTATACTATACATTAGTGTAGTATACATATATGATATATAGTATGTAGTAAGATACTATATATGTATATATATATATCATACATATACGATATGTATCATAATACATTATGTATATAATATATATATATATATATATATATACTAATATAGTATATATAGCATTACATATACTATAGTATACAGTATATTAACATATATATGATATATGTTCATGATACATACTATATCATATTAAGCATATAGTCATATACGTTGTATATGATACATATATATATGGTACATACATTATATATATTATATACATATGTATGATATACATATAGTCATATTATACATATGACTATATGATACATACTATATATATATACACATATGTACTATATGTATATGTTATATATACTATATGTATCATATATGCATATATATGTATCATATATATATATATATGTTTGTATTACGTATATCAGAAATGACATACTATATCATACATGTATAGTCATATGTATATAGTATAAATATATAGTATATATGTTATACTATATATTATAGTATAGTATAACATATGATACATAGTATGTTAGTATGATACATAGTCATATATAATATGATACATTATATACATCCTGTACTGTATGTATATATACTATATATTATCATATATATCATATATATCATATATCATGTATATACATAATGCATTATGTATACAGTATATATAGTATTATACATATATGTATAATTATTTATACAGTATATGATGTATACTATATATGTATATATAGTAATATAGTATGTACTATATGATACTATATATAGTACTATATATATATATATATATATATATACACACACAACATATATATATGTAGTATACATATATATATGTATAATACATCATATATGATATATGATGTATATCATATAATATGTATACATTATATTATACATCATATGATGTATAATATATATGTGTACATATTATAATACATATTATAATATGCATTATAATATACACATATTATATACATATTATGATATATACATATTATATGATATACATGTAATACGTATAATAATATATAATATACATCACATCATATGATATACATATATAATACATATTATATGATATATAATATGTAATATGTATAATATATAATAAATTATATATACTACACTAATGTATACATATAGTATACATAGTATATCATATATGTATATCATATATAGTATATCATAATTATGTATACATTATAATACTATATATACTATATAGTCAGAAAGGGGGAAAAAAAAAATTCATTCATGTCCAGCAACAACAACACTGTAACTTTAAAACCTTGACCTAAATCGAGTGCTTTTCATGTTAAATTTCAATGTTTAACATCTAAGTGGACTGTGCCAAAAAAAAAAAAAGTTCTTTCATGTCCAGCAATAACAACAGTGTAACCTTAAACCTTGAACTAAATCAGGAGCTTTTCATGTTAAATTTTAATGTTTAGCATCAAAGTGGACTGTGCCATTTATTAAGCTAAGTGGTCTTTTTGCAATCTCAACCTAAAAATATAGGTAAGTTCGCAGCCCGCTTCTTCCTTCTGCAAAAAATGAAAATTAAAAATTAAAAAAAATTAAAATTTGTACATCTCATTGATGACATCATATGGCAATAGTCCAGGTCTTGTGGCCTCAATGAGCCGAAATCCAATCTCTCTCACAGAACGCCTGTTTTTGAAATTTGTCATAAAACGTACCTTCTTGTGTAATTTCCGATACTCTTATGGGTTGTTCAACCGTAAATACCTCTTATAATCTGTGACAACCTAGTTAGCTCGCTCAGTTGACCCAAACTCATTCACAAGACAAAAGATCACCTCGACGAACAATGGGTTTTTATCCATTTTGTCAAGAAACTCATCAACAAAATCCTACTTGAAACCCTCGCCATCTGGTTGGCCACACCCACGCTAATGCGCGTTGTTTTGAGTGCCATCAAAAACGCCAGGATTATCCACCATCTTCGGAGGAGTCTTGTTCTTCTTACTCTCAGCAAAGGCCTTCTTGCTAAGCAAAGGGGAGTCCTTGCTTCTTGTCCTAGCCCGAATATTTTTCATGGCGAATAGTTTTCTCGTATGAGGGATCCAAGCAGCCACTCTGATGTTCGTTGTCCCGACATCCAAAATCAAGATCGATTTTGGCACGGGAGATGATACAGCTATCACTGTGTTTACCAAATTAAATTTTGTCAGGTGCTTCAAGTTGTCGTAACGTTTGTGCTCCAATCGACAAACGAAACAAAAAAAAACAGTTATGTATAAATGTATAAATAATTAAAAAAAATAGCTATGTTTACGGTAAGTAGGCCATAGCGGGGGATGCCTGGGACTAGACATTGCTGAGGCATTTAGATCCCCAAAATTGAAAAAATGTGTATATATATATCATACATATACGATATGTATCATAATACATTATGTATATAATATATATATATATACTATATATACTAATATAGTATATATAGCATTACATATACTATAGTATACAGTATATTAACATATATATGATATATGTTCATGATACATACTATATCATATTAAGCATATAGTCATATACGTTGTATATGATACATATATATATGGTACATACATTATATATATTATATACATATGTATGATATACATATAGTCATATTATACATATGACTATATGATACATACTATATATATATACACATATGTACTATATGTATATGTTATATATACTATATGTATCATATATGCATATATATATCATATATATATATATATGTATCATATATATATATATGTTTGTATTACGTATATCAGAAATGACATACTATATCATACATGTATAGTCATATGTATATAGTATAAATATATAGTATATATGTTATACTATATATTATAGTATAGTATAACATATGATACATAGTATGTTAGTATGATACATAGTCATATATAATATGATACATTATATACATACTGTATCGTATGTATATATACTATATATTATCATATATATCATATATATCATATATCATGTATATACATAATGCATTATGTATATAGTATATATAGTATTATACATATCTGTATAATTATTTATACAGTATATGATGTATACTATATATGTATATATAGTAATATAGTATGTACTATATGATACTATATATAGTACTATATATATATATATATATATATATACACACACAACATATATATATGTAGTATACATATATATATGTATAATACATCATATATGATATATGATGTATATCATATAATATGTATACATTATATTATACATCATATGATGTATAATATATATGTGTACATATTATAATACATATTATAATATGCATTATAATATACACATATTATATACATATTATGATATATACATATTATATGATATACATGTAATACGTATAATAATATATAATATACATCACATCATATGATATACATATATAATACATATTATATGATATATAATATGTAATATGTATAATATATAATAAATTATATATACTACACTAATGTATACATATAGTATGCATAGTATATCATATATAGTATATCATAATTATGTATACATTATAATACTATATATACTATATAGTCAGAAAGGGGGAAAAAAAAAATTCATTCATGTCCAGCAACAACAACACTGTAACTTTAAAACCTTGACCTAAATCGAGTGCTTTTCATGTTAAATTTCAATGTTTAACATCTAAGTGGACTGTGCCAAAAAAAAAAAAAAAAGTTCTCTAATGTCCAGCAATAACAACAGTGTAACCTTAAACCTTGAACTAAATCAGGAGCTTTTCATGTTAAATTTTAATGTTTAGCATCAAAGTGGACTGTGCCATTTATTAAGCTAAGTGGTCTTTTTGCAATCTCAGCCTAAAAAAATAGGTAAGTTCGCAGCCCGCTTCTTCCTTCTGCAAAAAATGAAAATTAAAAATTAAAAAAAATTGAAATTTGTACATCTCATTGATGACATCATATGGCAATAGTCCAGGTCTTGTGGCCTCAATGAAAACCAATCTCTCTCGTAACGCTTTGTTTTGAAATTTGTCATAAAACGTACCTTCTTGTGTAATTTCCGATACTCTTATGGGTTGTTCAACCGTAAATACCTCTTATAATCTGTGACAACCTAGTTAGCTCGCTCAGTTGACCCAAACTCATTCACAAGACAAAAGATCACCTCGACGAACAATGGGTTTTTATCCATTTTGTCAAGAAACTCATCAACAAAATCCTACTTGAAACCCTCGCCATCCTTATCGGTTGGCCACACCAACACGCTAATGCTACGTTGTTTTGAGCAGTTCATCAAAAACACCAGGATTATCCACCATCTTCGGAGGAGTCTTGTTCTTCTTACTCTCAGCAAAGGCCTTCTTGCTAAGCAAAGGGGAGTCCTTGCTTCTTGTCCTAGCCCGAATATTTTTCATGGCGAATAGTTTTCTCGTATGAGGGATCCAAGCAGCCACTCTGATGTTCGTTGTCCCGACATCCAAAATCAAGATCGATTTTGGCACGGGAGATGATACAGCTATCACTGTGTTTACCAAATTAAATTTTGTCAGGTGCTTCAAGTTGTCGTAACGTTTGTGCTCCAATCGACAAACGAAACAAAAAAAAACAGTTATGTATAAATGTATAAATAATTAAAAAAAATAGCTATGTTTACGGTAAGTAGGCCATAGCGGGGGATGCCTGGGACTAGACATTGCTGAGGCATCTAGATCCCCAGCAGCTGAAAAAAATATGTATATATATATATCATACATATACGATATGTATCATAATACATTATGTATATAATATATATATATATACTATATATACTAATATAGTATATATAGCATTACATATACTATAGTATACAGTATATTAACATATATATGATATATGTTCATGATACATACTATATCATATTAAGCATATAGTCATATACGTTGTATATGATACATATATATATGGTACATACATTATATATATTATATACATATGTATGATATACATATAGTCATATTATACATATGACTATATGATACATACTATATATATATACACATATGTACTATATGTATATGTTATATATACTATATGTATCATATATGCATATATATGTATCATATATATATATATATATGTATCATATATATATATATATGTTTGTATTACGTATATCAGAAATGACATACTATATCATACATGTATAGTCATATGTATATAGTATAAATATATAGTATATATGTTATACTATATATTATAGTATAGTATAACATATGATACATAGTATGTTAGTATGATACATAGTCATATATAATATGATACATTATATACATACTGTATCGTATGTATATATACTATATATTATCATATATATCATATATCATGTATATACATAATGCATTATGTATATAGTATATATAGTATTATACATATATGTATAATTATTTATACAGTATATGATGTATACTATATATGTATATATAGTAATATAGTATGTACTATATGATACTATATATAGTACTATATATATATATATATATATATATATATATATATATAAACACACACAACATATATATATGTATTATAAATATATATATTTATAAAAAATAATATATTATATATGATGTATATAATATAATATTTATACAATATATTATACATCATATGATGTATAATATATGTGTACATATTATAATACATATTATAATATGCATTATAATATACACATATTATATACATATTATGATATATACATATTATATGATATACATGTAATACGTATAATAATATATAATATACATCACATCATATGATATACATATATAATACATATTATATGATATATAATATGTAATATGTATAATATATAATATAATGTATACATATATGTATAGTATATCATATAGTATATCATATATAGTATATCATAATTATGTATACATTATAATACTATATATACTATATAGTCAGAAAGGGGGAAAAAAAAAATTCATTCATGTCCAGCAACAACAACACTGAAACTTTAAAACCTTGACCTAAATCGAGTGCTTTTCATGTTAAATTTCAATGTTTAACATCTAAGTGGACTGTGCCAAAAAAAAAAAAAGTTCTTTCATGTCCAGCAATAACAACAGTGTAACCTTAAACCTTGAACTAAATCAGGAGCTTTTCATGTTAAATTTTAATGTTTAGCATCAAAGTGGACTGTGCCATTTATTAAGCTAAGTGGTCTTTTTGCAATCTCAGCCTAAAAAAATAGGTAAGTTCGCATCTGATCTTCCTTCTCGCAAAAATGAAAATGAAAATTAAAAATTAAAAAAAATTGAAATTTGTACATCTCATTGATGACATCATATGGCAGTAGTCCAGGTCTTGTGGCCTCAATGAGCCGAAATCCAATCTCTCTCGCAGAACGCTTGTTTTTGAAATTTGTCATAAAACGTACCTTCTTGTGTAATTTCCGATACTCTTATGGGTTGTTCAACCGTAAATACCTCTTATAATCTGTGACAACCTAGTTAGCTCGCTCAGTTGACCCAAACTCATTCACAAGACAAAAGATCACCTCGACGAACAATGGGTTTTTATCCATTTTGTCAAGAAACTCATCAACAAAATCCTACTTGAAACCCTCGCCATCCTTATCGGTTGGCCACCCAGTCGCCAATGCGCTGCTGTTGTTTTGAGCAGTTCATCAAAAACACCAGGATTATCCACCATCTTCGGAGGAGTCTTGTTCTTCTTACTCTCAGCAAAGGCCTTCTTGCTAAGCAAAGGGGAGTCCTTGCTTCTTGTCCTAGCCCGAATATTTTTCATGGCGAATAGTTTTCTCGTATGAGGGATCCAAGCAGCCACTCTGATGTTCGTTGTCCCGACATCCAAAATCAAGATCGATTTTGGCACGGGAGATGATACAGCTATCACTGTGTTTACCAAATTAAATTTTGTCAGGTGCTTCAAGTTGTCGTAACGTTTGTGCTCCAATCGACAAACGAAACAAAAAAAAACAGTTATGTATAAATGTATAAATAATTAAAAAAAAAAAGCTATGTTTATGGTAAGTAGGCCATAGCGGGGGATGCCTGGGACTAGACATTGCTGAGGCATTTAGATCCCCAGCAGCTGAAAAAAATGTGTATATATATATATCATACATATACGATATGTATCATAATACATTATGTATATAATATATATATATATACTATATATACTAATATAGTATATATAGCATTACATATACTATAGTATACAGTATATTAACATATATATGATATATGTTCATGATACATACTATATCATATTAAGCATATAGTCATATACGTTGTATACGATACATATATATATGTATATTATATGTACATTATATATATTATATACATATGTATGATATACATATAGTCATATTATACATATGACTATATGATACATACTATATATATATACACATATGTACTATATGTCTATGTTATATATCCTATATGTATCATATATGCATATATATGTATCATATATATATATATATATATATATATATATGTATCATATATATATATATATATATGTATCATATATATATATATATGTTTGTATTACGTATATCAGAAATGACATACTATATCATACATGTATAGTCATATGTATATAGTATAAATATATAGTATATATGTTATACTATATATTATAGTATAGTATAACATATGATACATAGTATGTTAGTATGATACATAGTCATATATAATATGATACATTATATGATATACATGTAATACGTATAATAATATATAATATACATCACATCATATGATATACATATATAATACATATTATATGATATATAATATATTACATGTATAATATATAATAAATTATATATACTACACTAATGTATACATATAGTATACATAGTATATCATATATAGTATATCATAATTATGTATACATTATAATACTATATATACTATATAGTCAGAAAGGGGGAAAAAAAAAATTCATTCATGTCCAGCAACAACAACACTGTAACTTTAAAACCTTGACCTAAATCGAGTGCTTTTCATGTTAAATTTCAATGTTTAACATCTATGATCGTGCCAAAAAAAAAAGTTCTAATGTCCAAAGAATAACAAAGGTAACCTTAAACCTTGAACTAAATCAGGAGCTTTTCATGTTAAATTTTAATGTTTAGCATCAAAGTGGACTGTGCCATTTATTAAGCTAAGTGGTCTTTTTGCAATCTCAGCCTAAAAAAATAGGTAAGTTCGTAGCCCGCTTCTTCCTTCTGCAAAAAATGAAAATTAAAAATTAAAAAAAATTGAAATTTGTACATCTCATTGATGACATCATATGGCAATAGTCCAGGTCTTGTGGCCTCAATGAGCCGAAATCCAATCTCTCTCGCAGAACGCCTGTTTTTGAAATTTGTCATAAAACGTACCTTCTTGTGTAATTTCCGATACTCTTATGGGTTGTTCAACCGTAAATACCTCTTATAATCTGTGACAACCTAGTTAGCTCGCTCAGTTGACCCAAACTCATTCACAAGACAAAAGATCACCTCGACGAACAATGGGTTTTTATCCATTTTGTCAAGAAACTCATCAACAAAATCCTACTTGAAACCCTCGCCATCCTTATTTGCCACACCCAATGCTAACGTTGTTTTGAGTGCTCATCAAAACGCCAGGATTATCCACCATCTTCTGAGGAGTCTTGTTCTTCTTACTCAAGAAAGGCCTTCTTGCAAAGGGGAGTCCTTGCTTCTTGTCCTAGCCCAATATTTTTCATGGCTAATAGTTTTCTCGTATGAGGGATCCAGTGCAGCCACTGATGTTCGTTGTCCGACATCCAAAATCAAGATCGATTTTGGCACGGAGATGATATTATCATCGTGTTTACCAAATTAAATTTTGTCGTGTTTGTTGTCGAACGCTTTGTGCTCCAATCGACAAACGAAACAAAAAAAAACAGTTATGTATAAATGTATAAATAATTAAAAAAAATAGCTATGTTTACGGTAAGTAGGCCATAGCGGGGGATGCCTGGGACTAGACATTGCTGAGGCATCTAGATCCCCAAAGAATTGAAAAAATATGTATATATATATATCATACATATATGTATCATAATACATTATGTATATAATATATATACTATATATACTAATATAGTATATATAGCATTACATATACTATAGTATACAAGATATTAACATATATATGATATATGTTCATGATACATATATATATATATATACATATATATATATATATATATGTATATTATATGTACATTATATATATTATATACATATGTATGATATACATATAGTCATATTATACATATGACTATATGATACATACTATATATATATACACATATGTACTATATGTCTATGTTATATATCATATATGTATCATATATGCATATATATGTATCATATATATATATATATATATGTATCATATATATATATATATGTTTGTATTACGTATATCAGAAATGACATACTATATCATACATGTATAGTCATATGTATATAGTATAAATATATAGTATATATGTTATACTATATATTATAGTATAGTATAACATATGATACATAGTATGTTAGTATGATACATAGTCATATATAATATGATACATTATATGATATACATGTAATACGTATAATAATATATAATATACATCACATCATATGATATACATATATAATACATATTATATGATATATAATATATTATATGTATAATATACAATAAACTACATATAGTATACATAGTATATCATATATAGTATATCATAATTATGTATACATTATAATACTATATATACTATATAGTCAGAAAGGGGGAAAAAAAAAATTCATTCATGTCCAACAACAACAACACTGTAACTTTAAAACCTTGACCTAAATCGAGTGCTTTTCATGTTAAATTTCAATGTTTAACATCTAAGTGGACTGTGCCAAAAAAAAAAAAAAGTTCTTTCATGTCCAGCAATAACAACAGTGTAACCTTAAACCTTGAACTAAATCAGGAGCTTTTCATGTTAAATTTTAATGTTTAGCATCAAAGTGGACTGTGCCATTTATTAAGCTAAGTGGTCTTTTTGCAATCTCAGCCTAAAAAAATAGGTAAGTTCGCAGCCCGTATCTTCCTTCTGCAAAAAATGAAAATTAAAAATTAAAAAAAATTGAAATTTGTACATCTCATTGATGACATCATATGGCAGTAGTCCAGGTCTTGTGGCCTCAATGAGCCGAAATCCAATCTCTCTCGCAGAACGCTTGTTTTTGAAATTTGTCATAAAACGTACCTTCTTGTGTAATTTCCGATACTCTTATGGGTTGTTCAACCGTAAATACCTCTTATAATCTGTGACAACCTAGTTAGCTCGCTCAGTTGACCCAAACTCATTCACAAGACAAAAGATCACCTCGACGAACAATGGGTTTTTATCCATTTTGTCAAGAAACTCATCAACAAAATCCTACTTGAAACCCTCGCCATCCTTATCGGTTGGCCACCCAGTCGCCAATGCGCTGCTGTTGTTTTGAGCAGTTCATCAAAAACGCCAGGATTATCCACCATCTTCGGAGGAGTCTTGTTCTTCTTACCTCAAAGAAAGGCCTTCTTAAGCAAAGGGAGTCCTTGCTTGTCCTAGCCCGAATATTTTTCATGGCTTAATAGTTTTCTCGTATGAGGGATCCAAGCAGCCACTCTGATGTTCGTTGTCCCGACATCCAAAATCAAGATCGATTTTGGCACGGGAGATGATACAGCTATCACTGTGTTTACCAAATTAAATTTTGTCAGGTGCTTCAAGTTGTCGTAACGTTTGTGCTCCAATCGACAAACGAAACAAAAAAAAACAGTTATGTATAAATGTATAAATAATTAAAAAAAATAGCTATGTTTACGGTAAGTAGGCCATAGCGGGGGATGCCTGGGACTAGACATTGCTGAGGCATCTAGATCCCCAGCAGCTGAAAAATATGGGAGTGTCCAACCCAAAAATTTCTGCTGTGCAATAGATTGAAAAAAATGCTTTAAACTTAGGAACCTATATATTTTTGCTGGGAAATGCAAGAATTTATTATATGTAACTTGTGAATGGCAAAAGTACCAAGGAAATGCAAAGCATGTGATGAAATGACCAGCCACCAAATGTTGTGAGACTAAGACATGTAGTTTCATATATCTGGCAAGGTTAGGTTTTCCAAACCCAGTAGGCAGACATACACAACATTTATGCATAACAATCAAGGGCACTTACAGACATTAGAGATTAATCAAGGCACTATCAAGTAATAATCAAACTCTGATATACAGATTAGTGATTTAAAATTATTATTCATACCTGTCTATCTAAAACTTTACTGACGGAAACGATGTTGGCTATAGTATCTGAGACTGACTTGTTTAAGGGTAAATGCCCCATAATCCATGTTGCGCGTGCCTGCTCTCCTTTTAAAAACTCCTGTAGAAATAGGCATTAGTTTTAAAAGCCGAAACATCATTTGGTGAGAGTATATTACGGGGGACGAGTTCTTTGCCGCTTTAGGGATTTTGCAATGAGCGAGATCTAAGTTTCTGCGTTTTTGGGCTTCTATACGCCTAGAAAACCGATCCGGATAATGAAGTGGGTGGGGCTAAAGGAGAAATAAGATCATGCAGCAAGTTTAGTACTTTGGTTCAGCGACGTTGTTTTAGAACACTGGATACTTCATGCATGCTTATAGTAATCTGTGACGGACTTACTCTAAATTAGATCGGGTTAGACGGATTATACTTTAAACAAATTTTAATTATTATAAAATTATAAAATTACATATAATTTTATTAGTGCTAAATAGTTAATATTGTTTTAAGTAATTATAAAAAATATTACGTTTGGTCTAATTAAAAAGAAAAGCATGTCAGTATTTTATAATATTGTCACTAGTATTACCTTTCAACCCCCTGAAAGTCAACCTCCCAGAACTTCATTTATGATATCAGCTGTTCACACAGCTCAAGAAAAACTTCCCATACACAGTTTCACTTCTAATGGCTATCCAGTGTACCCCAGCAAGGTGCAAGGCCATTTCATATGGGATGTTCCAGGTGCTCACATGTGTGATCCCGGCTGTCCATGCCAGGATGATGATGAGTCTGATAATGACGACTACGAAGTCGTCCGCAGAAGCCGCAGGAGTAAAAAGAAAAGCTCAAAGCGAGGTTCCTGTAAACCTCCACCTGATCCTTCATCAGATAATGAACCAGATTTTACTCCAGCTGAGACTAACACCCCTGTTGTCCTATCCTCCCAAGTCTCAATACCTCAAACCTGTAGGCAGCAAGTTAACAACCAACTTCTGTCTCAAACCCATGTTCCAACCTGTTTCATCAAGGATGGATCAGCTATACCACAACCTCCATGACAGAATTGCTAGACTGGACATAGAGCTCCATACCATGATTGACTGCAACTATTTGGGTCCAAAGTTCACCCAAAAGAAGTTCGAGATCCGCCACAAGTGCGTAGCTTGCAAGAATTGATGCTGAGAAACAAGGTCAACAACCGTCTTTGTTTGGTGGTCAAACTAAACCTTTACCTGTTCCCACACCATACTTTGACACCTATCAACCTCATTATCGCCCTCCTCACCAAAACCCAAGAGTTACACCGATTCCTCATTGTCAGGTCTCCAAACATGTACAAACACTCCTCAAGGCCGTATAGTCAACCTATGCCTTCAAGGCCATCACCCACAAGGCCTGTACCCATGCCTAGACCTCAACCAGTTCCTAGGCAATGACCTCCAACAAAACCTACACCAACCTATGCTGAAACAGTTCACACACCAGCCTACGCTGAGACAGTTCCAACTCCTTTTCCTTAACAAATACCTGAATACTTTCACGAGCCTATCCCTGAACCCATCAGACCATCCAAAGACAAGGAGCCTATGCATAAGCTCTACTCTGGTCTTATAGTTCCAGAAGAAGATGTTGATCTCTCATATTCCTATTTGAATCCATCCTCTGAGTCTTCTTCTCCAACAGAATCAGTTGTATCTTCTGCAACAGATTCCGAGGAAAATTATGTGGAAGTTTCTAATGTTTTTATGGCACAACCATCCACATCAAATGATCCTCCAACTCCTGAGGATTTTCATCCCAGTGAACCTCTTGATGAAGATGAGCCTGAAGAGATGCGCAAGATGCCACCGCTCACGATGCGCGCCCAACACAGTCTAATCCAAGTTCCAAACCATCTAATGGGCCATGGTTTATATTTGATGATGTTCCTTAAGTCAAATGGTTCCTTAGATTCCAAGAACTGCTATTTGATCTTCGATGGCAAAGCCTACAATGATAGTTATCATGTTATCAAAGAATTTCGCCAAGATTCTGTGATCTCTCCGTGATGGGTTCCCAAGATTGGTGAATATAGATACCCAACAGTACTGTGCCACGCCCACAAGTCCTGGAGATTATATACAACCAGTTTTTGGGAGAACCAAACCTAGCACAAGAAGCTGCTAGACGTGAATTTCATTAGATGAAGTGTTGTTCATTACAGTTAAAGATCTTGATAAGCACTACAAAAGGATGACAGCCTTGTACTACAGGCTGAATGGTTTTAATGATCACTCCCTCAAACATGTTTTCGTGCAGTCTCTTTCTACAGAGATTTTGCCAGACATATAGAGACATCTGAACTCTTACTAGATAAACTTGGATGATCTTACTCTTGGTAAGATCTATCAGATTGCTGTCTCTTGTCTTGAGAAACTTTGCGAGTAGAGAAAGTTTTTCAAACACTTTATGGAAAAGAAGGAACCCTTCAAGAGTGCATGCAAAACACCTCATCTTGCCATTAAATGCAAGGATGAAAGAACCTGCACTTGTTCTACTAAGAAAAAATCCCATTTCCATAAGTTCCCTAAACCTAAACACTCTTCCAGACACCGCTCTTCAAAGCCTAAACAAACCTACCGGTTTTTCAGGAAGAAAACTGACAACACCCGGCAACAGAAAAATTCCAGGTGTTTCATTTGCAAAAGAAAAGGGCATTTTGCTAGATCTTGCCCTAACAACCCAGCAAAATCAGCCAGACTTCTTCAGCATGTCAACAGAGTCTCTCCTCTCTATGAGGATGATGATATTGAATCCCTGTATTCTGAACAGGATGCTTATGATGAAGAAACATTCTTCATGATGGCTGAAGATCAGAATAAGTCTTCTGACTCTGATTCTGATTCTGTTCTAGAGGATGTCGTAACTATTCACCACATCAAACATGTCAGACATGTTACAACTAAGCAACAGTCTCTACCATCCATAAAAATCAGTATCCTTCCTTCTAAATATGCCAAACCTATCTCAGTTATAGGATTCATAGATACTGGTTTAGAACACAGTATGCTTAACCTGTCCATACTCCCTCCTGAGTTTTGGAAACACCATACCCAGCTCTTTAAAGCTGCTAATAGTGAATGTTTTCATACAGATCTACTTACCAAGAAACCCGTTTGTATCCAGTTCTTTCCAGATTGTGTTCTCTGAATAAATGTCATAGGTTCTTCCCTCCATGATAAGGACTTCCTCATAGGTTTTGATGTTCTACAACTTATCTACAAATTGAATGTCTCCTCCAAAAGTATCAGGTACAAGCAACAGTTCCTACCTTATACTGAAACTTTGAGGATGTACTCAATTTCTGATGTTTCCTCACCCTATAAGTCCTTCAAAACAAAGTTCCTACCGTTTTGTCCTGAAAATCATCGGCAGTTCACCCATCCTTTTCCTTTTTGGAAAAACCCTCAGTTCTTTGTTAAGCTTCCTTTCAAGCTTAATGAAGATGTGAACCCTACAAAGGCTACACATCCGGGCATGACGTCCTCAGATTCCGAAACTTGCATGTCGAATGCCAACAGCTCATGGCGCAAGGTTTAATCGAGCCCACACATTCTGATTGGGCTTGTCAAGCATTCTATGTTGAGAAACGTTCTGAAATTGTTCGGGGTAAGAAGCGACTAGTCATAGACTATCAGCCTCTTAATAGTTTTCTCAAAGATGATAAGTTCCCTTTGCCAAAGATTCAGTCCTTGTTCATTCATCTCCAAGGTGCAAAGGTGTTCTCAAAGTTTGATTTGAAATCAGGATTTTGGCAGATTGGTATTCATCTTGATGATCGATCTAAAACAGCCTTCTGTATTCCAAATGCCCACTATCAGTGGACAGTAATGCCCTTTGGCTTGAAAGTGGCACCATCACTTTTTCAAAAGGCTATGGTCAAGATTTTCCAACCTATTCTTGAAAGCGCCCTCATCTACCTTGATGATATTTTGTTGTTTTCCAAAGATCATGATTCACACCAGAGACTCCTCAATCGGCCTCACAATAGGAATCATACTGAGTCATGATATCCGAGAAAAGTCATGTGGCTAGACATCCATTGAATTTCTTGGCATAATAATCCAAGATGGTCACTATCGTCCTGGACCCCACATCGCACAAGAATTGATTCATTTCCCAGATACTTATCTAGACCGCAAGCAAATTCAACAATTCCTCGGGATTGTCAACTATCTCCAAGACATTTTCCCACATTTTGCGGTCCACACCTCGAAGTTGTCAAGGATGCTAAAGAAAGCAGCCCCACCATGGGGATCTGAGCAGACAACAGCTGTCCAACAACTCAAGCAGATGACTCAAAGAACCACCGCAATGAGAATCCTTTACTACAGACAACACATCCTACGTAGATGCCAAAGGATTTAGTACCGGGAGCAAAGGTTTTCGAACACATCGATGGAAAAGTCAATTCAAAGATGCTGAAAAGCATTACCATGTGATCTACAAAGAAATCTAGGCAGTCAAGTATGGCATCCAGAAGTTTGAATTCCATCTCATCGGCACAACTTTATTGTTAGATTAGACAACTCTTCCTTCCCGAAAATTATGTAATTTAAAAATAAGGTGCTACCAGACAAGCATCTTCTTCGCCTTAAAACCTGGTTCTCCAGGTATGATTTTTCAGTTTAACATATCAAAGGCGATAAAAATCTCATTCCTGACCTCCTTTCTAGACCCTCTAAAAGAACCTCCCTCATTTACACTTTGGGTCATATTCCTTCCATCGCCATGGTCTCATCCTTACCAAACCATGCTCTCACTCAAAGGTCATTTTCCCTCAATATGACTTTTACTTCTCTCCACCAAATTCAGGACTTTGCTCGAAAATTCCTTTTTAAGTTTTTTATGAATGCCTATGCAAACAGTCCAGAACCCATGCTTCTTCCTAACATGCATCCTGATCATCTTTTTCTCGCAGAATTAGTCATTCTTCCAAACTGAGATGTTACCGAAGATGAACTTTGGTACATTTGGTGTCTTACAGTCCTATATGATACAAAGTTGGTTTTTCCTGTCCTTCCTCTCCTTGACAGGCTCAACCACCCAACCTATTCGACAAGTCTCACTTGGACTCTATTCCAGTGGTTTTCACCACTTCCTTGGTGGCGCAGAAAATTACATCAAATTACTCAAACTCATCACCTCAGGGAACTCCCTGATCAAGAAGGAAAACAATGAACCTCAGTTTTTATTATTCATCGTCCATACTTCCAAAGATCCCTCGCACTCAATGCTTTTGGACTCGTGATCGACTCATGAATGGCAGACTGTTCCTCACTTTGCCTGCCTTGAGCAAGACTTCCATACCAAGGCCTCCTTAAGGAATTTCCTTATGGAACTCAACCATGTTCCTCCAGACCAACCTACAATTCTACACACATCCCTTGGACCAAAGCATGATATGTTCATAGTACCTACTCCTTCTTCCCATTCACAACCCCTCAGTAGAGGAATCATCCTCAAGGAAGAAAAGCCAGATCACACTGACTACCTCTTCCAAGATGCACAAGACCCATACATAAATTTCACTTCGATATCTTCTCAATACGACCCTGGATCTTCCTCTACTCCTTATCCTCCAATCTGCACTCAACCAGAGCCTCCATCTTTTCAAAAAAGTTTCCCTCCTCTGACTACAAGATCTTGGACAGAGGCATTCAACAAAGGGGGCCTGGCTCAAGATCCTGATGCAACAGATGACTCATCTAATTCAGAAGGCACTATTTCACTTTAATAATGGCATTTGTCTTATATGCCACAAAATTCATAAAGTAGTCTGTCTTTATGTCCCAAAAGTCTTTGTCATTATGATGGCTTGACTTTTGTGTTTTTACTTTTTCAAAGTTAGTGGTTAAGTGTCTTTGTCATGTCATTGTCATTATTAGTTTGCATTATTGCTTTGCTTTGTCAAGATTAGGTGACTTGTCCTAATCAAGTGGTTGTAATAGTGCGGGTCCTATCCCACTTTACTTTAAGGCTTCGTCTATAAATGACGGGCCTCTCCTATTTTGTAATCATGACTCAAATGAGGAAAACTCATTTGTAATCAGAACAAAGTCATCGAATAATCTATGAAAAGTTTGTTATCAAACATGAGTGGCTAAAACCCTTCTTCTTTCTATTCTTCCAATAAAGATAACAGATCGACTTAATTAGTTCACTTTCTATCTGGCTTGGTGACAAGTATGCTCTACACTCGCCTCTTGTAGGATCTTGTGTAACAGAAAGTCTTATGCCTATCGTACCAGAGTGGTATACTTCTTATACCATTGCTGTTTCGCCTATACTAAACACCTGAGATAGCCGTCAGAGACACACGCTTAACCCGAAGAGATGCCCGGGAGTGGCGAAGAAAAAAGGGTGGTATGTGTGCTATGATTTCTTCTGTGGTGTTGGGTATATTGGCTGGAAACCCGAGCATGCGGGCTATTGGCCCTAAGGACGATTTGTTCGTCATTGCTCTAGTATAACAACGCCCCGTACTTCGCTGCTGGATCTCTGTGTGAGTTCCGACTGACTTTCTATGAGTTAGTGGATCTTGGCTTGGTATCAGTAAGTTATGGGTGTTCCATGACCGTGGTATCTCAGTTGGTATCAGAGCAAGGCCTCAACCTAAACCACAACCTCCAAGACCTCAACCTCAACCAACTCCTACCTATGCTGAAACTATTCATACTCCTGCTCCTCAGTAAATTCCTAAATACTTTCAGCCTCACATTCAACCATCTCAACCAAAAGACAAAGAGCCCATGCATCCACTCTATTCTGGTCTGATCCATCCAGAAGATGATACTCAATCTGATCCAGAAGTTAATCATTCTTCAGATGAGTCTTCTTCTCCAACAGAATCAGATGCCTCTTACTCAGCAATAGATTCTGAAGAAAATTATGTGGAAATTCTGGCTCAACTTATGGCTCAGCCATCTACATCAAGCAATCCTCCTTTCCTCCAGTACAACAAGGGAACCTCCCTTTGTTGATGAACCGGATGATGACATGCCTCCGGCTCAAGACGTGCCTCCTGTACGATCTAATCCAAGTCCAAGTCCTAAGCCATCTAGTGGGCCGTGGTTTTATTTTGATGATGTTCAAAAATCAAAATGGTTCCTCACATTCAAAGAAATGACTACTTAGATTGATGTTCAATTACTTAGACCTGGAGCAACCTCTTATGATGTTTATAAAGAATTCTACTCTCGGTTCTTAGGCTCTCTTCGTGATTGGCTTGTAAGTCATCAAGAGTACAGACAGCTACAGCTGTATCAAGCACCAATCCCTCAAGTTCTAGAGCTCATCTATGATCATTTCTTGGGCGATCTTAGTCTAGCAAAAGAATCTATGAGAAAAGAGTTTCATCAGATAAAGTGTTGTTCTCTAAAGATTAAAGATCTTGATACGCATTACAGACGAATGTCCGCCCTGTATTACAAGCTTAATGGATTCAATGATAGCTCTCTCAAGCATGTCTTTATTCAGTCTCTTCGCAAAGAGATTTAACCAGAACTCCAAAGACAGTTCCATGCTCTTCAGATAAACATTGATGATCTTTCTCTCAGAAAGATTTACCATATTACTGTCTCTTGTATTGAAAAGCTCTGTGAGCAGAAAGAGTTTTTCAGAGATCTCTTGGAACGGAAGGAACCTTTCACGAATGCATACAAGAAGCCTCATTTTGCAATCAAATATAAAGATGAAAAAACCTGCACTTGTCCTACAAAGAACAAATCCCATTTCCAGAAGTTCTCCAAAGCTAAACACTTTTCCAAACATCGTCTTCCAAAGCATAAAAATTCTTTTCGGTTTTGCGGACGGAAAACAAGCAACACCCGGCAACAGAAAGATTCCAGGTGTTTCATCTGTAAGAAAAAAGGGCACTTTGCTAAATCTTGCCCTAACAATCCAGCTAAGTCAGCCAGGCTTCTCTAACACCTTGACCAAGTCTTTCCTCTCTCTGAGGATGATGATATTAAATCCCTGTTTTCGGAACAGGAATCTTGTGATGATAATACGGTCTTTGCTTTGGCTGATCAGAGTGATATCTCTAAATGAGGAGATTCCAACCATACACCATATACAACAAATCAATCTTGTTTAACGTCCTCTCCCATCCATAAAAATCAGTATCCTTCCATCCAAATATGCCAAGCCTATTTCCATCATAGGTTTCATTGATACTGGTGCACTGCTCATTATGTTCAATCCATCCATTCTCCCTCCTCAGTACTGGGAACACCACACTGAAAACTTCAAAGCAGCTGATGGTGAATATTTTCAGACAGTATCCGACACAAAACCCATCCAGATCCGCTCTTCTCGACATGTTTTATGGATCAAACTTATCGGGTCTTCTCTCCCTGATAAGGATCTCCTCATAGGTTTTAATGTTCTCCAATTAATTAAGAAATTACATATATCCGCTAAAACGTATACTGAAACTTTAAAGTTGTATTCAATTTCTGATGCACCCTCTTCCTGTGAGTCCTTAAAATCTAAATTCCTACAATATTGTCCTGAAAATCATGTTCAGTTTTTTCATCTTTTTCCTCTGTGGAAAAACCCTCAGTTCTTTGTTAAGCTACCCTTCAAACTTAAAGAGGATGTTAACCGTACAAAAGTCACACATCTGGGTATGACATCCTCAGATCTCAAACTAGCTCAAGCTGAATTTCAGCAGCCTATAGTACAAGGCCTCATTGAGCCTACTCAGTCTGAATGGGCCTGTCAAGCTTTCTATGTTGAGAAACGTTATGAAATTGTTCGCGATAAGAAACGCCTTGTCATTGATTATCAACCGCTCAACTGTTTTCTCAAAGACGACAAATTTCCTTTGCCAAAAATTCAGTCCTTGTTTTTCCATATCCAAGGTGCAAAGGTATTTTCCAAATTTGACCTTAAGTTAGGTTTCTGGCAAATTGGTATTCATCCTGACGAAAGATCTAAAATAGCCTTCTGTATTCCCAATGTCCACTTTCAGTGGACAGTGCTGGCCTTTGGTCTAAAAGTGGCACCATCTCTTTTTCAAAAGGCTATGGTCAAAGTCTTTGATCCTATCCTTGAAAACGCCTTCATCTACATTGATGACATCTTGTTGTTTTCTAAGGATCATGAATTACATCACCGATTCCTTGAATAGTTCCTGCCGATAATTAAATCATATGGAGTCATGCTATCTGAGAAAAAGTCACAAGTGGGCTAGACATCTATTGAAGTTCTTGGTATGATAATTGAAGACAGTCATTACCATCCTGGACCCCACATCGCACAAGAATTGATGCACTTTCCATATCAGTACCTATCTAAAAGGCGGGTACAACAGTTTCTTAGAATTGTCAACTATCTTAGAGACTTTTTTTCCACACATTGCAGTCCATACCTCGAAGTTGTCAAGAATGCTAAAGAAATCAGCCCCACCATGGGGACCTAAACAAACAACAGTTGTCCAACAATTAAAGCAGATGACTCAAAGAAATTTCATCGGTAATCCCCACATTGTGACAACGATCCTACAGATGACGCTGATTTAGCATCGGGAAACAAGACTTTGAGCACATTAATAGAAAAGTTTTCTATGGTGTTCACCATTATTGCCCTACACTGTTTGAGAAAGAATCCAATGTCCACAGGATAGTTCATGACTATAAAATTGGTTCAGTGGATACAATTCATTATCATCCATCTTCAGAGAATCAATTCCTCATCGGGCGATCTACCACTTAAACCTCATTTCCAATATGAGTCCCAGGCACCAGCAGACTGATATTTCTTTTCTCAATCTTTTAACCTTCATAGCTTGGCTACCAGAAGCCCTTCAAGAGCTAATCTTGCAGAAGGTTATTGAAAACAAGTAGGGTCCCAAAAATCATCCTCTGACATGGCGCCTATGGTCTCTCATGGCAATGCAAGGATTCAGGCCTACTGAGAATGATTTTTGCCAACAACCCTATCTTCCACATCCAAATCCAGACCAAATGCACCAACTGATTTTCAAACTCCAGACTACTTTTCATCATGTAGTCGATGAGCACACTAGTTAGGGCATTATGTCATTCCCCAGCTTACTACTTTTTTGCAT
Organism: Citropsis articulata; assembly: GCA_030449925.1. Lineage (NCBI taxonomy): Eukaryota > Viridiplantae > Streptophyta > Magnoliopsida > Sapindales > Rutaceae > Citropsis > Citropsis articulata. Next base: position 1,570,871 of record JASUUH010000128.1, on the reverse strand, counting down.
CGGTTGAACTGCACTGTGGCTCTCAGTCTCTATTTTGATCCCAATTGATCCACACCACCGCAGATACGGCAAAGCGCATGGTTCGGCTGTAACGTTTGCTCCATCTTCGTGATCCTCGACCTTGAACTTACATCCGATATCGATCGTACATCCTACTATTATGATAGTAAAGCTCACTGATATCTGGGGAAGATATACCGAACCCATTGTCAAGGCCATAAAACATCACCATAACTGTGAATCTTTTCACTCCATGTGGACAGAATGCCTCACAGCTAGACAAGCTCTAACTGAAAAATATGGAGTGCCTCCCTCATACATCGCTCATAGTCCTTTATCTCCTGATGTCCAAACCACACCAAATCTCTATTTCAGAGAAGGAATCAAAGATCATCGCCTTAACTCTGAAGGAGATGAAGCCGCAGTGTTACAACACAGATACGATCTCTACCTCACCAGGCATGGCAGATCTCACAATCTATTGCCAGATGAAACAGACTAGACCAATCACCAACAGTGGCCTCAACCGAGCCTAGCTCTCCAGTCTGATGATCTGAACATTAGTCCCGACTTTAACACTTCAGTCTCTTCATATGACACTATTTTACTTTAATAAAGTAGTTCGTCTTATATACTTTATTAAAGTTGTTTGTCTTTAGTGTCTTAAAGTAGTTTGTCTTTTATACTTTAATAAAGTAGTTTGCTTTATTAAAGTTGTTTGACTTTTATGGTTTGCTTTTTAAAAGTTGTTCGTCTTGTTGTAATAAGTGTGCTTTATCTTTTAAAAAGTTGTTTGTCATCTTGTATTTATGAAAGATAGGGATGTGTCCTATCTTTAAACTTTGTAATAATGGGGGTCCTGTCCCACTTTAGGTGAAGCTCTCGTCTATAAAAGGCGACCTTCCCCTCTTTGTTAATCATCGCTTGTTTATCAGTTGTTCAATATACTTTCTTTGGAGTTTAAGATTTATCTCATGAGTGGCAAAGTTTCTTCTTTTCTATTCTTCTAATAAAGATCACAGATCGGCTTAAATAGTTCATCTTCTATACAACTTAATGACAAGTATGCTATACACTTGCCTCTTATAGGATCCTGTGTATCAGAAAGTCTTATTCTGTTGTACCGGAGCTAGTATAAACCTTTATACCATTGCTGTTTCGTCTATCTTAAGAACCAGATCGACGGTTATCAGAAACACTGTTCACCAAGGACTATAAGCCAAGGAGTGGCGTCAGAGTCAAAGGGTGGTAGGTGCTACGATTTCTTCTCTCGTATTGGGTATATCGGCTGGAAACCCGAGCGTGCGGGCTATTAGCCTTAAGGACTATTTGTTCGTCATTGCTCTAGTATAACAATACCACGTACTCTGATTCCGCTTCAGCCATGGGTCGTGTGTTGACTTGCCTCAGAGTGGAGTCATGTTATCAGAGAAAAAGTCACATGTGGGCCAGACATCCATTGAATTTCTTGGTATGATAATCAAGACCACATTACCGCCCCGGACCCCACTATTGTGTAGGTTGTCCGGATCCAAAAGAAGAATAGAAAAACTCTATCCTTCATGGCTTCCTCTTCAAACTCTCAAGTTTTTGAGACTCCAGTCTCTCTATGCTCTCCTCTTACTCTTCCTCGTTCATGTACCAAACACTTATCTTCTAAAATAGAAAACCTTGTAGAATACTCCTATGTTCTAGGCTCTCACACATGTGATCTAGGCTGTCCATGCCAGGATGATGATGATTCTGATGACGACTGGGAAGTCGATCACAGGCGCAGAAGGCACAGAAGAAAGAAAAGCTCAAAACACAGTAGTTATGAACCTCTATCTGAACCTCCACCAGTCTTGATCTCCTTACCTATTATACCTACACCTCAAAAGACCATCCCTACAACCTGTAGACAAGAGGTTAACAACCCACTTCTGTCAAAATCCTCTCCACAATCCTACATGATATTTGGATCTAGTTCTTACCAATGTCAGTTCCCTACCTTGGGAAAAACAACAGATCCATAAACCAAAATGGTTTCCAAACCATATGTCCAGCCTGTTATTCTCCCCACTACCAAAGTAGTACGAACAAGTGCTTAACTAGCAAACCTAGAATGCTAGAGTTCAGAATATAGTCTTGGAATCTCTTGATACCAGGGTCAACAATGTTCAAGCACAAGTCCACACAACTCATCAGAAGGTTGATGCTGTTACAACAAGGATGGAACAGCTGTACCAAAGCCTTCACCAAAGAATTACAAAGTTGGACATATAGCTTTGTACCATGATTGAATGCAACTACTAGGGACCCAAGTTCAACAAAAAAGATGCAGAGATCAGACAACTTAAGGCCGACAACCTTCCTTGTTTGGCCAACAACAAACAACCATACCCATGCCTTCACCATACTTCAACACATACCAACCATATTATAATCCTCCCACTACTTCTTCACAAAGAACTCATGAAGCTCATCAGTTCATTAACATATGTAATATGTATTAACCCAAAGAAGAACCAATACAGAAGCCTTCAAGGCCTGCATCTTCAAGGCCTAAACCTAAACCACAATCTCCACCACCTTAACCTCAACTAACTCCTACCTATGCTGAAACCATTTATACTCCCCGCTTCAAGAAATTCCTGAATACTTTCAGCCTTCCACTCAACCATCTCAACCAAAAGACAAAGAGCCCATGCATCAGCTCTATTCTGGTCTGATCAATCCAAAAGATGACACTCTATCTGATTTAGAAGTTAATCATTCTTCAGATGAGTCTTCTTCTCCAACAGAATCAGATCCCTCTTACTTGGCAACAGATTTTGAAGAAAATTATTTGGAAATTCCTGCTCAACTTATGGCTCAGCCATCCACATCAAGTAATCCTCCTCCTAAGGATCCTTTTTTTTTTTTTTTTGATGCGATCCTCCTAAGGATCCTTTCTCTAGTATAACAAGGGAACCTCCCCTTGTTGAGACTCGAGGCCCACGGCCCATATCTCCCCAAAAGACGCCTTGTGAGGAGAGGGTAACGGCTGCCCTTATAACCACATGCACGTAATGCACTCCGAACCGATGTGGGAATCAAGGGCATCACCTACCCCTCCCACAAGTAGGCCCACAAGAGGCTCTGATACCACAGCTAAGGGACTCGAGGCCCACGGCCCACATCTCCCCAAAAGATGCCTCATGAGAGGGTAACTACCGCCTTATAACCACAGCCGTAATGCACTCCGAACCGATGGGATTCAAGGGCATCACCCTCGTGCTTATTATGTTTTTGGTATTTGTAAACCTATACCCAGTGGTTTCACTGCTTGATCCCAACTGATTCATACCACCAGCAGACACGGTGAAAGGGCGTATGGTTCGGCTGTAATGTTCGCCTCCTATTTTTGTGATCCTTCGACTCATGAACTTATAACCGGCTATCACATTCTAAGCATCCTACCATTGTGATAAGAAAGCTCATCGACCTCCTGGGTCGCCAGATCAACCTCTTGTAAATCCCATCATTCACCATCATGACCGAATCCTTCCATTCCATACGGACAACTATCTCACAGCCTGTAAAAGCTCTAGTCAAGAATACGTATGCTCCACCCTCCTACAATACTCATAGTCCTTTATCTCCTGATGTTCAATCAACTCCAGATCTTTACTTCAAAGAGGAAATCAGGAATCATCGTCTCCACTCTGAAGGAGACAAGGCCATAATACTACAATAGAGATATGACAACTATCTCGTCAGAAATGGCAGATCTACTGTGACAATGGATGATCGATCGACTATCAATGGCCTCAACCCGTTCTTTCATCAGACTCAGATACATCAGTCCCAGACTCAGACACATCAGTCTCTTCGTACGAGACTATTTCACTTTAATGGCATTTGTCTTATATGCCATAAAAGTCTTAAAGTAGTTTTTCTTTATATATTAAAGTCTTGTGTTAAAGTCTTTGCCCTTATCCACGGCTTGACTTTTGTGTCCCTGTCTTTACTTTTTCAAAGTAGTGGTTAAGTGTTTTTGTCATGTCCTTATCATGTTGTATTATTAGTTTGCATTATTGCTTTACTTTGTCAAGATTAGGTGACGTGTCCTAATCAAGTAGTTGTAATAGTGGGGGTCTTGTCCCACTTTTGTCTAAGAGTTTCGTCTATAAATGGCGAGCTCCTCTTCATTGTAAATAAGAACCATCTTCAGATTTCGATAAACGAAAAGCTTGTTTCCAAATATGAGTGGCTAAACAATTCTTCTTTCTATTCTTCCAATAAGGATCACAGATCGACTTGAATACTTCATTTTCTATCTGGCTTGGTGACAAGTATGCTCTACACTCGCCTCTTGTAGGATCTTGTGTATCAGAAAGTCTTATGCATGTTGTACCAGAGTGGTATACTTCTTATACCATTGATGTTTCGCCTATACTAAACACTTGAGATAGCCGTCAGAAGACACACTGTTCACCCGAAGAGATGCCCGGGAGTGGCGAAGAGAAAAGGGTGGTATGTGTGCTTTGATTTCTTCCGTAGTGTTGGGTATATTGGCTGGAAACCCGAGCATACGGGCTATTGGCCCTAAGGACGATTTGTTCGTCATTGCTCTGGTATAACAATGCCCCAGACTACCGGATCTCGTATGAGTTCCGGACCGACTTTCATGAGTTAGTGGATCCCGCCGTATCGCAAGCATGGGTGTTCCGTGATGCATGATATCTTAGTTGGTATCAGAGCCTCTTGTGGGCCGACTTGTGGGAGGGGTAGGTGATGCCCTTGAATCCCACATCGATTAAAGTAGCTTTTTCATAAGCAAACGAAAGCTTAAAGTAGCTTTTACAAAAGCATAAACAAACAAAAGCTTAAAGTAGCTTTTACAAAAGCAAATAGTAAAAGCCAATTATTATGCTTGCACACTAGAAGACAAAATATTAAAGCCATGATTCACGGAGTGGATGGGAATCAAAGGGAAATAGTATCATATGATGATGATGCCACGGTCGATGTGTCCGGGTTCTCAGACGCCCAAGGTCCGAGGCCAATTTGAATAACTGCTTTCCGAGCCAAGGCTTTCTTCCTTGTTTTCGCAATAGAGATCATATCGATACTTGAGGATGGTGACCTTTGTCTTGTCGCATGGAGTCTCATTGCTTCGATTTCTTCTAAAGTAAAGGTCCGGAGTGGTTTGTACATCCGGAGAGATCGACCGTGGTCAATATAAGTAGGAAAAGTGCCATAGACTGCAAGGGCATTTCCGTGGCATTGTTCTACATAGAGTGAAAGGATTCACTCATGGTGGTGGATGATAGTTTGACCAATGGTTTCTCATGTCAATTCATATGTCTCGTTAATTTAACAATAACAATGGTGGGTGTTGTATCCGTTTCTCCGTGATAAGTTCAAGGGTAAGAACGTCCCTTGAATACGGAATCAACATTTTGTCAAACCATTTTCCTTTTCCATACCTTCGCTAGTGTGGATTAGATCCGATTTAACAGAAGGCAATCGACAAAGGTTTAACCAAGCATCGTAAGATGTAGAAAGCTTGGGGGGTTATGTCAGTGATAACATAGTGACCCCAACTAGAATGTTCATCAACTACATGGTAGAAAGTTTTACTGAGAGTAAAAATGAGTTGATGCATCTGGTCTGAGTTTGGATGAGGTTCAAAGGGTTGATGACTTAAACCATCTTTCTGAGGCTTAAACTCCTGGGCGGCCATAAGAGACCATAGACGCCATGTGAGGTTGTTGGGACAATTAAAGTCATATTTGTGTTCTATGACTTTTTCAAAGATGAAATTCTGGAGTTCTTCAGGAAGCCATTGTATGAAAGTCATAAGGGTGAAGGTAGAAGTGTCTACCATCATTTGCTTTGAGGGGCTCATGATGAATGGGGATGTAAATCTCCAATGAGGAATTGGTTTTGTAAGAGGAGTGATGATAAGGGCTAATGGCTAATGTGATTTTATAGGCTCGATTCCTCTTTGAACTTTGGATTCTTCGGGATAAAGTGTTCACGATAGCGATGGATAAGACTAGTACCTTGTTGGCAATCACTGAGAAAAGATCTCAGCTTTAATGGCGGCTGAGTTATCTTCGAGTCACGCAAAGTCGGATTGCGGACCCCATGGGGTGCATCTTCTTGAGTAACTTTGATACCGGGCTGTGCGGACCGCAACTTTGTGGATAAAGTCTCGAGATAATTGATGATTCCAAGAAACCGCTGAATCCGCTTTGAAAGGTCGACATCCGAAAGTTCATCAATCACAGTAATGTGCGGTTCTGGGCCGGTAATGACCATCATGTATTGTCATCCCAAGGAAGTTGATGGATGATCGAGCAATAAAGCTTTTCTTTTCTGATAACATGATGCCATAATGTTTGATGAGAGTGTAGAACTCTGTGAGCAACTGCTGGTGTGCCTGATGATCTGTGGAAAACAACAAAATGTCGCCAATGTAAATCAATGCACTATGCAGTATGGGCTGGAATATTTGTATCATGGACTTTGGAAATGGATGGGCTACTTGAGACCAAGGGCATGACACCATTGATAATGGGCATTGGGTATGCAAATGCGCTTTGGGCCTATCATCGGACGGAGGCCTATCCGCCAAAATCCCGACTTAAGGCCGAACTTTGAAAATATTTTGGCCCGGCTTAGGTGTATGAACAAAGATTGATCTTTGGGAGTGGAAACTTATCATCCCCGAGGAAAGCATTTAATCGATAGTCTATGACTAGTCTTTTCTTTCCTCGAACTAACTCAGATCGCTTTTCAACATAAAAGGCTCGGCAAGCCCAACTGACTTAGTGGGTTCAATGAGGCCTTGTGCTAATAATCGAGGCATTCTCAGTGCTAACAGGAGGTCCGAGGGTGTCATTCCCGGATGGGATGCTTTGCAGATTGACATCTTCATTGAGTTTGAAAGTGAGACTCACAAAGAAGGATTTATTCTTCCACAGGAAGAGGTGATGGAACCGCGAGTCAGGCAAAACTCAAGGAGTTCGAGGATATGTCCCGGTAATCGTGGGTGTTCCTTAATGGAAAACAGTTTGGGATGTCTGTATGAAGGAACATGTGTTCGTTAATTCCCCTGGTTTGATGACAAGCTTTTCACCAAGGAAATTAGATCAAAGCCAATGGTAAGATCTTTAGGAGATCAACCAATGAGTTTCTTTTGAACAATACAGCTAGGGAAAATCAGATCCCGATGGGTTTTCCGCAATCGTGGTAGTTCAATGTTTCTCCATTGGCATTTCTGAAATATCTGTCACATTGTTTCCAGTAGGAATCGGGAAGAATACGGGGGTTGATCATGGATTCTTCTTCCCCGGTAACAATGAAACCGAGAACAGGAATGGGTTTAGAGAACTTCTGGATCAGGAATGAGACTTTGACCAAAGGTATTTTGTGAATCGACAAACAGCTTTGGCTGGTTGAATGGACTCGGGTCAATTTCTTTTGTGAAAAGATTGTAGACAATGGATCCAGACGAGGATGAGACCTCGTAGTTATCTCGAATCGAAATATTCGGGCCGGATCGCTAGGATGAAAGCAGTCGTAATCTTGTTCGACATCGCTTCAAAAAGTTGGATTAAATTTCATCATTGTCCGTCGGCTCAAGACTGTAGATGCTGGATCAATCGAACTGCCTTTGCAGGCTTGTTGTCACAATGCTTGGCAAAGTTGCCTTTTATTTTTGATATGTAGCAAATATCATCTTTCTAGGATATTGGATTTTTGATACTAGAAGATGGGTCTTTTCTTCTGAAGAAACGGTATCGCTTGGGCTTTCTGTAAGACCGTGGTGAGGATAGTGTTTAGGAACTTCCGAAATGTTTTTTCTTTTTGGTTGGGCAAGTGCATTTCTTCTTGTCCTTGCACATGATTTCCAGGTAGGACGGCTTTTTACACGCCTTAGCATAAGTTGCTTTTTCCTCGATCAAATCTTTGAAGAATTTCTTTTGTTCGACTTCGTCAAGACATCAAGAGCAATCGATAAATCTTTCCAAGAGAAATTGCTTCAATGGTAATGTTGTGCCGACGAAGTGTCTTTGAATGTCCGGATGGAGTTCCTCCGAAGGGAAGCAATGAAAACATGCTTAAGAGATGGATCGTTAAATCCATCGAGCTTGTAGAACAACATGCTCATTCTTTTCAGTGAACATCCGATGTTTCTTCTCGAGAGCAACATTTCATCCGATAATACTCATTCCTACCGTGTCAACAATGCCTCTAGGATCGCCAATGAACCGATCATAGATGGCTAAGAGGCCGCTACCGTGCAGATCAAGGAATTGCAATGGCGATAATCTCCAAGGCTTTCATACCATTCTCAGAAAGATCCCGTGAAACGGAGTTGAATTCTTTGAGAACCTCTCGAGAATTCCAAGATTTGGAATGACATTTGCAAATCTATCCATGCAAAGAAATTCATGGAATCTTTCATTCCATTTGTGTCTGGAACATCATCAAAGGTGAACCAATGAAGTTGATGACTTCAAGTGTGATTCAAGCCCTGGAGGGACTGTGAGGTGGTGCAGAGTGGTATGAGTGGTGCCACTGCATGAGTTTCATCACTAGAAATTGGATCTACAATAGAGTAGTTCTTCTAGGAAGATTCAGCTTGATCATTTGCCGCTTTGAGCCATCAAGGCTAATCGAAATATCAAGCCGATTCATCATCGAGAATCATGTGTAAGCAGAGGATGAAGATATCTGCTGACGGCATGATCGGGTCTCAGATGCTCAAGAGGTTCAACATGTATCCGAGTCAGAACCGGAAATTTCAAGAATAGCTTTGGTATAGACAGTTCATCGTGTTTTATCCGGGAAGATATATGGAATCACGGCGGGTTGTTTGTCTTTGAAGTGGTTGTGGTTGTTCAGAATGTATTCGTGAATGAACCTGGGAAATGTTCTCAAGACGAAGGACCGTGTTGGGTACGTAAGGGTTGACACAACAGTGAAACCGCTGGTACAGTTGGGTATACACCGTGGTGTATAGAGTGAGCGAAGGTTGACTCGTTGAACAGGTGTTCGGGTGACCTTTCTTTGGCTTTTTGGTCTTAACAAATTTGTCGGCTGTCGTTGTCTCTTGTTGTCTTTCCCGCATGACGAGTACACCGGGACAAGCCAAAAACTTTGGCTGGATCAAACGGTTGGGTCGCTTGCAGAAAGGTTGGTAGTGTCAAGAGCGGGTGACACACCAATAGGTCGAGACTGCAAACAGTGATGGTCAAAACTGTTGTTCCGTCTCGCTTATTCTGCAAGTTCGCCTTTTAGCTTTCGATCTCTCGCTTTTCTGGTTGAAATCAGGACCCCAAATGTTGTTATTGATCATAGTTCTGAGATCAATATCCAACTGGGTGACTCTGTTCTGCAGGTTGAGATAGATCTGGTCCAACTGAGATGATATAGCAGTGACTTTGCTATTTGTTTTGTTGACCTGTGTGGAAACCCTTTCTATCTTTTGACCTATGTTTTGCAAGGCAATATTCTGAGCTGTGGCGTTCTGAGTTTGCCAATTGAGGACTTGCTCATATTGCTTCAGAGGTTCGGAATGGCCGGTTGAGGATATTGCAGTCGATGTATGGCCGACATCACATTAGTCCGTGGTCTGTGTTTCTTTCCACGGGAGGAAAGTTTTCCTGTAGCTCGATGCGTATGTAGAAAACATCATGCAAGACCGGATCGCGATGTTTGAATAATCAAAAGATGCGCCTTGGCTCGCAGTTTTTTTCTGCTGGGATAAACAGAGGTATGGCTTGGGTTTGCACGGATTTTTCTTTTGGGCTCGATGGTTTGATGGGTAGCGCAGGGTTCGAGCATCATCCTGATCCGACGGAGGTAAGGATTTGTGGTGTTTTGGCAAAGCAAGGCTTTTCCTTTTCTTCTTCTCTCGCGCATGATTTCAAAAATCCTCATCATCGTAATAGTTGTCATCCTCGCAGGGACAACTCGATCACACATACGGAGTCAAGATCCCATATGAAATGACCATCAATCTTGTCCAGATAGATCGGATAACCATCGTGGCTAAATCCCCAAATGGGAATTTTCTTTCTGCTTGGTTTTGACGGACCGATCACGCTGGTAAGATGTTATGAGGTTCCGTGGTTTTTCCGGAGTTGGTGCTTGAAAAACTGTTTTGACGGTGCCATCGGGACGCCGTTCAAAAGAGGCTGAGGTTGCTTGAACTGTTCGGTGTTTTCATGGAATTTCTCATAGTTAGAAATCCATTCAAGAGGCATGAGTCATTGCAGCTCATGTTTGGGTATCCGCTTGGGAATTTGGATTATAGTGGATTCAGACGTTTAAGATCATCAAAGCATCAGAGGATGCTTGAGGAGTTGCCAAGTCTAACGCATGGTTTTGCAAGCGATAGACCAACTGGTGGTGTAAAGTGGCGATCTTTGAGGTAGACCGCTCGCCCCCGAACTGGATCCGAACTTGAGCTGAGAGGTCGGGATCATCAAGGAAAAGTTGAAATTGGATAAAAGCGAGTAGCACACTTCCCGAGTCGAGGGTAGTGAGAATCGCTCCGATCATCGCATGCTGCATCGCTTAAAGCGAGTATCAAGTAAAGCAATCGGCAAGAATCCAAGACCTTTTCGCCCATGTAGGTGAGAATCATTCGATTCCTCCAAGATGAAGGTGAGAATATTCTCTCTTCCACTGGGAGATAAGAGTATCTGGGATTTCTAGGGTAACATACTGTTCAGCCGAAGTTGACTGAAGAGAACACTGGTCTAGTCTAGAAGACTGTACATACTCTTTTGGAGTACTTCTACGCCTAGAGATAAGAGTTTTTACACTTTTGGTGAAACTAGGAGTTTTGTACAACTGGTAAGGACTCATTACAGGTAGGGTAGACTCTTTTACTTGAGCAGACTCTGGAATATACGAGTATTCTACAAGATTTTCTATTTTAGAGGCAAGATACTTTTTACATGACTCTGGAATTTTTAGAGTGGATGAGACTGACACTGGAGCTAGACTTGAAGTTGAAGACATGTTTGATAATTTCCTTGGGTAATCGTATCCTCGGTTTCTCTCTCTACAACCAACTAATTCTATGATATTGCTTCTTTGAGTGAAAGACTTAGGCTCTGATACCACTGGGGGATGGGAAGAGGGCAAACTAATTGCTCTAATACCACCATGGGTGTCTACTAAAGACACAATCGCGGAATTTCAGGAACACGGCAGTGCTTCTCTTGCTAGAATCCTAAATGGCTCATGGATACGCATAATTGAGTCCTGGATAGACAATTGGAGTCTACTAACCCCAGAATCATCCTAGGCGATCTCGCGACCCTCCTTGGTCTTGATCTACTAACTATTGGGGTGTTTAGACCTTACTCGGTTTTCACAGACCTTACTCGGTTCACTAGAGACCTGGACTAGACTCTAAGCACTTTGATTCCTTAACTTTTCTGATACACAGGATCCTCAGTGAGGCAAGTGTAGAGCATACTCAGTCGATAGGAAGAAGCAAACAATTCTTAGAACTATGGAGAGAAGAGATAGACTTGAGGGGAAGAGAGTGTTTAAGCAAACATGATTTTTATTTCAACTTGAACTTTTCTTACAAGAGGCTCTTAACCTCTGAACTAGCTTCTGGATCGTAATCCAGCTCTCCTTCTTACAAAGCTAAAGCTTCACTTATATAGAGCTAAAAAGCTAAAAGGATAAGACAGGACCCTTATCCTTATCCTGATTAAAGTAGCTTTTTCATAAGCAAACGAAAGCTTAAAGTAGCTTTTTACAAAAGCATAAACAAACAAAAGCTTAAAGTAGCTTTTACAAAAGCATAAACAAACAAAAGCTTAAAGTAGCTTTTACAAAAGCATAAACAAACAAAAGCTTAAAGTAGCTTTTACAAAAGCAAATAGTAAAAGCCAATTATTATGCTTGCACACTAGAAGACAAAATATTAAAGCCATGATTCACGGAGTGGATGGGAATCAAAGGGAAATAGTATCATATGATGATGATGCCGATGAAGCTGATGTGTCTGGTTCTGTATCAGTCCAAGGCTGAGGCCAATTTGAATAATCTGCTTTCTGGAGCCAAGGCTTTCTTCCTTGTTTTCGGCAATAGAGATCATATCGATACTTGAGGATGGTGACCTTGTCTTTGCCGCACGGAGTCCGCTTGCTTCGATTTCTTCTAAAGTAAAGGTCTGGAGTGGTTTGTTCATCTTGAGAGATTGGACTGTGGTCAATATAAGTAGGACAAGTGACATAGACTGCAAGGGCCTTTCCGCGTGGCATTGTTCCCACATAGAGGAAAGGATTCACATGGTGGTGGATGATAGTTTGACCAATGGTTTCATGTCGAATTCCCATATGTCCGTTAATTTAACAATAACAAGCTGGGTGTCAGATTCCGCTTCCCGTGATAAGTTCAAGGGTAAAACGTCTTGAATATGGAACCAACATCTTGTCAAACCATTTTCCTTTTCCATACCTTCCGCTAGTGGATTAGATCTGATTTAACAGAAGGCAATCGGACAAAGGTTTAACCGCACTGTAAGATGTAGAAAGCTTGGGGGTTATGTCAGTGACCCCAACTAGAATGTTCATCAACTACATGGTAGAAAGTTTTACTGAGAGTAAAAATGAGTTGACGATCCGTCCGAGTTCGAGGTTCAAAGGGTTGATGACTTAAACCATCTTTCTGAGGATTTAACTCCTGGGCGTCTATTAGAGACCTTAGAAGCCATGTGATGTTGTTTGGACAGTTAAAGTCATATTTGTGTTCTATGACTTTTTCAAAGATGAAATTGAGTTCTTCGTAGCCATCATTGTATGAAAGTCATAAGGGTGAAGGTGTCTACCATCATTTGCTTTGAGGGCTCATGATGAACGGGATGTAACTCAAATGAGGAATTGGTTTTGTAAGAGGAGTGATGATAAAGGCTAATGGCTAATGTGCTTTATAGTTCGATTCCTCTTTTGAACTTTGGATTCTTTCGGGATAAAGTGTTTGCACAATAGCGATGGATAAGACTAGTACCTTGTTGGCAATCACTGAGAAAAGATCTCGCCTTTAACGGCCGAAAGTTACTTTTCGAGCCGCAAAGTCTGGATTGCAGTTGACCCCATGGGGGTGCATCTTTCTTGAGTAACTTTGACAGCTGGCTTGTGTGGACCGCAACTTTAGGGATAAAGTCTCTGAGATAATTGATGATTCCAAGAAACTGTTGAATCTGCTTCTTTGAAAGGTTGACATCTGGAAAGTTCATCAATTGTTGTGCAATGTGCGGTTCTGGCTGGTAATGACCATCATGTATTGTCATCCCAAGGAAGTTGATGGATGACTGAGCAATAAAGCTTTTCTTTTCTGATAACATGATGCCATAATGTTTGATGAGAGTGTAGAACTCTGTGAGCAACTGCTGGTGTGCCTGATGATCTGTGGAAAACAACAAAATGTCGTCAATGTATGGGCAATGCACTATGCAGTATGGGCTGGAATATTTGTATCATGGACTTTTGGAAAATGGATGGGGCTACTTTGAGACCGAAGGGCATGACAGTCCATTGATAATGGGCATTGGGTATGCAAAATGCAGTATTGGTCCTATCACTGGGATGGAGGCCTATCTCCCAAAAACCTGACTTAAGGTCGAACTTTGAAAATATTTTGGCCTGGCTTAGGTGTATGAACAAAGATAGGATCGTTGGGAGTGGAAACTTATCATCCCTGAGGAAAGCATTTAAGTGCTGATAGTCTATGACTAGTCTATTCATTCCTCCAACTAACTCAGATCGTTTTTCAACATAAAAGGCTTGGCAAGCCCAATCTGACTTAGTGGGTTCAATGAGGCCTTGTGCTAATAACTGGAGGCATTCCTGTTGTGCTAACAGGAGGTCTGAGGGTGTCATTCCTGGATGGGATGCTTTGGTAGGATTGACATCTTCATTGAGTTTGAAAGGGAGACTCACAAAGAAGGATTCATTCTTCCACAGAGGAAGAGGGTGATGGAACTGTGAGTGGCTTTCTGTGCAAAACTCAAGGAGTTTGAGGGATATGTCCCGTAATCGTGTGGGTGTTCATTAATGGAAAACAGTTTGGGATGTCCGTATGGAAGGAACATGTGTTTGAAGCTAATTCTGGTTTGATGACAATCTTTTCAGCTAAGGAAATTAGATCAAAGCCAATGGTAAGATCTTTAGTGGAGATCTCAACCAACGAGTTTCTTTTGAACAATACGCTAGGAAAATCAGATCCTCGATGGGTTTTCCGTAATCGTAGTTCTCAATGTTTCTCCATTGGCATTTCAAATATTCGTCACATGGTTTCCAAAGAGACTCGAAGAATACGGGGTTGATCATGGATTCTTCTCGCCTAGATCAACGAAACCGACATCGGAATGGGTTTTGAGAACTTCCGATCAGATCAGACTTTGACCAAAGGTATTTTGTGAACCGACAAACGCTGGCTGGCTGAATGGACCCGGGTCAATTTCTTTTGTGAAAAGATTGTAGACAATGGATCTCAGATCGAGGATGAGACCTCGAGTTATCTCGAACTGAAATATTCGGCCGACCGCTAGGATGAAAGCAAAGGTTGTAATCTTGTTCGCATCGTTCAAAAGTCGATTCAATTTCATCATTGTCTCGCAAGTCGGTTTCAAGACCGTAGATGCCGGATCAATCGAATCGCTTTTGCAGTTTGTTGGCACAATGCTTGGCAAAGTGGCCTTTTCTTTGCATATGTAGCAACGAGCATCTTTCTCGGATACGGGCTTTTGAAACCGGAAGACGGGTCTTTTCTCAAGAAACGGTATCGCTTGGGCTTTCTGTAAGACCGTGGGTGAGGATAGTGTTTAGGAACTTCGAAATGTTTTTCTTTTGGTCAAGTGCATTTCTTCTTGTCCTGCACATGATTTCCGTGTAGGACGGCTTTTTACACGCCTTAGCATAAGTTGCTTTTTCCTCGATCAAATCTTCAAGAATTTCTTTGTTCGCACTTCCGTCAAGACATCAAGAGCAACTGATAAATCTTTCCAAGAGAAATTGCTTCAATGGTAATGGTAATTGAGCGAAGTGTCTTTGAATGTCCGGATGGAGTTCCTCAGAAGGAAGCAATGAAAACATGCTTAAGAGATGGATCGTTAAATCCATTGAGCTTGTAGAACAACATGCTCATTCTTTCAGAAGTGAACATCCAGATGTTTCTTCCCGAGAGAGCAACATTTCATCCGATAATACTCATTCCTACCGTGTCAACAATAAATTTAGGATCGCCAATGAACCGATCATAGATGGCGTAAGAGGCCGCTACCGTGCGTATCAAGGAATTGCAGCGATAATCTCCAAGGCTTTCATACCATTCTCAGAAAGATCCCGTGAAACGGAGTTGAATTTTCGAGAACTCTCTCGAGAATCCAGATTTGGAATGTATATTTGCAAATCTATCCATGCAGCAAATTCATGGAATCTTCTCGTCCATTTGTGTCCGGGAACATCATCAAAGGTGAACCAATGAAGTGATGACTTCAAGTGTGATTCAAGCCCGGAGGTGGATCGTGAGGCGGTGCAGAGTGGTACGAGTGGTGCCACTGCATGAGAGTTTCCTCATCACTAGAAATTGGATCTACAATAGAGTAGTTCTTCAGTGGAAGATTCTTGATCATTTGCGCTCGAGCCATCAAGGCTAACTGGAAATATCAAGAGTGGGATTCATCATCGTAGAACGATGTGTAAGCAGAGGATGTGAAGATATCTGTTGATGGTACAGACTGGTCTGTATGCTCAGTAGGTTCTGAACATGTATCTGAGTTGGTAGAACCGGAAATTTCAGAATAGCTTCGGTATAGATGTTCACTGTGTTTTATCCGGGAAGATATATGGAATCACGGGCGGGGTTGTCTTGTCTGAAGTGGTCAGGGTTGTTCAGAATGTATTCTGTGAATGAACTGGGAAATGTTCCTCAAGATGAAGGACCGTGTGTTGGGTACGTAAGTGGTTGACACAACAGTGAAACTGGGTACAGTTGGGTATACACCGTGGTGTATAGAGTGAGCGTGGCGTTGACTCGCTGAACAGTTGGTGTTTCGGGTGACCTTTCTATTGGCTTTTTGGTCTTAACAATTGTTTGTTGTCGTTGTCTCTTGTTGTCTTTCCAGGTACAGACGAGTACACTGGGACAAGCCAAAAAACTTTGTTGGATCAAACGGTTGGGTCGTTTGCTGATAGAAAGGTTGGTAGGTGCTGAAGAGCGGTGGTGACACACCAATAGGTTGAGACTGGGTAAACAGTGATGGTTGAAACTGTTGTTGTCTGTCTGCTTCTATTCTTGCAAGTTCAGCTTTTAGCTCGATCTCGCTTCTTTCTGATTGAAATCAGGACCCCAAATGTTGTTATTGATCATAGTTCTGAGATCAATATCCAACTGGGTGACTCTGTTCTGCAGGTTGAGATAGATCTGGTCCAACTGAGATGATATAGCAGTGACTTTGCTATTTGTTTTGTTGACCTGGGTGGAAACCCTTTCTATCTTTTGACCTATGTTTTGCAAGGCAATATTCGAGTATGCTCGAGTTTGCCAATCGAGGACTTGCTCATATTGCTTCGCAGGTTCGGAATGGCGGCCGAGGATATTGCAGTTGATGTATGGGCCGACATCACATTAGTCTGGGTCTCGTGTTTCTTTCCATGGAGGAAAGTTTTCGGTAGCTTGATGCGTATGTAGAAAACATCATGCAAGACCGGATCGCGATGCTTGAATAATCGGTGAAAAAGATGCGCTGGCTCGCAGTTTTTTCTCGGGATAAACAGGTATGGCTTGGGTTTGCCGGATTTTTCTTTGGGCTCGTATGGTTTGATGGGTAAAGGTGCAGGTTCGAGCATCATCCGGATCTGATGGAGGTAAGGATTTGCAGGGTGTTTTGGCAAAGCAAGGCTTTTCCTTTTTCTTTCTTCTCCTGCGCATGATTTCAAAATCCTCATCATCAGAATAGTTGTCATCCTCGCAGGGACAACCTGGATCACACATACGGGAGTCAGTATCCCATATGAAATGACCATCAATCTTGTCCGTATAGACTGGATAACCATCGTGGCTAAATCCCCAAATGGGAATTTTCTTTTCTTGCTTGGTTTTGACGGACTGGATCATCGCTGTAAGATAGCCTATGAGGTTCCGGTGGTTTTTCCGGAGTTGGTGCTTGAAAAACTGTTTTGACGGTGCCATCAGGACGCCGTTCAAAAGAGGCTGAGGTTGCTTGAACTGGTTCGGTGTTTTCATGGAATTTCTCATAGTTAGAAATCCATTCAAGAGGCATGAGTCAGTAGCTCATGTTTGGGTCTCTGTTTGGGAATTTGGATTATAGTGGGTGTGGATTCTGTATCAGCTAAGATCATCAAAGCATCAGAGGATGCTTGAGGAGTTGCCAAGTCTAACGCATGGTTTTGCAAGCGATAGACCAACTGGTGGTGTAAAGTGGCGATCTTTGAGGTAGCTGACTGTTCTGCTCCCTGAATCTGGATCTGAACTTTGAGAGCTTTTGAGAGGTTGGGATCATCAAGGGAAAAGTTGAAATTTGGATAAAAGGTGAGTAGCACACTTCCCGAGTTGAGGGTAGTGAGAACTGTTCCGATCATCGACGCCGGGTACCGCTAAAGCGAGTATCAAGTAAAGCAACTCGCAAAGAATCGAAGACCTTTTCGCCCATGTAGGTGAGAATCATTCGATTCCTCCAAGATGAAGCGTGAGAATATTCTCTCTTCCACGAGATAAGAGTATCCGGGATTTCTAGGTAACATAATGCTCAAATTTAAGTTGATCAAGAGAACACCGGTCTAGTCTGTAAGACTGTATATACTCTTTGAGTACTTCTACGCAGAGATAAGAGTTTTACACTTTGGTGAAACTAGGAGTTTTGTACAACCGGTAAGGACTCATTATGTGTGGTAGACTTTTACTTGAGCACTGGAATATACGAGTATTCTACAAGATTTTCTATTTTGAGGCAAGATACTTTTTACATGACTGGAATTTTTAGAGTGGATGAGACCGACATCGAGCTAGACTTGAAGTCAAGTCAAGACATGTTTGATAATTTCGGGTAATCGTGATCCTCGGTTTCTCTCTACAACCAACTAATTCTATGATATTGCTTCTTGAGTGAAAGACTTAGGCTCGATACCACCTGGGATGGGAAGGCAAACTAATTGCTCTAATACCACCATGGGTGTCTACTAAAGACACAATCATGGAATTTCGTGAACACGGCAAAGGCTTCTCTTGCTAGTAATCCTAAATGGCTCATGGATACGCATAATTGGAGTCCTGATAGACAATTGGAGTCTACTAACCCCAGGTAATCATCCTAGGCGATCCCGGCGACCCTCCTGGTCTTGATCTAAGCGACGAACCATATCGGGGTGTTTAGACCTTACCTGCCATGCACCTTACTCGGCTCACTAGAGACCGGACTAGATTCTAAGCACTTTGATTCCTTAACTTTTCTCGACACATGTGATCCTCAAATGAGGCAAGTGTAGAGCATACTCAATGAGCAGAAGCAAACAATTTAGAACCATGGAGAGAAGAGATAGACTTGAGAGGATTACCCCAGGAAGAGAGTGTTTAAGCAAACATGATTTTTATTTCAACTTGAACTTTTCTTACAAGAGGCTCTTAACCTCTGAACTAGCTTCTGGATCGTAATCCAGCTCCCTTTCTTACAAAGCTAAAGCTTCACTTATATAGAGCTAAAAAGCTAAAAGGATAAGACAGGACCCTTATCCTTATCCCGACATAAGCAAACGAAAGACAAAAGCATAAACAAACAAAAGCTTAAAGTAGCTTTTACAAAAGCATAAACAAACAAAAGCTTAAAGTAGCTTTTACAAAAGCATAAACAAACAAAAGCTTAAAGTAGCTTTTTCAAAAGCAAATAGTAAAAGCCAATTATTATGCTTGCACACTAGAAGACAAAATATTAAAGCCATGATTCACGGAGTGGATGGGAATCAAAGGGAAATAGTATCATATGATGATGATGCCGATGAAGCTGATGTGTCTGGTTCTGTATCAGTCCAAGGCTGAGGCCAATTTGAATAATCTGCTTTCTGGAGCCAAGGCTTTCTTCCTTGTTTTCGGCAATAGAGATCATATCGATACCTGAGGATGGTGACCTTGTCTTTGTCAGCATGGAGTCTGCTGTTTCTGATTTCTTCTCTAAAGTAAAGGTCTGGAGTGGTTTGTACATCTGGAGAGATTGGACTGTGGTCAATATAAGTAGGAAAAGTGCCATAGACTTCTGCAAGGGCATTTCTCGGTGGCATTGTTCTACACATGAGTGAAAGGATTCACAACCATGGTGGTGGATGATGTTTGACCAATGGTTTCTCATGTCGACCCATATGTCCGTTAATTTAACAATAACAACGGTGGGTGTTGTATCCGTTTCTCCGTGATAAGTTCAAGGGTAAGAACGTCCTGAATATGGAATCAACATTTTGTCAAACCATTTTCCTTTTCCATACCTTCCGCTAGTGTGGATTAGATCCGATTTAACAGAAGGCAATCGGACAAAGGTTTAACCAAGACTGTAAGATGAAGGCCTGGGGTTATGTCGTTGATAACATAGTGACTCTAACTAGAATGTTCATCAACTACATGGTAGAAAGTTTTACCGAGAGTAAAATGAGTTGATGCATCCGTCCGAGTTTGATGAGGTTCAAAGGGTTGATGACTTAAACCATCTTTCCGAGGCTTAAACTCGGGCGCCATAAGAGACCATAGACGCCATGTGAGGTTGTCAATTAAAGTCATATTTGTGATCTATGACTTTTCAAAGATGAAGTTCGGAGTTCTTCGTAGCTCATTGTATGAAAGTCATAAGGGTGAAGGTAGAAGTGTTCACCATCATTTGCTTGAGGGCTCATGATGAATGGGATGTAACTCCAAACGAGGAATTGGTTTTGTAAGAGGATGATGATAAGGCTAATGGCTAATGTGCTTTTATAGGCTCGATTCCTCTTTGAACTTTGGATTTTGGGATAAAGTGTTCCGATAGCGATGGATAAGACTAGTACCTTGTTGGCAATCATCGAGAAAAGATCTCACTTTAATGGCGGCCGAGTTATCTTCGAGCCGAACCGCTGGATTGCGTTGACCCCTACGGGGTGCATCTTTCGAGTAACTTTGACAACCGCGGACCGCAACTTTGTGGATAAAGTCTCGAGATAATTGATGATTCCAAGAAACTGCTGAATCGCTTTCGAAAGGTCGACATCCGAAAGTTCATCAATCACAGCAATGCGCGGTTCGGGCCGGTAATGACCATCATGTATTGTCATCCCAAGGAAGTTGATGGATGACCGAGCAATAAAGCTTTTCTTTCTCGATAACATGATGCCATAATGTTCACGAGAGTGTAGAACTCGTGAGCAACCGCTGTGCTCGATGATCCGTGGAAAACAACAAAATGTCGCCAATGTAAATCAATGCAAGATATGGGCTGGAATATTTGTATCATGGACTTTGGAAATGGATGGGCTACTTTGAGACCAAGGGCATGACACCATTGATAATGGGCATTGGGTATGCAAATGCGCTTTGGGCCTATCACTGGACGGAGGCCTATCTCGCCAAAAATCCTCGACTTAAGGTCAACTTTGAAAATATTTTGGCCTCGCTTAGGTGTACGAACAAAGATTGATCTTTGGGAGTGGAAACTTATCATCCCCGAGGAAAGCATTTAAGGGTCGAGTAGTCTATGACTAGTCTTTTCTTTCCTCGAACTAACTCGCATCGCTTTTCAACATAAAAGGCTTGGCAAGCCCAACTGACTTAAGGGGTTCAATGAGGCCTTGTGCTAATAATCGAGGCATTCCCGCGCAGGCTAACAGTGAGGTCCGAGGGTGTCATTCCCCGGATGGGATGCTTTGCAGATTGACATCTTCATTGAGTTTGAAAGGAGACTCACAAAGAAGGATTCATTCTTCCACAGGAAGAGGTGATGGAACCGCGAGTGGCTTTCAGTGCAAAACTCAAGGAGTTCGAGGGATATGTCCGGTAATCGTGTGGTGTTCTTAATGGAAAACAGTTTGGGATGTCCGTATGGAAGGAACATGTGTTTGAAGCTAATTCCCCTGGGTTTGATGACAAGCTTTTCAGCTAAGGAAATTAGATCAAAGCCAATGAGAAGATCTTTAGTGGAGATCCGAACCAATGAGTTTTTGAACAATACGCTAGGGAAAATCAGATCCCGATGGGTTTTCCGCAATCGTGGTAGTTCAATGTTTCTCCATTGGCATTTCAAATATTCGTCACATGGTTTCCAAGAGACTCGAAGAATACGGGGTTGATCATGGATTCTTCGCCTTGCATCAATGAAACCGACATCGGAATGGGTTTTGAGAACTTCGATCAGATCAGACTTTGACCAAAGGTATTTTGTGAATCCGACAAACAGCTGGCTTTTGAATGGACCGTCAATTTTTTGTGAAAAGATTGTAGACAATGGATTCAGACGAGGATGAGACCTCGAGTTATCTCGAATCTGAAATATTCGGCCGACTCGCTAGATGAAAGCAAAGGTCGTAATCTTGTTCGACTGCTCCGAAAAGTTGGATTCAATTTCATCATTGTCTCGCAGTCGGCTTTCAAGACCGTAGATGCCGGATCAATCGAATCGCTTTGCAGTGCTTGTTGGCACAATGATTGGCATTGTGGCCTTTTCTTTTGGATATGTAGCAACGTGCTTCTTTATCGGTTATGGGCTTTTTGTCTCTAGAAGATGGGTCTTTTCTTCTGAAGAAAAGGTATCGCTGGGCTTTAAGACCGTAAGTGAGGATAGTGTTTAGTGAACTTCGAAATGTTTTTCTTTTGGTCAAGCAAGTGCATTTCTTCTTGTCCTGCACATGATTTCCGTGTAGGACGGCTTTTACACGCCTTTAGCATAAGTTGCTTTTTCCTCGATCAAATCTTTCAAGAATTTCTTTGTTCGACTTCCTGTCAAGACATTGAAGAGCAATCTGATAAATCTTTCCAAGAGAAATTGCTTCAATGGTAATGTTGTGCTGAGTGAAGTGTCTTTGAATGTCTGGATGGAGTTCCTCAGAAAGGGAAGCAATGAAAACATGCTTAAGAGATGGATCGTTAAATCCATTGAGCTTGTAGAACAACATGCTCATTCTTTCAGAAGGAACATCCGATGTTTCTTCTCGAGAGCAACATTTCATCCGATAATACTCATTCCTACCGTGTCAACAACAAATTTAGGATCGCCAATGAACGATCATAGATGGCTAAGAGTGTCGCTACCGTGCAGATCAAGGAATTGCAGCCATGATAATCTCCAAGGCTTTCATACCATTCTCAGAAAGATCCCGTGAAACGGAGTCAATTCTTCGAGAACTCTCTCGAGAATCGGATTTGGAAATGATATTTGCAAATCTATCCACGCAAAGAAATTCATGGAATCTTTCTCCATTTCAGGTGTCCGGGAACATCATCAAAGGTGAACCAATGAAGTGATGACTTTGAAGTGTGATTCAAGCCCGTGAGGTGGATCGTGAGGCGGTGCAGAGTATGAGTGGTGCCACTGCATGAGTTTCTCATCACTAGAAATTGATCTACACAGGAGTAGTTCTTCTGGGAAGATTCAGCTGATCATTTGTCGCTCGAGCCATCAAGGCTAATTCGGAAATATCAAGAGCCGATTCATCATCGAGAACGATGTGTTGCAGGATGCGAAGATATCTGCTGACGGCACAGACCGGTCTCAGTATGCTCAAGAGGTTCAACATGTATCCGAGCTGGTAGAACCGGAAATTTCAAGAATAGCTTCGGTATAGACAGTGTTCATCGTTTTATCCGGGAAGATATATGGAATCACGGGAAGGGTTGTTTGTCTTTCGAAGTGGTCATGGTTGTTCGTGAATGTATTCGTGAATGAACTTGGGAAATGTTCCTGAAGATGAAGGACCCGTGTCATACGGCGGTTGACACAACAGTGAAACTGCTGGTACAGTTGGGTATACACCGGTGTATAGAGCGGAGGTGGAAGCGTTGACTGCTGAACAGGTTGGTGTCGGGTGACCTTTCTTTGGCTTTTCGTCTTAACAAATTGTTGTCATGTCGTTGTCTCTCTTGTTGTCTTTCCTGGTACAGACGAGTACACTGGGACAAGCCAAAAAACTTTGTTGGATCAAACGGTTGGGTCGTTTGCTGATAGAAAGGTTGGTAGGTGCTGAAGAGCGGCGGTGACACACCAATAGGTTGAGACTGGGTAAACAGTGATGGTTGAAACTGTTGTTCCGTCTCGCTTATTCTTGCAAGTTCGCTTTTAGCTCGACCGCTTTTTCGGGTTGAAATCAGGACCCCAAATGTTGTTATTGATCATAGTTCTGAGATCAATATCCAACTGGGTGACTCGCTCGCAGTCGAGATAGATCCGTCCAATCGAGATGATATAGTGTTGACTTTGCTATTTGTTTTGTTGACCGGTGGAAACCCTTTCTATCTTTTGACCTATGTTTTGCAAGGCAATATTCGAGCCGTATGCTCGAGTTTGCCAATCGAGGACTTGCTCATATTGCTCGTGAGGTTCGGAATGGCCGGCCGAGGATATTGCAGTCGATGTATGGCCGACATCACATTAGTCCTGGTCTGTTTCTTTCCATGGAGGAAAGCTCGGTAGCTTGATGCGTATGTAGAAACATCATGCAAGACCGGACCGCGATGCTTGAATAATCGGTGAAAAGATGCGCTGGCTCGCAGTTTTTTTCGCTGGGATAAACAGAGGTATGGCTGGGTTTGCCGGATTTTTCTTTTCGGGCTCGATGGTTCACGGGTAAAGCGCAGGTTCGAGCATCATCCGGATCCGATGGAGGTAAGGATTTGGTGGTGTTTTGGCAAAGCAAGGCTATTCCTTATTCTTACTTCTCCTTCGCAAGATTTCAAAATACTCATCATCATAATAGTTGTCATCCTCGCAGGACAACTCGATCACACATACGGAGTCGATCCCATATGAAATGACCATCAATCTTGTCCGTGACAGATCGGATAACCATCGTGGCTAAATCCCCAAATGGGAATTTTCTTTTCTTGCTTGGTTTTGACGGACTGGATCATCATGGTGTAAGACAGCCTATGAGGTTCTGATGGTTTTTCCGGAGTTGGTGCTTGAAAAACTGTTTTGACGGTGCCATCAGGACGCCGTTCAAAAGAGGCTGAGGTTGCTTGAACTGGTTCGGTGTTTTCATGGAATTTCTCATAGTTAGAAATCCATTCAAGAGGCATGAGTTGCTGCAGTTCATGTTTGGGTATCTGTTTGGGAATTTGGATTATAAGGCGTGGATTCTCAGACGTTTAAGATCATCAAAGCATCAGAGGATGCTTGAGGAGTTGCCAAGTCTAACGCATGGTTTTGCAAGCGATAGACCAACTGGTGGTGTAAAGTGGCGATCTTTGAGGTAGCTGACTGTTCTGCTCCCTGAATCTGGATCTGAACTTTGAGAGCTTTTGAGAGGTTGGGATCATCAAGGGAAAAGTTGAAATTTGGATAAAAGGTGAGTAGCACACTTCCAGAGTTGAGGTAGTGAGGCTATTCGATCGCATCTTTGGTCTTCTTAAAGCGAGTATCAAGTAAAGCAATTCTGGCAGTAACTGGAAGACCTTTTCGTCCATGTAGGGTGAGAATCATTCGGATTCCTCCAAGATGAAGGTGAGAATATTCCTCTCTCTTCCACTGGGAGATAAGAGTATCTGGGATTTCTAGGGTAACATACTGTTCAGCCGAAGTTGACTGAAGAGAACACTGGTCTAGTCTAGAAGACTGTACATACTCTTTTGGAGTACTTCTACGCCTAGAGATAAGAGTTTTTACACTTTTGGTGAAACTAGGAGTTTTGTACAACTGGTAAGGACTCATTACAGGTAGGGTAGACTCTTTTACTTGAGCAGACTCTGGAATATACGAGTATTCTACAAGATTTTCTATTTTAGAGGCAAGATACTTTTTACATGACTCTGGAATTTTTAGAGTGGATGAGACTGACACTGGAGCTAGACTTGAAGTTGAAGTTGAAGACATGTTTGATAATTTCCTTGGGTAATCGTATCCTCGGTTTCTCTCTCTACAACCAACTAATTCTATGATATTGCTTCTTTGAGTGAAAGACTTAGGCTCTGATACCACTGGGGGATGGGAGTAGGGCAAACTAATTGCTCTAATACCACCATGGGTGTCTACTAAAGACACAATCGCGGAATTTCAGGAACACGGCAGTGCTTCTCTTGCTAGAATCCTAAATGGCTCATGGATACAGACAATTGGAGTCTGGATAGACAATTGGAGTCTACTAACCCTCGGTAATCATCCTAGGCGATCCTGGCGACCCTCCTTGGTCTTGATCTAAGCGGACGAACTATTGGGGTGTTTAGACCTTACTCGGTTTTCACAGACCTTACTCGGTTCACTAGAGACCTGGACTAGACTCTAAGCACTTTGATTCCTTAACTTTTCTGATACACAGGATCCTCAGTGAGGCAAGTGTAGAGCATACTCAGTCGATAGGAAGAAGCAAACAATTCTTAGAACTATGGAGAGAAGAGATAGACTTGAGAGGATTACCCCAGGAAGAGAGTGTTTAAGCAAACATGATTTTTATTTCAACTTGAACTTTTCTTACAAGAGGCTCTTAACCTCTGAACTAGCTTCTGGAT
This sequence comes from Citropsis articulata, assembly GCA_030449925.1. Lineage (NCBI taxonomy): Eukaryota > Viridiplantae > Streptophyta > Magnoliopsida > Sapindales > Rutaceae > Citropsis > Citropsis articulata. The sequence goes on along the minus strand of JASUUH010000128.1, from coordinate 1,545,176 downwards.
CGTAATCCAGCTCCCTTTCTTACAAAGCTAAAGCTTCACTTATATAGAGCTAAAAAGCTAAAAGGATAAGACAGGACCCTTATCCTTATCCTGATTAAAGTAGCTTTTTCATAAGCAAACGAAAGCTTAAAGTAGCTTTTTACAAAAGCATAAACAAACAAAAGCTTAAAGTAGCTTTTACAAAAGCATAAACAAACAAAAGCTTAAAGTAGCTTTTTCAAAAGCAAATAGTAAAAGCCAATTATTATGCTTAAGACAAAATATTAAAGCCATGATTCACGGGTGGATGGGAATCGAAGGAAATAGTATCGTATGATGATGATCTTGAAGGCGATGTGTGCAGTTACATGTCGGATCAGTGAGGCCAATTTGAATAATCTGCTTTCTGGAGCCAAGGCTTTCTTCCTTGTTTTCGGCAATAGAGATCATATCGATACCTGAGGATGGTGACCTTGTCTTTGTCAGCATGGAGTCTGCTGTTTCTGATTTCTTCTCTAAAGTAAAGGTCTGGAGTGGTTTGTACATCTGGAGAGATTGGACTGTGGTCAATATAAGTAGGAAAAGTGCCATAGACTTCTGCAAGGGCATTTCTGGCTGTGTGGCATTGTTCCCACATAGAGTGAAAGGATTCACAGTCATGGTGGTGGATGATAGGTTTGACCAATGGTTTCTCGTATGGGCCGTATATGCATTAATTTAACAATAACAATGGTGGGGTGTTGTATCTGTTCTCCTGTGATAAGTTCAAGGGTAAGAACGTCCTTGAATATGGAACTGAACATTTTGTCAAACCATTTTCCTTTTCCATACCTTCTGCTAGTGTGGATTAGATCTGGATTTAACAGGAAGGCAACTGGACAAAGGTTTAACCAGTACCAGAAGATGTAGAAAGCTTGGGGGGTTATGTCAGTGATAACATAGTGACCCCAACTAGAATGTTCATCAACTACATGGTAGAAAGTTTTACTGAGAGTAAAAATGAGTTGATGCATCTGGTCTGAGTTTGGATGAGGTTCAAAGGGTTGATGACTTAAACCATCTTTCTGAGGCTTAAACTCTGGCGGCCATAAGAGACCATAGACGCCATGTGAGGTTGTTGGGACAATTAAAGTCATATTTGTGATCTATGACTTTTTCAAAGATGAAGTTCTGGAGTTCTTCAGGAAGCCATTGTATGAAAGTCATAAGGGTGAAGGTAGAAGTGTCTACCATCATTTGCTTTGAGGGGCTCATGATGAATGGGGATGTAAATCTCGAATGAGGAATTGGTTTTAGAGGAGTGATGATAAGGGCTAATGGCTAATGTGCTTTTATAGGCTCGATTCCTCTTTTGAACTTTGGATTCTTTGGGATAAAGTGTTTGCCGATAGCGATGGATAAGACTAGTACCTTGTTGGCAATCACTGAGAAAAGATCTCAGCTTTAATGGCGGCTGAGTTATCTTCTTGGCTATGTGGATTCTGATGGACCCCGGGTGCATCTTTCTTGAGTAACTTTGACAGCTGGCTTGTGTGGACCGCAACTTTAGGGATAAAGTCTCTGAGATAATTGATGATTCAAGAAACCGTGAATGCTTTGAAAGGTTGACATCTGGAAAGTTCATCAATTGTTGTGCAAAGTGCGGTTCTGGATGGTAATGACCATCATGTATTGTCATCCCAAGGAAGTTGATGGATGACTGAGCAATAAAGCTTTTCTTTTCTGATAACATGATGCCATAATGTTTGATGAGAGTGTAGAACTCTGTGAGCAGCTATTTGGTGTGCACGATGATACATGGAAAACAACAAAATGTCGTCAATGTAAATCAATGCACTATGCAGTATGGGCTGGAAAATTTGTATCATGGACTTTTGGAAAATGGATGGGGCTACTTTGAGACCGAAGGGCATGACAGTCCATTGATAATGGGCATTGGGTATGCAAAATGCAGTTTTGGGCCTATCACTGGGATGGAGGCCTATCTTAAAATCGACTTAAGGTAGAACTTTGAAAATATTTTGGCCTTTCTTAGGTGTATGAACTAAGATTGGATCTTTGGGAGTGGAAACTTATCATCCACGAGGAAAGCATTTAAGGCGATGATGCTATGACTAGTCTTTTCTTTCCTCGAACTAACTTTCGGATCGTTTTCAACATAAAAGGCTTGGCAAGCCCAATCGACTTAGTGGGTTCAATGAGGCCTTGTGCTAATAATCGAGGCATTCACTGTTGTGCTATGAGGAGGTCCGAGGTGTCATTCCTGGATGGGATGCTTTGGTAGGATTGACATCTTCATTGAGTTTGAAAGGGAGACTCACAAAGAAGGATTTATTCTTCCACAGGAAGAGGGTGATGGAACTGTGAGTGGCTTTCTGTGCAAAACTCAAGGAGTTTGAGGATATGTCACAGTGTCGGTGGGTGTTCCTTAATGGAAAACAGGTTTGGGATGTCTGTGTATGGAAGGAACATGTGTTTGAAGCTAATTCCCCTGGGTTTGATGACAAGCTTTTCAGCTAAGGAAATTAGATCAAAGCCAATGAGAAGATCTTTAGTGTGGAGATCTGAACCAATGAGTTTCTTTTGAACAATACAGTTAGGGAAAAACTGTATCCTGATGGGTTTTCTGGTAATCAGGGTAGTTCTGAATGTTTCTCCATTGGCATTTCTGAAATATCATCACATGGTTTCAGTGGGACTACGGAAGAATCTGAGGGTTGATCATGGATTCTTACGCCTTGTATCAATGAAACCGATTCTTTGGAATGGGTTTGAGAACTTGGATCAGGACTGAGACTTTGACCAAAGGTATTTTGTGAACTGACAAACAGTTTTGGGCTGGCTTTTGGAATGGACCTGGGTCAATTTCTTTTGTGAAAAAGATTGTAGACAATGGATCTGTATCAGAGGATGAGACCTCAGAGTTATCTGAACTGAAATATTCTGGGCCGGACTCTGCTAGGATGAAAGCAGTGTCAGAATCTTGTTCAGACTGTTCCGAAAAGTTGGATTCAATTTCATCATTGTCTGCAAGCTGGTTTGAAGACTGTAGATGCTGGATCAATCGAACTGCCTTTGCAGGCTTGTTGGCACAATGCTTGGCAAAGTGGCCTTTTCTTTTGCATATGTAGCAACGAGCATCTTTCTCGGATATGGGCTTTTTGAAACTGGAAGATGGGTCTTTTCTTCTGAAGAAACGGTATCGTTTCTTGGGCTTTCTAGAAGACCGTGGGTGAGGATAGTGTTTAGGGAACTTCTGGAAATGTTTTTTCTTTTTGGTTGGGCAAGTGCATTTCTTCTTGTCCTTGCACATGATTTCCAGGTAGGACGGCTTTTTACACGCCTTAGCATAAGTTGCTTTTTCCTCGATCAAATCTTTGAAGAATTTCTTTTGTTCGCACTTCCTGTCAAGACATTGAAGAGCAATCTGATAAATCTTTCCAAGAGAAATTGCTTCAATGGTAATGTTGTGCTGAGTGAAGTGTCTTTGAATGTCTGGATGGAGTTCCTCAGGAAGGGAAGCAATGAAAACATGCTTAAGAGATGGATCGTTAAATCCATTGAGCTTGTAGAACAACATGCTCATTCTTTTGTAGTGAACATCCAGATGTTTCTTCTCGAGAGAGCAACATTTCATCTGATAATACTCATTCCTAGCTGTGTCAACAACAGCTCTAGGATCGCCAATGAACTGATCATAGATGGCGAAGAGTGCTGCGCCTGGTGCAGATTGAAGGAATTGCAGTTGGCGATAATCTCCAAGGCTTTCATACCATTCTCGTAAAGATCCCGTAAAACGGGAGTTGAATTCTTTGAGAACTCTCTGAGAATCGGCATTTGGAACAGACATTTGCAAATCTATCCATGCAGCAAATTCATGGAATCTTTCTGTCCATTTGTGTCTGGGAACATCATCAAAGGTGAACCAATGAAGTGATGACTTTGAAGTGTGATTCGAAGCCTGTGGAGGTGGATCAGGAGGTGGTGCAGGAGTGGTATGAGTGGTGCCACTCTGTGCATGAGTTTCCTCATCACTAGAAATTGGATCTACAATAGGAGTAGTTCTTCTAGTGGAAGATTCAGCTTGATCATTTGCTGTTTGAGCCATCAAGGCTAATCTGGAAATATCAGCAAGCTGGGATTCATCATCAGAGAATGATGTGTAAGCAGAGGATGTGAAGATATCTGTTGATGGTATGATCGTCTGTATGCATGGTCGATGGTTGAACATGTCTGTAGTAGAAATTGAAATTTGATGATGGGTATAGGGTATAGGCAAGTTTCGTGGGAAGATATGGGCGATGAAGGGGTTGCTTGTCTTTTGGAAGTGGTTGTGGTTGTTCAGGAATGTATTCAGGAATGAACTGGGGAAATGTTCCTGAAGATGAAGGACCTGGTGTTGGGTACGAAGTGGTTGACACAACAGGTGAAACTGTGGGTACAGGTTGGGTATACACTGGTGGTGTATAGAGTGGAGGTGTGAAGGTTGACTCTGGTTGAACAGGTTGGTGTTTGGGTGACCTTTCTTTTGGCTTTTTGGTCTTATGACTTGTTCTTTATTCTTTGTTGTCTCTTGTTGTCTTTCACAGTACAGACAGTACCTTTGGGACAAGCCAAAAACTTTGTTGGATCAAACGGTTGGGTCGTTTGCTGGTAGAAAGGTTGGTAGGTGCTGAAAAGCGGTGGTGACACACCAATAGGTTGAGGCTGGAGTAGCGATGATGGTTAAGCTGTTGTTATGCATGCTATTCTTGCAAGTTCGTTTTAGCTTTCGATCTCTTCTTTTGGTTGAAATCGGGACCCCGAATGTTGTTATTGATCATGGATTAGAGATCAATATCCAAGCTGGGTGACTACATTGCGAGGTTGAGATAGATCTGGTCCAACTGAGATGATATAGCAGTGACTTTGCTATTTGTTTTGTTGACCTGTGTGGAAACCCTTTCTATCTTTTGACCTATGTTTTGCAAGGCAATATTCGAGCCGGGCGCTCGAGTTTGCCAATCGAGGACTTGCTCATATTGCTTCGTGAGGTTCTAATGGCCGAGGATATTGCAGTCGATGTACGGCCGACATCACATTAGTCTGGTCTGTTTCTTTCCATGGAGGAAAGTTTTCTCGGTAGATGCGTATGTAGAAACATCATGCAAGACCGATCGCGATGCTTGAATAATCGGTGAAAAAGATGCACTGGCTCGCAGGTTTTTTCCGCTGGGATAAACAGAGGGCTTGGCCGCTTGATTTTTCTTTACGGCTCGATGGTTCACGGCAAAGGTGCAGGTTCGAGCATCATCCGATCTCACGGAGGTGCGATTTGCGGTGGTGTTTGGCAAAGCAAGGCTTTTCCTTTTTCTTCTTCTCCGCATGATTTCAAAATCCTCATCATCGTAATAGTTGTCATCCTCGCAGGACAACTCGATCACACATACGGGAGTCAGTATCCCATATGAAATGACCATCAATCTTGTCCGTATAGACTGGATAACCATCGTGGCTAAATCCCCAAATGGGAATTTTCTTTTCTTGCTTGGTTTTGACGGACTGGATCATCATGGTGTAAGACAGCCTATGAGGTTCCGGTGGTTTTTCCGGAGTTGGTGCTTGAAAAACTGTTTTGACGGTGCCATCAGGACGCCGTTCAAAAGAGGCTGAGGTTGCTTGAACTGGTTCGGTGTTTTCATGGAATTTCATAGTTAGAAATCCATTCAAGAGGCATGAGTCGCAGCTCATGTTTGGGTATCTGCTTGGGAATTTGGATTATAGTGGTGGATTCAGACGTTTAAGATCATCAAAGCATCGAGGATGCTGAGGAGTTGCCAAGTCTAACGATGGTTTTGCAAGCGATAGACCAACCGTGGTGTAAAGTGGCGATCTTAATCGCTCGCCTCCCCGAACTGGATCCGAACTTTGAGAGCTGAGAGGTTGGGATCATCAAGGGAAAAGTTGAAATTGGATAAAAGGTGAGTAGCACACTTCCCGAGTCGAGGTAGTGAGAACTGCTCCGATCATCGACGCTGCATCGCTTAAAGCGAGTATCAAGTAAAGCAATCGCAAGAATCGAAGACCTTTTCGTCCACGTAGGTGAGAATCATTCGATTCTCCAAGATGAAGGTGAGAATATTCTCTCTTCCACCTGGGAGATAAGAGTATCCGGGATTTCTAGGTAACATACCTGCTCACCAAGTTGATCAAGAGAACACTGTCTAGTCTAAGACTCAGATATACTCTTTCGAGTACTTCTACGCCAGTAGATAAGAGTTTTTACACTTTGGTGAAACTAGAGTTTTGTACAACCTGGTAAGTGACTCATTATGTAGGGTAGACTCTTTTACTCGAAAGGCACTGGAATATACGAGTATTCTACAAGATTTTCTATTTTAGGCAAGATACTTTTACATGACTCGAATTTTGTAGAGTGGATGAGACCCATAATCGAGCTAGACTTGAAGTCAAGTTGAAGACATGTTTGATAATTTCGGGTAATCGATCCTCGGTTTCTCTCTACAACCAACTAATTCTATGATATCGCTTCTTCGAAAAGACTTAGCTCAATACCACCACGGGTGTCTACTAAAGACACAATCATGAATTTCGTGAACACGGCAAAGGCTTCTTGCTAGAATCCTAAATGGCTCATGGATACGCATAATTGGAGTCCTGATAGACAATTGGAGTTTACTAACCCCAGAATCATCCTAGGCGATCCCGGCGACCCTCCTTGGTCTTGATCTAAGCCGACTAACCATCGGGGTGTTTAGACTTTACTCGGTTTTCATGCACCTTACCTTGGCTCACTAGAGACCCGACTAGACTCTAAGCACTTTGATTCCTTAACTTTCCGATACATGTGATCCTCATGAGGCAAGTGTAGCATATACTCAATGACAGGAAGAAGCAAACAATTCTGAACCATGGAGTAAGAGATAGACTTGAGAGGATTACCCTGTGAAGAGAGTGTTTAAGCAAACATGATTTTTATTTCAACTTGAACTTTTCTTACAAGAGGCACTTAACCTCATAACTAGCTTCTGGAACGTAATCCAGCCTCCTTCTTACAAAGCTAAAGTTTCACTTATATAGAGCTAAAAGCTAAAAGGACAAGACAGACCCTTATCCTTATCCCGATTAAAGTAGCTTTTTCATAAGCAAACGAAAGCTTAAAGTAGCTTTTACAAAAGCATAAACAAACAAAAGCTTAAAGTATTTTTACAAAAGCATAAACAAACAAAGCTTAAAGTAGTTTTACAAAAGCATAAACAAACAAAGCTTAAAGTAGCTTTTACAAAAGCAAATAGAAAAGCCAATTATTATGCTTGCACTAGAAGACAAAATATTAAAGCCACGATTCACGGAGGATGGAATGGAAATAGATCACGATGCACGATGCGATGTTCAGACGCCCAAGGCCGAGGCCAATTTGAATAATTGCCCGAGCTTTCCTTTTTCTTAACAGATCATATCGACTGAGGATGGTGACCTTGTCTGCCTTGCTCGATTTCTGCAGTCCTGGCATCGATTTCTCTCTAAAGAAGTCCGACTGGGTACTATCTCAGATGGGTTCAGGAAAGCATAGATAATTCAAGTCTGCCATGGTGGCTGACATTCTCCCACGGGTTTGAAGCGACAATGGTATGCCAGTTAATTTAATCAATTCAAACACAAGTCAATAATCATCTGTTATCTCGCTCCCCGTGATAAGTTCAAGAACGCCTCGAATACGGAATCAACATTTTGTCAAACCATTTTCCTTTCCATACCTTGCGCTAGTGTGGATTAGATCCGATTTAACAGAAGGCAACCTGGACAAAGGTTTAACCAAGATACACGGGGACGTAGAAGGTGTCGTTGATAACATAGTTAACAATGTCATCAACCACATGGCGAAAGTTTTACCGAGAGTAAAACGACGAATATCCGAGCTCGATGAGGTTCAAAGGCTTAAACCACGAGGCTTAAATTCGAGGCGCCATAAGAGACCATGACGCCATGTGAGGTTGTTGGACAATTAAAGTCATATTTGTGTTCTATGACTTTTCAAAGATGAAATTGAGTTCTTCAGATAAAGATGAAAGTCATGGGTGAAGTGTCACCATTTCATCAGGGCTGATGATGAATGTAACTCAAACGAGGAATTGGTTTTGTGATGATATACAATGGCTAATGGCTTTTATGGCCCTCTTTTGAACTTTTTCTGAGGATTTGTTCGATAAAGTGGATAAGACTAGTACTATCAGGCAATCAAAAGATGGCTCAAATTATCTTTACCAGTTATCTTCGAGCCGCAAAGATTGCGTTGACTACTGGGGTGCATCTTCTTCGAGTAACTTTGATACCGGTCATGCGGACCCCGCAACTTTAGTGATAAAGTCTCCGAGATAATCACGATCCAAACTTGAAAGGTCGACATCCGGAAAGTTCATCAATTGCAATGTGCGGTTCCGGTAATGACTATCATGTATTGTCATCCCAAGGAAGGATGGATCGAGCAATAAAGCTTTTCTTTTCTCGATAACATGATGCCATAATGTTTCACGAGTAGTGTAGAATCGAGAACCGTGCTCGATGATCCGTGGAAAACAACAAAATGTCGCCAATGTAATGAAATCAATGCACTATGTACAATGGAAAATTTGTATCATGGACTTTTGGAAATGGATGGGCTTTTTGGTGACATGATACCATAATCGATAACGGCATTGGGTAAATGCGCTGACAATGGAGGCCTCTCCAAAATCCCGACTTAAGGTCAAAAAATTTCGCTCGGCTTAGTGTATGAACAAAGATTGATCTGGAGTGGAAACTTATCATCCCCGAGGAAAGCATTTATATAGTCTATGACTAGTCTTTTCTCGAACTAACTAACTCGCATCGCTTTTCAACATAAAAGGCTTGGCAAGCCAACTGACTTAGGGTTCAATGGCCTCCCGCTGGCTATGCAGAGGTCCGAGGTGTCATTCCCGATCGGGATGCTTGCGATTGACATCTTCATCGAGACTCACAAAGGAGAGGATTCATTCTTCCACAGAGGCGATGAACAGTGGCTTTCAGGCAAAACTCAAGGAGTTCGAGGGATATGTCCCGTAATCGTGGTGTCTTAATGGAAAACAGTTTGGATGTCCGTACTGGAAGGAACATGTGTTAACCCCTGGTTTGATGTTTTCAGCCAAGGAAATTAGATCAATGAAAGATCAAATGAGATCTCAACCAATGAGTTTTTGAACAATACAAGCTAGGAAAACATCCCGATGGGTTTTCCGTAATCGCAGTAGTTCAATGTTTCTCCATTGGCATTTCAAATATTCACACATGGTTTCCGAGGACTCGAATAATACGGGTTGATCATGGATTCTTCCGCCTTCAGATCAACGAAACCGACATCGGAACGGGTTTTGAGAACTCGATCAGATCAGACTTTGACCAAAGGTATTTTGTGAACCCAAACAGCTGGCTGGTTGAATGGACCTCAATTTTTTTGTGAAAAGATCAGATAATGGATCTCAGATCGAGGATGAGACCTCGAGTTATCTCGAATCGAAATATTCGGGCCGATCGCTAGGATGAAAGCAAAGGTTTAATCTTGTTCGCATCGTTCAAAAGTTGATTCAATTTCATCATTGTCTCGCAAGTCGGTTCAAGACCGTAGATGCCGGATCAATCGAATCGCTTTTGCAGTTTGGCACAATGCTTGGCAAAGTGGCCTTTTCTTTGCATACGTAGCAACCAGCATCTTTCTGATACGGGCTTTTGAAACTAGAAGACGGGTCTTTTCTTCCTCAAGAAACCAGATCGCTTCGGGCTTTCTGTAAGACCGTGGGTGAGGATAGTGTTTAGGAACTTCGAAATGTTTTTCTTTTGGTCAAGTGCATTTCTTCTTGTCCTGCACATGATTTCCGGTAGGACGGCTTTTTACACGCCTTAGCATAAGTTGCTTTTTCCTCGATCAAATCTTTCAAGAATTTCTTTGTTCGACTTCTCGTCAAGACATCAAGAGCAACTGATAAATCTTTCCATCTGAATGTCCGATGGAGTTCCTCGTGAAGGAAGCAATGAAAACATGCTTAAGAGATGGATCATAAATCCATCGAGCTTGTAGAACAACATGCTCATTCTTTCAGAAGGAACATCCGATGTTTCTTCTCGAGAGAGCAACATTTCATCCGATAATACTCATTCCTACCGTGTCAACAACAGATCGCCAATGAACCGATCATAGATGGCAAGAGTGTCATACTGCGTATCAAGGAATTGCTGGCGATAATCTCCAAGGCTTTCATACCATTCTCAGAAAGATCCCGTGAAACGGAGTCAATTTTCGAGAACCCTCCGAGAATCCAAGATTTGGAATGTACATTTGCAAATCTATCCATGCAAAGCAAATTCATGGAATCTTTCCATTCAGGTTCCGGGAACATCATCAAAGGTGAACCAATGAAGTGATGACTTCAAGTGTGATTCAAGCCCGGAGGTGGATCGTGAGGTGGTGCAGAGTGGTACGAGGTGCCACTGCATGAGTTTCCTCATCACTAGAAATCGATCTACAATAGAGTAGTTCTTCAAGAAGATTCTTGATCATTTGTCGCTCGAGCCATCAAGGCTAATCTGAAATATCTCGGGATTCATCATCGAGAATGATGTAGAGGATAAGATATCTCTCACGGTACAGACTGGTCTCAGTATGCTCAAGAGGTTCTCAACATGTATCCGAGCAGTAGAACCGAAATTTCAAGAATAGCTCAGAGATGTTCATCAGTTTTATCTGGAAGATATACGGAACTCACGGGGGGTCATTGTCTTTGGAAGTGGTTGTGGTTGTTCAGGAATGTATTCAGGAATGAACTGGGGAAACTTAGAGAGAAATAGGCATATTTGAAAACTTATATGTTTATTCAAGTCTTCAAACTCTCTCCCCAAACAAAGCGGCCTGAGCTTCCTTTATAGAATAAAAAAGCTAAGGATAAGACAAGACCCTTATCCTTATCATGATTAAAGCACACCATGATTAAAGCAAAAGCATAAAGCAAAGATTCCTTTTGCAAAAGCAAAAGTATCTTTTACAAAAGCAAGAGCTAAAGACAAAAGCTTAAAGTAAACTTTTACAAAAGCTAAAGCAAAAACAAAGCACGCTTAATAATTATATAACACATCGATGTAGACCGTTTTTAAGAAAGTTTAGATTCCCTGGATCATGGAGAGGATGGGAATCGTGATGGAGACATAACACTTCATCAAAGTGATATGGCATCAGTATGACGAGGCCGAAATAAATGGATTAAGCAGAGGACTTGGATTTTCCGACCGGGGCCATTCGGTGATTTGGGGCCAAGTCCCTACCGGACTGTAATGAGTGATTATACTAGCACTCCATTTCTAAAGCTTCTTCATCTTCGTAATGAAGACGATGATTTCAAATTTCTTCTCTCAAAATAGATCCGAGTTTCGACATCGTGAGAAATAAGATCGTGAGTAATGTGTGGAGAGACATCATATTCTTCAAAGAAGAGCCCTGTCTGGTCAGAAGACACTCGCTCCACATGGAGTGAAAAGATTCACAGTGATGGTGATGTTCAATAGGCTTGATAATGGTGGAGTACATCTTCCGTGATATGTCGTTGAGTTTAACAATGACAACAGGATTTCGGATTCGAATCCAGATGAAGTTCGCGGTCAAAGGATCCTCAAGATAGGCTAACAGCTTTGTCAAACCATCTACCGCCATATTTTCGATCGTATGGATTAGATCGATCAAAGAGAAGAGTCACTGGTAAAGGTTTAACCAATACCATACAATCTCAAATGGTGAAAATTTAGAAATTGAATGGACAGCTCTATTGTAAGCAAATTCAACATGTGGTAAACATTCTTCCCAAGTTTTCAAATTCTTTCAATAATGGCACGCAACATAAGGACAAAGTTTTATTTACAACCTCGCTTGTCCTTCAACAGGGATGACAAGTAGTAGAAAACAAAAGTTTAGTACCCAACTTACCCCACAAAGTTTTCCAAAAGTGGCTCAAGAACTTAGCATCTCGATCTGAAACTATGATCCTTGGTACTCCATGCAATCTAACTATTTCGTTGAAAAACAAATTAGCTATGTTTGTTGCATCATCAGTTTTGTGACATGGAATGAAATGTGCCATCTTTGAAAACCTATCAACAATAACAAAAATAGCATCCTTTCCCCTTTTTGACCTAGGTAAACCCAGAACAAAGTCCATAGAAATATCAACCCAAGGTTCGCTAGGTATGGGTAAAGGGTTATACAATCCATGGGGTAAAACTCTAGACTTAGCATGTTTACAAGTGATACACTTCTCACATATTCTTTCAACATCACGCTTCATATGTGGCCAAAAGAAGTGTTCTTTTAAAACATCTAAAGTCTTTGCAATGCCAAAATGTCCCATTAAACCTCCCCCATGAGCTTCACGCACAAGCAATTCACGCAAAGAACTATATGGCACACACAATTTATTCTCTCTAAATAAGAACCCATCATGCCTATAGAACTTTCCAAATGCAACTTTCTCACAAGCATTAAACACATTAGCAAAATCAGGATCATTAACATATAATTCTTTAATGTACTCAAATCATAACAACTTTGCATTTAATGTAGAGATAAGTGCATACCTTCTCGATAATGCATCAGCCACCATATTCTCCTTACCTTGTTTGTATTTGATCACATAAGGAAATGGCTCAATAAATTCAACCCATTTGGCATGTCTCTTATGCAACTTACCTTAGACTCATGATCAGTGTGTATGACAAACTCTTTAGGTAGAAGATAATGTTGCCAAGTTTCCAATGCTCTCACCAATGCATACATTTCCTTGTCATAAGTAGGATAGTTTAGGGCTGCTCCACTCAATTTCTCACTAAAATAGGCAATTGGCGCCCCTCTTGCATCAAACAGCCCAATACCTATACCAAGCATCACACTCAATTTCAAAAGTTTTAGCAAAATCGTAAAGCAAGTAGTGGTGCAGAAACCAATTTCTCCTTGATTAGATTAAATGCCTTTTCTTGTTAACTATCCCTCTTAAATACCACATGTTTCTTAACAATTTCAGTTAAAGGTGCATCAAGGGTGCTAAAATCTTTCCTAAATCTTCTATAACAACTATCAAAACCATGAAAACTTCTTACCTCACTTACGCTTTTAGGTGTAGGCCATTCTTTAATAGCCTTTACCTTCTCTTCATCAACCTCAATTCCTTTAGCACTTACAACATAACCAAGAAAACAATCTGATTTGTACAAAAGCACACTTCTTCAAATTAGCATACAACTTTTCCTTCCTTAAAACAATCAATACACTTTGCAAATGCTCAATGTGTTCTTCTAGACTTTGCTATAGATCAAAATATCATCAAAGTAGACAACTACAACTTACCAATAAAAGCACGCTAAACATGGTTCATTAACCTCATAAAAGTGTCAAGTGCATTAGATAACCCTAAATGGCATCACAAACCACTCATATAAACCATATTTTGTTTTAAAAGTGGTTTTCCACTCATCTTCCTCTCTAATCCTAATTTGATGATATCCACTTTTAAGATCTATTTTGCTAAACACACAAGAACCATGCAATTCATCAAGCATGTCATCAAGTCTAGGAATAGGATGTCGATATTTTACAGTGATCTTATTAATTGCACGACAATCAACACACATCCGCCATGGTCCATCCTTTTTGGGCACTAGTAGAACAGGTACCGCACATGGACTCATGCTCTCCCTCACATATCCCTTTGCCAAGAGTTCTTCAACCTGCCTTTGAAGCTCCTTTGTCTCCTCGGGGTTACTTCTATGTCGGGTCTATTAGGAATGGTAGCCTGTGACTAAGTCTATTTGATGCTCAATTCCCCTAATAGGTAGCAAACCATTAGGGACTTCATTTGGAAATACATCATCAAAGTCCTGCAAAAGAGTCACAATAACACTAGGCAAAAAGGAGTTAAGCTCATTAGTACATAAACAAGCCTCTTTGCACAAAAGTACAATGATAGGCTTTTTTGAAAAGAAAGCCCTCTTAACCTCACTCTCTTTTGCAAACAAGTTCACTTGTTGCCTCTCTTTTCTCTCAACAATATTTTTTTCTATCTTTTCACTTGCTTTTCTCTCAATCTCTTTCTTTTGTGCTCTCATTTTCTTTTTTTGTATCACTCTCTTTTTGTATTGTCATTTGATCCTCATACACGTGCCTAGGTGTTAAGGGTACAAGAGTGATTTGCCTTTGATTCATTACAAAAGAATATCTATTTAAATAACCATCATGTGTCACTCGCCTATCATATTGCCAAGGTCGCCCCAAAAGAATGTGTCCAGCATGCATGGGTACTACATCGCATACAACCTCATCCTTATACCTCCCAATAGAGAATGAAACCAGCACTTGTTTGTTTACTTTAACCTCCCCACAATCATTCAGCCATTGTAACTTATATGGCCTAGGATGTTTCAAGGTTTTCAAATTCAGTTTTTCAACTAAACTAGTGCTAGCTACATTAGTACAACTTCCGCCATCAATTATCATACTACATACCTTATCTTTGATGTGGCATCTAGTATGAAATATGTTATCACGTTGTACCTCCGCATCCTCTTTTACTTGCATGTTGAGAGCACGCCTAGCAACCATCAATTTACCATCAACGGGATACTCTACACCATCATTAGCATCCTCCAAAGGTGGCATAGGATCATCATCTGATTCACTCTGCTTTCAACAACACCATCATCCCTCAAGATCATTGCTCTCTTATTTGGGCATTGAGATGCAATATGACCTGTCCCCAAACATTTAAAACACTTAATATCTATATTTCTAGAGTGTTGGGAATCAGATTTACCTTTGCTTTGGTTGCCTCCCTCTTTATGATCCTTGAATGACTCAATCTTAGGCTTTGAAACAGCCTTTTCGTCTTTGCTCCATTTTGACTTCCATGAGGAAGATGAACCCAAATTGGTTCTAGTGGAACCTTTCTTTTTCAGTTGTCGTTCCACTTTCATGGCCATGTCAACCACATTAGCAATATCTTGATTTAACCCATGTAAAAATCTGGCCATAGTGGCCTCTCACTCTTCTTCAATGTTGGCTCGAATCATGATTATTTCCATCTCCTTGTGGTAGTCTTCCACACTTCTAGAGCCTTGTGTAAGACTTTGAAGCCTTTGGTGCAGCTCCCTATAATAATGACTAGGAACAAATCTCCTCCTCATGATGGCCTTCATCTCCTCCCAAGTGTTTATAGGCCTTTCATGGTTTCTTCTCCTACTAAAAACAAGTTGATCCCACCAAATAATAGCATAATCAGTAAATTCAACAGCAGCTAGTTTTACCTTTTTCTCCTCAGAGTAGTTATGGCAATCAAATACTAGCTCCACCTTTTTTTCCCACTCCAAATAAGCTTCCGGATCATTTTTACCTTGAAAAGAAGGAATTTTCAGTTTGATACTCCCCAAATCACGATCTATACGTCTTGCCCTTCTATCATCTCTTCCACGCATGTCAACGGTGGCCTGGTCATCAAAATTACTTAGGTCATCACCATCTTGATCTCCCATGGCAGCACGCCCTTGATGATCTCTTACATTACGAGCTATTGGTTGTTGCTCCCTTTGTATATTGGCTATGGCAGTGTCTTGCCTTTCCAATTGCCTCTCCAAACATCAGATTCATGCGCTCAAATTGTTGCTGCATGGCTTTGAGCATGATTGATTGGTCTATAGCTTCTTGTTCTTTTGACATATTTTGTGATCTGAAAAGAATGTTAGCAAAAAGACCTCACAACACTCCCTCACGTGTTTCACTCAATTTGATTCACTTAACTCTCGTGTTTAACACACAAATTGGCTTTTACCACACTTAATTCTCTCTTTCAGTTCTTTATTGAACTAAATAAACAAAATCAAGAAAAACAAACAAGTAGCACACAAAATATGATAATCCAGCACACTAACAAAGAAAAGAAATTAAGAGGACACAAAGAACAAAAAAGAAATTGAAGAAAGGAAAGCAAGCAAGCAAAGGAACACAATTGATATTGTGCGTAAACAATGTCAAGGACAATGAATAACTAAAGTTCAATTTGATGAAAGTAGGAATACTTGAATCCTTTTGTAATTCTTTTTTTTTTTTGCTGTACGTTTTTTTTTCTTTTTTCTTTTTTTTTGATAATCAAAACAAATAAGACATTCAAACCTGATTAGAAACTAGCTCTGATACCAAATGATGTGAATCCCACATTGAAACTTTGAAACTCACACTTAATTTGAAGTTTCAACTTCCCAAGAAAGTTCTATACAGATTTAAGACAAACAAAACCTTGACCCAATGCTTAAGAAAACATGAACCAAAGGTATAGAGAATGATATTGACGCCACACTCAAGACTTAGATGAGAAGGTGAGTGATAAGTCTAGATTTGGGCATACAAGAATGTAAATTCTTGATAAGTTCACTAGTTCTCAAAAAGAACCAAAGAAAGAATAATTCTTTCAAATTCAAATAACATTAATCTCTAATTGTCTTACATAGCAAGGTTGCTGAGTTTAAATAGACCAATAGAGACCCAAAATCCGAAAAATACAAATGAAAACATTGGAACACCCCTCCAAGTATAAGTTTGTCAAAGCATGCTTCAAAAGTCTTCACCAACCCACCATAATTAATGCTATCATTGACAAACTTAATGCTAGCCTACCATAATTAATGCTATTATTGACAAACTTAATGTTAACCCACCATCATTGATGGTAGACTTACCTTAACAAAACAACAAATGAAGTTGAAAAACAAAGGAGTCGTTGAAAATCCCAAGTCTCAACATGCTGTAATGAATTGGTCATAACTCCTTCTAGAGAACTCCAAATCTAACTCTATAAAATTCTTTGGAAAGCTAACTTAATTATCTTTCCAACGGTATATAGCTTGCACATTAATTCCAGCTCAATCAATACCAGTTTAATTCCGAAATTGACCTTTCTGCATGTGATCCGAATTGTGTATTTGGCTGCCCAATAGCTTGAATAATGCCCACAATGCCTTGACTTCTCTTCAAGCCCAATTCATGATGTCTTGCATCTTGAATTGCAGTTTCAATCCATATTTTCTCAATTAATCCATTTAAAACAGCTTGCATCTTTTTGGCTCTAGCTCTTGTAATTGGGCCTTCATGAATGTGCAAAGGGTCACTTGAAGCTTTAATGGTATTCTCTTTATAGTTCTTAGCATGCTGAACAGTACGTCACCCTAGAAATTCCCCCAGAACTTCTTTCTCAGTGGAAGAGAGAGCAATACACACATCTTTATCTTGGAGGAATCCGTTTGATCTTAACCCTACGTGGATAAAAAGGTCTTCCTGTTACTGCCAGACTTACTTTGCTTGACACCAGGTTCAAGCAGCATCAACATGCAGTGATCAGAATAGTTCTCACTACTCTCAATGCTGGGAGTGCCCTTCTGACCTTGTATCCAAACTTCAACTTCTCCCTTGATAATCCAAACCTCTCAAAAGCTCTCAAAGTTCAGATCCAGCTCCAAGGAGCTGAACAATCAGCCACCTTCAAGATCACAACCTTACATCACCAGTTGGTCTATCGCTTGCGAAATCATGCGTTAGATCTACCTGTACCTCAAGCATCCTCTGATGCTTTGATGATCTTGGCTGATACTGAATCTACCCCTACCATCATCCAAATACCCAAACAGATCCCAAAAAATGAATTGCAACAGCTCATGCCACTTGAATGGATTTCTAACTATGAGAAATTCCATCAAAAAACTCAAACCAGTTCAGACATCACAAGCTTCATTTGAACGGCGTCCTGATGGCACCCTTAAAGCTATTTTCTAGGCTCCAACTCCTGAGGCTCCGATAGAACCTCACAGGCTGTCATATACAGCTATGATCGAAGCAGTCACAATGGGTCAAGAAAAAGAAATTTCCATTTGGGGATTCAATTCGAAAGTCTACCCGATCTATCCAGACAAACACAAAGGTCATTTCTTATGGGATGTTCCTGATGCCCATATGTATGATCCAAGTTGTCCTTGTTTGGATGACTATTCTGATGATGAGGATTTTGAAATCATGCGCAGAAGAAGAAAGAAGAAAGAAAAACCTTATTTTGCAAAAACTCCTTGCAAACATCATCCTCCTTCAGATTCAGATGATGGTCCAAATGACCCATCATACTCTTAACCACTTCCTATCTATAGAAAAGTCTGAAAAAGATTTACAAAGAGAAAACCTGCAGAACCCAAGCTGTACTATCTCCTTTACCCCAAACATCTTTGGTTTCATCTTGCATGATGTTATCCACGTCTGCACAGTCATACCAAGAAAGTTTCCCTCCTTTGCAAAGGAACACTGATCCCCAAACCAAAATAATCTCTCAACCATATGTCCAATCAGCCATCACTTCATCCGCCAACCCGAGCCACTCAAACCTTTTGAACAAGTCCTTAGTTGGCATGCCACTGCTGAGAATAATGTTTTGCAAAGTCTTGGTAAAAAGATTGGCAGGGTTTCAACCCAAGTTATAAGAACAGATAGCAAAGTCAATGCTCTTTCAGATCAGCTTGACCAGATCTACATGAATCTCTAAAACAGAATTACCCAGATGGATGTTGATCTTAGAACAATGATCAACAACAGAATATGGGGTCCTGAGTTCAATCAGAAAGACGTAGAGATCAGAAGATTAAAAGCTGAACTATCCAAAATTGAAGTTGACAGATAGAGACAGTTACAAACATCTTTGTTCAACCAATCCTCAATTCCAATATCTCCACCCTTGTCTAACCCACTGAACCAGTCTCTTCTTTAGAACCGAGTTCAAGTTCAGATACAGAATCAACTGAACAAACCGCAATATCTTCTTACAACTCATCTTCGGATGAAGAATCATACTTTCTGGATATCTCAGGATGGTTAATGGTTGAACCAACTGCTGACCGACCTGAACCTTCCACTAGAAACAGAGTCGAGTGAAGAAGAAGCAAGCACAACTACTCATCCTGTACCTCCTCCTCCTCCTGTAGTAGAAAATCATTCTAAGAATTCAAAGTCTTCTTTCCATTGGTTCACTTTTGATGATCTTCCAAGACATAAGTGGTTCACTTTTGATGATCTTCCAAGACATAAGTGGACATGAATTCACTTCACGTTTCACTGGATCCCTTAAGGAATGGTATGAAAGCCTTAGAGAATACCACCAATTACAATACATCCAGTTAGTTCCTGGAGCTACTCTAGTTATAGTCTGTGAACAATTCGTTGGCAACAAGAAAGGAGTACTATCAAATGAAATGCTGTTCTCTTCAAAGAAAGCATCTTGATTATCATTACAAGAGAGTAAGCATGTTGTTTTACAAGCTCAATGGCTTCAATGATCCAACTTTGAAGCATGTCTTCATTGCTTCTCTACCCAAAGAACTTCGACCAGATATTCAGAGGCATCTGACTTTGAATAATCTCGAGATCTCAGTTATCTCCTTGGGCAAGATTTACCAGATTGCTACACAATGCCTAGAAAAATTGTGTGAGCAAAAGAAATTATTCAAAGAGCTCATGAAAGACAAGCCACCATTTGCCGAAGCTTGCAAAAAACCCTCCTATATGGAAATACTGTGCAAAGATGACAAGAAGTGCACATGTCCCATAAGGAAGGAAAAACATTTCCAGAAGCATCCTCACCTATATAGGTTTTCCAAAAGACCCAAAAAACATTACCGTTTCTTCAGAAAGAAAGATCCCTCAAAACCTTCTAGAAAACTATCTCTGAAAAAGGTGTTCGTTGCTACCTCTGCAAAAAGAAAAGACATTTTGCTAAAAATTATCCTAATAAGCCAACTAAAGCTGTTAGACTTATCCAACACCTTCAAGCTTCATCTCTCCTATCTGACAGTGATGAAATTTGCAAACTGCTCTGAACAGTTAGAAAGAGATTTGCAAACTGCTTTTGCTCTAAAAGCAAGTTCCTCTGATGAATCATATCCAGAGGATTATCCATCCATTTTTCACTGCTCAAACAGCACTAGATCCAGACTCGACTCAATCATGTTCATTAACCCAAACTATTACATTGGTCTAAATTTCCATTGTTACCCAGAAATATTCAAAGCCCATTCCTGTTATTGCTTTCATTGATACAGGAGCTGATAGAACCATGATCAACCCATGTGTTTTCCCAGAATCCTTTTGGGAACCATATGACCATTTCTTCAAAACCACCTTGATCACCAAAAAGCACATTAGTATATAGTTCTTTCCCAACTGTATTATATGGCAGAAAATCATTAGTTCTGATCTTCACAACAAAGATCTTCTTCTTAGTTTTGATGTCATTTCCTTGGTCAAAAGCTCTCAAAGTTCAGATCCAGATCTAAGGAGCTGAACAATCAGCCACCTCAAAGATCACAACCTTACATCACCAGTTGGTCTATCGCTTGCAAAATCATACGTTAGATCTACCTGCACCTCAAGCATCCTCTGATGCTTTGATGATCTTGGCTGATACTGAATCTACCCCTACCATCATCCAAATACCCAAACAGATCCCAAAAAATGAACTGCAACAACTCATGCCACTTGAATGGATTTCTAACTATGAGAAATTCCATCAAAATACCGAACCAGTTCAGACATCACAAGCTTCAATTCAACGGCGTCCTGATGGCACCATTAAAGCTATTTTCCAGGCTCCAACTCCGGAGGCTCCAGTAGAACCTCGCAGGCTGTCATATACAGCTATGATCCAAGCAATCACAATAAGTCAAGAAAAAGAAATTCCCATTTGGTGATTCAATTCAGCAGGCTACCCGATCTACCCAGACAAACACAAAGGTCATTTCTTATGGGATATTCCTGATGCCCATATGTGTGATCCAAGTTGTCCTTGTTTGGATGATTATTCCGATGATGAGGATTTTAAAATCATGCGCAGAAGAAGAAAGAAGAAAGAAAAACTTTCTTTTGTAAAAACTCCTTGCAAACATCATCCTCCTTCAGATTTAGATGATGGTCCAGATAACCCATCATACCCTCAACCATTTCCTATCTATAGAAAAAGTCGAAAAGATTTACAAAGCGGAAAACCTCTGAACCCAAGTCGCATCTTCTTTGCCCCAAACACTTTTGGTTTCATCTTGCATGATGTTTCCCACATCCGCTCAGTCCTTTCAAGAAAGTTTCCCTCCTTTGGAGAGGAACATTATCCTCAAACCAAAGTCATCTCTCAACCATATGTCCAATCGGCCATCACTTCATCTGGCCAACCCGAGCCACTAAAACCTTTTGAACATGTCCTTAACTGGCATGCCCAGAATGCCACTGCTCATAATAATGTTTTGCAAAGTCTTGGTCAAAAAATTGACAGGGTTTCGACCCACGTTACAAGAATAGAAAGCAAAGTCAATGCTCTTTCAGACCAGCTTGACCAGATCTACATGAATCTCGAGAACATAATATGGGGTCCTGAGTTCAATCAAAAAGAGGCAGAGATCAGAAGATTAAAAGCTGAACTATCCAGAATTAAAGCTGATAGACAGAGACCGTCACAAACATCTTTCTTCAACCAATCCTCAATTCTAATATCTCCACCACGTTTTAGCACCTATCAACCGTTTTACCAACCCACAACTGCTCCAATTGACCCTACCAAGTTTTTTGGCATATCCTAAGCAACTCGCCTTCATGAACAACAAAAGGCAGCCAAATCCAAGCAAAAGTCTCCCAAAAGATGATCTCAACCTCAAACCACCCTATCTATACCACATGTTACACCAACAGCCAGTGTACCACCTCCTGCTACCACACAACCTTCTCCCCAGTTCACATCTGAACCACCACCTCAAAAGGACAAAGCTCCTATGCACCAATTCTCAACTACCCTTGTCCAACCTACTGAACCAATCTCTTCTTCTAAACCGAGTTCAAGTTTAAATACAGAATCAACTGAACAAACCGCAACATCTGCTTACAACTCATCCTCGGATGAAGAATCACACTTTGTGGATATTTCAGGATTGTTAATGGTCGAACCAACTGCTGACTGACCTGAACCTTGTACTCGAACCACTCCAATTATAGAAACAGAGTCGAGTGAAGAAGAAGCAAGCACAACTACTCATCCTGTGCCTCCTCATTCTCCTGCAGTATAAAAGAACTTCCAACTGATCTACAAAGAGATCTTAGCTGTCAAATACGGAATAAAGAAATTTGAATTTCATCTGCTAAGTCACCATTTCGTGGTAAGAATTGATAATTCCTCTTTTCCAAAGATTTTGAATTTCAAGAATAAAGTCCTACCTAACAAACAATTGTTTAATCTCAAAGCATGGTTTGCCAAGTATGATTTTACTGTCCAACATATCAAAAGAAAAGACAATCTTATCCTTAATTTCCTCACCCGGCCAACTATAAATAGACCAACTCTCATCACCACCATTCAAACCATCCATGTTATAGCCATGGCCTCCTCATCAAATCCAAAGCTTCCTTTCCAAGCTCTTACCAAGAAATATTTTCCACCAGGTGTTACTTTTACCTCAGCTTATCAAATTCGGGATTATGCCAAGAGATTTCTATTCCGATGGTTCATGAGAATCTACTACGATTTTCCTCTGAGCTTTCCATCTTTCCATCCTAAACACATGTTTCTCACCGGCCTTACCCTTGACCTTTCAAGGGACATCACTGAAGATGAAATGTGGTAATTAATCCAGACATAACCATAAAAACACAGGATTTAGCAAATAGCTTAGAAGATAGAAAAGAATTTAAGATGCATGTAGATGAATTGTTAGAATTAAAAGTCATTAGAAATAGTACTAGTAGACATAGAAGTCCAGCTTTTATTGTAAATAATCATAGTGAGCAAAAACGAGGAAAAGTAGAATGGTAATAAATTATAAAAGATTAAATGATAATACTTTAGACAGCATTTATAAAATACCTAATAAAGATGAATTAGTAAATTGTATACAAAACGCTAAATATTTTTCAAAATTTGATTGTAAGACTAACAAATATAATATTATTTTAACGTTAAATAATATTATATTAGTTTTCCAATTTTCTAATTTGGTTCTAGCTTTAAATATTCTTTCTACTTCTGTGTATTTTTCATTAGTGTCTGGGACTCCTCGCTTGTCTAAGTAAGTTTCTACATTTGATGGTTCTACTACAGGTTCTAATATTGGTTGATGGCTACTTTCTCCTATTTCTGGTTTTTTATCTTCTTCTCCTACTAATATTTCATCTATATGTTCTAAATAATAAGTTTCTTCTATTTCTAAATTTTTAAAGTCTAAATTTTTTATTAATTCCCTGTCTATTGATACCAAGGTGAGATACCAACGGGTTTCTTGGTAGGCAGGTCTGTATGAAAATATTCACCATTAGCAGCTTTAAAGAGCTGGGTATGGTGCTTCCAAAACTCAAGAGGGAGTATGGACGGATTAAGCATAGTGTGTTCTGAACCAGTATCAACGAATCCTATGACAGTGATAGGTTTGGCATATTTGGTAGGAAGGATACTGATTTGTATGGATGGTAGAGACCGTTACTTAGGAGGAACATGTCTGACATGCTCGATGTGGTGGATTGTTGCAACGTCCTCAAGAACAGAATCAGAATCAGTCAGTCGAAGACTCTTTGCATTCTTCGACATGAAGGCATTTCTTCATCATAAGCATCTGTTGAATCTGAGTTGATATCATCATCGTCCTCGGAGAGGAGACTTTGTTGACATCTTTGCGATGAGTCGGCTGATTTTGCTAGATTGTTAGGGCAAGATCTAGCAAAGTGCCCTTCCTTTTTGCATATGAAACACCTGGAATCTTTACATTCTTGGGTCTTGTGATTTCTTCCTGAAAAACCGGTAGGTTGGTTTAGGCTTTGAAGGACGGTGTCTGGAAGAGTGTTAAGGTTTAGGGAACTTATGGAAATGGGATTTTTTCTTGGTAGAACAAGTGCAGGTCTTTTCATCCTTGCATTTGATTGCAAGATGAGGTGTTTTGCATGCACTCTTGAAGGGTTCCTTCGTTTCCATAAAGTGTTTGAAAAACTTTCTCTGCTCACAAAGTTTCTCAAGAGAAGAGACATCAATCTGATAGATCTTACCAAGAGTAAGATCATCCAGGTTTATCTGGTAGGAGTTCAGATGTCTCTGAATATCTGGCAAAATCTTTGTAGGAAGAGACTGCACAAAAACATGCTTGAGGGAATGATCATTAAAACCATTCAGTCTGTAGTATAAGACTGTCATCCTTTTATAGTGCTTATCAAGATCTCTGATTTGTAATGAACAGCACTTCATCTGATGAAAATCTCGTCTAGCAGATTCCTGTGCTAGGTTTGGTTCTCCCAAAAACTGGTTGTACGCAATCTCTAACACTTGTGGTACAGTTGTCTGAAATAACTGGAGCTGCCTGTATTCACCGATACTTAGGAACCAATCACGGATAGATCCTAAGAATCTTGAGCAGAATTCTTTAATAACATGATAACTATCGGCTCCAGGTTTTGTCATCTGAAGATTAAGCCAAGCAGCAAGTTCTTGGGATCTATGGAACCATTTGGCTTTAGGAACATCATCAAAAGTAAACCATGGTCCTTTAGATGGTTTGGAACTTGGATTAAAGTCTTTGGGCGCGCGTGAGCGCGACATCGCATCTCTTCAGGCTCATCTTCATCAAGGGGTTCACTGGGATGAAAATCCTCAGGAGTTGGAGGATCATTGGATGTGGATGGTTGTGCCATAAGAACATTAGAAACTTCCACATAATTTTCCTCAGAATCTGTTGTAGAAGATACAACTGATTCTGTTGGAGAAGAAGACTCAAAGGATGGATTCAAATCTGAATCGAGG
Organism: Citropsis articulata; assembly: GCA_030449925.1. Classification (NCBI taxonomy): domain Eukaryota; kingdom Viridiplantae; phylum Streptophyta; class Magnoliopsida; order Sapindales; family Rutaceae; genus Citropsis; species Citropsis articulata. The sequence goes on along the minus strand of JASUUH010000128.1, from coordinate 1,520,310 downwards.
ATCAACATCTTCTTGGGAACTATAAGACGAGTAGAGGCGATGTAGGGCTCTTTATCTTTAGAGGTCGATAGGTTCGAGGATAATTTCTTAAAAGTATTGAGTGTTCTTTGAGGAGAAGGAGTAGAAGCTGTCTCAGCATAGGTTGGTGTGTGAACTGTTTCAGCATAGGTCGGTGTTTGTGGTGGTGGAGGTCGTTGCCTAAGAACTGGTTGAGGTCTAGGCATGGGTACAGGCCTTGTAGGAGAGGGCCTTGAAGGCATAGGTTGAGTGTATGGCCTTGAGGAGTGTTTGTACATGTTTGGAGAAACACCAAGGAATCGGTGTAACTCTTGGGTTTTTTGACTGAGAGGAGGAGGCTGGTGATAATATGGCTGATAGGTGTCAAAGTATGGTGTAGGAATAGGTAAAGGTTTAGTTTGACCACCAAACAAGGACGGTTGTTGACCTTGTTTCTCGAACGATTCTTTCAAGCTCTGCGCTGTCGATCTCGACTTTCTTTTGGGTGAACTTTGGACCCGAATAATTGCGATCGATCATGGTGCAGACTCTATGTCGACTAGCAATTACATCATGAAGGTTGTGGTACAATTGATCCGTTCTTGCGAAATGGCATCAACCTTCATGAGTCGTGGACTTGTGCTTGAACATTTTCCATCACGGTGTCGAGATTCGGGATTACATTACAGGCTCTGGCATTACGGGTTTGCCGGTTAAGCACTTGCTCGTCTTCTTTGGTTCCTCAGCTTGTCGAGGAGGAAAACGAGGATTGGACATATGGTTTGGAAACCACTTTAGATTGTGGATCTGTTTGTTTTCCCAAGGAATGGAACTGACTTTGGTAAGAACTAGATCCAATCATGAAACAGGTTGGAACAGGGGTTTGAGACAGAAGTTGGTTGTTAACTTGCTGCCTACAGGTTTAAGGTATTGAGACTTGGGAGGATAGAACAACAGGAGTTGTAGTCTTAGCTGAAGTAAAGTCTGGTTCATCATCTGATGAAGGATCAGGTGGAGGTTTACAAGAACCTCGCCTTGTATTCTTCGTTTTACTCCTGCGGCTTCTGTGGACGACTTCGTAGTCGTCGTCATCAGATTCATCATCATCCTGGCATGGACAGCAGGGATCACACATGTGAGAACCTGGAACATCCCATATGAAATGGCCTTGCACCTTGCTAGGGTACACATGATAGCCATCATCATCCGAGCATGCAGGCTATTGGCCCTAAGGACGATTTGTTCGTCATTGCTCTGGTATAACAATGCCCCGTACTCCACTGCTGGATCTCTGTGTGAGTTCCGACTGACTTTCTATGAGTTAGTGGATCCTGGCTTGGTATCAGTGCGTTATGGGTGTTCTTCATCTAAATATTTTTTAGGTTCGTTAAATATTAAATCTATTACTTTATCTCTATTATTACTCAACGTTTTATGTTTGTCTAAATTATCTATTATTGCCATATATGTGGTGTCTCACCGTGCTGTACATGACCAAACTGGTCCTCACTGTTCAAGCTACTTTGCGTCATCTCCTTGAACCTGCACACTCGTCCACCTTACTGTGGACATTCCTTGAATGGTACAGTCCCATTACTTAGTGGCGTAAAACACTTCAGAATATCTCTGACTTCTACCAGTTATCTAAGTTACAAGGTCAGGAACCAGAAATGTTTACCTCTGTATTCATAGTTCACCGACCCTACTTCCAACACCCACACACCAAAGACTACTGGACCTAGGATCAAGCTTTTGAATGGCAAACTTTGCCACATCCATATCTCATTCCTCATGAACCTTCCACAAACTCCATCCTCAAAGCCTACCTATTTGAGTTAAACAATATCTCACAGTGTCCTATGGATATTCCTTGGAACTTTTTCCTCACCACTATCCAGGCACAACTAATCCTGACACCACAGTTATAGGAGTTCTTGTTAGAGAGGAATGACCTAACTTCACAGACTTCCTGTTTCAAGATTCCCAAGACCCTTGGGTAGAATTTGTCTCTGGTCGGCCATACTCCATGATCCCCACACCTATAGTTCCAGAACCTCCACCGCATCCACCAAAAAGCCAACAAAGCACGACAACGGTCCAAACCTGCACAGCAGAGATAAAAGGAAAAATGAAGAAAGTCCACATCCGAACAGACCATAAATATGACTCTACCGACAATGATGACTTAACGGATGAAGACAATTTTGAGGATAGACTTCTCAAAAGAAAAATCCGAAAAGTAAACAGACAATATGAGAAAATGACAGGATCTATGTCTCCATCAAGGTTCCCATCTATTCCATGATCCGGGAATCTCAGCTTTAATAAAAACAGCAGTCCCAGCCTTTCCCAGTGTGTTTTGTATTATTAAGCGTGCTTTGCTTTCGCTTTAGCTTTATGTTTTGCTTTTGTAAAAGTTTGCTTTAGCTTTTACTTTTGCTTTGCTTTTGTGAAAAATACTTTTGCTTTTGCAAAAGGAATCTTCGCTTTATGCTTTTGCTTTAATCATAGCGTGCTTTAATCATGATAAGGATAAGGGTCTTATCCTATCCTTTATCTTTTTTCCTCTATATAAGGGAAGCTCCGACCCTTTGTTCGGGGAGAGAGTTTAAAGACTTGAATAAACATATAAGTTTTCAAATATGCCTATTTCTCTCTAAATCTATCTTCTCTGGGAAGCCTTAGGATCACTTCCAAACCATTGTTCTAAGAGTAGTTCGACTCTTCTATATTGAGTATGCTCTACACTTGCCTCTGTTGAGGATCTTGTGCATAAGAAAAGTACTGATAATTTGCGTATTCATCCCAGACCTAGGATTCACGTAAGATCTCAACACCCCAACAGTTCATCCGTTTAAGGTCTGTGTGACGTCGTTAGGATGATTACCGAGGGTTAGAGGTTCGAAATGATAGTCTGGTCTGGTCTTGTGATGATTTACATGTTGGTAATCCGCACCCTTGTGGTATTAGAGCATGTGTTGCCCTCCTACCATGCCCAGTGCTATCAGAGCCTAACACTTGGCGGGGGGAGGTAGTAGTGAATGATAAGCTCTAATCCCACATCGCTTGGGTGCTCTGGGTCGGTCCAGTTTATAAGTCCTGGGTAGTCCTCACCTCTTGAGAGCTTAGGAAGAAGTTGAAGTTTGGATAAAAGGTCAGAAGGACACTCCAAGCATTGAGAGTAGTGAGAACTGTTCCAATCACTGCATGTTGATACTGCTTAAACCTGGTGTCAAGCAAAGCAAGTCTGGCAGTAACAAGAAGACCTTTTCGTCCATGTAGGGTTAAGATCAAACGGATTCCTCCAAGATGAAAGTGTGTGTATTGCTCTCTCTTCCACTGAGAAAGAAGGTCTGGGGGAATTTCTAAGGTTACACACTGTTTAGCAAAAGTAGCATTAAGAGACTGTTGATCTAAACTAGAAGACTGTATATACTCTGTAGGTAGATTCCTACGTTTTGAGATAAGGGTTCTAATATTACGGACTAGACCTGATGAGAACTATCAAGAGAATACCATTAAAGCTTCAAGTGACCCTTTGCACATTCATGAAGGCCCAATTACAAGAGCTAGAGCCAAAAAGATGCAAGCTGCTTTAAATGGATTAATTGAGAAAATATGGATTGCAACTGCAATTCAAGATGTAAGACCTCATGGATTGGGCTTGAAGAGAAGTCAAGGCATTGTGGGCATTATTCAAGCTATTGGGCAGCCAAATTCACAATTCGGATCACATGCAGAAAGGTCAATTTCGGAATAAAACTGGTATTGATTGAGCTGTAATTAATGTACAAGCTATATACCGTTGGAAAGATAATTAAGTTAGCTTTCCAACGAATTTTACAGAGTTAGATTTGGAGTTCTCTAGAAGGAGTTATGACCAATTCATTACAGCATGTTCAGACTTGGGATTTTCAACGACTCCTTTGTTTTTCAACTTCATTTGTTGTTTTGTTTCAAGTTTGTCAATGTGTAAGGTAAGTCTACCATCAATGATGGTGGGCTAACATTAAGTTTGTCAATGATAGCATTAATTATGGTAGGCTAGCATTAAGTTTGTCAATGATAGCATTAATTATGGTGGGTTGGTGAAGACTTTTGAAGCATGCTTTGACAAACTTATACTTGGAGGGGTGTTCCAATGTTTTCATTTGTATTTTTCGGATTTTGGGCCTCTATTGGTCTATTTAAACTCAGCAACCTTGCTATGTAAGACAATTGGAGATTAATGTTATTTGAATTTGAAAGAATTATTCTTTCTTTGGTTCTTTTTGAGAACTAGTGAACTTATCAAGAATTTACATTCTTGTGGCGTTCCAAATCTAGACTTATCACTCACCTTCTCATCTAAGTCTTGAGTGTGGCGTCAATATCATTCTCTATACCTTTGGTTCATGTTTTCTTAAGCATTGGGTCAAGGTTTTGTTTGTCTTAAATCTGTATAGAACTTTCTTGGGAAGTTGAAACTTCAAATTAAGTGTGAGTTTCAAAGTTTCAATGTGGGATTCACATCAAGACCTGGCTGTTTATACAACTAGTAAGGACTCATAATAGGAAGACTAGACTCATGGATCTGTGCAGAATCATGAATATACAAATACTCTACTAGATTTTCTATTTTAGACGCTAGATGTTTTCGACAAGACTTAGAAATATTTATAGTAGAAGACAACGAAACTGGTGATATATCTGTACTAGAGGAAGCTGAAGTTGAAGCCATATGATTGAAGTTTTCTCAGGAAACCTAGTACACAACCAAAACCATTAAACTATGATATCGCCTCTTTGAGTGAAGAATTGGTGAGGTAAAAGGTGGCGGTGGTTGAGGTTGGGATTGTTGTTCTTGAAGGCGAGTTGCTTGGGATAAGCCAAAAAACTTGGTAGGGTCTATTGGAGTAGTTGTGGGTTGGTAAAAAGGTTGATAGGTGCTGAAAAGTGGTGGGGATATTGGAATTGAGGATTGGTTGAACAAAGATGTTTGTGGCTGTCTCTGTCTGTCAGCTTCAATTTTGGATAGTTTAGATAGGGTGGTTTGAGGTTGAGATCATCTTTTGGGACACTTTATCCCAAAAGTAGTGGTTCATACCAGCCAGTTGTCCAGAATGCTAAAGAAGAATGCCCCACCATGGGGACCACCTCAAAGCATAGCCATCCAACAGCTCATTCCTTAAAATTAAATATTCTAAACTTAAGGGGCTTATTTTAGTTTCAGAAAATTGTCCCTCACATGATTAACTAGTATCAAAGCATAGCGACATCACCATGTTCTTAAATTGAGAAACTATCTAGGTGCTAGAGATGAACTGGAAAACAATCGAAAGGATGTTGCTCACGTAAATGCTCAGGTTGGAAAACTTGCAAATGTTGTGCTAAGCATTCAAAACAATATAACCAACCCTTTTCTAGCATTACGAGACCTAACACCACCATCTATTATGCCATAACCACCACCATATCCTCTTCGAACTCCCTTTTCTAGATACCAAGGCAGGCTAATTTGTCTTGAATTTCCCATTATTGAGGGACATAATCCAAATGGTTGGATCTTTTGATAGAAGGTTGGATCTTATTGACCAATAGTTTCAAAACTTAAATCACATACCAGACGACCAAATGTGGGAATTGTTTCAGTGCACGTTCTTAGAGAGGCAATGCAATGGTATCAATGGATGCTGAAATAGGAAATGCTAAAACCGGCATTGCATGCTAGGCAATACAAAGCTTTGTATTCCCTTTATGGTTCTAGTGAATATGAAGATCTAGAAGGTTTTGTCTTTAAGTTACAAGAGATGACTATAGTTCTTGATTATAATATTAGGTTGTTAGGGTTTTGCTACTCCCTGAAGCATTCTTTATCATAATTTTTTTTCATTGGGGGCATGGTACGAGGAGGGCAACACATGCTCTGATCTACCATGAGGGGTGCGGATTACCAATGTGTATGTCATCACTGGCATATGTCTGGAGAACTCTCTGACCATTGGAGGGAATTCTCAGAGGTGGATAGCTGTTGGATAGCTGTGCTTTGAGATGGTCCCCATGGTGGGGCATTTTTCTTTAGTATTCTGGACAGCTGGCTGGTATGGACCGCTACTTAGTGAGATTGTGATCTGGAAACTTTTCCAATTCTTGGGATATATGCGGCTCTGGTGTGTAGTGGCCATTGTGGATGGTCATCCCAAGGAAATTGATTGATGGTTGCGCAATGATGCTTTTTTTTCAAAAAGCATGATTCTATATGTTTGCACATGATGATAAAACTGAGAAAGCAGTTGCTGATGTGTCTGATGATCTGCAGAAAACAACAAAATGTTATCAACATAAATCAATGCACTATGCAGAATTGGGGTGAAGATTTTTATCATGGTTTTTTGAAACAAGGATGGTGCGACTTTAAGACCAAACGGCATGACTGTCTATTGATAATGGGCATTGGGAATGCAAAAGGCTGTTTTTAGGCGGTCAGGGTGGATGCCTAATTGCCAAAAACCTGATTTTAAATCAAACTTTGAAAACACTTTGGCATGATGGAGATGGACAAACAGGGATTGGATTCTTGGAAGTGGAAACTTATCATCCCTTAACAAAGCATTTAAGGGTTGATAATCAATGACTAATCTCTTTTTGCCACGAATGAGTTCAGAATGTTTTTCAATGTAAAAAGCTTGGCAAACCTAGCCTAAAACTGTTGGTTCAATTAAACCTTATTGCAGTAGTTGACTACATTCTTGTTGGGCTAATAAGAGATCTGAGGGTGTCATTCCAGGATGAGAAGCTTTTGTTGGATTGACATCTTCATTGAGTTTAAAAGGCAAATGAATGAAAAAGGATTCATTTTTCCAAAGAGGTAAAGGATAATTGAACTATGAATGACTCTCTGGACAAAACTGGAGAAGTTTTTGGGTAATGGACTGGTACTCAGGTGGATGTTCTTTGAGGGAAAACATGCTTGGAATATCTGTGTAGGGTAGGAACATCTATTTAAAAATGATTCCATTAGCTCTGATGTGGAGTTTTTTGACCAAGGAAATGACATCAAAACCAAGAAAAAGATCTTTACTATGAAGATCAGAACCAATGACTTTTTTCCAAATGATACAGTTAGGAAAGAACTGTATACCAATGGGTTTTTTGGTGATCAAAGTGGTTTTGAAGATTTTACCACTTCCCAAATGAATTCTGGGAAAACACATGGATTGATCATGGTTCTATCAGCTCCTGTATCAATGAAGGCAATAACAGGAATGCGTTTGGAATATTTCCGAGTAAGGATGGAAATTTGGACTAATGGAATGATTTGGGCTTTTAACCATGATTGGACCGGGTCTGGATCTAGTGCTGTTTGAATAGTGAAAATAGATGGATAATCCTCTGGATCTGATTCATCAGAGGAACTTGCTTCTAGAGCAAAAGCAGTGTGCAGGTCTCTTTCTGACTGTTCTGAGAAGTTTGACTCAATTTCATCACTGTCAGATAGAAGAGATGATGCTTGAAGGTGTTGGATAAGCTTAACAGCTTTAGTTGGTTTATTAGGACAATGTTTGGCAAAATGTCCTTTCTTTTTGCAAAGGTAGCAACGAACACCTTTTTCAGAGATAGGTTTTCTGGAAGGTTTTAAGGGATCTTTCTTTTTTGAAGAAACGGTACTGTTTCTTGGGTCTTTTGGAAAGCCTATGTGGGTGAGGATGCTTCTGGAAATGTTTTTTCTTCTTTGGGAAAATGGTGGCTTGTCTTTCATGAGTTCTTTGAAGAATTTCTTTTGCTCACACAATTTCTCAAGATACTGTGTAGCAATCTGGTAAATCTTGCCCAATGAGATGACTGAGATCTCGAGGTTATTCAAAGTAAGATGCCTCTGAATATCTGGTTGAAGTTCTTTAGGTAGAGATTCTATGAAGAAATGCTTCAGAGTTGGATCATTAAAGCCATTGAGCTTGTAAAACAACATGCTTATTCTCTTATAATGATAATCAAGATGCTTTCTTTCGAGAGAATAGCATTTCATTTAATGGTACTCCTTCCTTGCTGTTGCAACAACAGCTGTTGGCTCGCCAATGATTGTTCATAGACTATAACCACAGCAGCTCCAGGGACTGACTGGATGTATTGTAATTAGTGGTATTCTCCAAGGATTTCATACCATTCCCGAAGGGATCCAGTAAATCTTGAAGTGAATTCTTTAAGGACTGCTTCAAAATCAGCATTTGACCTTGACATTTGGAGATCAATCCATGCAACAAATTCATGGAATCTTTCTGTCCACTTGTGTCTGGGAAGATCATCAAAAGTGAACCAATGGAATCATTCATGGAATTCTTTGAATGATTGTTTGTTGCTGGAGTATAAGGAGGAGGTATAGCATGAGTAGTTGTGCTTGCTTCTTCTTCACTCGACTCCGTTTCTATGATTGGAGTTGTTCGAGTGGAAGTTTCAGGTCGTTCAGTAGTTGGTTCGACCATTAATAATCCTGAGATATCTGCAAAATGAGATTCTGAATCTGAAGATGAGCTGTATACAGATTTTGCAGTTTGTTCAGTTGATTCTGTATCTGAACTTAATTGTCTTTTCCTTTGATGTGTTGGATAGTGAAATCATACTTGGCAAACCAGGCTTTGAGGTTAAGCAATTGTTTGTCAGGTAGGACTTTATTCTTGAAATTCAAGATCTTCGGAAAAGATGAGTTATCCATTCGTACCACGAACTGGTGACTCAGCAGATGGAATTCAAACTTTTTTATTCCATATTTGACTGTTAAGATCTCCTTGTAGATCACGTGGTAGTTCTTTTCTGCATCTGAAAATTGTCCGCTAGCATGAGCACAGTAGGAAATTCCCCCTTTCCCAATGGAAGAGAGAGCAATATACGCATCTTCATCTTGGAGGAATCCGTTTGATTAAACAGCAAGAAGAAGTTTTACATGCCTCAGCCAAATCATTTCATGACAAGCCTTATTTAGGAACTATACATGCACAACAAAGCTTGAAGCCATAGGAGCCCCTTCTTGCTCTACCACCAAGGTGGACCTCCCAATTTACAGCTACTAGGTCAACTTGAATCTAGACAAATATGAGACGATTAAGTACTAATTTGCTTCAAGAGCAACATGCGAAGGTTCTTTGTTTCAACTGTGATAAAAACAATGTTGTCGTTGACCAAAGTTATTACCTTTGGAATCCAATGGTTAAGAGCTTATAGGAGTTATTCAAGAGCCATCATAATTTTCAAAAGTCTCAGTAACTGCTTGATTAATAATTCTTCCTTAATTCTATATTTGGCTTATATTGGTTACTTTCTCAGTATTCATTAAGTTAGAGTTTGTTAGTTAGCCTATTGTCATGGGATAAGTATTCCACAAAGCAAACCCAGACGACATCTAGACAACTTTTGTGAGAAAGCCACTAAGTAAACTTATTGAACTTTTGCTTGCGAAAAAACTAAAGAGAGGTGATGAGAACTATCAAGAGAATACCATTAAAGCTTCAAGTGACCCTTTGCACATTCATGAAGGCCCAATTACAAGAGCTAGAGCCAAAAAGATGCAAGCTGCTTTAAATGGATTAATTGAGAAAATATGGATTGAAACTGCAATTCAAGATGCAAGACATCATGAATTGGGCTTGAAGAGAAGTCAAGGCATTGTGGGCATTATTCAAGCTATTGGGCAGCCAAATTCACAATTCGGATCACATGCAGAAAGGTCAATTTCGGAATTAAACTGGTATTGATTGAGCTGGAATTAATGTGCAAGCTATATACCGTTGGAAAGATAATTAAGTTAGCTTTCCAAAGAATTTTACAGAGTTAGATTTGGAGTTCTCTAGAAGGAGTTATGACTAATTCATTACAGCATGTTCAGACTTGGGATTTTCAACGACTCCTTTGTTTTTCAACTTCATTTGTTGTTTTGTTTCAAGTTTGTCAATGTGAGTAAGTCTACCATCAATGATGGTGGGCTAACATTAAGTTTGTCAATGATAGCATTAATTATGGTAGGCTAGCATTAAGTTTGTCAATGATAGCATTAATTATGGTGGGTTGGTGAAGACTTTTGAAGCATGCTTTGACAAACTTATACTTGGAGGGGTGTTCCAATGTTTTCATTTGTATTTTTCGGATTTTGGGTCTCTATTGGTCTATTTAAACTCAGCAACCTTGCTATGTAAGACAATTAGAGATTAATGTTATTTGAATTTGAAAGAATTATTCTTTCTTTGGTTCTTTTTGAGAACTAGTGAACTGATCAAGAATTTACATTCTTGTGGCATTCCAAATCTAGACTTATCACTCACCTTCTCATCTAAGTCTTGAGTGTGGCGTCAATATCATTCTCTATACCTTTGGTTCATGTTTTCTTAAGCAATGGGTCAAGGTTTTGTTTGTCTTAAATCTGTATAGAACTTTCTTGGGAAGTTGAAACTTCAAATTAAGTATGAGTTTCAAAGTTTCAATGTGGGATTCACATCAAGAGGAGAGAATAATATAGTGAAAGAGAAAGTATAATATTCACAAGAGTGTATAAGAGATTTCTGTGTACAAGCTACATGCTATAGTACTCTAAAAAATTCTAAAGAACTCCTAGTTATGTACAAGTGATGGGTATATAGAATGTGCTGGAAATTTTTAAAATCAGGCAAAACTGGCACATCTTGGCCCAATATAGCCTCTTTGGCTGAAACATTTGAGCGACCACAACAAGACACTCTTTTAAATTAAATAGTTTTTCTTTATAATATGAAAATGGCGTTGAGACTTGTTTATTAGGGAGGAAGGAAAACAATGTTAGTCTTGTAACTTAGATTAGATTGTAATTAAATAGTTGTTTAATTCTAGTAAGGTTTGATGCTATAGCTAGACGGTTGGCTTGGTTCGTGGCTGACTTTCTGATCATGGGGGGTTTTTATTTGGGATCCAAATTTTAAGGATAAGACTTTCTTTGTCTTTAGGATCCAAAAATTTGTTAGTGCAATCAGATTGATTTAGATCCAATCCGAATATATTATGATGAAATTGTACAGATTACATCTAATCGAATTTTGAGATGAATTCAAGTACAATATGATTTATTTGGATCAATCCAATTTTGATCCAAAGCTCAGCGTAGCTTTAGTCAAGTCGTTCACAAAAAATAGTCAAAGATTTAGAAAGATATTTATGTTTTGACAACAAAATAGTCGTGGCAGACATTCTACTTTATTTGAATTTTTAATTATTTTTATATTTTCTTTTATATCAAAGCATATTTTAATTTTCTAAACCTAGTAGTCATGCTTACAATGATGAGCCCAATTAAAATTATAATTGGTCTAAGCTTTGGCAAATTGCATTTCTAAGCTTCAGGTCTAAATATTGCAAAATTGTAGTTCTAAGCTTTAGGTCCAAATTTCGTATAAGCCAATTTATTTTGCATAGATGACTCCACTTCTCTGCATTATCTTTAATAGTTTCTTGGTCCCTATGGATATATTTCAGGTCAGCACATTAGTATAGATATTCTTAGGATCGTGTTATAGTATTTAAATGATCTGAAAGTACGTCAAGGTCCATTTATTTACCTTAGAGTTATTTCTAAGATCTCAGGTTTGACAAGAAAATTCTTATTTATGGCTGGAAGAGTCCAATTAGTTCAATCTTTTTTCAATCAATTTTACTTCAAAACTTCCACATTCATAGGTGGCCTATTTTTCTCCTCGCTTAATTGGTATACAGACTCCAAAATCATGCTTTTGATCTACCAACACCTCAAACCTCCTCAGATACCCTTATGATCCTAGCCGACAATGAATCCATATTTCCAAACAAATCCAGAAATAAGAACTTCTAAAATTGATGCCTTTAGAATGGTTATCCAATTATGAAAAATTCTATCAGAATTCTCAGCCCATTCAGACTTCTGATGCACAATTTGGAAAAAGGTATGATGATACAGATAGAATGACTTTTCAGCCACCAGAAAATCAACCTCCTGGAATTTGATTTTCTTACTCTTCAATGATAACGGCTGTTAACACAGCCCAAGAAGATCTTCCTATTTATGGCTTTAATCCCAAACCTATGCATCTTGTTAAGATACAAGGACATTTGATATGGGATGTTCTAGAATCACATATGTGTAATCCTGATTGTCCCTGCTTGGAAGAAGATGATTCTGATGATGATTGGGAATTCAACAGGCGTCCCAAACGAAAGAAAAAGAAAAGTTAGATGAAGGATAACTGCGAACATCCACCTGTCTTGCCTCTAGATGATCCAGAAGATTTTACTCCCAGGCCTATTAAAAGCAAGAAGTTAGAAAAGAAATCCAAGACCAAGGCGTGTAGGCCAATAACTGGTATGGGCTTTGCAAACTTTTGAGTCAGGACTGAGATTTTAACCAAAGGGATGGTTTGGACTGACAAAAGGTTTTGGGCTTGGAAAACTGTGGATATGGGCTCTGTATCAGATGAATCATATGTGTCTGAGCTAGAATAATCTGGACCGGACTCTGCTAAAATGAAAGCAGTGTCAGAATTTTGTTCAGACTGTTCTGAGAAGTTGGACTCAATATCATCATTATCTGATAAGAGGTTTGTGGATTAAAGATGCTGGATCAGCCTAACTGATTTAGCAGGCTTGTTCATGCAATGTTTGGCAAAATGACCTTTTTTTTGCATATATAACAGCGAGCAACTTTCACAGAGATGGGTTTTTTGGTTTTGGTGGAAGGGTCTTTTCTCGGAAGAAACGATAGTGTTTCTTGGGCTTTTTGGAAGACCGGTGATGGTGAGGATAGTGTTTAGGGAACTTCTGGAAATGCTTTTTCTTTTTGGTTGGACAAGTGCACTTCTTCTTGTCTTTGCACATGATTTCCAGATAAGAAGGCTTTTTGCATGCCTTAGCATATGTTGCTTTTTCTTCAATAAGTTCTTTGAAGAATTTCTTTTGATCACACTTCCGATCAAGACACTGCAGGGCAATCTGATAAATCCTTCCAAGGGAAAGATATTCAATTGGAAGATTGTTCTGAGTGAGATGTCTTTGAATATCAGGATGAAGTTCTTCTGGAAGTGAAGCAATGAAAACATGCTTAAGAGATGGATCATTGAATCCATTGAGCTTGTAGAACAACAGGCTCATTCTTTTGTAGTGAGATCCATGTGTTTCTTCTGGAGAGAGCAATATTTCATTTGATAGTACTCATTCCTAGCTGTGTCAACTACAGCTCTAGGATCACATGGCGATCGTAGATGGAGAAAAGTGCGGTAGCACAGGCGATTGGAGAAATTACAGTTGGCGATAATCTCCGAGGCTTTCATACCATTCTCGTAAAGAACCTGTGAAACGAGAATTGAATTCCTTCAAGACATTTTGAGAATCAGCATTTGGACTAGACATTTGGAAATCAATCCATGCAGCAAATTCATGGAATCTTTCTATCCATTTATGTCTGGGAATATCATCAAAGGTAAACCAATGATATGATGATTTAGAATTGTTGTTGGAAGCCTGAGGAGTTTGATTAGGAGGAGGTGGAGTAGCTTGAGTTGTGCCACTCTGTTCAGCAGTTTCTTCATCACTAGATACTGGATCTACAATAGGAGTAGTTCTTCTAGTGGAAGATTCAGCTTGATCATTTGTAGTATCAAGACTAGCTTTGAAATATCTGCAAACTGGGATTCTTCATCCGAAGATGAGATGTAAGCAGAAGATGTAGACTGGTCTGTTTCACCGGATTGGTCTGTTGGTGAGACAAACTGATCTGTATGATCTGAACTTGAAAGTGTTTCTGAGCTGGTAGTTTCAGCTTCTGAAGTCAGAATTGGTTCTAGAAGGGAAACTGATTCAACAGGTTTAATCTGGGAGGTTATGTGAAACTGGTGAAGAGGTTGCTTATCTTTCTGGATTGGCTGAGGTTGTTCTGGAATGTACTCAGGAATGATCTGTGGGGGAACATGAGATGGTGTATAACCTGGCATCGAATATGTGGAACTTGATACAACAGGTGGTATGGATGGTTCCGGTTGTGTGTAGGTTGGTTGTGTGAAGGTTGGAGCTGGTTGGGTATGGCTGTGTGTTGGTGACCGTTCTTTGGGTTTTTTGATCTTAACGACATTCTTTATTCTTTGTTATTATTGCCTTTCTTGAAACAATAGGTAACGAGACAAAGCCAAAAACTTGGTTGGGTCGATGGGTGCGATTATTTCTTGGTAAAAGGGTTGATAGGTCTTTGAAATATGGTGGTGGCTGAAGCGAGGTTGAGGCCCAGGTAAACAAGGACGGTTGGAACTGTTGTTGTCTATCAGCTTCAATTCTGGAAAGTTCAGCTTTTAACCTTCTGATTTCTGCTTCTTTCTGATTGAATTCAGGACCCCAAATGTTGTTATTGATCATAGATCTGAGATCAATATCCAACTGGGTGATTACATTTTCTTGATTGAGGTAAATCTGGTCCAATTGAGAAGAAATAGCAGTAACTTTGCTATTTGTTTTGTTGACCTGGGTCGAAACCCTTTCAATCTTTTGACCAATATTTTGCAAGGCAATGTTTTGAGCTGTGGCCTGATGAGGATATGGCAGGTTGGATGTATGGCTGGGACATCACTTTTGTCTGTGGGTCGGTATTTCTTTCCATGGGTGGAAAGCTTTCTTGGTAGCTTGGTGCAGATGTGGAAAACATCAACAGGTTTTCTGTGTCAAGGCTTTGGGTGGTTTTTTCTGTGTGGGTGGTTCATATAAATCTTTGGTTCGTCTATAAGGATGGGTGAAGAACAAGGTGAGATTTATCGGGATCGATGAAGGTATGGATTTGCGGTGTTTTGGCGAGCAAGGCTTTTCTTTTCTTTCTTCTCCTGCATGATTTCAAAATCCTCGTCATCGTGAATAATTGTCATCCCATGAGGACAACAGATCACACATCTGGAGTCGGCATCCCATATAAATGACCATCGATCTTATCCGTGTATTTGGATAGCCATCGACATTAAATCCCCGGATAGAATTTTCTTTTCTTGCTTGGTTTTTTGTGGATCGATCATCATCGTATAGGACAGCCTATGAGGTTCAGGGTTTCATCCAGGAGTTGGAGCTTGAAGAAAATTGTTTGTGGTGCCATCATGGCCTTGGTTCAAAGGAGGCTGGGTGGCCAGGCGGTTCACTGTTTTGATGGAATTTCTCATAGTTAGAAATCCATTCAAGAGGCATGAGTTGTTGCAGTTCATTTTTTGGGATTTGTCTGGGTATTTAGATTATTGTCGGGGTGGATTCTGTATCAGCTAAGATCATCAAAGCATCAGAGGATGCTTGAGGAGTTGGCAAATCTAACGCATGGTTTTGCAAGCGATAGACCAACTGATGGTGCAAGGTTACGATCTTTGAGTTAGCTGACTGTTCTGCTCCTTGGATCTGGATCTGAACTTTGAGAGCTTTTGAGAGGTTGGGATCATCAAGGGGAAAGTTGAAGTTTGGATAAAAGGTGAGTGAACGCTTCCTGCTTTGAGAGTTGTGAGAACTATTCCGATCACTGCATGCTGGTACTGCTTGAAACGAGTGTCAAGCAAGGCTATTGGCGATGGCGAAGACCTTTTCATCCATGTAAAGTGAGAATCATACGGATTCCTCCAAGATTAAGATGAGAATATTCCTCTCTTTTCCATTGGGAGATTAGAGTATCTGGTATCTCTAAGGTTACATACTGTTCAGCAGAAGTTGACTGAAGTGAACACTGATCTAATCTAGAAGACTGTATGTACTCTTTTGGAATACTTCTACGCCTAGAGATGAGAGTTTTGACAGTACGAGTAATACCGGGATGTTTATACAACTGGTAAGGACTCATAAGAGGTAAACTAGACTCTTTTATTTGTGCAGACTCTGGTATATACGAATACTCAACAAGGTTTTCTATTTTTTGCGCTAACTGTTTTTTACACGACTCTGGAAGACGAAGAGTAGATGATAACGAAACTGGAGACAACTGGGATGTTGAACTAGAGGTTGAGGACATGTTTGATATGGTTTCTCTGGAAAATTGTTTCTTAGGTTTTCTCTCTTACTACCAATAATTCTTTGATATTGCTTCTTTGAGTGAAAGACAGGCTCTGATACCACTGAGAATGGTAGGAGATCGCAACACATGGGTTCTGATACCACTGGGGTGTCTACAAAAGACACAATCGCGGAATTACAGGAACACTGGTGTGCTTACTCGCTCTGTCACTCCTGACCCTAGATAGACAATTGGAGTCTGCTAACCCTCGGTAATCATCCTGACGAGGTTCTCACGACCCTCCTGGTCTTAACCTCTTTGGCGGACGAACTATTGGGGTGCTCAGACCTTACTCGGTTTTCTAGGATCTGGACAGACTTTTGGCACTGAGATTCCAAACTTTTCTGATACACAGGATCCTCAGAGAGGCAAGTGTAGAGCATACTCAGTTTATAGGAAGAAGCAAACAATTCTCAGAACTATGGAGTAAAGAGATAGACCTTAGAGAGACTTCCCAGAGCAGAGAGAGTTTTAAACAAACATATTTTTATTCAACTTTAGGCTGGAGTGCCTATGGATTACACTCTTGATTACATCCTGCTAATTCCAAAGCTGGAATATAGCTTATATAGACAAACAAAAGCTAAAAGGATAAGACAGGACCTTTATCCTGGACATCATGATTAAAGCAAACATGATTAAAGCTTAAAGCAAAAGATAAAGCTAAAACTAAAGATTCCTTTTGCAAAAGCAAAAGTGTCTTTTACAAAAGATAAAGCAAAAGCATAAGCAGACAAAAGCTTAAAGCAACTTTTACAAAAGCAAAAGTAAAAGCTAAAGTGCAGACAACATGATGCTAAAAGACAAAACACACTTGATGACACTAAGGAGTGGACGGAAATCAAAGGGAGATGGTGTCATAAGATGAAACTGATGTGTCTGAGTCTGATTCAGAGTGAAACCAAGGCTGTGGCCATTGATGGATATTAGAATAATCATTTTCTTTTGTCCATCGATTTTGAGCCTTTCCATGTCTACGGAGGTAGAGATCATATCTGTGCTGAAGGATGGTGACCTCATTTTTATCATTATGAAGCTTATGATTTCTGATTTCTTCTCTGAAATAAAGATCTGGAGTTGTCTGGACATCAGGGGAGAATGGACTGTGGTCTATATATGTGAGAGTAAAGTCAGATTCCTTTGCTATTTCCTTTCTAGCATGAGGCATTGTTCCCACATTGGATGAAATATGGTGATGATGAAGATGGTTTGACCAATTCTTCAGACTACCCCATATGTTGAGTTTGACAATTATGATAGTAGGGTCAGATCCGATCTCCTGATAAGTTCGAGAGTTAAAGGATCCTTGAAGATGGAGATGAACATTTTGTCAAACCATTTTCCTTTGTTGTAACTGGTGTGTATGAGATTCGATCAAACAGAAGGCAACAGGATAAAGATCGAGCAAGCATCGTAAAATGTAATAGGCTTGGGGGGTGATGTCAGAGATGACGTAATGACCCCAACTGGAATGTTCATTAACTACATGGTGGAAGGTAGTTCGGAGCTTAAAGATAAGTTGATGCATCTGGTCTGGGTTTGGATGAGGACTGAAGGGCTGTTGACACAATTCATTTTGTGTTGGTCTGAACTCTTGTATGGCCATCAAAGACCATAGTCGCCATGTAAGGTTCTGATTGTCAAAGTCATACTTGTGGTTTATGACTTTTTGGAAGATGAAGTTCTGGAGTTCTTCAGGAAGCCATTGAATGAAGGTGATGAGACTAAAAGTAGAAGTGTCAAGCAATTGCTTGTTAGGACTCATTGTGAGGGTAAATGGAGTGGTGAAACGCCAAATGAGAAACTGATTTTCAGAAGAAAGATGTTGTTGTTGAAGGCTGATGCCTGAGTTGAATTTATAGGCACAATTTCTTCTGTAGACTTTGGATTTTTTAGGAGAAAGAGATTGCCAGTAACGGTGGGTCTGACTTGTAGCAAGGTGGCAATTTCTGGATAGAGGTCTGGGCTGTAATGGTGCAGCCGCCATTTGCTTGAGTCACAGTAGTTGTTGTTTCAGGACCCCATTAAAGCGTTTTTTAGTAACTTTGACAGCTGGCTGGTATGGACCGCGACTTTAGGAATAAAGCCTCGCAGATAATTGATGATGCCAAGAAACTGTTGGATTTGTTTTTTTGTGAGATTGACATCTGGAAACTTTATCAATTCTTGTGCAATGTGCGGTTCTGGCATGTAATGACCATCATGAATTGTCATTCCAAGAAAGTTGATGGATGACTGAGCAATGATACTTTTCTTTTCTGACAACATGATGCCATAATGCTGGATGAGAGTGTGGAACTCTATGAGTAACTGCTGGTGCGCCTGGTGATCTGTAGAAAACAACAAAATGTCGTCAATGTAAATCAATGCACTATGCAGTATGGGCTGGAAGATTTTTATCATGGACTTTTGGAACAGGGAAGGTGCCACTTTGAGACCAAATGGCATGACAGTCCATTGATAATGGGCATTGGGAATGCAAAATACGGTTTTGGGCCTATTTTGAGGATGGATGCCTAATTGCCAAAAGCCTGATTTAAGATCAAACTTTGAGAATGTCTTGGCTCGGCTTAGGTGTATGAACAAAGACTGGATTTTTGGAAGAGGAAACTTATCATCCCTTAGAAAAGCATTTAAGGGTTGATAGTCAATGACAAGTCTTTTCTTTCCTCGAACTATTTCAGATCGTTTTTCAACATAGAAGGCCTGGCAAGCCCAGTCTGACTTAGTTGGTTCGATTAGGCCTTGGGATAGTAACTGGTGACATTCTTGTTGAGCTAACAGGAGATCTGAGGGTGTCATTCCTGGATGGGACGCTTTGGTAGGATTGACATCTTCATTGAGTTTGAAGGGAAGTTGGACAAAGAAGGATTCATTCTTCCACAGAGGAAGAGGATGATGGAACTGTGAGTGATTTTCAGGACAAAACTCAAGGAGTTTCTGGGAAATGGATTGGTAACCTTAAGGGAAAACAAATTTGGGACATGTGTGTATGGCAAGAGCATGTGTTTGAAACTAATTCCTGTAGGTTTGATGACAAGTTTTTGTGCTAAGGAAATTAGGTCAAAACCTATGAGAAGGTCTTTCCCATGAAGATCTGATCCGATGAGCTTTTTTGAAACAATACAGTTGGGAAAAAACTGTATTCCAATGGGCTTTTTGGTAATCAAGGATGTTTTGAAAATTTCACCATTGGCGGACCTGAATTCCTTATGGAAAGGTTTCCAAAAAGATGTTGGAAGAATGCTCCTGTATCAATGAAGCCAATAACTGAACACCAAACTTTTGTCTCCAACTTGTCCACAACCTTGTATGATGTTTTCCTCATCTAGCTCTTACCTTGAGTAATTCCTTCCTTTTTGGAAAAGCAAACAAATCCTCAAACCAAGTGTGCTTACTGCACCATTTGTTCACCTCTCACATACCCACTAGACAAACTGAAGATCCAAGGCCATTTGAAGTAGTGCTTAACTGGCAAACTCAAAATGCCAGAATTCAGAATGCAGTCCTAAAATCTCGCACAAGTCCAGAATACTGATAAAAAAGTACATAAGATTACAACTCAGTTGGAATGAACAAATCTCTCGACTGGATACTGGGGACCAGAATTTAATCAAAAGGACATGACAGCAATTTTTAAAGTAGAACTCGCAAAGAGAAGTGCCTGCAAGAAACCTCATCTTTCCTTTAAATGCAAAGATGAAAAATCTTACCGTTGTCCTACTAAAAAGAAAGCTCATATCTAGAAATACATTCACAAAAAAAATCTTCCCAAGCACCGTCCTTCCCCACAGATTTTTTAGAAGAAAATGTTCAACTCAGGGACCAAAAGCTTGTCGTGTGCTTGAAACTGTTGTTATAGATTGTTGTAATTATGTTTACAGACTGATATTTTTATTTACAGACTGATATTTTGAGCAATATCTTCAACTGTGTTTGAGATTGTAATTAGGGATTATTGTTACTGTGTGTGCTTGCTGAATTATTGTTACTGTGTGTACTTGCTGAATTGTGATATTAGTGCTCTTAAAATGTAGTACAACATGTGTTTTAATTGATTCTTAAGCTTAATTAGTTTCAAATATAAAGTGAAAAATTTTTGACATAGAAAGATTTCGAAATTTAGCAAAGGGACGTATTGGTATCTTCCTAGTTTTGAACTGGGAATATGCATTACGATGTTTGAACTTAAACCAAAAAAAAAAAAAGCAGATGGGTAATATGGTCATTTTTTTGATTTTGTGATTCAGCACATTTTATTACCAATCGGTTCTAAAGCTCTTATTTTATAACTTATTATTTTGGCGGGAAGGGTACTTTTGTAATTTCAACAGTCTACTAACAGTCAAACTAACTGGATACTAACGGCAGGGGAGGTGTTTGTAATTACGCGAATACATTCTCTCTATGTGTTAATACGCTAAACCTCATGGGAGGTCCCTGATAATTACCCTGGGCATTATTCAAGCTATTGGGCAGCCAAATATACAATTCGGATCAAATGCAGAAAGGTCAAATTCGGAATAAAACTGGTATTGATTGATCTAGAATTAATGTGCAAGCTATATACCGTTGGAAAGATAATTAAGTTAGTTTTCCAAAGAATTTTACAGAGTTAGATTTCGAGTTCTCTAGAAGGAGTTATGACCAATTCATTACAGCATGTTCAGACTTGGGATTTTTAAACGACTCCTTTGTTTTTTTCAACTTCATTTGTTGTTTTTCAATGTGTAAGGTAAGTATACCATCAATGATGGTGGGCTAGCATTAATTATGGTAGGCTAGCATTAAGTTTGCCAATGATAGCATTAATGATGGTGGGCTAGTGAAGACTTTTGAAGCATGCTTTGACAAACTTATACTTGGAGGGTTGTTCCAATGTTTTCATTTGTATTTTTCGGATTTTGGGTCTCTATTGGTCTATTTAAACTCAGCAACCTTGCTATGTAAGACATTTTAGAGATTAATGTTATTTGAAATTGAAAGAATTATTCTTTCTTTGGTTCTTTTTTAGAACTAGTGAACTTATCAAGAATTTGCATTCTTGTGGCGTTCCAAATCTAGACTTATCACTCACCTTCTCATCTAAATCTTGAGTGTGGCGTCAATATCATTCTCCATACCTTTGGTTCATGTTTTCTTAAGCATTGGGTCAAGGTTTTGTTTGTCTTAAATCTGTTTAGAACTTTCTTGGGAATTTGAAACTTCAAATTAAGTGTGAGTGTCAAAGTTTCAATGTGGAATTCACATCAGGGCAAGCCCTCCAAGTTAAGAGAAAGGTAGTCTTTTGGGGACGGCGATACGTAACGCCCAAAAGACCAACTAGTAAAGCCCAAGGGCATGAGAGTAAAAAGAGAAAAAGGGTGCTAGCCTCGTAGTATAACATACCCAGGGCCCTAATAAAGTTAGTCTTAATCCACATGCATAATCATTCCTTGCATGCATCTAAGTGTTATCTTACTGAGCATTAGCTCACGTAGTCTTTACATTGCAGACATCATCGAGTAGGGATTAGAGAAGCCAAGTCCCAACCGAGTCGAAGTGGATATGGGCATCGCAGACCTTGGGATTTTCGATGGGCTTGAGAAAGAATCTTTCCAAACATATATCCCTGTCTATTTTGTAACTATGGAGTCTTTTGATATATACATAGTAAAGGAAATTTAAACTTTATAATCAAGTTTCTATGTAATAAAGTTTTAAGTTATATTTTTATAAAATGTTTTTAAAACTAAGGAAAATTTCTAAGTAAATTATCTTACAAAAATGTAGGATGTTACATTCCAAGAAATGGTTGCTTGGATCGATGTTCAATTGCTTAGACCTGGAGCAACCTCTTATGATGTTCTTAAAGAATTATGCTCTCGGTTCTTAGGCTCTCTTCGTGATTGGTTTGTAAGTCTTCAAGAGTACAGACAGCTACAGCTGTATCAAGCACCAATCCTTCAAGTTCTAGAGCTCATCTATGATCATTTCTAGGGCGATCTTAATCTAGCAAAAGAATCTGCTAGAAAAGAGTTTCATCAGATGAAGTGCTATTCATTAAAGATTAAAGATCTGATACGCACTATAGACGTATGTCCGCCCTGTATTACAAGCTCAATGGTTTCAATGATAGCTCTCTCAAGCATGTCGTTATACAGTCTTTTCCCAAAGAGATTCTTCAAGAACTTCAGAGACAGTTCCATGCTCTTCAGATAAACATTGGTGATCTTTCTCCGGGAAAGATTTACCAGATTACGGTCTCTTGCCTTGAAAAGCTCTGTGAAAAAAAAAAGTATTTCAGAGATCTCATGTAACAAAAGGAATCTTTCAAGAGTGCATGCAAAAGCCTCATCTTGCAATCAAATGCAAAGATGAAAGAATCTGCACTTGTCCTACAAGGAAAAATCCTATTTCTGATGCACCCTCTTCTTATGAGTCCTTAAAATCCAAATTCCTACAGTATTGTCCGAAAATCATGTTCAGTTTTCTCATCCTTTTCCTCTGTGGAAAAATCCTCAGTTCTTTGTTAAGCTACCCTTCAAGCTTAACGAAGATGTCAACCCTACAAAAGCCACACATTCGGGTATGACACCCTCAGATCTCAAACTTGCTCAAGCTGAATGTCAGCAGCTTATGGCACAAGGCCTTGTTCAGCTCACTCATTTTGAATGGGCTTGTCAAGCTTTTTATAATAAGAAACGTTCTGAAATTGTTCGGGGTAAGAAATGCCTCGTCATTGATTATCAACCTCTCAACTGTTGTTAAGGATGCTCAAGAAATCAGCCCCACCATGGGGACCTGAACAGACAACAACTATCCAGCAATTAAAGCAGATGACTCAGCAGCTTCTACCGCTGAGAATCTCATCCACAAGACAACACATCCTATAGATAGATGCCAGTAACGAGTATTGGGGAGCAGTATTCTTAAAGCACATTGATGGAAAAGATTTCTATTGTGTTCATGCCAGTGGTCAATTCAAAGATGTTGAAAAGCATTATCATGTGATCTACAAAGAAATCTTGGCATCAAGTATGGCATCCAAAAGTTCGAATTCCATCTCATAGGGCACAACTTTATTGTCAGATTGGATAACTCTTCTTTCCCTAAGATTATGGAATTTAAAAATAAGGTGCTACCAGACAAGCATCTTCTTCGCCTTAAAACCTGGTTCTCCTGGTATAATTTTTCAGTTCAACATATCAAAGGCAACAAAAACCTTGTCCTTGATCTTCTTTCCAGGCCATCTAAAAAACCCTCTCTCATACATACATTTCGTTCCATTCCTGTAATAGCCATGGTAAACTCCTTACCCAACCATGCCCTCACTCAAAAGTCATTCCCTCTCAATATGACTTTCACCTCTCTCCATCAAATCCAAGACTTTGCTCGTAAGTTCTTTTTTAGGTTCTTTATGAATGTCTATACTAGAAGTCTAGAACCCATGCTCCTCCCTAGCATGCATCCAGATCATCTTTTCCTCACAGGATTAGTGATTATACCAAACAGAGACATTATCGAAGATGAGCATTGGCACATTTGGTGTCTTACAGTGCTATATGCGACAAAAATGGTTTTTCTTGTTCTTCCTCTTCTATACAGGCTTAACAGTCCATCTTGCTCAACAAATCTCACTTGGACACTCTTCCCGTGGTTTTCACCACTTCCTTGGTGGCACAGAAAGCTTCAACAAATTGATCAGACACACCATCTCAGAGCTCTCCTAGATCAAGAAGAAAAACAGTTCACCTCTGTTTATATCATCCACTGTCCTTACTTCCAACATCCTCAGACTAATGATTTTTTGACACAGGACTAAGCATATGAATGGAACACCGTCCCTCATATTGTCTGCCTTGAACAAGACTTCGAAATCAAGGTCTCCTTGAAAAAATTCCTCATGGGGCTTAATCATGTCCCTCCTAATCAACCCACTATCCTCCATACATCTCTTGGACCAAAACATGATATGCTTATGGTACTTACACCCTCCTTACATTCTCAACCAACCAGCAGAGGAATCATCCTTAAGGAAGAAAAGCCAGATTACACTGACTATCTCTTCCAAGAATCTCAGGACCCATACAAAGATTTCACTCCCATATCTTCTCAATATGATCTAAGATCTTCCTCCACTCCCTGTCCACCAGATCCTTATCCACCTTTTTCAACACAACCAGAATTTCCTCCAGACTTTTGAAAGAAAAAACTTGAAAAATGGGATCCGGCTGCAGACCTTGATGCAACCGATGACTCATCCACCTCAGAAGGCACTATCTCACTTTAATAAAGTAGTTCATCTTATATGCTTTATTAAAGTTCTTTGTCTCTTATGGTCATAAAGTAGTTTGCTTTATTAAAGTTGTTTGACTTTTATGGTTTACTTTTTAAAAGTTGTTCATCTTGTTATTACAGTGTGCTTTGACTTTACTTTATTAAAGATAGTGGACGTGTCCTATCTTTGGCTTTAACGCATGAGTCCTATCCCACTTTCAGTGAAGCTTGCCTTTAAAGCGAACTTCTCCTCAGAAGATATCCACTGGGAACAAAAGAAGCTTGTTGTTATCACGAGTGGTAAACTTTTCTTTTCTATTCTTCAATAAAGATCATAGATCGCTTAAATAGTTCATCTTACGGCCACGATTTAGTATGCTCACACTTGTCTCAGATCCTCGGTCGAAAGTCTTATTCGTTGACGGAGTCGATATAATCTTTATACCATCGTCGCTTCTTCATTCCCAAAATCAACGACGGTTATCGAACATCGTCACCGCGACCATAAACCAAGGAGCGCCGAGTCAAAGGGGTAGATGCTATGATTTTCTTCCGCACAGGTATTGTCTGAACCCAGCATGCAGTTATTGGCGACGATTTGTTCGTCATTGCTCTGGTATAACAACTCCACGTACTCCGATTCCGCTTCTACCATGGGTCGCGTATCGACTGGCCCCTTCGATGGTTTTCCAAGTCCAAGTCCTAAGCCATCCGATGGGCCATGGGGAATCGGGGGGCAAGTCGACACACGACCCATGGCAGAAGCGGAATCGGAGTACGTGGCGTTGTTATACCAGAGCAATAACGAACAAATCGTCCTTAGGGCCAATAGCCTGCATGCTTGGGTTTCCAACTGATATACCTAATACCAGAGAAGAAATCATAGAACCTACCACCCTTTGACTCTGACGCTACCTCTTGGCTTATGGTCCTTGGTGAACAATGTTTCTGATAACTATCGATCTGGTTTTTAAGAATAGGCAAAACAGCAATGGTATAAAGATTTATACCAGCTCCGGTACAACAGAATAAGACTTTCTCATACATAGGATCCTATAAGAGGCAAGTGTAGAGCATACTTGTCATTGTATAAGATTTAACTATTTGTTCGATATGTGATCTTTATTAGAAGAATAGAAAAGAAGAGTTTAGCCACTCATGTTTATAATAACAATCTTCTTTTATTCCCAAACTTGAGATATCTCACAAAGATGAGAAGGTTGCCTTTTATAGATGAGAGCTTCACCTAAAGTGGGACATGACCCCACTAACATTAAAGCCAAAGATAGGACACATCTCCTATCTTTAATAAAAGATAGGACACATCTCCTATCTTTAATAAAGTAAAGTCATAAATATAAGATGACAAACAACTTTTCAAAAGATAAAGCACACTTATTACAACAAGACGAACAACTTTTAAAAGGAAAACCATAAAAGTCAAACAACTTTAATAAAGCAAACTACTTTATTAAAGCATAAAAGACAAACTACTTTATGACCATAAGAGACAAACTACTTTATGACTAAAGACAAACAACTTTAATAAAGCATAGAAGACGAACTATTTAATTAAAGTAAAATAGTGCTGTAGGAGGAGACTGAAGTGTCAGAGTCTGAGTGACTTGGTTGAGGCCATTGTTGATCAAAACAGTCTGGCCACGGAATGGAAAATCTGCCATGCTGTTGGAGGTAGCGATCATACCTGTGCTGCAACATTGAAGCTTCAACTTCTTCGGAGTGAAGACGAGGATTCCTGATTTCTTCTCGAAAATAGAGATCTGGAGTAGTTTGGACATCAGGAGATAAAGGACTGTGAGTAATGTATGTGGGAGGAATTCCATATGCTTCAGCTAGAGCTTGTCTAGCTGTGAGGCATTCTGTCCACATGGAGTGAAAAGATTCACAGTGATGGTGGTAGTCTATGGCCTTGACAATGGGTTCGGTACAACTTCCCCAAATATCAATGAGCTTTACTATCACAATAGTAGGATGCTTGATCTAATATCTAGATGTAAGTTCAAGGGTCAAGGAATCCCTGAAGATGGAGGCAAATATTTTATCGAACCATCTTCCTCCGCCATATCTGTGGCTAGTGTGGATCAAGTTGGGATCAAAGTAGAGAGCCACTGGGTACAGATTCAACCAGTACCAGAAGATATAGTAAGCTTGTGGAGTGATGTCACGAATGTCATAATGTCTCTAATTGGTGTGCTCATCGACTACATGATGGAAGGTAGTCGGAGTTTAAAGATCAACTGGTGCATTTGATCTGAATTTGGATGTGGAACAAAGGGCTGTTGGCATAAATCATTCTTAGTAGGCCTGAATTCTTGATAGCCATTAAAGACCATAATCGCCATGTTAGAGGATGATTTTTAGAACCTTGTTTGTGATCAATGACCTTCTAGAAGATCAGCTCTTGAAGGGCTTCTGGTAGCCAAGCCATGAAGGTTAAAAGACTGAGAAAAGCAAGATCAGTTTGCTGGTTCCTGGGACTCATGTTGGAAATGAGAGTTAAGAAAGTGGTAGATAGCCAGATGAGAAATTAATTTTCTAAAGACGAGTGGTGATGGATGCTATCCATTGCACCGTATTTATAGCCATGAATTGCACTATGGTCATCGGATTCTTTCACTAATAAGGTATTGATATGAAATCTTTTCCATATCAATATGCTCCAGGAGTACTACTCCCCAGTACTCGTCACTGGCATCTGTCTGTAGGATGCATTGTCCTGTGGATGGGATTCTTAGCGGTAGAGGTTGTTGGGTCATTTGCTTTAGCTGCTGGACAGCTGTTGTCTATTCAGGTCCCTATGGTGGGGCTGATTTCTTGAGCATCCTTGACAACTTTGACGTGTGGACTATAATGTGTGGAAAGAAGTCTCTGAGATAGTTCACAATTCCAAGAAACTATTGTACCTACCTTTTGGATAGGTACTGATCTGGAAAGTGCATTAATTCTTGTGCGATATGGGGTCCAGGACGCTAGTGACCATCTTCAATTATCATACCAAGAAATTCAATGGATGTCTGGCCCGCCTGTGATGTGATTTATGATCCTTAGATAACATGACTCTATGTGATTCAATTATTGATAGGAACTGTTCAAGGAGTCGGTGATGTGATTTATGATCCTTAGAAAATAACAAGACATCAATGATGAGGGTGTTTTCAAGGATAGGTTCAAAGACTTTGACCATAGCCTTTTGAAAAAGAGATGGTGCCACTTTTAGACCAAAGGGCATCACTGTCCACTGAAAGTGGGCATTGGGAATACAGAAGGTTGTTTTGGATCTTTCGTTAGGATGAATACCAATTTGCCAGAAACCTGACTTGAGGTCAAATTTGGAAAATACCTTTGTACCTTGGATATGGACAAATAAGGACTGAATTTTTGGCAAAGGAAATTTGTCGTCTTTGAGAAAATAGTTAAGAGGTTGATAATCAATGACGAGGCGTTTCTTACCCCGAACAATTTCGGAACGTTTCTCAACAAGGAAAGCTTGACAAGCCCATTCAGAATGAGTGGGCTCAATAAGGCCTTGTTCCATAAGCTATTGACATTCAGCTTGAGCAAGTTTAAGATCTGAGGGTGTCATACCCGGATGTGTGGCTTTTGTAGGGTTGACATCTTCATTAAGCTTGAAGGGTAGCTTAACAAAGAACTGAGGATTTTTCCACAGAGGAAAAGGATGAAAAAACTGAACATGATTTTTAGGACAATATTGTAGGAATTTGGATTTTAAGGACTGATAGGAAGAGGGTGCATAAGAAATTGAATACAACCTTAAAGTTTCAGTATAAAGAAAAAATCTTTGTTTATACTAAATACCTTTAGTGGATATATGCAACTTCTTGATTAACTGAAGAACATCAAAACCTATGAGGAGGTCCTTATCAGAGAGAGAAGACCCGATAAGTTTGATCCATAAGACCCAATCTGGGAAGTACTGGATACCGATGGGTTTTTTTGTAATCAGATCTGTATTAAAGTACTCACCATCAGCTGCTTTGAAATATTCAGTGTGGTGTCAAGTTGGAGTCTGGAAAATTCAGGAGTTCTTGTGCAATGTGGGAATAATTCTCTACAAAGTTTTCTCTAAGTAATTTGCTATCTAGTTAGTCTCCGAAGGAAATCAAAGTAGCCAAACTAACCCAGTTTACTTTCTTTCATTACTGAGTATGCTCTACACTTGCCTCTATGAGGATCCTGTGTAACAGAAAAGTATAGAGAAAGATCCAGCCAAACTCGATTTATCTTGGTTTGCCAAGTATGATTTTACAGTTGTTCACATAAAGGGAAAAGACAACCTCGTCCCTGATCTCCTGTCCAGACCACCTATAAAAGCCTCCGTTCTCTTTATCTCTAAACACAACATGAGGAACTCATAGGCTTGGTCCTGTGTCCAATAATCCTTAGTGTATGGATGTTGGAAATATGGTCTGTGGATTATGAAGACAGAAGTAAACATGTCTGCTTCGGAAACAGGAAGCTTATGAAGCTGTTTGAAATTCGAAATGTTCTGCAAGGTTTTTCTCCACCAGGGAAGAGTACTGCACTCTAGGAAAGTCCATAGAAGGGAACAGGTATTTTCAGGGTTGGTTATATTTCTCAAGATTGGTTGGACAGGAAGGATAAGTTTTGTGGAGTATAGTAGTGTGAGACACCACATATACCATAACTCATCTTCAGTGAGGTCTCTGGTTATATCGACATATAAACCAGTGAGAAACATATACTCTGGGTGGAAAACAGGAATTGCAAGTGGATGTTCATAGTAGAATTTTATGAACCATCTGAAAAGGTATTGCCTTGCATATTCTTGGATTTGAAAAACAGAGGTGAAAGAAATTCCAGGAGGGAAATATCTTTTGGTCGTAGCAGTGTTTGGAAGAGATTTTGAAGAGGAAGATGAAGCCATTGCTACTAAAGAAGTGACTCCGGAGGTAATCCAAAAGGAAAAGCAGGCCATGCAGATATCTTCCCAGAGTATTTTCTCTGAGCCTTCAGAAGAAACTGAAACTATCATTGACAGTGATTCAGATCCTGTCTTTGATGAATATAATTCTGAAGAAGAATATTCAACTCCTGACATCTCAGACATTTCTGATGGATCGTCAGCAGATTCTTTTGTGGAACTTCAAGAACAATTGATGGTTCAACCAGCAACAACCCAAGCTGAGACATCCACAAGAAGAAATACTCCCATGACAGAAGAAGTTGAATCCAGTGAAGATGAGACAATTCCTCAAAGCAGCACTTCTCATCCAGCACCAACCCAGACAGAACAACCTGGTGTAAATGCTACAAAAGGTACCAAAACTCCATCCTCTCCATTCCATTGGTTCACTTTTGATGATATTTCCAGAACCAAGTGGACGGAAAGATTCCACGAGTTTGCAGCATGGATAGACTTGCAGATGTCCATTCCAGACGCTGACTCTCAACAGGTCTTGAAAGAGTTCAATTCAAGATTCACCGGATCTTTGAGAGAATGGTATGAAAGCCTTGGTGATTACAGGCAGCTACAATTTATCCAGTCCCCTCCCGGAGCAGCCTTGGTAGCAATTTATGAGCAATTCATTGGTGATCCTAGAGCTGTAGTTGACACAGCAAGGAATGAATACCACCAGATGAGATGCTGTTCTCTTGAGCAAAAGCACTTAGATATTCACTACAAAAGAATGAGCATGTTATTCTACAAAAGAATGATTCTTACTCTACATGGAAGAAAAGGTCTGCCGGTTACTGCTCGTCTAGCTTTGCTAGATACTAGATTCAAAGAATATCAACACGCAGTAATTGGAACGGTTCTTACAACACTAAATGCTGGTAGTGTTCTTTTGACCTTTTACCCCAATTTCAATTTCTCATTGGATGATCCAAATCTATCCAAAGCTTTGAAAGTCCAAGTTCAGATTCAAGGAGCTGAACAAACATCCACCTCTAAAATTGCAACGTTACATCATCAGCTTGTTTATCGTCTACAAAATCATGCGCTGGATCTACCAGCCCCACAAGCATCCTCTGATGCTTTGATGATTTTAGCTGATACAGAATTCTCACCCACTATAATCCAAATCCCAAGACAAATTCCAAAAGAAGAGCTTTTACAACTCATGCCTCTTGAATGGATTTCTAATTATGAGAAATTCCATGAAAATACTGAGCCTTTGCAAACAACCACTGCCTCTTTCCAAAGACAACCTGATGGAACAGTTCGAACAACGTTTCAAGCCCCACAAACACAAAAGCCAGATCAAGTACCACAGTTGTCTTACACCATGATGCTCCAGTCAGTAAGGTCTGAGAGTACCCCAACAGTTCTTCCACCTGAAAGGTCAGAGAGGACCGTGTTTAGGAAGATTACCGAGGGTCAGGTTAGACTCCAATCATACGGGTTGTCGGGTTTTGAGTTTGAGACCCCCCAGCTTCTCTCCATGGTATCAGAGCTATTCCATTCTAAGAAAGTGAATGGATGGATTGAGCATACTGAGCTGTACACCAGTATCAATGAAACCTATGATGGAAATAGGCTTGGCATATTTGGATGGAAGGATACTAATTTTTATGGATGGGAGAGGACGTTGAACAAGATTGATCTGCTGTATGTGGTGTATGGATAGAATTTCCTCAGAATCAGAGATATCACTCTGATCAGCCAAAGCAAAGACCGTATTGTCATCACAAGATTCCTGTTCCAAAAACAGAGATTCAACATCATCGTCCTCAGAGGGAGGAGAAACTTGGTCAAGGTGCTGGATTGTTAGGGCATGATCTGGCAAAATGCCCCTTTTTCTTACAAATGAAACACCTAGAATCTTTCTGTTGCTGGGTGTTGGTTGTTTTTCGTCTGAAATACTGGAAAGGCTTTTTATGCCTTAGATGACGGTGTTTGGAAAAGTGTTTCATTTTGGAGAACTTCTAGAAATGGGATTTTTTCTTTGTAGGATAAGTACAGGTTCTTTTATCCTTGCATTTGATTGCAAGATTAGGCTTTTTGCATGCACTCTTGAAAGGTTCCTTCTGTTCCATGAGATATCTGAAAAACTCTTTTTGTTCACAGAGCTTTTCAAGGCAAGAGATGTAATCTGGTAGATCTTTCCTAGAGAAAGATCATCAATGTTTATCTGAAGAGCATGGAACTGTCTCTTAAGTTCTGGTCAAATCTCTTTGGGAAAAGACTGAATAAAGACATGCTTGAGAGAGCTATCATTGAAACCATTAACCTTGTAATACAAGGCTAACATTCATCTGCAGTGGGTATCAAGATCTTTAATCTTTAGAGAACAACACTTCATCTGATGAAACTCTTTTCTAGTAGATTCTTTTGCTAGATTAAGATCGCTAAAGAAATGATCATAGATGAGCTCTAAGACTTGAGGGATTGGTGCTTGTTACAGCTGTAGTTGTCTGTACTCTTGAAGTCTTACAAACCAATCATGAAGAGAGCCTAAGAACCGAGAGCAGAATGCCTTATTAACATCATAAGAGGTTGCTCCAGGTCTAAGCAATTGAACATCAATCCAAGAAGCCATTTCTTGGAATTTGAGGAGCCATTTTGATTTTGGAACATTATCAAATGAAAACCATGGCCCGTTGGATGGCTTAGGACTTGGACTTGGATTAGATTATTCAGCACGATCTTGAGCCGGAGGCATGTCATCATCCGGACCATGAGGCTGTCCAGTGGAGAGAATATAAGGCTGGACATATGGTTTGGAAACCACTTTGGTTTGTGGATCTGTTGTTTTTCCCATGGAAGGGAACTGACTTTGGTAAGAGCTAGATCCAAACATCATGCAGGATTGTGGTGAGGATTAAGACAGAAGTGGATTGTTGACTTCTTGTCTACAGTTTGGAGGGATGATCTTTTGAGGTGTAGGGACAACATGTGAGAATATTAAGACCGGTGGGGGTTTAGGTTGGTCATCTGGTGGAGGTTCAGATGGAGGTTTACAACTGCTGTGTTTTGAGCTTTTCACCTTCTATGCCTGTGAGCGACTTCCCAGTTGTCATCAGACTCATCATCGAGTTTATAGGGGTTTATGAGAGAAAAAGAAGATTCAGAAATACGTATAGAATCTGGGACATAGGAATATTCTACCACCTTCTCAAAGAAAGATCAGCGTAATCCTTTGGTTACCTAGCGAACACATCGTTAGGCTCTTATACCACTCTAATAGTTAACTATAGTTATACCATTATAGTTTATACCATTATTATAGTTTATAACTATAAACTATGATACCATTATCATAGTTATAAACTATCATCGAGCCTAACGATGATAGTTTAACAATGACGTTAGTCATAGTTAAAGTTATCATTTTAACGATAACTTTAATGATATCGTTAAAACGATCGTATTAGAAATTATAAAACTAGGTATCATGGTATATAGTATACGTTAGTTTTATAATGTTATCATAGTTTAACATTATCTGTAATGATACCACAGTTAGGTCGTGTGTCGACTCGTCCCCCCCCTGAGTGGTATCAGAGCCTAACGATGTGTTCGCTAGGTAACCAAAGGATTACGCCAATCTTTCTTTGAGAAGGTGGTATATTGTAGAAGGTCTGTGATCTGAAAAAGAAGAATAGAAAACTCTATCCCTCATGGCTTCCTCTTCAAACTCTCAAATTTCTGAGACTCTTGTCTCTCTATCCTCTCCTCTTTCTCTTTCTCGTTCGTATACAAAACACTTGTCCTCTAAAATAGAAAACCTTATAGAATGCTACTATATCTCAGATTCTGTACGTATTTCTAAATATTCGTTTTCTCTCATAAACCCTTATAAACTCGTTGATGAGTCTGATGATGACTGGAAAGTCGCTCCCAGGCACAGAAGAAAGAAAAGTTCAAAATAAAGCTGTTGTAAACTGCCATCTGATCTCCCACCAGATGACCATCTTAAACCTCCACCGATCTTGATATCTTCTCTTGTTCCCACAACTCAAAAGACCATCCCTACAACTTGTAGACAAGAAGTCAACAACCCACTTCTGTCTCAAACCACTCCACAATCCTGCATGATGTCTAGATCTAGCTTTTACTAAAGTCAGTTCCCTTTTATAGGAAAAACAACAAATCCACAAACTAAAGTGGTTTCCAAACCATATGTCCAGCCCTCTGTTCTCCCCACTGGACAAACTAAGGAACCAAAGCAGTACGAACAAGTGCTTAATTGGCAAACCCAGAATGCCAGAGTTCAGAATACAGTCCTGGAATCTCTTGATACCAGGGTCAATAATGTTCAAGCATAAGTCCACACAATTCATCAGAAGGTTGATGCAATTACAGCAAATATGGAACAACTATACCAAAGAATTTCAAAGTTGGACATAGAGTTTCATACTATGATTGAATGCAACTACTGGGGACCCAAGTTCAACAAAAAAGATGCAGAGATTAGACAACTTAAAGCTGAACTAGAAAGAATTGATGCAGAAAGGCAAGGCCGACAACCTTCTTTGTTTGGCCAACAACAAACAACCATACCCATGCTTTCACCATACTTCTTCACCATACCAATCATATTACAATCCTCCCACAACTTCTTCACAAGGAACCCGTGAAGCTCATCAGCTCATAGGCATATCTTGTATGCATTATCCCAAAGAAAAACCAATACAGATGCCTTACACCTACATAAGGCCATCTCTACCAAGGCCTGCACCCTCAAGGCCTCAACCTAAATCACAACCTCCAAGACCTCAACCTCAACCAACTCCTACCTTTGCTAAAACCATTCATACTCCTGCTTCTCAGCAAATTCCTGAATACTTTCAGCCTCCCTCTCAACCATCTGAACCAAAAGACAAATAGCCCATACATTAGCTCTATTCTAGTCTGATCCCTCTAGAAGATGATACTCCATCTGACCCAGAAGTTAACCAATTTTTAGATGTATCTTCTTCTCCAACAGAATCAGATGCCTCTTACGCGGCAACAGATTCTGAAGAAAATTATGTGGAAATTCCTGCCCAACTGATGGCTCAGCCATCCACATCAGACAATCCTCCTCCTAAGGATCCTTCTTCCAGCTCAACAAGGGAACCTCCCTTTATTGATGAACCAGATGATGACATGCCTCCAGCTCAAAACGTGCCTCGTGCATGGTCTAATCTAAGTCCAAGTCCTAAGCCATCCAATGGGCCATGGTTTTCATTTGATGATGTTCCAAAATCAAAATGGCTCCTCAGATTCCAAGAAATGGCTGCTTGGATTGATGTTCAATTGCTTAGACCTGGAGCAACCTCTTATGATGTTCTTAAAGAATTATGCTCTCGGTTCTTAGGCTCTCTTCATGATTGGTTTATCAGTCTTCAAGAGTACAGACAGTTACAGCTGTACCAAGCACCAATCCCTCAAGTTCTAGGGCGTATTTATGATCATTTCTTGGGTGATCTTAATCTAGCAAAAGAATATGCCAGAAACGAGTTTCATAAGATAATGTGCTGTTCATTAAAAATTAAAGATCTTATAACGCACTACAGACGAATGTCCGCCCTATATTACAAGCTTAATGGATTCAATGATAGCTCTCTTAAGCATGTCTTTATTCAGTCTCTTCCCAAAGAGATTCTTTCAGAACTTCAAAGACAGTTCCATGCTCTTCAGATAAATATTGATAATTTTTCTCTGGGAAAGATTGACCAGATTACGGTCTCTTGCCTTGAAAAGCTCTATGAACAAAAAGAGTTTTTCAAAGATCTCATGGAACAAAAGGAACCTTTTAAGAGTGCATGCAAAAAGCCTCATCTTACAATCAAATGCAAAGATGAAAGAACCTGCACTTGTCCTACAAAGAGAAAATCCCATTTCCAGAAGTTCTCCAGAACCAAACACTTTTCCAAACACCGTCATCCAAAGCCTAAAAAGCCTTTTCAGTTTTTCAGATGGAAAACAACCAACACCCTGCAACAAAAAGATTCCAGGTGTTTTATCTGTAAGAAAAAGGGCCATTTTGTCAGATCTTGCCCTAACAATCCAGCTAAGTCAGCCAGGCTTCTCCAACACCTTGACCAAGTCTCTCCTCTCTCTGAGGACGATGATGTTAAATCTCTGTTTTCGGAATAGGAATCTTGCGATGACAATACAGTCTTTGCTTTTGCTGATCAGAGTGATATCTCTGATTCTGAGGAAATTCCAACCATACACCACATGCAGCAGATCAATCTTGTTCAACCTCCTCTCCCATCTATAAAAATCAGTATCCTTCCATCCAAATATGCCTATTTTCATCATAAGATTCATTGATAATAGTGCACAACTCAGTATGCTCAATCTATCTATTCTTCCTTTTGAGTACTGTAAACACCACACTGAATATTTCAAAGCAGCTGATGGTGAGTACTTTAATACAGATCTGATTACCAAAAAACCCATCGGTATCTAGTTCTTCGCAGATTGTGTCTTATGGATCAAACTTATCGGGTCTTCTCTCCCTAATAAGGACCTCCTCATGGGTTTTGATGTTATTTAGTTAATCAAGAAGTTGCATATATTCGCTAAAGGTATTCAATATGAACAAAGATTTCTTTCTTATACTGAAACTTTAAGGTTGTATTCAATTTCTGATGCACCCTCTTCCTATGAGTCCTTAAAATCCAAACTCCTACAGTATTGTCCTGAAAATCATGTTCAGTTTTCTCATCCTTTCCTCCTGGAAAACACTCGCTTGTTAAGCTACCCTTCAAGCTTAATGAAGATGTCCACCCTACAAAAGCCACACATCCGGGTATGACACCCTCAGATCTCAAACTTGCTCAAGTTGACTGTCAGCAGCTTATGACACAAGGCCTTATTGAGCCCACTCATTCTGAATGGGCTTGTTAAGCTTTCTATCTTGAGAAATGTTCTAAAATTGTTTGGGGTAAGAAATGCCTCATCATTGATTATCAACCTCTCAACTGTTTTCTCAAAGACGAGAAATTTTTTTTGCCAAAAATCCAGTCCTTGTTTGTCCATATCCAAGGTGCAAAGGTATTTTTCAAATTTGACCTTAAGTCAGGTTTCTGGCGGATTGGCATTCATCCTGATGAAATATCCAAAACAGCCTTCTGTATTCCCAATGCCCACTTTCAGTGGACAGTGATGCCCTTTGGTCTAAAAGTTGCACCATCTCTTTTTCAAAAGGCTATGATCAAAGTCTTTGAACCTATCCTTGAAAACGCCCTCATCTACGTTGATGATATCTTGTTGTTTTCTAAGGATCATGAATCACATCACCGGCTCCATGAATAGTTCCTATCAATAATTAAATCACATGGAGTCATATTATCTAAAAAAAAGTCACAAGTGGCCCAGACATCCATTGAATTTCTTGGTATGATAATTGAAGATGCTCACTACCGTCCTGGACCCTATATCGCACAAGAATTGATGCACTTTCTAGGAATTGTCAACTATCTCAGAGACTTCTTTCCATACATTGCAGTCTACACGTCAAGAAATCAGCCCCACCGTGAGGACCTGAACAGACAACAACTATCCAGCAACTAAAGCAGATGACTCAGCAGCCTCTACCACTGAGTATCCCGTCCATAGGACAATGTATCCTACAGACAGATGCCAGTGACGAGTACTGGGGAGCAGCACTCCTGGAGCATATTGATGGAAAAGATTTCTATTGTGTTCACCATTATTGCCCTACACTATTGGTGAAAGAAATGAGAGTTAAGAAAGTGGTAGATCGCCGGATGAGAAATTGATTTTATGAAGACGAGTGGTGATGGTGAACACAATAGAAATCTTTCACCAATATGATCTTTAACCTTTATAGCTTTACTATCAGAAGCTCTTCAAGAGCTGATCTTCCAGAAGGCCATTGATCACAAACAAGGTTCCAGAAATCATCCTCTGACATGGCGATTATGGTCTTTAATGGCTATGTAAGAATTCAAGCCTACTAAGAATGATTTATGCCAACAGCCCTTTGTTTCACATCCGAATCCAGATCAAATACACTAGCTGATCTTTAAACTCCAAATTAACTTCCATCATATAGTCAATGAGCACACTAGTTGGGGGGATTATGTCATTCGTGACATCACTCCATAAGCTTACTATATCTTCTGGTACTAGTTGAACCTGTATCTAGTGGCTCTCTACTTTGATCCCAACTTGATCCACACCAACCGCAGATATGGCAAAGGAAGATGGTTCGACAAAATGTTTGCCTCCATCTTCAGGATACCTTGACCCTTGAACTTACATCTGGATATCAGATCAGACATCCTACTATTGTAATAGTAAAGCAAGGCCATAAACCACCACCATCACTATGAATCTTTTCACTCCATGTGGACAAAATGCCTCACAGCTAGACAAGCTCTAGCTGAAGGATATGGAATTCCTCCCACATACATTGCTCACAGTTCTTTATATCTTGATGTGCAAACTACTCCAGATCTCTATTTTTGAGAAGAAATCAGGAATCATCGTCTTCACTCCGAACAAGTTGAAGCTTCATTGTTGCAGCACAGGTATGATCGCTACCTCCGACAGCATGGCTGATCTCCCATGATCAACAATGGCCTCAACCAAGTCACTCAGTCTCCTCCTACAATACTATTTCACTTTAATAAAGTAGTTCGTCTTATATGCTTTATTAAAGTTGTTTATCTTTAGTCATAAAGTAGTTTATCTCTTATGGTCATAAAGTAGTTTGTCTTTTGTACTTTAATAAAGTAGTTTGCTTTATTAAAGTCGTTTGACTTTTATGGTTTGCTTTTTAAAAGTTGTTCGTCTTGTTGTAATAAGTGTGCTTTATCTTTTGAAAAGTTGTTTGTCATCTTATATTTATGACTTTACTTTATTAAAGATATGGGACGTGTCCTATCTTTGGTTTTAATGTTAATGGGGGTCCTGTCCCACTTTAGGTGAACCTCTCATATATATACCTTCTCCTCTTTATAAGATATCTCAAGTTTGGCAATAAAAGAAGCTTGTTGTTATCAACATGAGTGGCTAAACTCTTCTTTTCTATTCTTCTAATAAAGATCACAGATCGGCTTAAATAGTTCATCTTCTATATGGCTTAATGACAAGTATGCTCTACACTTGCCTCTTGTAGGATCCTCTGTATCAGAAAGTCTTATCTGTTGTACCGGAGCTGGTATAAATCTTTATATCATTGTTGTTTCGCCTATTCCCAAAAACCAAATCGACGGTTATCAGAAACACTGTTCACCAAGGACCATAAGCCAAAGAGTGGCGTCAGAGTCAAAGGGTGGTAGGTGCTATGATTTTTTCTCTCGTATTGGGTATATCGGCTGGAAACCCGAGCATGCGGGCTATTGGCCCTAAGGACGATTTCTTCGTCATTGCTTTGGTATAACAACGCCACGTACTTCAATTCCGCTTCTGCCATGGGCCGTGTGTCGACTCGCCCCCTGAGTGGTATCAGAGCTATCACAACAAAGGATATAATAACGGTTATATGATATCGTATATCATATATCGATATGCTATACCATAACAAGTACTCATAACCATATATAAATTGATCATATATGATTACATTGACCATTATTATAACACCGTATATGTGTTACGTATACTTTGATCATATCCATGCGTACCATAAGCCGTACGATACCATACTCATAATGATATCAATATGATAATGCTACGATATAATAACCATTGTTATGATCATACATTATATAGATGATCATAACAATAATATATCATAATGTATATGATATATATCATACAATGTTATATGATATAACATTATATGTATATGATAGGCATATATGGGTATATATGTATATACATATATAATTATATGTTGTATATCGTATAATGATATATATATTATAATTATATACATAATTATAATATGTTTGATATATGTATTATGATATAACGATAGTTGTATCATTACCATATGTATATATATATGTTATATACATATACATATATGATATATGGCATATCATATACAATACCATATAGTATATATACATATACATATATGTTATATATACTATATATACATCATATACGTATACTATACATTAGTGTAGTATACATATATGATATATAGTATGTAGTAAGATACTATATATGTATATATATATATCATACATATACGATATGTATCATAATACATTATGTATATAATATATATATATATACTATATATACTAATATAGTATATATAGCATTACATATACTATAGTATACAGTATATTAACATATATATGATATATGTTCATGATACATACTATATCATATTAAGCATATAGTCATATACGTTGTATATGATACATATATATATGGTACATACATTATATATATTATATACATATGTATGATATACATATAGTCATATTATACATATGACTATATGATACATACTATATATATATACACATATGTACTATATGTATATGTTATATATACTATATGTATCATATATGCATATATATGTATCATATATATATATATATGTTTGTATTACGATATCGTAAAATGACATACTATATCATACATGTATAGTCATATGTATATAGTATAAATATATATTATATATGTTATACTATATATTATAGTATAGTATAACATATGATACATAGTATGTTAGTATGATACAGTCATATATAATATGATACATTATATACATACTGTACTGTATGTATATATACTATATATTATCATATATATCATATATATCATATATCATGTATATACATAATGCATTATGTATACAGTATATATAGTATTATACATATATGTATAATTATTTATACAGTATATGATGTATACTATATATGTATATATAGTAATATAGTATGTATATATGATACTATATATAGTGCTATATATATATATATGTGTGTGTAGTATACATATATATATGTATAATACATCATATATGATATATGATGTATATCATATAATATGTATACATTATATTATACATCATATGATGTATAATATATATGTGTACATATTATAATACATATTATAATATGCATTATAATATACACATATTATATACATATTATGATATATACATATTATATGATATACATGTAATACGTATAATAATATATAATATACATCACATCATATGATATACATATATAATACATATTATATGATATATAATATATTATATATACTACACTAATGTATACATATAGTATACATAGTATATCATATATGTATATCATATATAGTATATCATAATTATGTATACATTATAATACTATATATACTATATAGTCAGAAAGGGGGAAAAAAAAAATTCATTCATGTCCAGCAACAACAACACTGTAACTTTAAAACCTTGACCTAAATCGATTGCTTTTCATGTTAAATTTCAATGTTTAACATCTAAGTGGACTGTGCCAAAAAAAAAAAAAGTTCTTTCATGTCCAGCAATAACAACAGTGTAACCTTAAACCTTGAACTAAATCAGGAGCTTTTCATGTTAAATTTTAATGTTTAGCATCAAAGTGGACTGTGCCATACATTAAGCTAAGTGGTCTTTTTGCAATCTCAGCCTAAAAAAATAGGTAAGTTCGCAGCCCGCATCTTCCTTTTGCAAAAAATGAAAATTAAAAATTAAAAAAAATTGAAATTTGTACATCTCATTGATGACATCATATGGCAATAGTCCAGGTCTTGTGGCCTAAATGAGCCGAAATCCAATCTCTCTCGCAGAACGCCTGTTTTTGAAATTTGTCATAAAACGTACCTTCTTGTGTAATTTCCGATACTCTTATGGGTTGTTCAACCGTAAATACCTCATATAATCTGTGACAACCTAGTTAGCTCGCTCAGTTGACCCAAACTCATTCACAAGACAAAAGATCACCTCGACGAACAATGGGTTTTTATCCATTTTGTCAAGAAACTCATCAACAAAATCCTACTTGAAACCCTCGCCATCCTTATTTGCCACACCCACGCTAATGCGTCCGTTGTTTTGAGCCCATCAAAACACCAGTGATTATCCACCATCTTCTGAGGAGTCTTGTTCTTCTTACTCTCAAAGAAAGGCCTTCTCAAGAAAGGAGTCCTTGCTTGTCCTAGCCCGAATATTTTTCATGGCGAATAGTTTTCTCGTATGAGGGATCCAAGCAGCCACTCTGATGTTCGTTGTCCCGACATCCAAAATCAAGATCGATTTTGGCACGGGAGATGATACAGCTATCACTGTGTTTACCAAATTAAATTTTGTCAGGTGCTTCAAGTTGTCGTAACGTTTGTGCTCCAATCGACAAACGAAACAAAAAAAAACAGTTATGTATAAATGTATAAATAATTAAAAAAAATAGCTATGTTTACGGTAAGTAGGCCATAGCGGGGGATGCCTGGGACTAGACATTGCTGAGGCATCTAGATCCCCAGCAGCTGAAAAATATGGGAGTGTCCAACCCAAAAATTTCTGCTGTGCACTAGATTGAAAAAAATGCTTTAAACTTAGGAACCTATATAGTTTTGCTGGGAAATGCAAGAATTTATTATATGTAACTTGTGAATGGCAAAAGTACCAAGGAAATGCAAAGCATGTGATGAAATGACCAGCCACCAAATGTTGTGAGACTAAGACATGTAGTTTCATATATCTGGCAAGGTTAGGTTTTCCAAGCCCAGTAGGCATACATACACAACATTTATGCATAACAATCAAGGGCACTTACAGACATTAGAGATTAATCAAGGCACTATCAAGTAATAATCAAACTCTGATATACAGATTAGTGATTTAAAATTATTATTCATACCTGTCTATCTAAAACTTTACTGACGGAAACGATGTTGGCTATAGTATCTGAGACTGACTTGTTTAAGGGTAAATGCCCCATAATCCATGTTGCGCGTGCCTGCTCTCCTTTTAAAAACTCCGGTAGAAATAGGCATTAGTTTTAAAAGCCGAAACATCATTTGGTGAGAGTATATTACGGGGGACGAGTTCTTTGCCGCTTTAGGGATTTTGCAATGAGCGGGATCCAAGTTTCTGCGTTTTTGGGCTTCTATACGCCTAGAAAACCGATCCGGATAATGAAGTGGGTGGGGCTAAAGGAGAAATAAGATCATGCAGCAAGTTTAGTACTTTGGTTCAGCGACGTTGTTTTAGAACACTGGATACTTCATGCATGCTTATAGTAATCTGTGACGGACTTACTCTAAATTAGATCGGGTTAAACGGATTATACTTTAAAAAAATTTTAATTATTATAAAATTATAAAATTATATATAAA
The DNA here is from genome assembly GCA_030449925.1 of Citropsis articulata. NCBI lineage: Eukaryota > Viridiplantae > Streptophyta > Magnoliopsida > Sapindales > Rutaceae > Citropsis > Citropsis articulata. The sequence continues at coordinate 1,477,798 of JASUUH010000128.1, read as the reverse complement.
TTAAATAAATTAATTTTATTAGTGCTAAATAGTTAATATTGTTTTAAGTAATTATAAAAAATATTACGTTTGGTCTAATTAAAAAGAAAAGCATGTCAGTATTTTATAATATTGTCACTAGTATTACCTTTCAACCCCCTGAAAGTCAACCTCCCAGAACTTCATTTATGATATCAGCTGTTCACACAGCTCAAGAAAAACTTCCCATACACAGTGTCACTTCTAATGGCTATCCAGTGTACCCCAGCAAGGTGCAAGGCCATTTCATATGGGATGTTCCAGGTGCTCACATGTGTGATCCCGGCTGTCCATGCCAGGATGATGATGAGTCTGATAATGACGACTACGAAGTCGTCCGCAGAAGCCGCAGGAGTAAAAAGAAAAGCTCAAAGCGAGGTTCCTGTAAACCTCCACCTGATCCTTCATCAGATAATGAACCAGATTTTACTCCAGCTGAGACTAACACCCCTGTTGTCCTATCCTCCCAAGTCTCAATACCTCAAACCTATAGGCAGCAAGTTAACAACCAACTTCTGTCTCAAACCCATGTTCCAACCTGTTTCATCAAGGATGGATCAGCTATACCACAACCTCCATGACAGAATTGCTAGACTGGACATAGAGCTCCATACCATGATTGACTGCAACTATTTGGGTCCAAAGTTCACCCAAAAAGAAGCTGAGATCCGCCAGCTTAAGGCAGAGCTTGCAAGAATTGATGCTGAGAAACAAGGTCAACAACCGTCTTTGTTTGGTGGTCAAACTAAACCTTTACCTGTTCCCACACCATACTTTGACACCTATCAACCTCATTATCAGCCTCCTCCTCTCAGTCAAAAAACCTAAGAGTTACACCGATTCCTTGCTGTGTCTCCAAACATGTACAAACACTCCTCAAGGCCGTATAGTCAACCTATGCCTTCAAGGCCATCACCCACAAGGCCTGTACCCATGCCTAGACCTCAACCAGTTCCTAGGCAATGACCTCCAACAAAACCTACACCAACCTATGCTGAAACAGTTCACACACCAGCCTACGCTGAGACAGTTCCAACTCCTTTTCCTTAACAAATACCTGAATACTTTCACGAGCCTATCCCTGAACCCATCAGACCATCCAAAGACAAGGAGCCTATGCATAAGCTCTACTCTGGTCTTATAGTTCCAGAAGAAGATGTTGATCTCTCAGATTCCTATTTGAATCCATCCTCTGAGTCTTCTTCTCCAATGTAATCCAGATCTTCCGTAATGATTCCGAGGAAAATTATGTAGAAGTTTCTAATGTTTTTATGGCACAACCATCCACATCAAATGATCCTCCAACTCCTGAGGATTTTCATCCCAGTGAACCTCTTGATGAAGATGAGCCTGAAGAGATGCGCATGCCACCAGTTCATGATGCGCCTCCAACACAGTCTAATCCAAGTTCCAAACCATCTAATGGGCCATGGTTTATATTTGATGATGTTCCTTAAGTCAAATGGTTCCTTAGATTCCAAGAACTTGCTGCTTGGCTTGATCTTCAGATGGCAAAGCCTACAGCCGATAGTTATCATGTTATCAAAGAATTCTGCTCAAGATTCTTAGGATCTCTTCGTGATGGGTTCCTAAGTATTGGTGAATATGATACCCAACAGTACTGTGCTACAGCCCACAAGTCCCGAGATTATATACAACCGCTGGGAGAACCAAACCTAGCATGTTCGCTAGACGTGAATTTCATTAGATGAAGTGTTGTTCATTACAGTTAAAGATCTTGATAAGCACTACAAAAGGATGACAGCCTTGTATTACAGGCTGAATGGTTTTAATGATCACTCCCTCAAACATGTTTTCGTGCAGTCTCTTCCTACAGAGATTTTGCCAGACATACAGAGACATCTGAACTCCTACCAGATAAACTTGGATGATCTTACTCTTGGTAAGATCTATCGATCATTGCCTCGTCTCGAGAAACTCATAGCAGAGAAAGTTTTTCAAACACTTTATAGAAAAGAATGAACCCTTCAAGAGTGCATGCAAAACACCTCATCTTGCAATCAAATGCAAGGATGAAAGAACCTGCACTTGTTCTACCAAGAAAAAATCCCATTTCCATAAGTTCCCTAAACCCAAACACTCTTCCAGACACCGCTCCTCAAAGCCTAAACAAACCTACCGATTTTTCAGGAAGAAAACAGACAATACCCGGCAAATGAAAAATTCCAAGTGTTTCATTTGCAAAAGAAAAGGGCACTTTGCTAGATCTTGCCCTAACAACCTAGCAAAATCAGCCAGACTTCTTCAAAGATGTCAATGTAGTCTCCTCTCTACGAGGATGATGATATCAATCCTCAGATTCGAACAGATGCTTATGATGAAGAAACAGTCTTCATGATGGCTGAAGATCAGAATAAGTCTTCTGACTCTGATTCTGATTCTGTTCTAGAGGATGTCGTAACTATTCACCACATCAAACATGTCAGACATGTTACAACTAAGCAACAGTCTCTACCTTCCATAAAAATCAGTATCCTTCCTTCTAAATATGCCAAACCTATCTCAGTTATAGGATTCATAGATACTGGTTTAGAACACAGTATGCTTAACCTGTCCATACTCCCTCCTAAGTTTTGGAAACACCATACCCAGCTCTTTAAAGCTGCTAATAGTGAATATTTTCATACAGATCTACTTACCAAGAAACCCGTTTGTATCCAGTTCTTTCCAGATTGTGTTCTCTGAATAAATGTCATAGGTTCTTCCCTCCATGATAAGGACTTCCTCATAGGTTTTGATGTTCTACAACTTATCCACAAATTGAATGTCTCCTCCAAAAGTATCAGGTACAAGCAACAGTTCCTACCTTATACTGAAACTTTGAGGATGTACTCAATTTCTGATGTTTCCTCACCCTATAAGTCCTTCAAAACAAAGTTCCTACCGTTTTGTCCTGAAAATCATCGGCAGTTCACCCATCCTTTCCTTTGAAAACCCTCGCCTGTTGCTTCCTTCGTTTAATGAAGATGCGAACCCTACAAAGGCTACACATCCGGCATGACGCCCTCGATCCGAAACTTGCATGTCGAATGCCACCATGGCAGGTTTAATCGAGCCCACACATTCGATTGGGCTTGTCAAGCATTCTATGTTGAGAAACGCCTGAATTGTTCTAAAGGTTTACTAGTCATAGACTATCAGCCTCTTAATAGTTTTCTCAAAGATGATAAGTTCCCTTTGCCAAAGATTCAGTCCTTGTTCATTCATCTCCAAGGTGCAAAGGTGTTCTCAAAGTTTGATTTGAAATCAGGATTTTGGCAGATTGGTATTCATCTTGATGATCGATCTAAAACAGCCTTCTGTATTCCAAATGCCCACTATCAGTGGACAGTAATGCCCTTGGCTTGAAAGTGGCACCATCACTTTTTCAAAAGGCTATGGTCAAGATTTTCCAACCTATTCTTGAAAGCGCCCTCATCTACCTTGATGATATTTTGTTGTTTTCCAAAGATCATGATTCACACCAGAGACTCCTCAATCAGTTCCTGTCAATAGTGGAATCACATGGAGTCATGATATCTGAGAAAAAGTCACAGGTGGGCTAGACATCCATTGAATTTCTTGGCATAATAATCCAAGATGGTCACTATCGTCCTGGACCCCACATCGCACAAGAATTGATGCATTTCCCAGATACTTATCTAAACCGCAAGCAAATTCAACAATTCCTCGGGATTGTCAACTATCTCCAAGACATTTTCCCAAATATTTCGGTCCACACCTCGAAGTTGTCAAGGATGCTAAAGAAATTTCACCACGGGATCTCGAAAGGCATAACTACCGTCTAACAACTCAAGCAGATGACTCAAAGAACCACCGCAATGAGAATCCCTTACTACAGTGACAACGATCCTACGTATGATGCTGATTTAGCACGGGAGCAAAGGTTTTGAACACATCGATGGAAAAGATTTCCATTGTGTTCATGCCAGCGGTCAATTCAAAGATGCTGAAAAGCATTACCATGTGATCTACAAAGAAATCTAGGCAGTCAAGTATGGCATCCAGAAGTTTGAATTCCATCTCATCGGCACAACTTTATTGTTAGATTAGACAACTCTTCCTTCCCGAAAATTATGTAATTTAAAAATAAGGTGCTACCAGACAAGCATCTTCTTCGCCTTAAAACCTGGTTCTCCAGGTATGATTTTTCAGTTTAACATATCAAAGGCGATAAAAATCTCATTCCTGACCTCCTTTCTAGACCCTCTAAAAGAACCTCCCTCATTTACACTTTGGGTCATATTCCTTCCATCGCCATGGTCTCATCCTTACCAAACGATGCTCTCACTCAAAGGTCATTTTCCCTCAATATGACTTTTACTTCTCTCCACCAAATTCAGGACTTTGCTCGAAAATTCCTTTCTAAGTTTTTTATGAATGCCTATGCAAACAGTCCAGAACCCATGCTTCTTCCTAACATGCATCCTGATAATCTTTTTCTCACAGAATTAGTCATTCTTCCAAACCGAGATGTTACCGAAGATGAACTTTGGTACATTTGGTGTCTTACAGTCCTATATGCTACAAAGCTGGTTTTTCCTGTCCTTCCTCTCCTTGACAGGCTCAACCACCCAACCTATTCGACAAGTCTCACTTGGACTCTATTCCAGTGGTTTTCACCACTTCCTTGGTGGCGCAGAAAATTACATCAAATTACTCAAACTCATCACCTCAGGGAACTCCCTGATCAAGAAGGAAAACAATGAACCCCGCTTATTATTCATCGTCCATACTTCCAAAGATCCTCGCATCAATGCTTTTTGGACTCAGATCGACCCATGAACGGCGCATCGCTCCTCACTTTGCTCCGCCTTGAGCAAGACTTCCATACCAAGGCCTCCTTATGAATTTCATGGAACTCAACCATGTTCCTCCGCATCAACCTACAATTCTACACACATCCTCGACCAAAGCATGATATGTTCATAGACCTACTCCTTCTTCCCATTCACAACCCTCAAGAGGAATCATCCTCAAGGAAGAAAAGCTGATCACACCGACTACCTCTTCCAAGATGCACAAGACCCATACATAAATTTCACTTCATATCTTCTCAATACGACCCCTCGGATCTTCCTCTACTCCTTATCCTCCAATCTGCACTCAACCGTAGCCCATCTTTTCAAAAGTTTCCTCCTCCGACTACAAGATCTTGGATGAGGCATTCAACAAAGGGGCCCCGCTCAAGATCCCGATGCAATGTATGACTCATCTAATTCGTAAGGCACTATTTCACTTTAATAATGGCATTTGTCTTATATGCCACAAAATTCATAAAGTAGTCGTTTTATGTCCCAAAAGTCTTTGTCATTACGATGGCTTGACTTTTGTGTTTTACTTTTCAAAGTTAGTGGTTAAGTGTCTTGTCATGTCATTGTCATTATTAGTTTGCATTATTGCTTTGCTTTGTCAAGATTAGGTGACTTGTCCTAATCAAGTGGATGTAATAGAGCGGGTCCTATCCCACTTTACTTTAAGGCTTCGTCTATAAAAGACGGGCATCTCCTATTATGTAATCATGACACAAATTAGGAAAACTCATTTGTAATCAGAACAAAATCATCGAATAATCTATGAAAAGTTTGTTATCAAACATGAGTGGCTAAAAACCTTCTTCTTTCTATTCTTCCAATAAGGGTCACAGATCGACTTAATTAGTTCACTTTCTATCCGCTCATGACAAGTATGCTCTACACTCGCTTGTAGGATCTCGTGTAATGTAAAGTCTTACGCTTATCGTATCAGAGTGGTATACTTTATACCATTGTCGTTTCGCTATACTAAACACCCAAGATACCGCCTGAGACACACGCTCAATTCAAGAGATGCCCGGATGAAGAAAAAGGGTGGTATGTGCTATGATTTCTTCCGTGTTGGGTATATTGAACCCGAGTACGCGGGCTATTGGCCCTAAGGACGATTTGTTCGTCATTGCTCTAGTATAACAACGCCCCGTACTTCGCTGCTGGATCTCTGTGTGAGTTCCGACTGACTTTCTATGAGTTAGTGGATCTTGGCTTGGTATCAGTAAGTTATGGGTGTTCCATGACCGTGGTATCTCAGTTGGTATCAGAGCAAGGCCTCAACCTAAACCACAACCTCCAAGACCTCAACCTCAACCAACTCCTACCTATGCTGAAACTATTCATACTCCTGCTCCTCAGTAAATTCCTAAATACTTTCAGCCTCACACTCAACCATCTTAACCAAAAGACAAAGAGCCCATGCATCCACTCTATTCTGGTCTGATCCATCCAGAAGATGATACTCAATCTGATCCAGAAGTTAATCATTCTTCAGATGAGTCTTCTTCTCCAACAGAATCAGATGCCTCTTACTCAGCAATAGATTCTGAAGAAAATTATGTGGAAATTCTGGATAGTCAACACACGACCCAATGCCTCTTCACCATTATTGCCCTACACTGTTTGAGAAAGAATCCAATGTCCACAGGATAGTTCATGACTATAAAATTGGTTCAGTGGATACAATTCATTATCATCCATCTTCAGAGAATCAATTCCTCATCGGGCGATCTACCACTTAAACCTCATTTCCAATATGAGTCCCAGGCACCAGCAGACTGATATTTCTTTTCTCAATCTTTTAACCTTCATAGCTTGGCTACCAGAAGCCCTTCAAGAGCTAATCTTGCAGAAGGTTATTGAAAACAAGTAGGGTCCCAAAAATCATCCTCTGACATGGCGCCTATGGTCTCTCATGGCAATGCAAGGATTCAGGCCTACGGAGAATGATTTTTGCCAACAACCCTATCTTCCACATCCAAATCCAGACCAAATGCACCAACTGATTTTCAAACTCCAGACTACTTTTCATCATGTAGTCGATGAGCACACTAGTTAGGGCATTATGTCATTCCCCCTAGGCTTACTACTTTTTTTGGTACTGGTTGAATCTGTACCTGGTGGCTCTCTAGTCTCTATTTTGATCCCAATTTGATCCACACCAGCCGCAGATATGGCAAAGCAAGATGGTTCGACAGAATGTTTGCCTCCATCTTCAGGGATCCCTTGACCCTTGAACTTACATCTGGATATCAGATCAGACATCCTACTATTATGATAGTAAAGCTCACTGATATCTGGGGAAGATATACCGAACCCATTGTCAAGGCCATAAAACATCACCATAACTGTGAATCTTTTCACTCCATGTGGACAGAATGCCTCACAGCTAGACAAGCTCTAACTGAAAAATATGGAGTGCCTCCCTCATACATCGCTCATAGTCCTTTATCTCCTGATGTCCAAACCACACCAAATCTCTATTTCAGAGAAGGAATCAAAGATCATCGCCTTAACTCTGAAGGAGATGAAGCCGCAGTGTTACAACACAGATACGATCTCTACCTCACCAGGCATGGCAGATCTCACAATCTATTTCCAGATGAAACAGACTAGACCAATCACCAACAGTGGCCTCAACCGAGCCTAGCTCTCCAGTCTGATGATCTGAACATTAGTCCCGACTTTAACACTTCAGTCTCTTCATATGACACTATTTTACTTTAATAAAGTAGTTCGTCTTATATACTTTATTAAAGTTGTTTGTCTTTAGTGTCTTAAAGTAGTTTGTCTTTTATACTTTAATAAAGTAGTTTGCTTTATTAAAGTTGTTTGACTTTTATGGTTTGCTTTTTAAAAGTTGTTCGTCTTGTTGTAATAAGTGTGATTTATCTTTTAAAAAGTTGTTTGTCATCTTGTATTTATGAAAGATAGGGACGTGTCCTATCTTTAAACTTTGTAATAATGGGGGTCCTGTCCCACTTTAGGTGAAGCTCTCGTCTATAAAAGGCGACCTTCCCCTCTTTGTTAATCATCGCTTGTTTATCAGTTGTTCAATATACTTTCTTTGGAGTTTAAGATTTATCTCATGAGTGGCAAAGTTTCTTCTTTTCTATTCTTCTAATAAAGATCACAGATCGGCTTAAATAGTTCATCTTCTATACAACTTAATGACAAGTATGCTCTACACTTGCCTCTTATAGGATCCTGCGTATCAGAAAGTCTTATTCTGTTGTACCGGAGCTAGTATAAACCTTTATACCATTGCTGTTTCGTCTATCTTAAGAACCAGATCGACGGTTATCAGAAACACTGTTCACCAAGGACTATAAGCCAAGGAGTGGCGTCAGAGTCAAAGGGTGGTAGGTGCTACGATTTCTTCTCTCGTATTGGGTATATCGGCTGGAAACCCGAGCGTGCGGGCTATTAGCCTTAAGGACTATTTGTTCGTCATTGCTCTAGTATAACAATACCACGTACTCTGATTCCGCTTCAGCCATGGGTCGTGTGTTGACTTGCCTCAGAGTGGAGTCATGTTATCAGAGAAAAAGTCACATGTGGGCCAGACATCCATTGAATTTCTTGGTATGATAATTGAAGACGGTCATTACTGTCCTGGACCCCACTATTGTAGAAGGTCTGTGATCTGAAAAAGAAGAATAGAAAAACTCTATCCTTCATGGCTTCCTCTTCAAACTCTCAAGTTTTTGAGACTCCAGTCTCTCTATGCTCTCCTCTTACTCTTCCTCGTTCATGTACCAAACACTTATCTTCTAAAATAGAAAACCTTGTAGAATACTCCTATGTTCTAGGCTCTCACACATGTGATCTAGGCTGTCCATGCCAGGATGATGATGATTCTGATGACGACTGGGAAGTCGATCACAGGCGCAGAAGGCACAAAAGAAAGAAAAGCTCAAAACACAGTAGTTATGAACCTCTATCTGAACCTCCACCAGTCTTGATCTCCTTACCTATTATACCCACACCTCAAAAGACCATCCCTACAACCTGTAGACAAGAGGTTAACAACCCACTTCTGTCAAAATCCTCTCCACAATCCTACATGATATTTGGATCTAGTTCTTACCAATGTCAGTTCCCTACCTTGGGAAAAACAACAGATCCATAAACCAAAATGGTTTCCAAACCATATGTCCAGCCTGTTATTCTCCCCACTACCAAAGTAGTACGAACAAGTGCTTAACTAGCAAACCTAGAATGCTAGAGTTCAGAATATAGTCTTGGAATCTCTTGATACCAGGGTCAACAATGTTCAAGCACAAGTCCACACAACTCATCAGAAGGTTGATGCTGTTACAACAAGGATGGAACAGCTGTACCAAAGCCTTCACCAAAGAATTACAAAGTTGGACATATAGCTTTGTACCATGATTGAATGCAACTACTAGGGACCCAAGTTCAACAAAAAAGATGCAGAGATCAGACAACTTAAGGCCGACAACCTTCCTTGTTTGGCCAACAACAAACAACCATACCCATGCCTTTACCATACTTCAACACATACCAACCATATTATAATCCTCCCACTACTTCTTCACAAAGAACTCATGAAGCTCATCAGTTCATTAACATATGTAATATGTATTAACCCAAAGAAGAACCAATACAGACGCCTTCAAGGCCTGCATCTTCAAGGCCTCAACCTAAACCACAATCTCCACCACCTTAACCTCAACTAACTCCTACCTATGCTGAAACCATTTATACTCTTGCTTCTCAGTAAATTCCTAAATACTTTCAGCCTTCCACTCAACCATCTCAACCAAAAGACAAAGAGCCCATGCATCAGCTCTATTCTGGTCTGATCAATCCAAAAGATGACACTCTATCTGATTTAGAAGTTAATCATTCTTCAGATGAGTCTTCTTCTCTAACAGAATCAGATCCCTCTTACTTGGCAACAGATTTTGAAGAAAATTATTTGGAAATTCCTGCTCAACTTATGGCTCAGCCATCCACATCAAGTAATCCTCCTCCTAAGGATCCTTTCTCTAGTATAACAAGGGAACCTCCCCTTGTTGAGACTCGAGGCCCACGGCCCATATCTCCCCAAAAGACGCCTTGTGAGGAGAGGGTAACGGCTGCCCTTATAACCACAGCCCAGAATGCACTCCGAACCGATGTGGGAATCAAGGGCATCACCTACCCCTCCCACAAGTAGGCCCACAAGAGGCTCTGATACCACAGCTAAGGGACTCGAGGCCCACGGCCCACATCTCCCCAAAAGACGCCTTGTGAGGAGAGGGTAACGGCTGCCCTTATAACCACAGCCCAGAATGCACTCCGAACCGATGTGGGATTCAAGGGCATCACCCCTCAGGCTTATTATGTTTTTTGGTATTTGGTAAACCTATACCCAGTGGCTCTACTGTTTGATCCCAACTTGATTTATACCAGCCGCAGATATGGTAAAGGGAGATGGTTCGACAGAATGTTCGCTCCTATTTTTAGGGATCCTTTGACTCATGAACTTATAACTGGCTATCACATTCGGCATCCTACCATTGTGATAGTAAAGCTCACTGACCTCTGGGGTCGCCAGACTGAACCTCTTGTAAATCCCATCATTCACCATCATGACTGTGAATCCTTCCATTCCATGTGGACAAACTATCTCACAGCTAGAAAAGCTCTAGCCGAAGAATATGGCGTTCCACCCTCCTACAATACTCATAGTCCTTTATCTCCTGATGTTCAATCAACTCCAGATCTTTACTTCAAAGAGGAAATCAGGAATCATCGTCTCCACTCTGAAGGAGACAAGGCCATAATACTACAATAGAGATATGACAACTATCTCATCAGAAATGGCAGATCTACCAGACAGCGGACAGACTGGACTGACTATCAATGGCCTCAACCCATTCTTTCATCAGACTCAGATACATCAGTCCCAGACTCAGACACATCAGTCTCTTCGTACGAGACTATTTCACTTTAATGGCATTTGTCTTATATGCCATAAAAGTCTTAAAGTAGTTTGTCTTTATATATTAAAGTCTTGTGTTAAAGTCTTTGCCCTTATCCACGGCTTGACTTTTGTGTCCCTGTCTTTACTTTTTCAAAGTAGTGGTTAAGTGTCTTTGTCATGTCCTTATCATGTTGTATTATTAGTTTGCATTATTGCTTTACTTTGGGGTCTTGTCCCACTTTTGTCTAAGAGTTTCGTCTATAAATGGCGAGCTCCTCTTCATTGTAAATAAGAACCATCTTCAGATTTCAATAAATGAAAAGCTTGTTTCCAAATATGAGTGGCTAAACAATTCTTCTTTCTATTCTTCCAATAAGGATCACAGATCGACTTGAATACTTCATTTTCTATCTGGCTTGGTGACAAGTATGCTCTACACTCGCCTCTTGTAGGATCTTGTGTATCATAAAGTCTTATGCATGTTGTACCAGAGTGGTATACTTCTTATACCATTGATGTTTCGCCTATACTAAACACTTGAGATAGCCGTCAGAAGACACACTGTTCACCCGAAGATATGCCCGGGAGTGGCGAAGAGAAAAGGGTGGTATGTGTGCTTTGATTTCTTCCGTAGTGTTGGGTATATTGGTTGGAAACCCGAGCATACGGGCTATTGGCCCTAAGGACGATTTTTTCGTCATTGCTCTGGTATAACAATGCCCCGTACTCCGCTGCTGGATCTCTGTATGAGTTCCGACTGACTTTCTATGAGTTAGTGGATCCCGGCTTGGTATCAGTGCGTTATGGGTGTTCCGTGATGCATGATATCTTAGTTGGTATCAGAGCCTCTTGTGGGCCGACTTGTGGGAGGGGTAGGTGATGCCCTTGAATCCCACATCGGTTCGGAGTGCATTCTGGGTTTACCAGTTAAGCACTTGCTCGTACTGCTTTGGTTCCTCAAACTGTCCAGAGGAGAGAACATGTGATTGGCCATATGGTTTGGAAACCACTTTAGATTGTGGATCTGTTTGTTTTCCCAAGGAAGGGAGCTGACTTTGGTAAGAACTAGATCCAATCATGAAACAGGTTAGAACAGAGGTTTGAGACGGAAGTTGGTTGTTAACTTGCTGCCTACAGGTTTGAGGTATTGAGACTTGGGAGGATAGAACAACAGGAGTTGTAGTCTCAGCTGGAGTAAAATCTGGTTCATCATCTGATGAAGGATCAGGTGGAGGTCTGCAAGAACCTCACTTTGTAATCTTCTTTTTACTCCTGCGGCTTCTGTGGCTGACGAAGTCGTCCACTTCAGATTCATCATCATCTTGGCATGGACAGCCGGGATCACACATGTGAGAACCTGGAACATCTCATAAGAAATGGCCTTTCACCTTGCTAGGGTACACAGGATAGCCATCAGCAGTGAAACTGTGGATGGGAAGCTTTTTCATACCGTGTGAACAGCAGATATCATAGCGATGTAAAAAGGAAGTTCCGGAGGTTGACTTGTGGGTTGGAAGGTCATCCTGACAAGATCCGCCCGGCCTTTTTTCATATTGGGCTTCAAGTCTTGATTGGGAATTTGTGAATTTCTCATAGTTGGAAAGCCATTCCAACGGCATCAACTTGAGAAGTTCGGCTTTTTGGATCTGTTTGAGGATTTGGACAATGGTTGGTATGGTTTCATTGTCGGCTAAGATCATGAGGGTATCTGTGGAGGTGTGCGGAGTTGGAAGATCAAGAGCATGGTTTTGAAGTCTCAGAACCACCGGTGATGTAAAGTAGCCATTTTTGAGGTGACCACTTGCTCAGCACCTTGGATCTGGATTTGGACTTTCAAGGTTTTTGAAAGGTTCGGATCTTCAAGGGATAGGTTGAAGTTTGGGTAAAAGGTGAGAAGTACACTGCCAATAACCAAATTATTGGTACTTTCACGAGCCTATCCCTGAACCCATCAGACCATCTAAAGACAAGGAGCCTATGCATAAGCTCTACTCTGGTCTTATAGTTCCAGAAGAAGATGTTGATCCCTCAGATTCAGATTTGAATCCATCTTTTGAGTCTTCTTCCAATGTAATCTTGTATCTTCCGCAATGATTCCGAGGAAAATTATGTGAAGTTTCTAATGTTTATACGGCACAACCATCCACATCTAACGATCCTCCAATTCCCCGAGGATTTTCATCCTGAACCCTCGATGAAGATGAGCTCAAGAGATGCGATGCCACCAGCTCATGATGGAAGCAAGACAAATTTAATCCAAGTTCCAAACCATCTAATGGACCATGGTTTACTTTTGATGATGTTCCTAAAGCCAAATAGTTCCATAGATTCCAAGAACTTGCTGCTTGGCTTGATCTTCAGATGGCAAAACCTGGAGCCGATAGTTATCATGTTATTAAAGAATTCTGCTCAAGATTCTTAAGATCTCTCCGTGATTGGTTCCTAAGTATCGGTGAAAACAAGCTTTATTCCAGTAATCGTACCACAAGTCTTGTAGATCAGGTACAACAGCTGGGAGAACCAAACCTAGCATGAATCGCTAGACGAGATTTTCATCGATGAAGTGTCACATTACGCATCGAGATCTTGATAAGCACTACAAAGGATGAGGCCTTATACTACATGATCGAATGGTTTTAATGATCACCCGTCAAGCATGTTTTGTATGCCTCTTCCTACGCAGATTTTGCATATTCAGAGACATCCGAACTCCTACCAGATAAACTTGGATGATCTTACTCTTGCAAGATCTATCGATCATTGCCTCGTCTTCGAGAAACTTGAGCAGAGAAAGTTTTTCAAACACTTTATGGAAAAGAAGGAACCATTCAAGAGTGCATGCAAAACACCTCATCTTGCAATCAAATGCAAGGATGAAAGAACCTGCACTTGTTCTACCAAGAAAAAATCTCATTTCCATAAATTCCCTAAACCAACCTACCGGTTTTTCAGGAAGAAAACTGTCAACACCCGGCAACAGAAAGATTCCAGGTGTTTCATTTGCAAAAAGAAAGGGCACTTTGCTAGATCTTGCCCTAACAATCCAGAAAAATCAGCCAGACCATCCGCAAAGATGTCAATGTAGTCTCTCCTCTCCTCGAGGATGATGATATCGAATCCTCAGACATGAACAGGATGCTTATGATGAAGAAACAGTCTTCATGCTGGATGAAGAACAGAAAGAGTCTTCTGATTCTGACTCTGATCTTGATTCTATTCTAGAGGACGTTGCAACAATCCACCACATCAAGCATGTCAGACATGTTCCTCCTAAGCAACGGTCTCTACCATCCATACAAATCAATATCCTTCCTACCAAATATGCCAAACCTATCACTGTCATAGGATTCATTGATACTGGTTCAGAACACACTATGCTTAATCCGTCCATACTCCCTCCTAAGTTTTGGAAGCACCATACCTAGCTCTTTAAAACTGCTAATGGTGAATATTTTCATACAGACCTGCTTACCAAGAAACCCGTTGGTATCCAGTTCTTTCCAGATTGTGTTCTCTGGATAAATGTCATAGGTTCTTCCCTCAATGATAAGGACCTCCTCATAGGTTTTGATGTTCTACAACTTATCCACAAATTGAATGTCTCCGCCAAAGGTATCAGGTACAAGCAACAATTCCTACCTTATACTGACACCTTGAGGATATACTCAATTTCTGACGCTTCTCACCTTACGAGTCTTTCAAACAAAGTTCCTGCCCGTCCCGAAAATCATCCAGCTTCTTTCACCCTTCCTTTGTGGAAAACCCTAAGTTCTTTGTTAAGCTTCCTTCGTTTAATGAAGATGTGAACCCCACAAAGGCCACACATCCGCATGACGCCTCGATCCGAAACTTGCACAAGTCGAATGCCAATAGCTCATGGCGCATATTTAATCGAGCCCACATTCTGATTGGGCTTGTCACATTCTATGTTGAGAAACGTTGAAATTGTCCGGTAAGAAAAGATTAGTCATTGACTACCAACCCTTAATGGTTTTCTCAAAGATGATAAGTTCCCTTTGCCAAAGATTCATTTTGTTCATTCATCTCAAGGTGCAAAGGTGTTCTCAAAGTTTGATTTGAAGTCGTGATTTTGGCGATTGGTATTCATCCCGATGATCGACCCAAAATATTTTCAGATTCCAAACGCCAAGACTATCGGGACAAATGATGCCCTTTGGTTTAAAAGTGGCACCATTACTTTTTCAAAAGGCTATGGTCAAGATTTTCCAACCCATCCTTGAAAACGCCTCTTATCTACATCGATGATATTTGTTGTTTTCCAAGGATCACGATTCACACCAGACTCTCGATCGCCTCGCTCAATAGCTGGAATCACATGGAGTCATGATATCTGAGAAAAAGTCACAGGTGGGCCAGACATCTATTGAATTTCTTGGCATGATAATCCAAGATGGTAATTATCGTCCTGGACCCCACATCGCACAAGAATTGATGCATTTTCCAGATACTTATCTAAACCGCAAGCAAATTCAACAATTTCTCGGGATTGTCAACTATCTCCTAGACTTTTTCCACACATTGCATGTCCACACCTCAAGTTGTCAAGGATGCTAAAGAAAGCACCCACTGGGTCCCGAAAGGCATACAACAAATACTATCCAAGTTGAAAGTGACTCAAAGCCCCTCATCACGGTAATCCCGTCCACAGGACAACGTATCCTACAGACAGATGCCATTTAGCAGTCGGGAGCAGGTTTTAGAACATATTGATGGAAAAGATTTCTATTGTGCTCATTCCAGTGGTCAATTCAAAGAAGCAAAAAAACATTACCACGTGATCTACAAAGAAATCTTGGCAGTCAAGTATAGCATCCAAAAGTTTGAAGTCCATCTTATCGGATACAACTTTATTGTCAGAATGGATAATTCATCTTTTCCGAAGATTATGGAATTTAAAAATAAGATGCTGCCAGACAAGCATCTTCTTCGCCTTAAAACCTGGTTCTCCAGGTACATCACAGGCGATAAAAATCTCATCCCAGATCTCCTTTCTCGACCCTCTAAAACAGTTTCCTTTATCCACACTTTAGGTCATATTCCTTTCATAGCCATGGTCTCATCCTTACCAAACCATGCTCTTACTCAAAAGTCATTTCCCCTCAATATGACTTTCACTTCTCTCCACCAGATACAGGACTTTGCTAGAAAATTCCTTTTTAGGTTTTTTATGAATGTCTATACAAAAAGTCCAGAACCTATGCTTCTTCCTAGCATGCATCCTGATCATCTTTTTCTCACAGGATTAGTTATTCTCCCAAACCGAGATGTTACCGAAGATGAACTTTGGTACATTTGGTGTCTTACAGTCCTGTATGCCACAAAGTTGGTTTTCCCTGTCCTCCCTCTCCTTGACAGGCTCAACCATCCAACCTACTCAACAAGTCTCACTTGGACCCTATTCCAGTGGTTTTCACCACTTCCTTGGTGGCGCAGAAAATTACATCAAATTGCTCAAACTCATCACCTCAGGGATCTCCCTGATCAAGAAGGCAAACAATGGACCCCGCCTTTCATTATTCATCGTCCCATATTTCCAAAGATCCTCGACTAATGATTTTTGGACTCAGGATCAGGCTTATGAATGGAAAACTGTTCCTCATTTCGCCTACCTAGAGCAAGATTTCCATACCAAGGCCTCTCTGAAGAATTTCCTCATGGAACTCAACCATGTTCCTCCCGACCAACCCACAATTCTTCACACATCCCTTGGACCAAAGCATGATATGTTCATGGTTCCTACATCCATCCTCACACTCTCAACCAATCAGTAGAGGTATCATTCTCAAAGAAGAAAAACCTGATCATACAGATTTCCTCTTCCAAGATGCTCAAGATCCTTATGAAGATTTCACTCCCATATCTTCTCAGTATGACCCTGGATCTTCCTCTACTCCTTATCCGCCAGAGCAATATCCTCCGTTCTGTACTCAGCCAGACCCTCCTCCATCACCACCCATACACCCGGGAACTGCAGACTGCCTTTGGGATTGTGTCCCTGGTTGCACCCATCCACCACGTGTCTTCAAGAAACAGCCCAAATATCCAGGCCAAGACCCTGATGAGACAGATGACTCTGACACCTCAGAAGGCACTATTTCACTTTAATAATGGCATTTGTCTTATATGCCATAAAAGTCTTAAAGTAGTTTGTCATTATATATTAAAGTCTTGTGTTAAAGTCTTTGCCCTTATCCACGGCTTGTCTTTTGTGTCCCTGTCTTTACTTTTTCAAAGTAGTGGTTAAGTGTCTTTGTCATGTCATTATCACGTTGTATTACTAGTTTGCATTATTGCTTTACTTTGTCAAGATTAGGTGATGTGTCCTAATCAAGTAGTTGTAATAGTGGGGGTCTTGTCCCACTTTTGTCTAAGAGTTTCGTCTATAAATGGCGAGCTCCTCTTCATTGTAAATAAGAACCATCTTCAGATTTCGATAAATGAAAAGCTCCAAATATGAGTGGCTAAACAATTATTCTTTCTATTCTCCCAATAAGGATCACAGATCGACTTGAATACTTCATTTTCTATCTGGCTTGGTGACAAGTATGCTTTCACACTTGTAGGATCTCGCAGATCGAAAGTCTTATGCCTGTTGTACCAGAGTGGTATACTTTATACCATTGCTTTCACTTATTCTAAACACCGAGATAGCCGAAGACACACTGCTCAATTCAAGAGATGCCCGGAGTGAAGAGAAAGGGTGGTATGTGGTGCTATGATTTCTTCCGGTGTTGGTATATTTGAAACCCGAGCATGCGGGCTATTGGCCCTTGTGATTTGTTCACATTGCTCGTATAACAATGCCCCAGACTACCGGATCTCTGTGTGAGTTCCGACTGACTTTCTATGAGTTAGTGGATCCTGGCTTGGTATCAGTGCGTTATGGATGTTCCGTAGCCATTGATATCTCACCTGGTATGCCTCTGGCTTAAGATCGTACTGAAAAGCCTAATCCAAGTCCAAGTCCAAGTCCTAAGCCATCCAATGGGCCATGGTTTTCTTTTGATGATGTTCAAAAATCAAAATGGCTCCTCAAATTCCAAGAAATGGTTGCTTGGATTGATGTTCAATTGCTTAGACTTGGAGTAACCTCTTATGATCTTCTTAAAGAATTTTTCTCTCGGTTCTTAGGCTATCTTCGTGATTGGTTTGTAAGTCTTCAAGAGTACAGACATTTACAACTGTATCAAGCACCAATCCCTCAAGTCTTAGAGCTCATCTATGATCATTTCTTGGGCGATCTTATTCTAGCAAAAGAATATGCTAGAAAAGAGTTCCATCAAATGAAGTACTGTTTATTAAAGATTAAAGATCTTGATACGCACTACAGACGTATGTCCGCCCTGTATTACAAGCTCAATGGTTTCAATGATAGCTTTCTCAAGCATGTCTTTATATAGTCTCTTCCCAAAGAGATTCTTCCAGAACTTCAAAGACAGTTCTATGCTCTTTAGATAAACATTGATGATCTTTCTCTGGGAAAGATCTATCATATTACAGTCTCTTGTCTTGAAAAGCTCAGAGTTTTTCAGAGATATCATAAAACAGAAGGAACCTTTTAAAAGTGCATGCAAAAAGCCTCATCTTGCAATCAAATACAAGGATGAAAGAACCTGCACTTGTACTACAAAGAAAAAATCCCATTTTTAGAAGTTATCCAGAACTAAATACTCTTTCAAACACTGTCATTCAAAGCCTAAAAAGCATTTCTGGTTTTTCAGCCGGAAAACAACCAACACCCGCAATAAAAAAATTCTCGGTGCTTCATCTGTAAGAAAAAAGGGCGCTTTACCAGATCTTGCCCTAGTCTGGCTGGATTCTCCAACATCTTGACCAAGTCTCTCCTCTCTCTAAGGACGATAATGTTGAATCCCTATTTTCAGAACAGGAATCGTGTGATGATAATAGGGTCTTTGCTTTGGCTGATCAGAGTGATACCTCTAATTCTGAGGACATTCCAACCATACACCATATACAGCAAATCAATCTTATTCAACGTCCTCTTCCATCCATAAAAATTAGTATCCTTCCATCTAAATATGCCAAGCCTATTTCCATTATAGGTTTCATTGATACTGGCGCACAGTTCAGTATGCTCAATCCATTCATTCTTCCTCCTGACTACTGGGAACACCACACTGAAAACTTCAAAGCAGCTGATGGTGAATATTTTCAGACAAATCTGATTACCAAAAAATCCATCAGTATCCCCCGTTCTTCAATTAATCAAGAAATTGCATATATCTGCTAAAGGTATTCAGTATAAACAATGATTTCTTCCTTACACTGAAACTTTAGGGTTGTATTCAATTTCTGATGCACCCTCTTCCTATGAGTCCTTAAAATCCTGAAAATCCATTTGGTATGACATCTTGTTGTAGAAAATCCTACAATATTATCCTGAAAATCCTGTTCAGTTTTCTCATCCTTTTCTTTGTAGAAAAACCCTCAGTTCTTTGTTAAGCTACCCTTCAAGCTTAAGGAAGATGTTAACCCTACAAAAGCCACACAGCCGGGTATGACACCCTCAAATCTCAAACTAGCTCAAGCTGAATGTTAGCAGCTCATGGCACAAGGCCTCATTGAGCCCACTCTTTCTGAGTAAGCTTGTCAAGCTTTCTATGTTGAGAAATGTTATGAAATTGTTCGGGGTAAGAAATGCCTCGTCATTGATTATCAACCTCTCAACTGCTTTCTCAAAGACGACAAATTTCCTTTGCCAAAAATTCAGTCCTTGTTTGTCCACATCCAAGGTGTAAAGGTATTTTCCAAATTTGACCTTAAGTCAGGTTTCTGGCAAATAAGTATTCATCCTGACAAAAGATCCAAAATAGCTTTCTGTATTCCCAATGCCTACTTTCAGTGGACAGTGATACCCTTTAGTCTAAAAGTGGCACCATCTCTTTTTCAAAAGGCTATCCTTGAAAACGCCTTCATCTACATTGATGACATCTTGTTGTTTTTTAAGGATCATAAATTACATCACCGGCTCTTTGAATAGTTCCTGTCAATAACTGAATCAGATGGAGTCATGTTATCTGAAGATGGTCATTACCGTCCTGGACCCTACATCGCACAAGAATTGATGTACTTTCCAGATCAGTACCTATCCAAAAGGTAGGTACAACAGTTTCTTGGAATTGTCAACTATCTCAGAGATTTTTTTCCACACTCAAAGTTGACAAGAATACTAAAGAAATCAGCCCCACCATGGGGACCTAAATGTATAACAATGTCCAAAGAATTAAAGCAGATGACTCAAGAAATTTTACCATCGAGAATACCGTCCACAGGACAACGATCCTGCAGATGCCAGATGATTTAGTACTGTGAGTAGTACTCCTGGAGCACATTGATGGAAAAGATTTCTATTGTGTTCATGCCAGTGGTCAATCCAAAGATTCTGAAAAAGCATTATCATGTGATCTACAAAGAGATCTTGGCAGTCAAGTATGACATCCGGAAGTTTGAATTCCATCTCATAGGGCACAACTTTATTGTCAAATTAGATAACTCTTCTTATCCTAAGATTATAGAATTTAAAAATAAGGTGCTACCAGACAAGTATCTTCTCCGCCTTAAAACCTGGTTCTCCAAGTACGATTTTTCAGTGCAACATGTCAAAGGAGATAAGAACCTTATTCCTGATCTTCTCTCCAGGCCATCTAAAAAAGCCTCCTCATCCATACCTTTGGTTTTATTCCTGTAATAGCCATGCTAAAATCTTTGCCTAACCATGCCCTCACTCAAAAGTCATTCTCTCTCAATATGACTTTCACCTCTCTTTGCTCGTAAGTTTGGCATAGTGAGGAAAAAATGATCTGGATGCATGCTAGGGAGGAGCATGGGTTCTGGACTTCTGGTATAAACATTAATAAAAAACCTGAAAAGGAACTTACGAGCAAAGTCTTGGATTTTATGGAGAGAGGTGAAAGTCATATTGAGAGGGAATGACTTTTGAGTGAGGGCATGGTTAGGCAAAGAGTTTACCATGGCTATTATAGGAATAGAACCAAAGGTATGGATGAGGGAGGCTTTTTTAGATGGCCTGGAGAGAAGATCAGGAATAAGGTTCTTATCGCCTTTGATATGGCGCACTGAAAAATCATACCTAGAGAACCAGGTTTTAAGGTAGAGAAGATGCTTGTCTGGTAGTACCTTATTTTTAAATTCCATAATCTTAGGGAAAGAAGAGTTATCCAATCTGACAATAAATGTCATGACCCGACCTTGACCTAGCAAGATATTTGTCCGCTTTGGGCCTAGGCCTGCACGGTTTTCTTTTTAGGGCGCAGTGTGAAGGCTTCTTGAGAGGTCACCCATCTTGGGATTTCTTTCGCCCAAGCACGCTTAACTACGAAGTTCTCATGGGAACCCGTCCATACGCCCCAAAACGCGTCTTGCCGTTCAAGGTCTGAGTCATTCCTTATAAACCCAGCATCTCTCCCATGCTCTGCTGATGTGGGATTTGCCTAGGGTGTCACATACACCTCTCCTTTGGAGACTCAGCGTCCTCGCTGAGGTTTGCCCTACCATCGCTCCTGATGTTGGATTTACTTAGGGTGTCACATACACCTCCCTTTTGGGGACTCGGCATTCTCGCTAAGGTTTGCCCCACCATCGCTGAAGAAGACACGCGGAGCCGCTCTGATACCATATATTTTCATGACCCGATCTAGACCTGGCAAGATATTGCCCGCTTTAGGCCTTGGCCCGCAAGGTTTTGTTTCTGGGGCGCAGCGTGAAGGCTTCCCAAGAGGCCACCCATCTTGGGATTTCCCTCGCCCAAGCACGCTTAACTACTGAGTTCTCATGGGAACCCGTCCATACAGCGCAAAACGTGTCTTGCCATTCAAGGTCTGAGTCATTCCTTATTAACCCAGCATCTCTCCCGTGCTCTGCTGATGTGGGATTTGCCTAGGGTGTCACATACACCTCTCCTTTGGAGACTCAGCGTCCTCGCTGAGGTTTGCCCTACCATCGCTCCCGATGTGGGATTTACTTAGGGTGTCACATACACCTCCCTTTTGGGGACTCGGCATTCTCGCTAAGGTTTGCCCCACCATCGCTGAAGAAGACACGCGGAGCCGCTCTGATACCATATATTTTCATGACCCGATCTAGACCTGGTAAGATATTGCCCGCTTTAGGCCTTGGCCCGCAAGGTTTTGTTTCTGGGGCGCAGCGTGAAGGCTTCCCAAGAGGCCACCCATCTTGGGATTTCCCTCGCCCAAGCACGCTTAACTACGGAGTTCTCATGGGAACCCGTCCATACAGCGCAAAACGTGTCTTGCCATTCAAGGTCTGAGTCATTCCTTATTAACCTAGCATCTCTCTCGTGCTTTGCCGATATGGGATTTGCCTTGGGTGTCACAATAAAGTTGTGCCCTATGAGATGGAATTCAAACTTCTGGATGCCATACTTGACTGCGAAGATCTCTTTATAGATCACATGATAATGCTTTTCAGCATCTTTGAATTGACCATTGGCATGAACACAATAGAAATCTTTCTATCAATGTGCTCCAAGAGTACTGCTCCCCAAGACTGCCAATAGATCATCCGTCTCAGAGGATGCGTTGTCCTCAGAGACGGATTCCTGGTAGAGGCCGAGTCATCCGCTTTAGGACAGCTATTGTCTGTTCTGGTCCCCATGGTGGGGCTGATTTCTTTAGCATTCTTGACAACTTCGAGGTATGGATTGCAATGTGTGGAAAAAGGTCTCTGAGATAGTTGACAAGAGGCAAGTGTAGAGCATACTTATCATTAAGCCGTATAGAAGATGAACTATTTAAGCCGATCTGTGATCTTTATTAGAAGAATAGAAAAGAAGAAACTTAGCCACTCATGAGATAAATCTAAACTCCAAAGAAAGTATATTGAACAACTGATAAACAAGCGATGATTAACAAAGAGGGGAAGGTTACCTTTTATAGACGAGAGGTTCACTTAAAGTGAGACAGGACCCCCACTATTACAAAGCTTAAAGATAGGACACGTCCTCTATCTTTCATTAATACAAGATTACAAACAACTTTTTAAAAGCAAACCACAAAAGATAAACAACTTTAATAAAGCATATAAGACAAACTATTTTATTAAAGTGAAATAGTACTGTAGGAGGATACTGAAGTGTCAGAGTCCGAGTGACTTAGTTGAGGCCATTGTTGATCAAAACAGTCTAGCCACGGAATGGGAGATCTGCCATGCTGTTGGAGGTAGCGATCATACCTGTGCTGCAACATTGAAGCTTCACCTTCTTCGGTGTGAAGACGATGATTCCTGGTTTCTTCTCTGAAATAAAGATCTGGAGTGGTTTGGACATTATGATATAAATGACTATGGGTAATGTATGTGAGAGGAATTCCATATTCTTCAGCTAGAGCTTGTCTAACTGTGAGGCATTCTGTCCACACGAAGTGAAAGGATTCACAGTTATGGTGTTGTGCTATAGCCTTAACAATGGTTTCGGTACATCTTCCCTAGATATCAGTGATCTTTATTATCACAATAGTAGGATGTCTGATCTGATATCCAGATATAAGTTCAAGGGTTAAGGGATCCCTAAAGATGGAGGCAAACATTCTGCCGAACCATCTTCCTCTGCCATATTTGCGGCTGGTGTGGATCAAATTAGGATCAAAATAGAGAGCCACCGGGTACAAATTCAACCAGTACCAAAAATTATAGTAAGCCTGGGGGGTGATGTCACGAATGACATAATGTCCCCAACTAGTGTGCTCATCGACTACATGAAAGAGTTGTTGGCATAAATCATTCTCAGTAGGCCTGAATTCTTGCATTGCCATGGAAGACCATAGGCACCATGTCAGAGGATAATTTTTGGAACCCTGCTTGTGGTCAATAACCTTCTGGAAGATTAGCTCTTGAAGGGCTTCTGGTAGCCAAGCTATGAAGGTTAAAAGACTGAGAAAAGAAATATCAGTCTGTTGGTGCCTAGGACTCATATTGGGAATGAGGTTTAAGAATGTGGTAGATCGCCAGATGAGGAATTGATTCTCTGAAGATGGATGATAATGAATTGTATCCACTGAACCAATTTTATAGTCATGAAGTTTACTGTGGACATCGGTAATGAATTGTATCCACTGAACCAATTTTATAGTCATGAACTTTCCTGTGGACATTGGATTCTTTCTCAAACAATGTAGGACAATAATGGTGAACACCATAGAAATCTTTTCTATCAATGTGCTCTAGGAGTACTATTTCCCAAGATCGCCACCGCATCTGTCTCAGGATGCATTGTCTGTGGATGGATTTTCGCCAGAAAGGTCACCGAGTCATCTGCTCTAATTGCTGGACAACTTTTGTCTGTTCAGGTCCCTATGGTGGGGCTGATTTCTTTAGCATTCTTGATAACTTCAAGGTATGGACTGCAATGTGTGGAAAAAAGTCTCTGAGATAGTTCACAATTCCAAGAAACTGTTGTACATGCCTTTTGGATAGATACTGATATGGAAAGTGCATCAATTCTTGTGAGATGTGGGGTCCAGGACGGTAATGACCGTCTTGAATTATCATACCAAGAAATTTAATGGATGTCTGGCCCACCTGTGACTTTTTCTCAGATAACATAACACTATGTGATTCAGTTATTGACAGGAACTGTTCAAGGAGCCGGTGATGTAATTTATGATCTTTAAAAAACAACAAGATGTCATCAATGTAGAAGGGGGCGTTTTCAAGGATAGATTTAAAAACTTTGACCATAGCCTTTTGAAAAAGAGATGATGCCACTTTTAGACCAAAGGGCATCACTGTCCACTGAAAGTAGGCATTGGGAATATAGAAGGCTATTTTGGATCTTTCGTCAGGATGAATACCAATTTGCCAGAAACCTAACTTAAGGTCAAATTTGAAAAATATCTTTACAAACAAGAACTGAATTTTTGGCAAAGGAAATTTGTCGTCTTTGAGAAAACAGTTGAGAGGTTGATAATCAATGACAAGGCATTTCTTACCCCGAACAATTTCAGAACGTTTCTCAACATAAAAAGCTTGACAAGCCCATTCAGAATGAGTGGGCTCAATGAGGCCTTGTGCTATGAGCTGCTGACATTAGGGATGGTAATGGGCACCGTCCGCAGCGGGTTTGCCATTACCAAACCCAAACCCGCACAAAATTTAAGTTACCAAACCCACCCGCAACCCGTAGCGGGTTTTAATTTTTTTAAGAAAACCCACCCGCAGCGGGTTTTGACAATTACCAAACCCGCAATGGTACCCGGTGGATTTTTTGCTGGTTTTCGCATCTAAAATTACAAATGTTTAATATATAAATTTATAATAATAACCTCAAATTTTATATTTAAACAATGTAATTGAAAAATTAAAATTTCAACATCAATCTAACACAAATTCTCAAATTTAAGTATAAATTACACAAATCCATTTAAAAAACACAAACTAGTATCTAAAAATAATAATTATATTTCATATTATCATTTAAAACAAGTTTCAAGATAAGATATTCAATGCAACATGATGCGTACAATAATAATTAAGATTAATAAAATAATTCATGTATTAAATTAAAGAAAAATAGTAGATACAAATTTATAATAGGTATATAATAATTTATGAATTAAGTTAGGTGTAGGGCGCTGGCTCACTGCCACAAGCTCACGGTTGAAGAAGAAAAGAATGATTCAATGAAAATATAGATGAGAGATGATTAGATGGGTGTGCGACTAATTCAAAAGGAAAATGTGTTTAGTTTTTTTTAGGTCATGACTTTAGAATAGGAGATGAGCCACGTACACACACATACATAACTTTGGGCCTTTGGTTCCTTGGTAATTTGAATAAATTAAAATTAAATTAAAAATATTTGAAAAAGTATTGCGGGTCTGGCGGATATCCATGTGGGTATCCACTGGATATAAGGCTAATACCAAACCCACCCGCATCCATGTGCGGGTTTTAGTTTATAATACTAAACCCGCCCGCAACGGATAAAATTACTCGCAGCGGGTGGGTTTTGGCGGGTGGGTTTGGGCGGGTTTGCGGGTTCGTGGGTATAATTGCCATCCCTAGCTAACATTCAGCTTGAGCTAGTTTGAGATTTGAGGGTGTCATACCCGGATGTATGGCTTTTGTAGGGTTGAAATCTTCATTAAGCTTGAAGGGTAGCTTAACAATGAACTGAGGGTTTTTCACTATAGTGATCCTAGTACTGAGGAAGGAGGATGGATGGATTGAGCATACTGAGCTGTGCACCAATATCAATGAAACTTATGATGGAAATAGGCTTGGCATAATTGGATGGAAGGATACTGATTTTTATGGATGGAAGAGAACGTTGAACAAGATTGATTTGTTGTATGTGGTGTATGGTTGGGATGTCCTTAGAATCAGAGGTATCACTTTGATCAGCCAAAGTAAAGACCGTATTGTCATCACAAGATTCTTGTTCTGAAAACAGGGATTCAACATCATCGTCCTTAGAGAGAGGAGAGACTTGGTCAAGGTGTTGAAGGAGCCTAGCTGTGTTAGGGCAAGATCTAGTAAAGTGCCCTTTTTTCTTGCAGATGAAACACCTAGAATCTTTTTGTTGCCTGGTGTTGGTTGTTTTCCTTCTGAAAAACTAGAAAGGCTTTTTATGCTTTGGATGACGGTGTTTGAAAAAGTATTTAGTTTTAGAGAACTTCTTGAAATGGGATTTTTCTTTATAGGACAAGTGCAGGTTCTTTCATCTTTGCATTTGATTGCAAGATGAGGCTTTTTGCATGCACTCTTGAAAGGTTCCTTCTGTTCCATAAGATCTCTAAAAAACTCTTTTTGTTCACAGAGCTTTTCAAGACAAGAGACCCTAATTTGGTAGATCTTTCCCAGAGAAAGATCATCAATGTTGATGTTAAGAGCATGGAACTGTCTCTGAAGTTTTGGAAGAATCTCTTTGGGAGGAGACTGAATAAAGACATGCTTGATAGAGCTATCATTGAAACTATTGAGCATGTAATACAGGGCTGACATTCGTCTGCAGTGAGTATCAAGATCTTTAATCTTTAAAGAACAACACTTCATCTGATGAAACTTTTTTCTAGCAGATTCTTTTGCTAGATTAAGATCACCTAAGAAATGATTATAGATGAGCTCTAGAACTTGTGGGATTGGTGCTTGATACAGCTGTAGCTGTCTGTACTCGTGAGACTCACAAACCAATCACAAAGGGAGCCTAAGAACCAAGAGCAGATTCCTTAAGAACATCATAAGAGGTTGCTCTAGGTCTAAGCAATTAAACATCAATCCAAGCAGCCATTTCTTGGAATCTGAGGAGCCATTTTGATTTTAGAACATCATCAAATGAAAACCATGGCCCATTGGATAGCTTAGGACTTGGACTTGGATTAGATCTTTCAGTACGATCTTAAGCTGGAGGCATGTCATCATTCTGGGAGGTTCCCTTGTTGAGCTGGAAGAAGGATCCTCTAGAGAAGAATTGTCTGATGTGGATGGCTGTAGGAATTTCCACATAAATTTCTTCAGAATCTGTTGCCGAGAAGGAGGCATCTGATTCTGTTGGAGAAGAAGACTCTTCTAAAGAATGACTAACTTTTGGATCAGATTGATCAGACCAAAATAGAGCTGATGCATGGGCTCTTTGTCTTTTGGTTGAGATGGTTGAGTGGGAGGCTGAAAGTATTTAGGAATTTACTGAGAAGCAGGACTATGAATGGCTTCAGCATAGGTAGGAGTTGGTTGAGGTTGAGGTCTTGCAGGTTGTGGTTTAGGTTGAGGTCTTGAGGGTGCAGGCCTTGGAGGAGATGGCCTGGTGCAGGTGTAAGGCATTTGTATTGGTTCTTTGGGATAATGCATATTAGACATGCCTATGAATTGATGAGCTTCACGGGTTCTTTGTGAAGGAGTAATGGGAGGATTATAATATGGTTGGTAATTTGAAGTATGGTGAAGGCATGGGTTTGGTTGTTTGTTGTTGGCCAAACAGGGAATGTTGTCGGCCTTGCCTTTCTGCATCAACTCTTTCAAGTTTATCTTTAAGTTGTCTGATCTCTGCATCTTTTTGGTTGAACTTGGGTCCCTAGTAGTTGCATTCAATTATGGTACGAAGCTCTATGTCTAACTTTACAATTCTTTGGTGAAGAAGGCTTTGGTACAGCTGTTCCATCTTGCTGTAACTGCATCAACCTTCTGATGAGTTGTGTGGACTTATGCTTGAACATTGTTGACCCTGGTATCAAGAGATTCAAGGACTGTATTCTGAACTCTGGCATTCTAGTTTGCCAGTTAAGCACTTGTTCGTACTACTTTGGTCCTTCAGTCTGTCCAGAGGGGAGAACAGCAGGCTGGGCATATGGTTTGGAAACCACTTTGTTTTGTGGATCTATTGTTTTTCCCTAGGAAGGGAACTGATTTTGGTGAGAACCGATCCAAACATCATGCAGGATTATGGAGAAGTTTGAGATAGAAGTGGGTTGTTGACTTCTTGTCTACAGGTTGTAGGGATGGTCTTTTAAGGTGTGGGAACAACATGTGAAGTTATTAGGACTGGTGAGGAATCAGGTTGGTCATCTGGTGGAGGTTCAGATGGAGGTTTATAACTACTTTGTTTTGAGCTTTTCTTCTTTCTGTGCCTTCTGTGCTTGTGAGGGATTTCCCAGTCGTCATCAGACCCATCATCATCCTGGCATGGACAGTCTGGATCGCACATGTGAGAGCCTGGAACATCCCATATAAAATGGCCTTGTACCTTGTCAGGGTACACAGGATAGCCTTTGGAATTGAAACTGTGGATGGGAAGATCTTCTTGTGTTGTCTGAACAACAGTAATCATAGCAGTGTATGAGAATGAGGTTCTAGGAGGTTGACTTTCTGGAGGTTGAAAGGTCATCCGGACGTACTGTCTGGCCTTTTCATATTGAGCTTCAGAAGTCTGGATAGATTGGGAGTTTTAGTTATACTTTTCATAGTTGGAGAGCCATTCTAATGGCATCAACTTGAGAAGTTCAGCTTTTTGGATCTATTTGGGGATTTGGACAATGGTAGCTATGGTTTCATTGTCGGCTAAGATCATGAGGGTATCTGAAGAGGTTTGAGTTGTAGGAAGATCAAGAGCATGGTTTTAAAGTCTATAAACCAGTTGGTAGTGTAGAGTAGCCATTTTTAAAGTGACCACTTGTTCAGCACCTTGGATCTGGATTTGGACTTTCAAAACTGTTGGAAGATTGGGATCTTCAAGGAATAGGTTGAAGTTTGGGTAGAAAGTAAGGAGAACACTGCCAGCATGAAGAGTTGTGACAACAGTGCCAATGACAGCATGTTGGTACTCTGTAAATTTGGTGTCCATGAGAGCCATACTTACCGTGACCAGCAAGCCTTTTCTGCCATGAAGAGTTAAGATCATACGTAATCCTCTAAGGTGGAGGTGTGTATAACCTTCTCTTTTCCAGTTTGTGATTAGCTCGTTAGGAATTTCCAGTGTTACATACTGCTTTACTTGAGTTGCGTTCAAAGCACACTGATCCAGTTTGGAAGACTTGATGTATTCTTTTAAAGCAGGACGAGTAGTAGAGATAATAGATCGGATGGTTCTGGTTACAGTATTAGAACGGGGATAAAATTTATGGGGGGTTTATGAGAGAAAAGGAATATTCAGAAATACGTACAGAATCTGGGACATGGGAGTATTCTACAAGGTTTTCTATTTTAGAGGACAAGTGTTTTGTACACGAACGAGGAAGAGAAAGAGGAGAGAATAGAGAGACTGAAGTCTTAGAAATTTGAGAGTTTGAAGAGGAAGCCATGAGGGACAGAGTTTTTCTATTCTTCTTTTTCAGATCACAGACCTTTTACAATATACCACCTTCTCAGTTGTGAGATCGGTGTAATCCTTTGTAGCCTATCGAACACATCGTTAGGCTCTGATACCACTCTGAAGGGGTCGGCACACGACCCATGGCGGAAGCAGAATCGGAGTACGTGGTGTTGTTATACCAGAGCAATGACGAACAAATCATCCTTAAGGCTAATAGCCCGCATGCTCGCGTTTTCAACCGATATACCCAATACCAGAAAAGAAATCATAGCACCTACCACGGGGGTTCGGATAATCCTACGTGTATGTCATCTGACCAGACTCTAGACTATCAATTGGAACCTCTAACCCTTGGTAATCATCCTAACGACGTCTTCCATACATACTTTAAATGGATGAACTGTTGGGGTAACGAGATCTTACTCGAATCCTAGATCTGGGATGAACACGCAAACTCTCAGGACCTTTCTGATGCACATGATCCTCAACAGAGGCAAGTGCAGAGCATACTCAGTATAGAAGAGTCGAACTATTCTTAGAACAATGGTTGGATAGTGATCCTAAGGCTTCCCAGAGAAGAGAAACTTAGAGAGAAATAGGCATATTTGAAAACTTATATGTTTATTCAAGTCTTCAAACTCTCTCCCCAAACAAAGGGTCGGAGCTTCCCTTTTATAGAGAAATAAAAGCTAAGGATAAGACAAGACCCTTATCCTTATCATGATTAAAGCACACCATGATTAAAGCAAAAGCATAAAGCAAAGATTCCTTTTGCAAAAGCAAAAGTATCTTTTACAAAAGCAAGAGCTAAAGACAAAAGCTTAAAGTAAACTTTTACAAAAGCTAAAGCAAAAACAAAGCACGCTTAATAATTATACAACACACTGGACAGGTTGGGACCGCTGTCTTTAGTAAAGCCGAGATTCCTGGATCATGGAGAGGATGGGAATCGTGATGGAGACATAACACTTCATCAAAGTGATATGGCACTGTATGATGAGGCTGAGCTAGCTGGATTAGCAGGAGGACTTGGATTTTCTGACTGGGGCCATTCGGGTGATTTGGGCCAGAAGTCCCTACTGTGACTGTGCATGTAGTGATTATACTAGCACTCCATTTCTAAAGCTTCTTCATCTTCAGAATGAAGACGATGATTTCAAATTTCTTCTCTGAAATAGAGATCTGGAGTAAGCTGGACATCAGGAGAAATAAGACTGTGAGTAATGTAAGTGGGAGAGACATCATATTCTTCAGCAAGAGCCTGTCTGGCTGTAAGACACTCGCTCCACATGGAGTGAAAAGATTCACAGTGATGGTGATGTTCAATAGGCTTGATAATGGGTGGAGTACATCTTCCGCATATGTCAGTGAGTTTAACAATGACAACAGTGGGATGTCGGATTTGGAATCCAGATATGAGTTCAAGGGTCAAAGGATCCCTGAAGATAGGGGCGAACAGTTTGTCAAACCATCTACCTCTGCCATATTTTCGACTGGTATGGATTAGATTGGGATCAAAGAGAAGAGCTGCTGGGTAAAGGTTTAACCAATACCATACAATCTCAAATGGTGAAAATTTAGTAGCTGAATGGACAGTTCTATTGTAAGCAAATTCAACATGTGGTAAACATTCTTCCCAAGTTTTCAAATTCTTTTGAATAATGGCATGCAACATAGTGGACAAAGTTCTATTTACAACCTCAGTTTGTCCATCAGTTTGTGGATGACAAGTAGTAGAAAACAAAAGTTTAGTACCCAACTTACCCCACAAAGTTTTCCAAAAGTGGCTCAAGAACTTAGCATCTCGATCTGAAACTATGATCCTTGGTACTCCATGCAATCTAACTATTTCGTTGAAAAACAAATTAGCTATGTTTGTTGCATCATCAGTTTTGTGACATGGAATGAAATGTGCCATCTTTGAAAACCTATCAACAATAACAAAAATAGCATCCTTCCCCTTTTTGACCTAGGTAAACCCAGAACAAAGTCCATAGAAATATCAACCCAAGGTTCGCTAGGTATGGGTAAAGGGTTATACAATCCATGGGGTAAAACTCTAGACTTAGCATGTTTACAAGTGATACACTTCTCACATATTCTTTCAACATCACGCTTCATATGGGGCCATATGATGTTTTCTTTTTAAACATCTAAAGTCTTTGCAATGCCAAAATGTCCCATTAAACCTCCCATGAGCTTCACGCACAAGCAATTCATAAAGAACTATATGGCACACAATTTATTCTCTAAATAAGAACCCATCATGCCTATAGAACTTTCCAAATGCAACTTTCTCACAAGCATTAAACACATTAGCAAAATCAGGATCATTAACATATAATTCTTTAATGTACTCAAATCCTAACAACTTTGCATTTAATGTAGAGATAAGTGCATACCTTCTCGATAATGCATCAGCCACCATATTCTCCTTACCTTGTTTGTATTTGATCACATAAGGAAATGGCTCAATAAATTCAACCCATTTGGCATGTCTCTTATGCAACTTACCTTAGACTCATGATCAGTGTGTATGACAAACTCTTTAGGTAGAAGATAATGTTGCCAAGTTTCCAATGCTCTCACCAATGCATACATTTCCTTGTCATAAGTAGGATAGTTTAGGGCTGCTCCACTCAATTTCTCACTAAAATAGGCAATTGGACGCCCCTCTTGCATCAAAACAGCTCCAATACCTATACCTGAAGCATCACACTCAATTTCAAAAGTTTTAGCAAAATCGGGTAAAGCAAGTAGTGGTGCAGAAACCAATTTCTCCTTGATTAGATTAAATGCCTTTTCTTGTTCACTAACCCACTTAAATCCCACATGTTTCTTAACAATTTCAGTTAAAGGTGCAGCAAGGGTGCTAAAATCTTTCCTAAATCTTCTATAAAAACTAGCCAAACCATGAAAACTTCTTACCTCACTTACGCTTTTAGGTGTAGGCCATTCTTTAATAGCCTTTACCTTCTCTTCATCAACCTCAATTCCTTTAGCACTTACAACATAACCAAGAAAAACAATCTGATTTGTACAAAAAGCACACTTCTTCAAATTAGCATACAACTTTTCCTTCCTTAAAACAATCAATACACTTTGCAAATGCTCAATGTGTTCTTCTAGACTTTTGCTATAGATCAAAATATCATCAAAGTAGACAACTACAAACTTACCAATAAAAGCACGCTAAACATGGTTCATTAACCTCATAAAAGTGCTGGGTGCATTAGATAACCCCAAATGGCATCACAAACCACTCATATAAACCATATTTTGTTTTAAAAGTGGTTTTCCACTCATCTTCCTCTCTAATCCTAATTTGATGATATCCACTTTTAAGATCTATTTTGCTAAACACACAAGAACCATGCAATTCATCAAGCATGTCATCAAGTCTAGGAATAGGATGTCGATATTTTACAGTGATCTTATTAATTGCACGACAATCAACACACATCCGCCATGGTCCATCCTTTTTGGGCACTAGTAGAACAGGTACCGCACATGGACTCATGCTCTCCCTCACATATCCCTTTGCCAAGAGTTCTTCAACCTGCCTTTGAAGCTCCTTTGTCTCCTCGGGGTTACTTCTATAAGCGGGTCTATTAGGAATGGTAGCTCCAGGGACGAAGTCTATTTGATGCTCAATTCCCCTAATAGGTAGCAAACCATTAGGGACTTCATTTGGAAATACATCATCAAAGTCCTGCAAAAGAGTCACAATAACACTAGGCAAAAAGGAGTTAAGCTCATTAGTACATAAACAAGCCTCTTTGCACAAAAGTACAATGATAGGCTTTTTTGAAAAGAAAGCCCTCTTAACCTCACTCTCTTTTGCAAAGAAGTTCACTTGTTGCCTCTCTTTTCTCTCAACAATATTTTTTTCTATCTTTTCACTTGCTTTTCTCTCAATCTCTCTTTCTTTTGTGCTCTCATTTTCTTTTTTTGTATCACTCTCTTTTTGTATTGTCATTTGATCCTCATACACGTGCCTAGGTGTTAAGGGTACAAGAGTGATTTGCCTTTGATTCATTACAAAAGAATATCTATTTAAATAACCATCATGTGTCACTCGCCTATCATATTGCCAAGGTCGCCCCAAAAGAATGTGTCCAGCATGCATGGGTACTACATCGCATACAACCTCATCCTTATACCTCCCAATAGAGAATGAAACCAGCACTTGTTTGTTTACTTTAACCTCCCCACAATCATTCAGCCATTGTAACTTATATGGCCTAGGATGTTTCAAGGTTTTCAAATTCAGTTTTTCAACTAAACTAGTGCTAGCTACATTAGTACAACTTCCGCCATCAATTATCATACTACATACCTTATCTTTGATGTGGCATCTAGTATGAAATATGTTATCACGTTGTACCTCCGCATCTTCTTTTACTTGCATGTTGAGAGCACGCCTAGCAACCATCAATTTACCATCAACGGGATACTCTACACCATCATTAGCATCCTCCAAAGGTGGCATAGGATCATCATCTGATTCACTCTCGGTTTCAACATCACCATCATCCCTCAAGATCATTGCTCTCTTATTTGGGCATTGAGATGCAATATGACCTGTCCCCAAACATTTAAAACACTTAATATCTATATTTCTAGAGTGTTGGGAATCAGATTTACCTTTGCTTTGGTTGCCTCCCTCTTTATGATCCTTGAATGACTCAATCTTAGGCTTTGAAACAGCCTTTTCGTCTTTGCTCCATTTTGACTTCCATGAGGAAGATGAACCCAAATTGGTTCTAGTGGAACCTTTCTTTTTCAGTTGTCGTTCCACTTTCATGGCCATGTCAACCACATTAGCAATATCTTGATTTAACCCATGTAAAAATCTGGCCATAGTGGCCTCTCACTCTTCTTCAATGTTGGCTCGAATCATGATTATTTCCATCTCCTTGTGGTAGTCTTCCACACTTCTAGAGCCTTGTGTAAGACTTTGAAGCCTTTGGTGCAGCTCCCTATAATAATGACTAGGAACAAATCTCCTACTCATGATGGCCTTCATCTCCTCCCAAGTGTTTATAGGCCTTTCATGGTTTCTTCTCCTACTCAAAACAAGTTGATCCCACCAAATAATAGCATAATCAGTAAATTCAACAGCAGCTAGTTTTACCTTTTTCTCCTCAGAGTAGTTATGGCAATCAAATACTAGCTCCACCTTTTTTTCCTACTCCAAATAAGCTTCCGGATCATTTTTACCTTGAAAAGAAGGAATTTTCAGTTTGATACTCCCCAAATCACGATCTATACGTCTTGCCCTTCTATCATCTCTTCCACGCATGTCAACGGTGGCCTGGTCATCAAAATTACTTAGGTCATCACCATCTTGATCTCCCATGGCATCGCCCTTGATGTTCTCTTACATTACGAGCTATTGGTTGTTGCTCCCTTTGTATATTGGCTATGGCAGTGTCTTGCCTTTCCAATTGCCTCTCAAACATCAGATTCATGCGCTCAAATGTTGCTGCATGGCTTTGAGCATGATTGATTGGTCTATAGCTTCTTGTTCTTTTGACATATTTTGTGATCTGAAAGAATGTTAGCAAAAAGACCTCACAACACTCCCTCACGTGTTTCACTCAATTTGATTCACTTAACTCTCGTGTTTAACACACAAATTGGCTTTACCACACTTAATTCTCTCTTTCAGTTCTTTATTGAACTAAATAAACAAAATCAAGAAAAACAAACAAGTAGCACACCAAATATGATAATCCAGCACACTAACAAAGAAAAGAAATTAAGAGGACACAAAGAACAAAAAGGAAATTGAAGAAAGGAAAGCAAGCAAGCAAAGGAACACAATTGATATTGTGAATAACTAAAGTTCAATTTGATGAAAGTAGGAATACTTGAATCCTTTTTTTTTTCTTTTTACTGTACGTTTTTTTTTTTTTTTTTTTTTTGATAATCAAAACAAATAAGACATTCAAACCTGATTAGAAACTAGCTCTGATACCAAATGATGTGAATCCCACATTGAAACTTTGAAACTCACACTTAATTTGAAGTTTCAACTTCCCAAGAAAGTTCTATACAGATTTAAGACAAACAAAACCTTGACCCAATGCTTAAGAAAACATGAACCAAAGGTATAGAGAATGATATTGACGCCACACTCAAGACTTAGATGAGAAGGTGAGTGATAAGTCTAGATTTGGAGCATACAGAATGTAAATTCTTGATAAGTTCACTAGTTCTCAAAAAGAACCAAAGAAAGAATAATTCTTTCAAATTCAAATAACATTAATCTCTAATTGTCTTACATAGCAAGGTTGCTGAGTTTAAATAGACCAATAGAGACCCAAAATCCGAAAAATACAAATGAAAACATTGGAACACCCCTCCAAGTATAAGTTTGTCAAAGCATGCTTCAAAAGTCTTCACCAACCCACCATAATTAATGCTATCATTGACAAACTTAATGCTAGCCTACCATAATTAATGCTATTATTGACAAACTTAATGTTAACCCACCATCATTGATGGTAGACTTACCTTACACATTGACAAACTTGAAACAAAACAACAAATGAAGTTGAAAAACAAAGGAGTTGTTGAAAATCGCAAGTCTCAACATGCTGTAATGAATTGGTCATAACTCATTCTAGAGAACTCCAAATCTAACTCTATAAAATTCTTTGGAAAGCTAACTTAATTATCTTTCCAACGGTATATAGGTTGCACATTAATTCCAGCTCAATCAATACCAGTTTTATTCCGAAATTGACCTTTCTGCATGTGATCCGAATTGTGTATTTGGCTGCCCAATAGCTTGAATAATGCCCACAATGCCTTGACTTCTCTTCAAGCCCAATTCATGATGTCTTGCATCTTGAATTGCAGTTTCAATCCATATTTTCTCAATTAATCCATTTAAAACAGCTTGCATCTTTTTGGCTCTAGCTCTTGTAATTGGGCCTTCATGAATGTGCAAAGGGTCACTTGAAGCTTTAATGGTATTCTCTTTATAGTTCTTAGCATCTTTGAGCGATCGTCACCTAGAAATTCCCCAGAACTTCTTTCTCAAATTGGAAGAGAGCAATACACATCTTTATCTTGGAGGAATCCGTTTGATCTTAACCCTACGTGGATAAAAAGGTCTTCCTGTTACTGCCAGACTTACTTTGCTTGACACCAGGTTCAAGCAGCATCAACATGCAGTGATCAGAATAGTTCTCACTACTCTCAATGCTTGGAGTGCCCTTCTGACCTTGTATCCAAACTTCAACTTCTCCCTATCCAAACCTCTCAAAAGCTCTCAAAGTTGATCCGGCTCGAGGTGAACAATCAGCCACCTTCAAGATCACAACCTTACATCACCAGTTGGTCTATCGCTTGCGAAATCATGCGTTAGATCTACCTGTACCTCAAGCATCCTCTGATGCTTTGATGATCTTGGCTGATACTGAATCTACCCCTACCATTATCCAAATACCCAAACAGATCCCAAAAAATGAATTGCAACAGCTCATGCCACTTGAATGGATTTCTAACTATGAGAAATTCCATCAAAAAACTCAAACCAGTTCAGACATCACAAGCTTCATTTGAACGGCGTCCTGATGGCACCCTTAAAGCTATTTTCCAGGCTCCAACTCCGGAGGCTCCAGTAGAACCTCGCAGGCTGTCATATACAGCTATGATCCAAGCAATCACAATGAGTCAAGAAAAAGAAATTCCCATTTGGTGATTCAATTCAGCAGGCTACCCGATCTACCCAGACAAACACAAAGGTCATTTCTTATGGGATATTCCTGATGCCCATATGTGTGATCCAAGTTGTCCTTGTTTGGATGATTATTCCGATGATGAGGATTTTAAAATCATGCGCAGAAGAAGAAAGAAGAAAGAAAAACTTTCTTTTGTAAAAACTCCTTGCAAACATCATCCTCCTTCAGATTTAGATGATGGTCCAGATAACCCATCATACCCTCAACCATTTCCTATCTATAGAAAAAGTCTGAAAAAGATTTACAAACAGAAAACCTACAGAACCCAAGCTGCACCATCTTCTTTGCCCCAAACACTTTTGGTTTCATCTTGCATGATGTTTCCCACATCCGCTCAGTCCTTTCAAGAAAGTTTCCCTCCTTTGGAGAGGAACATTATCCTCAAACCAAAGTCATCTCTCAACCATATGTCCAATCGGCCATCACTTCATCTGGACAACCCGAGCCACTAAAACCTTTTGAACAAGTCCTTAACTGGCATGCCCAGAATGCCACTGCTCATAATAATGTTTTGCAAAGTCTTGGTCAAAAAATTGACAGGGTTTCGACCCACGTTACAAGAATAGAAAGCAAAGTCAATGCTCTTTCAGACCAGCTTGACCAGATCTACATGAATCTCGAGAACATAATATGGGGTCCTGAGTTCAATCAAAAAGAGGCAGAGATCAGAAGATTAAAAGCTGAACTATCCAGAATTAAAGCTGATAGACAGAGACCGTCACAAACATCTTTGTTCAACCAATCCTCAATTCTAATATCTCCACCACGTTTTAGCACCTATCAACCGTTTTACCAACCCACAACTGCTCCAATTGACCCTACCAAGTTTTTTGGCTTATCCTAAGCAACTCGCCTTCATGAACAACAAAAGGCAGCCAAATCCAAGCAAAAGTCTCCCAAAAGATGATCTCAACCTCAAACCACCCTATCTATACCACATGTTACACGACAGCCAGTGTACCACCTCCTGCTACCACACAACCTTCTCCCCAGTTCACATCTGAACCACCACCTCAAAAGGACAAAGCTCCTATGCACCAATTCTCAACTACCCTTGTCCAACCTACTGAACCAATCTCTTCTTCTAAACCGAGTTCAAGTTTAAATACAGAATCAACTGAACAAACCGCAACATCTGCTTACAACTCATCCTCGGATGAAGAATCACACTTTGTGGATATTTCAGGATTGTTAATGGTCGAACCAACTGTTGACTGACCTGAACCTTGTACTCGAACCACTCCAATTATAGAAACAGAGTCGAGTGAAGAAGAAGCAAGCACAACTACTCATCCTGTGCCTCCTCATTCTCCTGCAGTATAAAAGAACTTCCAAATGATCTACAAAGAGATCTTAGCTGTCAAATACGGAATAAAGAAATTTGAATTTCATCTGCTAAGTCACCATTTCGTGGTAAGAATTGATAATTCCTCTTTTCCAAAGATTTTGAATTTCAAGAATAAAGTCCTACCTAACAAACAATTGCTTAATCTCAAAGCATGGTTTGCCAAGTATGATTTTACTGTCCAACATATCAAAAGAAAAGACAATCTTATCCTTAATTTCCTCACCCGGCCAACTATAAATAGACCAACTCTCATCACCACCATTCAAACCATCCATGTTATAGCCATGGCCTCCTCATCAAATCCAAAGCTTCCTTTCCAAGCTCTTACCAAGAAATATTTTCCACCAGGTGTTACTTTTACCTCAGCTTATCAAATTCGGGATTATGCCAAGAGATTTCTATTCCGATGGTTCATGAGAATCTACTACGATTTTCCTCTGAGCTTTCCATCTTTCCATCCTAAACACATGTTTCTCACCGGCCTTACCCTTGACCTTTCAAGGGACATCACTGAAGATGAAATGTGGTAATTAATCCAGACATAACCATAAAAACACAGGATTTAGCATATAGCTTAGAAGATAGAAAAGAATTTAAGATGCATATAGATGAATTGTTAGAATTAAAAGTCATTAGAAATAGTACTAGTAGACATAGAAGTCCAGCTTTTATTGTAAATAATCATAGTGAGCAAAAACGAGGAAAAGTAGAATGGTAATAAATTATAAAAGATTAAATGATAATACTTTAGACAGCATTTATAAAATACCTAATAAAGATGAATTAGTAAATTGTATACAAAACGCTAAATATTTTTCAAAATTTGATTGTAAGACTAACAAATATAATATTATTTTAACGTTAAATAATATTATATTAGTTTTCCAATTTTCTAATTTGGTTCTAGCTTTAAATATTCTTTCTGCTTCTGTGTATTTTTCATTAGTGTCTGGGACTCCTCGCTTGTCTAAGTAAGTTTCTACATTTGATGGTTCTACTACAGGTTCTAATATTGGTTGATGGCTACTTTCTCCTATTTCTGGTTTTTTATCTTCTTCTCCTACTAATATTTCATCTATATGTTCTAAATAATAAGTTTCTTCTATTTCTAAATTTTTAAAGTTTAAATTTTTTATTAATTCCCTGTCTATTGATACCAGGTGAGATACCAACGGGTTTCTTGGTAGGCAGGTCTGTATGAAAATATTCACCATTAGCAGCTTTAAAGAGCTGGGTATGGTGCTTCCAAAACTCAAGAGGGAGTATGGACGGATTAAGCATAGTGTGTTCTGAACCAGTATCAACGAATCCTATGACAGTGATAGGTTTGGCATATTTGGTAGGAAGGATACTGATTTGTATGGATGGTAGAGACCGTTGCTTAGGAGGAACATGTCTGACATGCTCGATGTGGTGGATTGTTGCAACGTCCTCAAGAACAGAATCAGAATCAGAGTCAGAATCAGAAGACTCTTTCTGTTCTTCAGCCAGCATGAAGACTGTTTCTTCATCATAAGCATCCTGTTCAGAATCTGAGTTCAATATCATCGTCCTCGAGAGAGGAGACTTTATTGACATCTGCGATGGTCTGGCTGATTTTGCTGGATTGTTAGGGCAAGATCTAGCAAAGTGCCCTTTCTTTTTGCAGATGAAACACCTGGAATCTTTCTGTTGCCGGGTGTTGACAGTTTTCTTCCTGAAAAACCGGTAGGTTGGTTTAGGCTTTGAAGGACGGTGTCTGGAAGAGTGTTTAGGTTTAGGGAATTTATGGAAATGGGATTTTTTCTTGGTAGAACAAGTGCAGGTTCTTTCATCCTTGCATTTGATTGCAAGATGAGGTGTTTTGCATGCACTCTTGAAGGGTTCCTTCTTTTCCATAAAGTGTTTGAAAAACTTTCTCTGCTCACAAAGTTTCTCAAGACAAGAGACAGCAATCTGATAGATCTTACCAAGAGTAAGATCATCCAGGTTTATCTGGTAGGAGTTCAGGTGTCTCTGAATATCTGGCAAAATCTCTGTAGGAAGAGACTGCACAAAAACATGCTTGAGGGAGTGATCATTAAAACCATTCAGTCTGTAGTATAAGACTGTCATCCTTTTATAGTGCTTATCAAGATCTCTGATTTGTAATGAACAGCACTTCATCTGATGAAAATCTCGTCTAGCAGATTCCTGTGCTAGGTTTGGTTCTCCCAAAAACTGGTTGTACGCAATCTCTAAGACTTGTGGTACAGTTATGCAAAATGCTGGGTACTGTATTCACCGATACTTAGGAACCAATCACGGATAGATCCTAAGAATCTTGAGCAGAATTCTTTAATAACATGATAACTATCGGCTCCAGGTTTTGTCATCTGAAGATTAAGCCAAGCAGCAAGTTCTTGGGATCTATGGAACCATTTGGCTTTAGGAACATCATCAAAAGTAAACCATGGTCCATTAGATGGTTTGGAACTTGGATTAAAGGTCTCTTGGGTAGACATGAGCTGACATCTTGCATCTCTTCAGGCTCATCTTCATCAAGGGGTTCACTGGAATGAAAATCCTCAGGAGTTGGAGGATCATTGGATGTGGACGGTTGTGCCATAAGAACATTAGAAACTTCCACATAATTTTCCTCAGAATCTGTTGTAGAAGATACAACTGATTCTGTTGGAGAAGAAGACTCAAAGGATGGATTCAAATCTGAATCTGAGGGATCAACATCTTCTTCTGGAACTATAAGACCAGAGTAGAGCTGATGTAGGGGCTCTTTATCTTTAGAGATGCGATAGGTTCGAGGATAATTCTAAAAGTATTCGGTGTTCTTTGAGGAGAAGGAGTAGAAATGTCTCGGTAGGTTGGTGTGTGTTGTTTGACGTAGGTCGGTGTTTGTGGTGGTGGAGGTCGTTGCTAGGCGGTTGAGGTCTAGGCATGGAGTGAGCCTTGTAGGAGAGGGCCTTGAAGGCATAGGTTGAGTGTATGGCCTTGAGGAGTGTTTGTACATGTTTGGAGAAACACCAAGGAATCGGTGTAACTCTTGGGTTTTTTGACTGAGAGGAGGAGGCTGGTGATAATATGGCTGATAGGTGTCAAAGTATGGTGTAGGAATAGGTAAAGGTTTAGTTTGACCACCAAACAAGGACGGTTGTTGACCTTGTTTCTCAGCTTCAATTCTTTCAAGCTCTGCCTTAAGCTGTCTGATCTCAGCTTCCTTTTGGGTGAACTTTGGACCCAAATAATTGCAGTCAATCATGATGCAGACTATGTCCGGACTATGATTACATGTCATGAAGGTTGTGGTACAATTGATCCATTCTAGCAGAAATGTCATCAACCTTCTTATGAGTCAAATGCGGACTTGTGCTTGAACATTTTCCATCACGGTGTCGAGATTCGAGGATTACATTCTGAGCTCGGCATTACGGGTTTGCCGGTTAAGCACTTACTCGTCTTCTTTGGTTCCTCATTGTCGAGAGGAAAACGAGAGGATTGGACATATGGTTTGGAAACCACTTTAGATTGTGGATCATTTGTTTTCCCGAGGAATGGGCCGACTTTGGTAGAACTAGATCGATCATAAACGAGTTGGAACATGGGTTTGAGACAGAAGTTGGTTGTTAACTTGCTGCCTACAGGTTTAAGGTATTGAGACTTGGGAGGATAGAACAACAGGAGTTGTAGTCTTAGCTGGAGTAAAGTCTGGTTCATCATCTGATGAAGGATCAGGTGGAGGTTTACAAGAACCTCGCCTTGTATTCTTCGTTTTACTCCTGCGACCATGGGCGACTTACGTAGTAAATCGTCATCAGATTCATCATCATCCTGGCATGGACAGCCGGGATCACACATGTGAGAACCTGGAACATCCCATATGAAATGGCCTTGCACCTTGCTAGGGTACACAGGATAGCCATTAGCAGTGAAACTGTGGATGG
Source organism: Citropsis articulata (assembly GCA_030449925.1). NCBI lineage: Eukaryota > Viridiplantae > Streptophyta > Magnoliopsida > Sapindales > Rutaceae > Citropsis > Citropsis articulata. The sequence continues at coordinate 1,435,174 of JASUUH010000128.1, read as the reverse complement.
GAAGCTTTTCTTGAGCTGTGTGAACAGCAGATATCATAGCAGTGTATGAAAAGGAAGTTCTGGGAGGTTGACTTTCAGGGGGTTGAAAGGTCATCCGGACAGTACCGTCTGGCCTTTTTTCATATTGGGCTTCTGAAGTCTGGATTGGTTGGGAATTCTGATGGAATTTCTCATAGTTGGAGAGCCATTCTAGCGGCATCAACTTGAGAAGTTCGGCTTTTTGGATCTGTTTAGGGATTTGGACAATGGTTGGTATGGTTTCATTGTCGGCTAAGATCATGAGGGTATCTGTGGAGGTGTGCGGAGTTGGAAGATCAAGAGCATGGTTTTGAAGTCTATAAACCAGCTGGTGATGTAAAGTAGCCATTTTTGAGGTGACCACTTGCTCAGCACCTTGGATCTGGATTTGGACTTTCAAGGTTTTTGAACGTCTCGGATCTTCAAGGGATAGGTTGAAGTTTGGGTAAAAGGTGAGAAGTACACTGCCTGCATGAAGGGTTGTAAGAACAGTACCAATAACAGCATGTTGGTACTCTTTGAATCTAGTATCCATAAGAGCCATTCTCGCCGTAACCGGCAAGCCTTTTCTGCCATGAAGCGTTAAGATCATACGTACTCCCCCGAGGTGGAGGTGAGTATAACCTTCACGTTTCCAATTGGTGATTAGCTCATCTGGAATTTCAAGGGTTACATACTGCTCTGCTTGTGTTGCTTGCAAAGCACACTGGTCTAGTTTGGAAGACTGTACATACTCTTTAGGAGAAGGACGTCTAGAAGTGACAATAGAACGGATAGATCTAATTACAGAATTAGAACGGTGGTAAAGTCTGTAGGGACTAATAACATGATAACTATGCTTTTGCTTTAATCATAGCGTGCTTTAATCATGATAAGGATAAGGGTCTTATCCTATCCTTTATCTTTTTTCCTCTATATAAGGGAAGCTCCGACCCTTTGTTCGGGGAGAGAGTTTAAAGACTTGAATAAACATATAAGTTTTCAAATATGCCTATTTCTCTCTAAATCTATCTTCTCTGGGAAGCCTTAGGATCACTTCCAAACCATTGTTCTAAGAGTAGTTCGACTCTTCTATATTGAGTATGCTATATTGAGATACCAACTGAGATATCAATAGATCATGGAACACCCATAACATACTGATACCAAGCCAGGATCCACTAACTCATAGAAAGTCAGTCGGAACTCACACAGAGATCCAGCCGTGATGCAGGGCATTGTTATACCAGAGCAATGACGAACAAATCGTCCTTAGGGCCAATAGCCCGCATGCTCGGGTTTCCAGCCAATATACCCAACACCACGGAGGAAATCATAGCACACATACCAACCCTTTTTCTTAGCCACTCCCGGGCATCTCTTCGGGTGAACAGTGTGTCTTCTGACGGCTCTCTCAGGTGTTTAGTATAGGCGAAACAGCAATGGTATAAGAAGTATACCACTCTGGTACAACAGGCATAAGACTTTCTGATACACAAGATCCTACAAGAGGCGAGTGTAGAGCATACTTGTCACCAAGCCAGATAGAAAATGAAGTATTCAAGTCGATCTGTGATCCTTATTGGGAGAATAGAAAGAAGAAGATATTTAGCCACTCATATTTGATAAAACTTGAGATTTCAAGATTCAAGTGTATTCAAGCGTAGTCTGAAGATGATTTACAATGAAGAGAAGCTCGCCATTTATAGACGAAGCCATAAACTAAAGTGGGACAGGACCCCCACTATTACAACCACTAGATTAGGACACGTTACCTAACCTTGACAAAGTAAAGCAATAATGCAAACTAATAATACAACATGATAATGACATGACAAAGACACTTAACCACTACTTTGAAAAAGTAAAGATAAGGACACAAAAGTCAAGCAGTGGATAAGGGCAAAGACTTTTACACAAGACTTTAATATATAAAGACAAACTACTTTAAGACTTTTATGGCATATAAGACAAATGCCATTATTAAAGTGAAATAGTGCCTTACGGTGTCGAGTCATACATCTCATCGAGGTCTTGGCACGGATATTTGGGTTGTTTCTTGAAGACACGTGGTGGATGGGTGAAACCAGGGGCCTTGATCAAGCGATCGAAGTTCGGGGTGTATGGGTGGTGATGGAGGGCCAGTGCAGTGAGTCTGCGAGCGGAGGATATGGTTACAGCGGATAAGGAGTAGAGGAAGACCGAGGTCGTCTTGGGAAGATATGGGAGTGAAATCTTCATAAGGATCTTGAGCATCTTGGAAGAGAAATCTGTGATCGGGTTTTCTTCTTTGAGAATGATGCCTCTCTTGATTGGTTGAGAGTGTGAGGATGGAGTAGGAACCATGAACATATCATGCTTTGGCCCAAGGATGTGTGGAGAATTGTGGGTTGGCCGGAGGAACATGGTTAAGCTCCAGGAAATTCTTGAGGAGGTCTTGGTATGGAAGTCTTGCTCAAGCGGGCAAAATGAGAGCAGTTTGCCATTCATAGGCTGATCACAGTCCAAAAGTCATTGGTATGAGGATCTTTGGAAATATAGGCGATGTATAATGAAGGCGAGGTCCATGTTTGCCTTCTTGATCGAGGAGTTCCACAGGTGATGAGTTTGAGCAATTTGATGTAATTTTCTGCGCCACCAAGGAAGTGGTGAAAACCACTGAAGTAGGGTCCAAGTGAGACTTGTTGAGTAGGTTGGATGGTTGAGTCTGTCAAGAAGAGGGAGGACAGGGAAAACCAACTTTGTGGCATACAGGACTGTAAGACACCAAATGTACCAAAGTTCATCTTCGGTAACATCTCGGTTAGGGAGAATAACTAATCCTGTGAGGAAAAGATGATCAGGATGCATGCTAGGAAGAAGCATAGGCTCTGGGCTTTTTGTATAGACATTCATAAAAAACCTAAAAAGGAATTTTCGAGCAAAGTCCTGAATCTGGTGGAGAGAAGTGAAAGTCATATTGAGGGGAAATGACTTTTGAGTGAGAGCATGGTTTGGTAAGGATGAAACCATGGCTATGAAAGGAACATGACCCAAAGTGTGGATAAAGGAAACTTTTTTAGAGGGTCTAGAAAGGAAATCTGGGATAAGATTTTTATCACCTGTGATGTGTTGAACTGAAAAATCATACCTGGAGAACCAGGTTTTAAGGCGAAGAAGATGCTTATGCAGTAGCATCTTATTTTTAAATTCCATAATCTTCGGAAAAGATGAGTTGTCCATTCTGACAATAAAGTTGTATCCGATAAGATGGAATTCAAACTTCTGGATGCCATACTTGACTGCCAAGATTTCTTTGTAGATCACGTGGTAATGCTTTTCAGCTTCCTTGAATTGACCACTGGAGTGAACACAATAGAAATCTTTTCCATCAATCTGTTCCAAAACCTTGCTCCCGATGCAAATCCTTTGGCATCTGTCTGTAGGATCGTTGTCTGTGGCCAGGATTCTCGGTGATGGGGGCTGAGTCACTTGCTGTTCTTTGGACGGTTGTTGTCTTCGAGGACCCATGGTGGGGCTGCTTTCTTTAGCATCGTTGACAACTTGAGGTGTGGACATGATGTGAGGAAAAAGTCTACGAGATAGTTGACAATCCAGAAATTGTTGAATTTGCTTGCGGTTTAGATAAGTATCTGGAAAATGCATCAATTCTTGTGCGATGTGGGGTCGGGGCGATAATTACCATCTTGGATTATCATGCCAAGAAATTGATGGATGTCGGCCCGCTTGTGACTTTTTCTCGGATATCATGACTCCATGTGATTTATTGGCGAGGCGATCGAGGAGTCTACGGTGTGAATCATGATCCTTGAAAACAACAAAATATCATCGATGTAGATAAGGCGTTTTCGAGGATAGGTTGGAAAATCTTGACCGTAGCACTTTTGAAAAAGTGATGGTGCCACTTTCAAGCCAAAGGGCATCAGCATCCCGCGATAGTGGGCATTTGGAATCTGAGAAGGCCGTCTTGGGTCGATCATCGGGATGAATACCAATACTGCCAAAATCCGACTTGAATCGAACTTTGAGAACACACTTTGCACGCGGAGATGAATGAGCAGGGTGAATCTTTGGCAAAGGGAACTTATCATCTTTAGAAAACCATTGAGGGTTGATAGTCAATGACTAGTCTTTTCTTACCGAACAATTTGAAACGTTCTCAACATAGAATGTGACAAGCCCATTCGAATGTGTGGGCTCGATTAAACTGCGCCATGGTACATTGGCATTCGAACATGCAAGTTTCGGATCGAGGCGTCATGCGGATGTGTAACCTTTGTAGGATTCACATCTTCGTTAAACGAAGGAAGCTTAACAAGGCGGGGTTTTCCACGAAGGAAGGGGTGAAAGAGCTGGAGTGATTTTCGGGACGAGCAGCGGGAACTTTGTTTTGAAAGACTCGTAGGGTGAGGAAACATCGAAATTGAGTATATCGCCGAGGTGTCGATTATAAGGTAGAAATTGTTGCTTGTGCACGATACCTTAGGCGGAGACATTCAATTAGTGGATAAGTTGTAGAACATCAAAACCAATGAGGAGGTCCTTGTCATTGAGGAAGAACTGTGACATTTATCGAGAACACAATCGAAAGAGCTGGATACCAGCGGGTTTCTTGGTAGCGGTGCTGTATTAAAATATTCACCGTTAAGCGAACTTTGAAGATGGGTATGGTGCTTCAAAAGCTTCAAGAGGAGTATGGACGGATTAAGCGTAGTATGTTACGAACCGGTGTCGATGAATCCTATGGCGGTGATAGGTTTGGCATATTGGTAGGAAGGATCTTGATTTGTATGGATGGTAGAGACCTTTTCTTAGGAGGAACATATCTTACATGCTCAATGTTATGGATTGTTGCAGCGTCTTGGTCGAGCAAGTCGAGAATCGAAGGCTCTCTGTTTACATTCTTCCAACATGAAATTGTTCTTCATCATAAGCATCTGTTGAATCTGATTGATATCATCGTCCTCAGAGGAGAGACTCTATTGACATCTTTGCGATGGTCTGGCTGATTTTCTTTGGATTGTTGGGGCAAGATCTAGCAAAGTGCCCTTTCTTTTGCGGATGAAACACACGGAATCTTTACATTGCGGGTGTTGTGATTTCTTCTGAAAACGGTAGGTTGGTTTGAGGCTTTGAGGACGGTGTCTGGAAGAGTGTTTAGGTTTTGGGAATTTTTGGAAATGGGATTTTTCTTGGTAGAACAAGTGCGGGTTCTTTCGTCCTTGCATTTGATTGCAAGATGAGGTGTTTTGCATGCACTCTTGAAGGGTTCATGCTTTTCCATAAAGTGTTTGAAAAACTTTCTCTGCTCACAAAGTTTCTCGAGACAAGAGGCAATGATCGATAGATCTTACCAGAGTAAGATCATCCAGTTTATCTGGTAGGAGTTCGGTGTCTGAATATCGGCAAAATCTACTGTAGGAAGAGGCGCACAAAAACATGCTTGAGGGTGATCATTAAAACCATTTAGCACATGGTACAAGGCTGTCATCCTTTGTAGTGCTTATCAAGATCTACGATGCGTAATGAAACGCACTTCATCGATGAAAATCTCGTCTAGCGATTCACATGCTGGGTTTGGTTCTCCAGCGGTTGTACACAATCTCTAAGACTTGTGTTACGGTTACTGGAATAGCTGGGCTGCTGTATTCACCGATCTTAGGAACCGATCACGGAGAGATCTAGAATCTTGGCGAAATTCTTTAATAACATACAACTGATTCTGTTGGAGAAGACTCAAAGGATGGATTCAAATCTGAATCTGAGGGATCAACATCTTCTTCTGGAACTATAAGACCAGAGTAGAGGTGATGCATGGGCTCTTTATCTTTGGGTGGTCTGATGAGTTCGAGGATGATTTCTTGAAAATGTCGGTGTTCTTGAGGAGAAGGGTAAGCATCTCGGCATGGTGGTGTGTATTTATTCAGATAGGTTGGTGTTTGTGGTGGTGGAGGTCGTTGCCAAGGCTGGTTGAGGTCTAGGCATGGAGTGCAGCCTCGTGGAGAGGGCTTGAAGGAGTAGGTTGAACATCGACCTTGAGGTGTTGTACATGTTTGGAGAAACACCAAGGAATCGGTGTAACTCTTGGGTCTTTTTGAGGAGGAGGAGGTTGATAATATGGTGGTAGGTGTCAAAGTATGGTGTAGGAGCAGGTAAAGGTTTAGTTTGACCACCAAACAACGGTTGATGACCTTGTTTCTCGATTCTTTCAAGCTCTGTCGATCTCGACTTCCTTTTGGGTGAACTTTGGACCCAAATAATTGCGATCGATCATGATGCAGACTCTATGTCGATCTAGATTACATCTTGAAGGTTGTGGTATAAGCGATCCATTCTTGCGAAATGGCATCAACCTTCTTGTGGGTTCTGGACTTGTGCTTGGACATTTTCCATCACAGTGTCGAGATTCGGGATTACATTACAGGCATTACGGGTTTGCAGTTAAGCTGGTTTGGAAACCACTTTAGATTGTGGATCATTTGTTTTCCCGAGGAAGCGACTTTGGTAAGAACTAGATCGATCATATATGAGTTGGAGCAGAGGTTTGAGACAGAAGTTGGTTGTTAACTTGCTGCCTACAGGTTTGAGGTATTGAGACTTGAGAGGATAGGACAACAGGAGTTGTAGTCTCAGCTGGAGTAAAATCTGGTTCATCATCTGATGAAGGATCAGATGGAGGTTTGCAAGAACCTCGCCTTGTTATCTTCTTTTTACTCCTGCGGCTTCTGTGGACCACTAGGTAGTCGTCATCAGACTCATCATCATCCTGGCATGGACAGCCGGGATCACACATGTGAGCACCTGGAACATCCCATATGAAATGGCCTTGCACCTTGCTGGGGTACACTGGATAGCCATTAGAAGTGAAACTGTGTATGGGAAGTTTTTCTTGAAATTTATGCGAGCAGTGAGATATCATAGCGATGTATGAAAAGGAGGTTGGGGAGGTTGACTTTCGGGGGTTGGAAGGTCATCCGGACGATCAGCCTTTCAAATTGGGCTTGAAGTACGGATTGGTTGGGAATTCTGATGGAATTTCTCATAGTTGGCGATCCATTCCAACGGCATCAACTTGTGATGTTCGGATTTTCGGATCTGTTTGGGGATTTGGACAATGGTTGGTATGGGTTAATTGTCGGCTAAGATCATGAGGGTATCTGTGGAGGTGTGAGAGTTGGAAGATCAAGAGCATGGTTTGAAGTCTATAAACCTGGTGATGTAAAGTAGCCATTTTGAGGTGACACTTTCGGCGCCTTGGATGCGGATTTGGACTTTCAAGGTTTTGAAAGGTTCGGATCTTGAGGATAGGTTGAAGTTTGGGTAAAAGGTTAAGTACCTTTGCATGTAGGGTTGTAAACGATTGCAATGATGACATGTTGGTACTCTTTGAATCTAGTATCCATAAGAGCCATTCTCATGGCCGTGAGCCTTTCTGACCATGAAGCGTTAAGATCATACGTACTCCTCCGAGGTGGAGGTGAGTATAACCTTCACGTTTCCAGTTGGTGATTAACTCTTCTGGAATTTCAAGGGTTACATACTGCTCTGCTTGAGTTGCTAGCAAAGCACACTGGTCAAGTTTGGAAGACTGTACATACTCTTCAGGAGAAGGACGTCTTGTAGTAACAAGAGAACGGATAGATCTAATTACAGAATTAGATCGGTGGTAGAGTTGGTAAGGACTAATAAGAGGTAGGGAAGACTCAGAAATTTGTACAGAGTCTGGAACATAGGAATATTCAACAAGGTTTTCTATTTTATTGGATAGGTGTTTTGTACAAGACCTGGGTAAGGATAAAGGTGAGGATATGGAGACCGAAGTCTCTAAAGCTTGAGAACTTGAACTCGAATCCATGAGTGTAAAGATATCTTTCTATTCTTCTTCTCCAGATCACAAATCTTCTATCATATACCACTCTCTTCAAGAGGGGCAGGTAACTCGCTGTAAGCCAATCGAACAAATCGTTAGGCTCTGATACCAACTGAGGTTGGTATCAAAACTTCACAAATCAATATGGCTCTGATACCAACTGAGTCTGCTTGCTGGTTCCTGGGACTCATTTTCAGGAGGAGGAATATGGTGAAGCGCCAAATGAGGAATTGGTTTTCTGAGAGTGAGTGACGATGCTGAACATTATGCACGAACTCAGATTTATAGGCATGGAATGCCCTGTGCGCTTTGGATTCTTTGGGAAACAGTGTTTGCCAATAATGGTGATTCTGATCTGCAGAGAGAACATGGCAATCACTGGATGGAAGTCTCAGGGGTAGTGGATCTTTGAGTCACTGTTTGAAATTCTTTGGGACTTTGTTGTGCTCGGGACCCCGTGGTGGCTTTCTTTAGCATCCTTGACAAGCTTGAGGTGTGGACCATGATGTGAGGAAAAAGTCTACGAGATAGTTGACAATCACGAGAAATTGTTGAATTTGCTTGCGGTTTAGATAAGTATCACGAAATGCATCAATTCTTGTGCGATGTGGGGTCGGGAATGTAATTGCCATCTTGGATTATCATGCGAAATTCAATGGATGTCGGCCCACTTGTGACTTTTCTCGAGATATCATGACTCCATGTGATTCCAGCTATTGCGAGGCGATCGAGGTCTACTGGTGTGAATCATGATCCTTGGAAAACAACAAAATATCATCAATGTAGATAAGGGCGTTTTCAAGGATAGGTTGGAAAATCTTGACCATAGCCTTTTGAAAAAGTGATGGTTCCACTATAAAGCCAAAGGGCATCTCTTTACGCTGATAGTGGGCATTTGGTTTTCTGACGGCCGTCTTGGGTCGATCATCAGGATGAATACCAATCTGCCAAAATCGACTTGAATCGAACTTTGAGAACACCTTTGCACTTGGAGATGAATGAGCGAGGGTGAATCTTTGGCAAAGGGAACTTATCATCTTTGAGAAAACCATTGAGGGTTGATAGTCAATGACTAGTCTTTTCTTACCGAACAATTTCAAACGTTCTCAACATAGAATGCTTGACAAGCCCATTCAGAATGTGTGGGCTCGATTAAACTATGCGCCGTGGTATTGGCATTAAACATGCAAGTTTCGGATCGAGGCGTCATGCGGATGTGTAACCTTTGTAGGATTCACATCTTCATTAAACGAAGGAAGCTTAACAAAAGGCGAGGTTTTCCACAAAGGAAAGGGTGAAAGAAGCTGCCGATGATTTTCGGACGAGCAGGAACTTTGTTTTGAAAGACTCATAGGGTGAGGAAGCATCAGAAATTGAGTACATCCTTAAGGTGTCAGTATAAGGTAGAAATTGTTGCTTGTACCTGATACCTTTGGCGGAGACATTCAATTTGTGGATAAGTTGTAGAACATCAAAACCTATGAGGAGGTCCTTATCATTGAGGGAAGAACCTATGACATTAATCCAGAGAACACAATCGAAAAGAGCCCGGATACCAGCGGGTTTCTTGGTAAGCAGTGCAGTTAAAATATTCACCATTAGCGACTTTGAAGAGTGGGTATGGTGCCAAAAGCTTCGAGGAGGGAGTATGGACGGATTAAGCATAGTATGTTACGAACGGTGTCGATGAATCTATGGCGGTGATAGGTTTGGCATATTTGGTAGGAAGGATCTTGATTTGTATGGATGGTAGAGGACCGTTGCTTGGGAGGAACATGTCGACATGCTCGATGTGATGGATTGTTGCAGCGTCTTGATCGAGCAGTCGAATCGAAGGCTCTCTGTTTACGTTCTTGACCAACATGAAGGCATTTCTTCGTCATAAGCATCTGTTGAATCTGATTGATATCATCGTCCTCGAGAGGAGACTACATTGACATCTTTGCGATGATGCAGGTGATTTTCTTTGGATTGTTAGGGCAAGATCTAGCAAAGTGCCACTTTCTTTTTGCGGATGAAACACACGGAATCTTTACATTGCCTTAGGGTGTTGTGATTTCTTCTGAAAAACCGGTGGGTTGGTTTGAGCTTTGAGGACGGTGTCTGGAAGAGTGTTTAGGTTTAGGGACTTATGGAAATGGGATTTTTCTTGGTAGAACAAGTGCGAGTTCTTTCATCCTTGCATTTGATTGCAAGATGAGGTGTTTGCATGCACTCTTGAAGGGTTCCTTCTTTTCGTAAAGTGTTTGAAAAACTTTCTCTACTCATGAAGTTTCTCGAGACAAGAGGCAATGATCGATAGATCTTACCAAGTAAGATCATCCAAGTTATCTGGTAGGAGTTCGGTGTCTCTGAATATATCGGCAAAATCTCTGTGGAAGAGGCGCACAAAAACATGCTTGAGGGTGATCATTAAAACCATTTAGCACATAGTACAAGGCATGTCATCCTTTGTAGTGCTTATCAGATCTACGATGTAATGACGACACTTCATCGATGAAAATCTCGTCTATGATTCATGCTAGGTTTGGTTCTCCCAAAAGCGGTTGTACACAATCTCTAAGACTTGTATTCTGATTTACTGGAATAGCTGGGCTACTGTATTCACGTCTTAGGAACCAATCACGGAGAGATCCTAAGAATCTTGAGCAGAATTCTTTAATAACATACAACTGATTCTGTTGGAGAAGAAGACTCAAAGGATGGATTCAAATCTGAATCTGAGGGATCAACATCTTCTTCTGGAACTATAAGACCAGAGTAGAGGTGATGCATGGGCTCTTTATCTTTGGGTGGTCTGATAGGTTCAGGGATAAATTTCTTGAAATGTCGGTATTCTTTGAGGAGAAGGAATGACTGTCTCGGCATAAATTTGGTGTGTGTTGTTTGTAGGTTGGTGTTTGTGGTGGTGGAGGTCGTTGCCTAGGAACTGGTTGAGGTCTAGGCATGGGTACAGGCCTAGTAGGAGAGGGCCTTGAAGGAGTAGGTTGAGCATCGACCTTGAGTGTTGTACATGTTTGGAGAAACACCGAGGAATCGGTGTAACTCTTGGGTCTTTTGGTGAGGAGGAGGCTGATGATAATATGGGTGGTAGGTGTCAAAGTATGGTGTAGGAGCAGTAAAGGTTTGGTTTGACCACGAGCAAGGGCAGTTGATGACCTTGTTTCTCGAACTTTCAAGCTACTTACGATCTCGACTTCCTTTTGGGTGAACTTTGGACCCGAATAATTGCGATCGATCATGATGCAGACTCTATGTCCGATCTAGCAATTACATCTTGAAGGTTGTGGTATAAGCGATCCGTTCTTGCGAAATGGCATCAACCTTCTTGTGGGTTATACGGACTTGTGCTTGGACATTTTCCATCACGGTGTCGAGATTCGGGATTACATTACAGGCTCTAGCATTACGGGTTTGCCGATTAAGCACTTGCTCGTCTTGCTTTGGTTCTCAGCTTGTCGGAGGAAGAGCGAGGATTGGACATATGGTTTGAAACCACTTTAGATTGTGGATCATTTGTTTTCCCGAGGAAGGGGCGGCTTTGGTAGAACTAGATCGATCATATAACGAGTTGGAGCAGAGGTTTGAGGCAGTTGGTTGTTAACTTGCTTTCTGGGTTTGAGGTATTGAGACTTGAGAGGATAGGACAACAGGAGTTGTAGTCTCAGCTGGAGTAAAATCTGGTTCATCATCTGATGAAGGATCAGATGGAGGTTTGCAAGAACCTCGCCTTGTTATCTTCTTTTTACTCCTGCGGCTTCTGTGGACCACTAGGTAGTCGTCGTCATCAGAATCATCATCATCCTGGCATGGACAGCCGGGATCACACATGTGAGCACCTGGAACATCCCATATGAAATGGCACACCTTGCTGGGTACAGGATAGCCATTAGTAGTGAAACTATGGATGGGAAGTTTTTCTTGGTATGCGAGCAGATATCATGCGATGTATGAAAAGGAGGTTACGGGAGGTTGACTTTCGAGGGGTTGGAAGGTCATCCGGACGATGCAAATCAGCCTTTCAAATTGGGCTTGAAGTGCAGGATTGGTTGGGAATTACGATGGAATTTCTCATAGTTGGAGAAACCATTCCAGCATCAACTTGAGAAGTTGACTTTCGGATCTGTTTGGGGATTTGGACAATGGTTGGTATGGTTTCATTGTCGGCTAAGATCATGAGGGTATCTGTGGAGGTGTGAGGTTGGAAGATCAAGAATGGTTTTGAAGTCATAAACCCATTTGGTGATGTAAAGTAGCCATTTTTGAGGTGACCACTTGCTCAGCACCTTGGATCTGGATTTGGACTTTCAAGGTTTTTGAAAGGTTCGGATCTTCAAGGGATAGGTTGAAGTTTGGGTAAAAGGTTAGAAGTACACTGCCTGCATGTAGGGTTGTAAGAACAGTACCAATGACAGCATGTTGGTACTCTTTGAATCTAGTATCCATAAGAGCCATTCTCGGTGGACGTGACCTTTACGACCATGAAGCGTTAAGATCATACGTACTCCTCCGAGGTGGAGGTGAGTATAACCTTCACGTTTCCAGTTGGTGATTAACTCTTCTGGAATTTCAAGGGTTACATACTGCTCTGCTTGAGTTGCTTGCAAAGCACACTGGTCTAGTTTGGAAGACTGTACATACTCTTTAGGAGAAGGACGTCTAGTAGTAACAAGAGAACGGATAGATCTAATTACAGAATTAGATCGGTGGTAGAGTTGGTAAGGACTAATAAGAGGTAGGGAAGACTCAGAAATTTGTACAGAGTCTGGAACATAGGAATATTCAACAAGGTTTTCTATTTTATTGGATAGGTGTTTTGTACAAGACCTGGGTAAGGATAAAGGTGAGGATATGGAGACCGAAGTCTCTAAAGCTTGAGAGCTTGAACTCGAATCCATGAGTGTAAAAGTATCTTTCTATTCTTCTTCTTCAGATCACAAATCTTCTATCATATACCACTCTCTTCAAGAGGGGCAGGTAACTCGCTGTAAGCGATCAGACAAATCGTTGGGCTCGATACCAAGCGGGGTTGGTATCAAAACTTCATAATCAATATGGCTCACGATACCAAGCGAGTGCGCTTCTTTGGTTCACTGGGACTCATTTTCGGGAGGAGGAATATGGTGAGCGCCAAATGAGGGTGGTTTTACGAGTGAGTGGCGATCTTGAACATTATGCACGAACTCGGTTATAGGCATGGAATGCCCTGTGCGCTTTGGATTCTTTGGGAAACAGTGTTTGCCAATAATGGTGATTCTGATCTGCAGAGAGAACATGGCAATCACTGGATGGAAGTCTCAGGGGTAGTGGATGCTGAGTCACCTGTTTGAGCTGCTGGACAGGTTTAGGAACATCATCAAAAGTAAACCATGGTCCATTAGATGGTTTGGAACTTGGATTAGGCTGTGCTGGAGGCGCATTGTGAACTGGCGGCATGCGCATATCTTCAGGCTCATCTTCATCAAGAGGTTTACTGGGATGAAAATCCTCAGGAATTGGAGGATCATTGGATGCGGATGGTTGTGCCATATAAACATTAGAAACTTCCACATAATTTTCCACGGAATCTGTTACAGAAGACACAACTGATTCTGTCGGAGAAGAAGACTCAAAAGATGGATTCAAATCTGAATTTGAGGGATCAACATCTTCTTCTGGAACTATAAGCCCAGAGTAGAGCTGATGCATGGGCTCTTTGTCTTTGGATGGTCTGATAGGTTCAGGGATAGGTTGCTGAAAGTATTCAGGTATTTACTGAGGAGAAGGCTGATGACCACCAAACAAGGACGGTTGTTGACCTTGTTTCTCAGCTTCAATTCTTTCAAGCTCTGCCTTAAGCTGTCTGATCTCAGCTTCCTTTTGGGTGAACTTTGGACCCAAATAATTGCAGTCAATCATGATGCAGACTCTATGTCGTCTGTGATTACATCATGAAGGTTGTGGTATAACTGATCCATTCTTGCAGAAATGGCATCAACCTTCTTATGAGTCGTTTGGACTTGTGCTTGAACATTTTCCATCCTGGTGTCAAGAGATTCCAGGATTACATTCTGGGCTCTGGCATTCTGGGTTTGCCAGTTAAGCACTTGCTCGTATTGCTTTGGTTCCTCAAACTGTTCAGAGAAGAGAACAGGTGATTGGACATATGGTTTGGAAACCACTTTAGATTATAGATCTGTTTGTTTTCCCAAGGAAGGGAACTGACTTTGGTAAGAACTAGATCCAATCATGAAACAGGTTGGAACAGGGGTTTAAGACAGAAGTTGGTTGTTAACTTGCTGCCTACAAGTTTGAGGTATTAAGACTTGAGAGGATAGGACAATAGGGGTAGTAGTCTCAGCTGGAGTAAAATCTGGTTCATCATCTGATGAAGGATCAGGTGGAGGTTTGCAGGAACCTCGCTTTTTATTCTTCTTTTTACTCCTGCGGCTTCTGTGGACGACTTCGTAGTCGTCGTCATCAGATTTCATCCTGGCATGTACAGCTGGGATCACACATGTGAGAACCTGGAACATCCCATATGAAATGGCCTTGCACCTTGCTAGGGTACACAGGATAGCTATCAGCAGTGAAACTGTGGATGGGAAGCTTTTCTTGAGCTGTGTGAACAGCAGATATCATAGCAGTGTATGAAAAGGAAGTTCTGGGAGGTTGACTTTCAGGGGGTTGAAAGGTCATCCGGACAGTACCGTCTGGCCTTTTTCATATTGGGCTGCTGAAGTCTGGATTGGTTGGGAATTCTGATGAAATTTCTCATAGTTGGAGAGCCATTCTAGCGGCATCAACTTGAGAAGTTCGGCTTTTTGGATCTGCTTAGGGATTTGGACAATGGTTGGTATGGTTTCATTGTCGGCTAAGATCATGAGGGTATCGGTGGAGGTGTACGGAGTTGGAAGGTCAAGAGCATGGTTTTGAAGTCTATAAACCAGCTGGTGATGTAAAGTAGCCATTTTTGAGGTGACCACTTGCTCAGCACCTTGGATCTGGATTTGGACTTTGAAGGTTTTTGAAAGGTTCGGATCTTCAAGGGATAGGTTGAAGTTTGGGTAAAAGGTGAGAAGTACACTGCCTGCATGAAGGGTTGTAAGAACAGTACCAATAACAGTATGTTGGTACTTTTTGAATCTAGTATCCATAAGAGCCATTCTTACCGTAACCGGCAAGCCTTTACGACCATGAAGCGTTAAGATCATACGTACTCCCCCGAGGTGGAGGTGAGTATAACCTTTACATTTCCAATTGGTGATTAGCTCATCTGAAATTTCATGGGTTACATACTGCTCTGCTTGAGTTGCTTGCAAAGCATACTGATCAAGTCTGGAAGACTGTACATACTCTTTAGGAGAAGGACGTCTAGAAGTGACAATAGAACGGATAGATCTAATTACAGAATTAGAACGGTTGTAGAGTTTGTACAGAGTCTGGAACATAGGAATATTCAACAAGGTTTTCTATTTTATTGGATAGGTGTTTTGTACAAGACCTAGGTAAGGATAAAGGTGAGGATATGAGGATATGGAGACCATGGAGACTCCGGTCTCTAAAGCTTGAGAGTTTGAACTCGAACACATGAGTGTAAAAGTATCTTTCTATTCTTCTTCTTCAGATCACAAATCTTCTATCATATACCACTCTCTTCACGAGGGGCGGCGTGACTCAATGGTAGCCGAGCAATGACGAACAAATCGTCCTTAGGGCCAATAGCCCGCATGCTCGGGTTTCCAGCCAATATACCCAACACCACGGAAGAAATCATAGCACACATACCACCCTTTTCTTTTCGCCACTCCCGGGCATCTCTTCGGGTGAACCGTGTGTCTTCTGACGGCTATCTCAGGTGTTTAGTATAGGTGAAACAGCAATGGTATAAGAAGTATACCACTCTGGTACAACAGGCATAAGACTTTCTGATACACAAGATCCTACAAGAGGCGAGTGTAGAGCATACTTGTCACCAAGCCAGATAGAAAATGAAGTATTCAAGTCGATCTGTGATCCTTATTGGAAGAATAGAAAGAAGAAGTGTTTAGCCACTCATGTTTGATAACAAACTTTTCATAGCTTAATTCGTTCTGATTACAAATGAAAAGAAGCTCGCCATTTATAGACGAAGCTTTTACCTAGAGTGGGACAGGACCCCCACTATTACAACCACTTGATTAGGACACGTCACGTGACCTTGACAAAGTAAAGCAATAATGCAAACTAATAATACAACATGACAAAGACACACTTTGGAGCCCAAGGTTGAATAAAAAATATGTTTGTGTAAAAACTCTCTTTCTCTGGGAAGTCCTGTAAGGTTTATCTCTTCGCTCCATAGTTCTAAGAGTTGTTTGCTTCTTCCTATAAACCGAGTATGCTCTACACTTGCCTCGGAGGATCCATGTGTCGAAAAGTTTGTAATCTCGGTCTTAAGTCATCCGATTCTAGAAAAGCGAGTAAGGTCTAAAGAAAACCAAGTAAGGTCTGAACACCCCAATGGTTAAATCCGAAGAGGTTAAGACCAGGAGGGTCGTGAGAACCTCGTCAGGATGATTACCGAGGGTCAACAGACTCCAATTGTCTATCTAGATCGATAGGGATAGAGCGAGTAAGCACACCAGTGTTCCTGTAATTCCGCGATTGTGTCTTTAGTAGACGCCCCGTGGTATCCGAGCAATTAGTTTGCGAGGTTGCCATGCCCGTGTGGCACTTCACTCAAAGAAGCAATATCAAAGAATTATTGGTAGTAAGAAAGAAAACCTAGGATACGACTTTCCGAGAAAACCATATCAAACATGGCTTCAACCTCCAGTTCAACATCACAGTTGTCTCTAGTTTCGTTATCATCTAGTCTTCGTCTTCCAGAGTCTTGTAAAAAACAGTTAGCATCTAAAATAGAAAATCTTGTTGAGTATTCGTTTATACCAGAGTCTGCACAAATAAAAGAGTTTAGTCTACCTCTTATGAGTCCTTATCAGTTGTACAAACATCCCGGTATTACCCATAGTGTAAAAACTCTACTCTCTAAGCGTAGAAGTCTTCCAAAAGAGTACATACAGTCTTCTAGATTAGATCAGTGTTCACTCCAGTCTACTTCGGATGAACAGTATGTAACCCTAGAAATTTCAGATACTCTAATCTCCCAGTGGAAAAGAGAAGAATATTCTCATCTTCATCTTGGAGGAATCCGAATGATTCTCACTTTACATGGACGAAAAGGTCTTGGATTCTTGCGGTGCCTTGCTTGTGATCGTTTCAAGCAGTACCGGCGTACGATGATCGAGCAGTTCTCACAACTCTTAGCGAGGCGTTCTTACCTTTATCGAACTTGACTTTTCCGCGATGATCGAACATCTCAAAAGCTCTCAAAATGCAGATCCGGATCCGGGGAGGCGAGCGATTGTACCTCGAAGATGACCTTGCACCATCGGTTGGTATCGCTTGCAAAACTATGCATTAGATTTGCCAACTCCTCAAGCATCCTCGATGCTTTGATGATCTTAAACGTCTGATCCACCGATAATAATCCAAATACCAGACGGATCCCGAAGAATGAACTACGACCTTCATGCCTCTTGAATGGATTTAACTATGAAATTCCATGAAACATCGAACGATTCAAAGCAACATAAGCCTCCTTTGAGCGGCGTCTTGATGGCACCGTCAAAACAGTCTTTCAAGCTCCGACTCCGGATGAACCCCCGATACCTCACAGGCTGTCTTACACGATGATGATCCAGTCCGTCAAAAAAAGCAAGAAAAGAAAATTCCCATTTGAGGATTTGACGCTGATGGCTATCCAGTCTACACGGATAAGATCAATGGTCATTTCATATGGGATACTGACTCCCGTATGTGTGATCCAGGTTGTCCCTGCGGGGATGACAATTATTCTGATGACGATGATTTTGAAATCATGTGCAGGAGAAGAAAGAAAAAAGAAAAGCTTTGCTTTGCCAAAACACCCTGCAAACCCAAGCCTCCATCAGATCCAGATGATAAATCTCGCCCTCGTTCTTCACCCATCCTCATAGATTTATCAGAACCAAAAGATTCTCTTGAACCAGCCACGGTACCCATGCAAAATAAACCGCCCAAAGCCTTCAAAAAAGAAAAAACCTGTAGATCTCAAGCTACACCTCCTCAATTAACCCAAACATCACGGTCCGATCTGCGTGATGTTTCTACACATCTGTGAGCTGCAAAGCTTTCCTCCCATGGAAAGAAAACCGGACCCAAAACAAAGTGATGTCTCGTACATCGACTGCCATATCCTCATTAGGCCATGCTGAACCTCTTAAGCAATATGAGCAAGTCCTAGTGCAAACACAAAACGCCACAACTCAAAACATTGCCTTGCAAAACATTGGTCAAAAGATTGAAAGGGTTTCGACCCAGGTCAACAGAACGAATAGCAAAGTCAGTGCTATTACATCTCAATTGGACCATATCTACCTCAATCTGCAAAACAGAATCACTCAGTTGGATATTGATCTCAGATCAATGATCAACAACAACATTTGGGGTCCTGAATTGATCGAGCAATCAGAAAATTAAAAACTTTCGAATTGGGCGATAGAACAACAGCAGTTTGACCATCTGTTTACCAGTCTCGGACCAATCTCGGTGTCACCTCCTTTGTTATTTTATCAACCCTTTTACCAGCGGATCAATTGCACCCAGACAGTTTTGGCTTGTCTCGAGCTACTCGCTTGTTGAAAGAAAACAGCAACAACAACAACAAATTTGTTAAAATCGAAAAACCGAAGAGCGGTCTCCCGAACCACAGTCGACCATCAACCTTTACCCAACTGACCCGACATACTGGCGGAACCATACCACGCATTGTATCAAGTTCCACATATCAATACCGGGTCCCACGTCACATGTTTCCCCACGGATCATTCTGAATACATTCGAACAACCTCAGCCGACGAAAGGATAAACAACCCCTTCACCAGTTTCACATATCCTCCCAAATCAAACCTGTTGAGTTAGTTT
Organism: Citropsis articulata; assembly: GCA_030449925.1. Taxonomy (NCBI): domain Eukaryota; kingdom Viridiplantae; phylum Streptophyta; class Magnoliopsida; order Sapindales; family Rutaceae; genus Citropsis; species Citropsis articulata. Next base: position 1,416,321 of record JASUUH010000128.1, on the reverse strand, counting down.
CTATTCACGAGCGATCTTGCTTAACCCGACTGGCTGAAACACTCTCAAGTTCAGATCATGAGCATACAGATCAGTTTGTCTCACCAACATGCTAGTCTATATCTTCTGCTTACATCTCATCTTCGGATGAAGAATCCCAGCTTGCAGATAAACAATGGACCTCTGTTTTCATTATTCATCATCCATATTTCCAGCATCCTCAGACCAAGCCTTGAGCAAGACTTCCATACCAAGGCCTCCTTAAGAAATTTCCTCATGGAACTCAACCATGTTCCTCCAGACCAACCCACAATTCTCCACACATCCCTTGGACTAAAGCATGATATGTTCATGGTTCCTACTCCATCCTCACATTCTCAACCAATCAGTAGAGGTATTATTCTCAAAGAAGAAAAGCCTGATCATACAGATTTCCTCTTCTAAGATGCTCAAGACCGCATGATTTCACTCCCATATCTTGATATGACCTTGGGTCTTCCTCACCCTTATCCACTGATCCATATCCTGCATTACGTACTCGGACCTCCTCCCGGCCACACCTAGAACTTCGCCTTTGGGATTGTGTCCTGGTTGCACCCATCCACCACGTGTCTTGAAAGCAGTAGAAATATCCAGGGCCGAGATCACGATGAGACGGCAGACGACTCAGCACCTCGGAAGGCACTATCTTGTATGTCGGAAAGTCTTATACTGTTGTGCAGTGGTATACTTATACCATTCTTTGTTTACTTCTATACTAAACACGAGATAGCCGTCGGAAGACACACGGTTCACAGAAGAGATGCGGGAGTGGCGAAGAAAAGGGTGGTATGTGTCTATGATTTCTTCAGTGGTGTTGGGTATATTGGTGGAAAACCGAGCTATTGGCCCTAAGGACGATTTGTTCGTCATTGCTGCAGTATAACAACGCCTCGTACTCATTCTTTGGATCTGTGTGAGTTCAGTGACTTTCTACGAGTTAGTGGATCACGGCTTGGTATCGATATGTTATGGGTGTTCCTGACCTCTAGGTATCCGAGTTGGTATCGAGCCCTAACGATTTGTTCGATTAGCTAACGAGATCCATGCCCACTTTTGAAGAGTGGTATATGATAGAAGATTTGTGATGCGAAGAAGAAGAATGAAAGATACTTTTACTCGGTGTTGAGTTCAAACTCTCGAGCTTTAGAGACCGAAGTCTCCATAGTCTATATCCTCACTTTATCCTACTGGGTCTTGTACAAAACACTATCGATAAAATAGAAAACCTTGAATATTCCTATGTTCCGGACTACTGCACAAATTTACGAGTCTTCACTCTTATTAGTCCTACTGAACTCTGCCGTTCAGTGCGTAATTAGATCTGTCCAGTTCTATTGTTACTTACAGGCGTCCTTCTCAAAAGGTATATGCGGTCTTCGGGACTTGGCGGTGTGCTTTGCAAGCAACTCAGCGAGCGGTATATAGCAGCTTGAAATTTCGGATAGGTAATCACCGATTGGAAGCGTGAAGGTTATACTCACCTTTCGAGAATGCGTATGATCTTAACCGTAGTCGTAAAAGGCTTCTTGATTCTGGCGAGAATGACTCTTATGGATACTAGATTGAAAAGTACCGACATCTTTGTTATTGATGCTGTTCTTGACCGCTTCATGCGGTGTGCCTGCTTTTACACGAACTTCATCACTGAGGATCCGGCCTTTCAAAACCTTGAAAGTCCAATCCGGATCAGGTCTTTGAGCAAGTGGTCACCTCGAAAAATGGCTACATCACCGGTGGTTTATAGACTTGAAACCATGCTCTTGACCTTCGACTCCGCACTCACGTATACCCTCATGATCTTGGCCGACATTGAAACCATACGAACCGTTGTCCAAATCACTAAACGGATCCAAAAGCCGAACTTCTCAAGTTGATGCTAGAATGGCTCTCTAACTGAGAAATTCCATTAAATTCAACCAATCCGGACTTGAGCCCGATATGAAAAAAGGCCGGGAGTGCTGTCAGGATGACCTTTCAACCCCTGATCAACCTCCCAAAGCCTCCTTTTCATACACTGATATGATATTTGCTGTTCACATTTCGAAAACTTCCATCCACGGTTTCCTGCTGTGGCTATCTTGTGTACCCTAGCAAGGTGCAAGGCCATTTCATATGGGATGTTCCAGGTTCTCACATGTGTGATCTCGGCTGTCCATGCCAGGATGATGATGAATTTGATGACGACTACTACGAAGTCGTCCAAAGAAGCCGCAGGAGTAAAAAGAAGAATACAAAACGAGGTCCCTGTAAACCTCCACGATCGCTGTCGGATGATGAACGATTTTACTCGGTGAGACTACAACTCTGTTGTCTATCCTCCAGTCTACATACCTCGAGCACATGGCGGCAGTTAACAACCAACCATCTCAAACCCTATTCCACCATGTTTCATGATTGGATCTAGTTCTTACTAAAGTCAGTTCCCTTTCTTGGGAAACGAGCGGATCCACAATCTAAGTGGTTTCCAAACCGTATATCGATCCATGTTCTCTCCTGCGGGCGGTTTGAGGAACCAAAGCGACAAGTGTAGCGGCAAACCAAGAATGCGAGCCAGAATGTAATCACGGAATCTCTTGACACCGGGATGGAAAATGTTCAAGCACAAGTCAGACGACTCATAAGAAGGTTGATGCCATTTCGTGAGAATGGATCGGTATACCACAACCTTCATGTGGTGCTAGGCGGACATGGGCTCCGATTATTTGCGATTATTTGGGTCAAAGTTCACCCAAAAGGAGATCGAGATCGAACAAGGCGAGCTTGAAAGAATTGAAGGCGAGAAACAAGGTCAACAATAGTCCTTGTTTGGTGGTCAAACTAAACCTTTCTACACCATACTTTGACCACTATCGTATATTATCATTGACCTCCTCTCGGTCAAAAACCCAAGAGTTACAGGATTCCTTGGTGTTTCTCCAAACATGTACAAACACTCCTCGAGGCCATACACTCGGCTATGCCTTGAGGCCCTCTCTCAGGCTGTGTACCCGTACTAGACCTCAGCTGGTTCTGAGCCAGCGACCTCCACCACTGTCTTTGAAGCAGTTCACTGACTATCTTTGAGGCGAACTACTCGCCTCCTTAGCAAATACAGATACTTTGTTGACCTATCCACGAACTGTCGGACCATCTGAATAAAGAGCCCATGCATTCTACTGCAGTGCTTATAGTTCAGGAAGAAGATGTTGATCCCTCAGTTGATTTGAATCCATCTTACGAGTCTTCTTCTCCGACAAAATCAGTTGTATCTTACAGTTAGGGAAAATTATGTGGAAGTTTACAATGATCTTGTAGCTGACCATCCACGTCCAATGATCCTCTAATTCACGAGGATTTTCATCCCAGTGAACCCTTGATGAAGATGAGCACGAATAGATCGCATGCCTTGATTCATGATCTGCTCGTGACCTAATCAGTTCAAACCATCTAATGGACCATGGTTTAATTTTTATGATTTTCCTAAAGTCAAATGGTTCCATAGATTCCATGAACTTCTTGGCTTGATCTTGGATGGCGAAACACAGGCCGATAGTTATCATGTTATTAAAGAATTACGCTCGAGATTCTTAGGATCTCTCAAGTGATTGGTTCCTAAGTATCGGTGAATCTGACGACTCCAGTTATTCGAACAATGTACCCAAGTCTTAAGATTGTGTACAACCCGGTTTTGGGAGAGAACTAAACTAGCGCGAGAATCGCTGGGCGAATTTCATCGGATGAAGTCTTTGTTCATTACGGATCGAGAGATCTTGATAAGCCTTCTGAGGATGTGACCTTGTACTCTGGTGAATGGTTTTAATGATCACTCCCTCGAGCATGTTTTGTGCGATCTCTTTCTGATTTTGCGGATATTCGAGAGACATCTGAACTCCTACCAGATAAACTTGGATGATCTTACTCTTGGTAAGATCTATCAGATTGCTGTCTCTTGTCTTGAGAAACTTTGTAAGTAGAGAAAGTTTTTCAAACACCTTATGGAAAAAAAGGAACCATTCAAGAGTGCATGCAAAACACCTCATCTTGCAATCAAGAAAAAATCCCATTTCCATAAATTCGCTAAACCTAAACACTCTTCCAGACACCGTTCTTCAAAGCCTAAACCAACCTCTGGGTTTTCGGAAGAAAGCATCAACACAGCAGCGAAAGATTCCGGTGTTTCGTTTCATAAAAAGAAAGGGCACTTTGCTAGATCTTGCCTAACAATCCGGCAAAATCAGCGGACTCTGCGGCATGTCAATAGAGTCTCTCCTCTCTCTGAGGATGATGATATTGAATCCCTGTATTCTGAACAGGATGCTTATGATGAAGAAACAGTCTTCATCTTTGGTGAAGAACGAGAAAGAGTCTTGATTGATTCGACTACATTCTTGAGGACGTTACAACAATCCACCACATCAAGCATGTCAGACGTGTCACTCCTAAGCAACGGTCTCTACCATCCATACAAATCAGTATCCTTCCTACCAAATATGTCAAACCTATCACTGTCATAGGATTCGTTGATCTTTGGTTGAGATCACACTATCTTAATCCGTCCATACTCCTCACGAGTTTTGGGCACCGTATCCATTTCTTTAAAGGCTGCTAATGGTGAATATTTTTCGTACAAATCTGCTTGCAAAAAACCCGTTGGTATCCGTTCTTTCCAGTTACGTTCTGCGGATAAATGTCATAGGTTAACTTCCATGATAAGGACCTCCTCGCCGGTTTGATGTTACACAACTTATCCAAATTGAATGTCTCCAAAGGTATCGGTACAAGCAACAATTCTACCTTATCTTGACACCGAGGATATACTCGATTTCGATATTTCCTCACCCTATGAGTCTTTCAAACAAAGTTCTGCCGTTTTGTCACGAAAATCATCGTGATTCTTTCACCCTTTCGCTGTGGAAAAACCCTCGGTTCTTTGTTAAGCTTCCCTTGAGCTTAATGAAGATGTGAACCTACAAAGGCCACATCCGGGCATGGCGCCTCGGATCTGAAACTTGCACTGGTGAATGCCAGCACTCATGGCGTAATCGAGCCCACATTTTGATTGGGCTTGTCAAGAAGTGTATGTTGAAAGCGTTACGAAATTGTCGGGGGTGAAAAGACTAGTCATTGACTACCAACCCTCGATGGTTTCTCGAAGATGTTCCGCTGCAAGTTTGTCCTTGTTCATTCATCTCCAAAGCGCAGGTGTTCTCAAAGTTTGATTTGAAATCGAGATTTTGGCGGATTGGTATTCATCACGATGATCGACCCAAACGATATACGCGTTCCAAATGCCCCTTATCGATGGGCGGTGATGCCCTTTGGTTTAAAAGTGGCACCATCACTTTTTCAAAAGGCTATGGTCAAGATTTTCCAACCTATCCTTGAAAACACCCTTATCTACATTGATGATATTTTGTTATTTTCCAAGGATCATGATTTACACCAGAGACTCCTCGATCAGTTCCTGTCAATAGTGGAATCACATGGAGTCATGATATCTGAGAAAAAGTCACAGGTGGGCCAGACATCCATTGAATTTCTTGGCATGATAATCCAAGATGGTAATTATCGTCCTGGACCCCACATCGCACAAGAATTGATGCATTTTCCAGATACTTATCTAAGCCGCAAGCAAATTCAACAACTCCTCGGGATTGTCAACTATCTCCGAGACGTTTTTCCACACATTGCGGTCCACACCTCGAAGTTGTCAAAGATGCTAAAGAAAGCGCCCCACCATAGGGTCCTGAGCAGACAACAACTGTCCAGCAGCTCAAGCAGGTGACTTAGCAGCCCCTACCGCTGAGAATCCCGTCCACAGGACAACGCATCCTATAGACAGATGCCAGTGATGAGTACTAGGGGGTAGTACTCTTAGAACATATTGATTGAAAAGATTTCTATTGTGTTCATTCCAGTGGTCAATTCAAGGAAGCTGAAAAACATTATCACGTGATCTACAAAGAAATCTTGGCAGTCAAATATGGCATCCAGAAGTTTGAATTCCATCTTATCGGATACAATTTTATTGTCAGAATGGATAACTCATCTGTTCCGAAGATTATGGAATTTAAAAATAAGATGCTACCAGACAAGCATCTTCTTCGCCTTAAAACCTGGTTCTCCAGGTATGATTTTTCAGTTCAACATATCACACGCGATAAAAATCTCATACCAGATCTCCTTTCTCGACCTTCTAAAACAGTCTCCTTTATCCACACTTTGGGTCATATTCCTTTCATAGCCATGAGACCATGCCCTTACTCAAAAGTCATTTCCCCTCAATATGACTTTCACTTCTCTCCACCAGATTCAGGACTTTGCTAGAAAATTCCTTTTTAGGTTTTTTATGAATGTCTATACCAATAGTCCAGAACCTATGCTTCTTCCTAGCATGCATCTTGATCATCTCTTTCTCACAGTATTAGTTATTCTACCAAACCGAGATGTTACCGAAGATGAACTTCGGTACATTTGGTGTCTTACAGTCCTGTATGCCACAAAGTTGGTTTTCCCTGTCCTCCCTCTCCTTGACAGGCTCAACCTCCCAACCTACTCAACAAGTCTCACTTGGACCCTGTTCGAGTGGTTTTCACCACTTCCTTTATGGCGCAGAAAATTACATCAAATTGCTCAAACTCATCACCTCAGGGAACTCCCTGATCAAGAAAGAAAACAATGGACCTCAGTTTTCATTATTCATCGTCCATATTTCCAGCATCCTCAGACCAATGCTTTTTGGACTCAGAATCAGACTTATGAATGACAAACTGTTCCTCACTTTGCCTGCCTTGAGCAAGACTTCCATACCAAGGCCTCCTTAAGAAATTTCCTCATGGAACTCAACCATGTTCCTCCAGACCAACCCACAATTCTCCACACATCCCTTGGACCAAAGCATGATATGTTCATGGTTCCTACTCCATCTTCACATTCTCAACCAATCAGTAGAGGTATTATTCTCAAAGAAGAAAAGCCTGATCATACAGATTTCCTCTTCTAAGATGCTCAAGACCCTTATGAAGATTTCACTCCCATATCTTCCCAGTATGACCTTGGGTCTTCCTCTACCCCTTATCCACCAGATCCATATCCTCTGTTCTGTACTCAGCCAGACCCTCCTCCAGCACCACCCATACACCCTAGAACTTCAAACTGCCTTTGGGATTGTGTCCCTGGTTGCACCCATCCACCACGTGTCTTCAAGAAACAGCCGAAATATCCGGTCCAAGATCCTGATGAGACAGACGACTCCAACACCTCAGAAGGCACTATCTCTCGCTCTTCGCGCTAATAATGGCATTTGTCTTATATGTCATAAAAGTCTTAAAGTAGTTTGTCTCTATGTGTTAAAGTCTTTGCCTTTATCCATGGCTTGACTTTTGTCTTTTTACTTTTTCAAAGTAGTGATTTAGTGTCTTTATCATGTCATAGTCATGTTGTATTATTAGTTTGCATTATTGCTTTGTTTTGTCAAGATTAGGTGACGTGTCCTAATCAAGTGGTTGTAATAGTGGGGGGTCCTGTCCCACTTTAGTTTAAGAGTTTCGTCTATAAATGGCGAGCTCCTCTTCATTGTAAATAAGAACTCGTTTAAGACTACGCTTGAGTTTGAAATAAAACAAAAGAAGTTTATCTTCGGATATGAGTGGCTAAACACTTCTTCTTTCTGTTCTTCCAATAAGGATCACAGATCGACTTGAATACTTCATTTTCTATCTGGCTTGGTGACAAGTATGCTCTACACTTGCCTCTTGTAGGATCTTGTGTATTAGAAAGTCTTATGCCTGTTGTACCAGAGTGGTATACTTCTTATACCATTGCTGTTTCGCCTATACTAAACACCAGAGATAGCCGTCAGAAGACACACAGTTCACCCGAAGAGATGACCAGGAGTGGCGAAGAGAAAAAGGTGGTATGTGAGCTATGATTTCTTCCGTGGTGTTGGGTATATTGGCTGGAAACCCGAGCATGCGGGCTATTGGCCCTAAGGACGATTTGTTCGTCATTGCTCTGGTATAACAACACCTCGTGCTCTGCTGCTGGATGTCTGTGTGAGTTCCAACTGACTTTCTATGAGTTAGTGGATCCTGGCTTGGTATCAGTATGTTATGGGTGTTCCATTACCGGTGATGCCACGCAATGGTATCAGAGCCTCTTGTGGGCCGACTTGTGGGAGGGGTAGGTGATGCCCTTGAATCCCACATCGGTCTCGAGTGATGATTCTGGCCAGTTTAAGTAGACTGTGGCAGCCCTTGCCTCACGAGGGCTCTTTTAGGGGAGTTAGGCCCATCCCGCGCCAATATGGTATTAGAGCTGTTGGCATTCAGCTTGTGCAAGTTTCAGATCTGAGGGCGTCATGCCCGGATGTGTGGCCTTATTTTTCAATTCAACATATCACAGGCGATAAAAATCTCATCCCAGATCTCCTTTCTCGACCTTCTAAAACAGTCTCCTTTATCCACTCCTTGGGTCATGGTTTGGTAAGGATGAGACCATGGCTATGAAAGGAATATGACCTAAAGTGTGGATAAAGGAGACTGTTTTAGAAGGTCGAGAAAGGAGATCTGGGATGAGATTTTTATCGCCTGTGATATGTTGAACTGAAAAATCATACCTGGAGAACCAGGTTTTAAGGCGAAGAAGATGCTTGTCTGGTAGCATCTTATTTTTAAATTCCATAATCTTCGGAAAAGATGAGTTATCCATTCTGACAATAAAATTGTATCCGATAAGATGGAATTCAAACTTCTAGATGCCATATTTGACTGCCAAGATTTCTTTGTAGATCACGTGGTAATGTTTTTCAGCTTCCTTGAATTGACCACTGGAATGAAGAGCATACTTGTCACCAAGCCAGGTAGAAAATGAAGTATTCAAGTCGATCTGTGATCCTTATTGGAAGAATAGAAAGAAGAAGTGTTTAGCCACTCATATCCGAAGATAAACTTCTTTTGGTTTATTTCAAAGGCGCAAAGGTGTTCTCAAAGTTTCATTTGAAATCAGGATTTTGGCATATTGGTATTCATCCTAATGATCGACCCAAAACAACCTTCTGTATATGTTCTAAGAGCACTGCCCCCCAGTACTCATCACTGGCATCTGTCTGTAGGATGCGTTGTCCTGTGGATGAGATTCTCAGTGGTGCCGAGTCACCGCTGAGTCAGCCGGACAGTTGTCCAGACCCCATGGTGGGGCTGCTTTCTTTAGCATCTTTGACAACTTTAAAGTGTGGACCGCAATGTGTGGCATCAGAACCTCTTGTGGGCCGACTTGTGGGAGGGGTAGGTGATGCCCTTGAATCCCACATCGGTCTCGAGTGACGATTCTGGCCAGTTTAAGTAGACTGTGGCAGCCCTTGCCTCACGAGGGCTCTTTTGGGGGAGTTAGGCCCAGCCCGCGCCAATATAGTATCAGAGCCTTTTGAACAAGTCCTTAATTGGCATACTCAGAATGCCACTGCTCAGAATAATGTCTTGCACAATCTTGGTCAAAAGATTGACAGGGTTTCGACACTAGTTACCAGAACAGACAATAGGTCAATGCTATTTCAGACCAGCTTGACCAGATCTCAATGAATCTCCAGCATAGAATTACCCAGTTGGATGTTTATCTCAGAGCAATGATCAACAACAGAATATGGGGTCTTGAGTTCAATAAAAAGAGGCAGAGATCAGAAGGTTAAAAGCTGAACTATCCCAGATTGAATCTGATAGACAGAGACAACAACAACAAACATCCTTGATCAACCAGTCTCCAATTCCAATTTCTCCACCACTTTTCAGCACTTATCAACCTTTCTATCAACCCACAAATTCACCAATAGACCCTACCAAGGTTTTTGGTTTGTCCCAAGCAACCCGCCTTTATGAACAAGAAAAGGCAGCCAAATCCAAACAAAAGTCTCCCAAGAGACGATCTCAACCTCAACCTCAACCTCCATTTACTACACCAGCTGTTACACCAACAGCTAGTGTACTACCTCCTCCTACAACACAAACTTCTCCACAGTTGCTGGATCTCTGTGTGAGTTCCGACTGACTTTCTATGAGTTAGTGGATCCTGGCTTGGTATCAGTATGTTATGGGTGTTCCATAATGTAGACAAGCTCCTATGCACCAGTTCTCAATTACCTTTTCAAGTTCAGAACTAGATTCAAGTTCAGAACCAGTTTCAAGTTCAGCTTAGATACAGAATTTGCACAAGCTGCTACATCTGCATACAGCTTATCTTCAGATTCAAAAGCTCAGTTTGCAGATATCTCAGGATTATTAACGGTCGAACCAACTACTGAACGACCTGAATCTTCCACTCGCAACACTCCAATCATAGAAATGGAGTCGAGTAAAGAAGAAGCTAGCACAACTACTCGTGCTGCACCTCCTCCTTCAACTGCCCCTGCAACAGACAATCATCAAATGAAATGTTGTTCTCTCGAACGCAAGCATCTTGATTATCATTACAAGAGAATGAGCATGTTTTTCTACAAGCTTAATGGCTACAATAATCCCACTCTGAAGCATGTCTTCATAGTATCCGTACCCAAAGAACTTCAACTAGATATTCAGAGGCATATTACTTTGAATAATCTCGAGATCTCAGTCATCTCATTGGGCAAGATTTACCAAATTGCTACACAGTGTCTTGACAAATTGTGTGAGCAAAAGAAATTCTTCAAGGAGCTTATGAAAGACAAGCAACCCATTGCCAAAGCTTCCAAAAAACCCTCCTATCTGGAAATATTGTGCAAAGATGAAAAGAAGCATACATGTCCCACAAAGAAGAAAAAAAGTTTCCAGAAGCATCCTTACCCTCGTAGGTTTTCCAAAAGACGCAAGAGACAGTACCGGTTCTTTCGAAAAAAAGATCCCTCAAAACCTTCGAGAAAACCTATCTCTGAAAAAAGTGCTCGATGCTACCTTTGCAAACAAAAAGGACATTTTGCTAAACATTGTCCTAATAAGCCTGCCAAAGCTGTTAGGCTTATCCAGCACCTTCAAGCATCATCACTTCTTTCTGACAGTGATGAAATTGAGTTCAACTTCTCACAACAGTTAAAAAGAGACTTGCACACTGCTTTTGCTCTAGAAGCAAGTTCCGAATCTGATTCTTCAGAGTTGGAGATTACCTATCCATCTTCACTGTTCAAACAGTACCAGATTCCAACCCGATCCAATCATGTTTCAAAGCCCAAACTATTCCATTGGTCCAAATTTCCATCCTACCCATTCCCGTTATTGCTTTTATTGATACAGAAGCTGATAGAACCATATGACCATTTCTTCAAAACTGCCAGTGGTAAAATCTTCAAAACCACTATGATCACCAAAAAACCGATTGGTATACAATTCTTTCCCAACTGTATCATTTGGAAAAAAATCATTGGTTGAGATCTTCACAGCAAAGATCTTCTTCTTGGTTTTGATGTCATTTCCTTGGTAAAAAAACTCCACATCAAAGCTAATGGTATTAGTTTCAAACAGATGTTCCTGCCCTACACATATATTCCGAGTTTGTTTTCCCTTAAAGAGCATCCACCTGAATACCAGTCCATAACCCAAAAACTTCTCCAGTTTTGGCCAGCAGAGTCATTCACAGTTCCATCATCCTTTACCTCTGTGGAAAAATGAATCCTTTTTCATTCATTTGCCTTTTAAACTCAATGAAGATGTCAATCCAACAAAAGCATCTCATCCTGGAATGACACCCTCAGATCTCTTATTAGCCCACCAAGAATGCAGTCAACTACTGCAACAAGGTTTAATTGAGCCCACAGTCTCAGACTGGGCTTGTCAATCATTTTACGTTGAAAAACGTTCTGAACTCATTCGTGGCAAAAAGAGATTAGTCATTGATTATCAACCCTTAAATGCTTTTCTAAAGGATGATAAGTTTCCACTCCCAAAAATCCAATCCCTGTTTGTCCATCTCCATCATGCCAAAGTGTTTTCAAAGTTTGATTTAAAATCAGGTTTTTGGCAATTAGGCCTTCACCCTCGTGACCGTCATAAAACAGCCTTTTGCATTCCCAATACCCATTATCAATGGACAATCATGCCCCTTGGTCTTAAAGTCGCACCATCTTTGTTCCAAAAAGCCATGATAAAAATCTTCACCACTATCCTGCATAGTGCATTGATTTATATCGATGACATTTTGTTGTTTTCTGCAGATCATAAGACACATCAACAGCTACTTTCTCAGTTTTATCATCTTGTGCAAACATATGGAATCATGTTTTCTGAAAAGAAGAGCACCATTGCACATCCATCAATTAGTTTCCTTGGAATGACCATCCACAACGGCCACTACACTCCAGAGCCACACATTGCTCAAGAATTGGAACAGTTTCCAGATCACAATCTCACTAAGAGACAAATCCAACAGTTTCTTGGTATTGTGAATTATTTGCGAGACTTTATCCCAAAAGTCGCGGTCCACACCAGCCAGCTCTCCCGCATGCTAAAGAAGAATGCCCCACCATGGGGACCATCTCAAAGCACAGCTGTCCAACAGCTCAAAAAGATATCACAGTCTCCTCCACCTCTGAAGATTCCCTCTAATGGTCAGAGAATTCTCCAGACAGATGCCAGTGATGACTACTAGGCGGCCCTGCTTTTAGAAAAGGAAGGAGACAAGGAATCCTACTGTGCCCATGCCAGTGGCCAATTTTCAGATGCAGAAAAGAACTACAAAGAAATCTTAGCTGTCAAATATGGAATCAAAAAGTTTGAGTTTCATCTGCTGAGTCACCACTTCGTGGTAAGAATGGATAACTCATCTTTTCTCAAGATCTTGAATTTCAAGAACAAAGTCCTACCTGACAAACAATTGCTTAATCTCAAAGCATGGTTTGCCAAGTATGATTTCACCTTCCAACACATCAAAGGAAAAGACAATCTTATCCCTGACTTCCTCACCCGACCAACTATAAATAAGCCTTCCCTGATCACCACCGTTCAGACCATCCCTGTCATAGCAATGGCATCCTCCTCCAATCCCAAGCTTCCTTTCCAAGCTCTTACCAAGAAATCCTTTCCACCCGGGTTTACTTTTACCTCCACTTACCAGATACAGGATTATGCCAAACGGTTCTTATTCAGATGGTTCATGAAAATCTACTACGATTTTCCTCTGAGTTTTCCCTCTTTCCATCCTGAACACATGTTCCTCACAGGTCTTACCCTTGACCTCTCCAGAGATATCACAAAAGATGAAATGTGGTACATGTGGTGTCTCACCATATTGTACATGACAAAACTTGTCCTTCCTGTTCAAGCAACTCTGCGACGTCTCCTTGAACCGACACATTCCTCAACTTTACTATGGACAATCCTTGAATGGTACAGCCCCTTTACTTGGTGGCGAAAGACACTTTAGATACCTTTCCATCACCGCCTTGAATCCCACATCGTCCCGAGTGGTCACCGGGTTATAAGGGCGTACCGACATTTACCTCACGCCTCAAGGGCCTCGAGTTCCTTCACGCGGTATCGAGCCATCTGTGGGCCGACTTGTGGGAGGGGTAGGTGATGCCCTTGAATCCCACATCGGTCCCGAGTGGTCACTGGGCTGTGGTTATAAGGGCAGCCGATACTTACCTCACAAGGCGTCTTTTAGGGTCAAGGGCCTCGAGTTCCTTTGCTGTGAACCAGAAATGTTCACCTCTGTGTTCATAGTTCATCGTCCATACTTCCAACATCCCCACACTAAGACTACTGGTCCCAAGATCAAGCATTTGAATGGCAAACCTTGCCACATCTTTATTTGATCCTTCATGATCCCTCCACAAGCTCCATTCTCAAAGCCTACTTGTTTTAGTTAAACAACATTGCCCAACCTCCTATGGATATCCATCACACATCTATAGATCCTCGTCACACCTTAGAACTATTCCCTCACCACTATCCAGGTACACCCAATCCTGACTCCACAGTCACAGGAATTCTCTTTCAAGATTCCCAAGACCCTTGGGAAGATTTTATGTCTCTAGTCAGCCAGTTCACCAGTTCTTACTCTTTGATTCCTACACCCACAGTCCTAGACTCTCCTCCTAATCCACCCAGGAAATCCCAAGACAAGATAACAGTCCAGACTCGCACAGTAGAGCTCAAAGGAAAAATGAAGAAAGTCCGTATCAGCACAAAGCACAAGTATGACTTTACCGATGACTCTACAGATGAAGACAATTTTGAGGATAAGCTTCTCAAAAGAGAGATCCCCAAATCAAAAAGACAGTATGAGAAAATGACAGGATCAATGTCTCCATCACGATTTCCATCCTCTCCATGATCCAGGAATCTCGGCTTTAATAAAGACAGCGGTCCTAGCCTGTCCCAGTGTGTTGTATAATTATTAAGCGTGCTTTGCTTTTGCTTTAGCTTTTGTAAAAGTTTGCTTTAAGCTTTTGTCTTTAGCTTTTGCTTTTGTAAAAGATACTTTTGCTTTTGCAAAAGGAATCTTTGCTTTATACTTTTGCTTTAATCATGGTGTGCTTTAATCATAATAAGGATTAGGGTCCTGTCTTATCCTTTGCTTTTATTTCTCTATATAACGGAAGGTCTGACCCTTTGTTCGTGGAGCTCAAGCTCAGAGAGAGTTTGAAGACTTGAATAAACATATAAGTTTTCAAATATGCCTATTTCTCTCTAAGTTTCTCTTCTCTAGGAAGCCTTAGGATCACTTTCCAACCATTGTTCTAAGAATAGTTCGACTCTTCTATACTGAGTATGCTCTACACTTGCATCTGTTGAGGATCCTGTGCATCAGAAAGGTCCTGAGAGTTTGCGTGTTCATCCCAGATCTAGGATTCGAGTAAGATCTCGTCACCCCAACAGTTCATCCGTTTAATGTCTGTGTGGAAGACGTCGTTAGGATGATTACCGAGGGTTAGAGGTTCCAATTGATAGTCTAGAGTCTGGTTGTGATGACATACACGCAGGATTATCCGCACCCCCGTGGGTTTGTCCCATGTCCCTTGTGGTATCAGAGCCAATTCTTCACTCAAAGAGCCGATATCATAGTTTAATGGTTTGGTAGTGTGACTAGGTTTCCCGAGAAAAACATAGAAATATGGCTTCCACTTCAACTTCAACTTCAACTTCAACTTTAGAGTCTCCAGTATCGTTGTCTTCTATTATTAGTATTCCTAAGTCTTGTCAAAAACATCTAGCGTCTAAGATAGAAAATCTTGTAGAATATTCATATATTCCTGATTCTACACAAATCAAAGAGTCTAGTCTTCCTGTTATGAGTCCTTAACAACCCGGTCTAGTCCGTAGTGTAAAAACTATTATTTCTAAACATAGGAATCTTCCTAAAGAGTATATACAGTCTTCTAGTCTAGATCAACAGTCTCTTAATGCTACTTATGTTGAACAGTACGTCACCCTAGAAATTCCCCCAGAACTTCTTTCCCAGTGGAAGAGAGAGCAATATACACACCTCCATCTTGGAGGTATCCGTTTGATTCTCACCCTTCATGGTCGAAAAGGTTTTCCAGTTACTGCCAGAATTGCTTTGCTTGACACCAGATTCAAGCAGTATCAACAGACAGTGATCGGAACAGTTCTCACCACTTCTCAATGTTGGAAGTGTCCTTCTCACCTTTTATCCCAACTTCAACTTTTCCCTTGATGATCCAATCTTTCAACAGCCCTTAAAGTTCAAATCCAGGTCCAAGGCATTGAACAATCAGCCACCTCAAAGATTGCCACTTTACATCACCAGTTGGTCTACCGCTTGCAAAATCATGCGTTAGATCTTCCTGCACCTTAGGCATCCTCTGATGCTTTGATGATCTTGGCTGATACTGATTCTACCCCTACCATCATCCAAATACCCAAACAGATCCCAAAAAATGAACTGCAACAGCTCATGCCACTTGAATGGAATTCTAACTATGAGAAATTCCATCGAAACACTGAACCAGCTCAAACCTCTCAAGCCTCCTTTGAACGGTGACCTGATGGCACCGTTAAAGCTATTTTCTAGGCTCCCACTCCTGAAACTCCTCCTAATCCTCATACACTGTCATACACAGCTATGATCCAAGCCATCTGGGGATTTAACTCAGATGGCTACCCGATTTATCCAGACAAACACAACGGTCATTTCTTATGGGATGTTCCTGATGCCAATATGTGTGATTCAGGTTGTCCTTGTTTGGATGACTATTCTGATGATGAGGATTTTGAAATCATGCGCAGAAGAAGAAAGAAGAAAGAAAAACCTTCTTTTGCAAAAAGTCCTTGCAAACATCATCCTCCTTCAGATCCCGATGATCCTTCAGACCCTCAACCACTTCCCATCTATAGAAAGAGTCTGAAAAAGATTTACAAAGAAAAACCCTGCAGAACTCAAGCTGCACCACCTGTTATCCCAACTCCTTTGGTTTCATCTTGTATGATGTTTTCTTCTACATCTACTCAGTCCTACACAGAAAGTTTCCCTCCTTTAAAGAGGAACACTAATCCACAAACCAAAGTCATCTCTCAACCCTATGTCCATTCGGCCATCACTTCATCTGGCCAACCCGAGCCACTCAAACCTTTTGAGCAAGTCCTTAATTGGCATACTCAGAATGCCACTGCTCAGAATAATGTCTTGCACAATCTTGGTCAAAAGATTGACAGGGTTTCAACCTTAGTTACCAGAACAGACAGCAAGGTCAATGCTATTTCAGACCAGCTTGACCAGATCTACATGAATCTCCAACATAGAATTACCCAGTTGGATGTTGATCTCAGAGCAATGATCAACAACAGAATATGGGGTCCTGAGTTCAATAAAAAAGAGGCAGAGATCAGAAGGTTAAAAGCTGAACTATCCCAGATTGAATCTGATAGACAGAGACAACAACAACAAACATCCTTGATCAACCAGTCTCCAATTCCAATTTCTCCACCACTTTTCAGCACTTATCAACCTTTCTATCAACCCACAACTTCACTAATAGACCCTACCAAGTTTTTTGGTTTGTCCCAAGCAACCCGCCTTTATGAACAACAAAAGGCAACCAAATCCAAACAAAAGTCTCCCAAGAGACGATCTTAACCTCAACCTCAATCTCCATCTACTACACCACATGTTACACCAACAGCCAGTGTACCACCTCCTCCTACAACACAAACTTCTCCACAGTTCACCCCTGAGCCAACACCTCAAAAGGACAAGCTCCTATGCACCAGTTCTCAACTACCCTTTCAAGTTCAGAACTAGATTCAAGTTCGTAACCGCCTAAGTTCTAGCTCGACAAAGATTCGCAGACAAACTGCTACATCTGCATACAGCTTATCTTCAGATTCAGAAGCTCAGTTTGCAGATATCTCAGGATTATTAACGATCAAACCAACTACTGAACGACATGAACCTTCCACTCGCAAGACTCCAATCATAGAAACGGAGTCGAGTGAAGAAGAAGCTAGCACAACTACTCGTGCTGCACTTCCTCCTTCAACTACCCCTGTAACAGACATTCATTCAAAGAATTCAAAGTCTTCTTTCCATTGGTTCACTTTTGATGATCTTCCCAGACACAAATGGATAGAAAGATTCCATGAATTTGCAGCATGGATTAATTTGCAAATGGCAAGGCCAAATGCTGATTCTCAAGCAGTCCTTAAGGAATTCACTTCCAGATTTACTAGATCCCTTACGAAATGGTATGAAAGTCTTGGAGAATACCGCCAATTACAGTACATCCAGTCAGTCCCTGGAGCCGCTCTTGTCATAGTTTATGAACAGTTCATTGGCGAGCCAACAGCTGTCATTGAAACAGCCAGGAAGGAGTACCATCAAATGAAATGTTGTTCTCTCGAACGCAAGCATCTTGATTATCATTACAAGAGAATGAGCATGTTGTTCTACAAGCTTAATGGCTACAATAATCCCACTCTGAAGAATGTCTTCATAGTATCCTTACCCAAAGAACTTCAATTAGATATTCAGAGGCATATTACTTTGAATAATCTCGAGATCTCAGTCATCTCATTGGGCAAGAGTTACCAAATTGCTACACAGTGTCTTGACAAATTGTGTGAGCAAAAGAAATTCTTCAAGGAGCTTATGAAAGACAAGCAACCCATTGCCAAAGCTTGCAAAAAACCCTCCTATCTGGAAATATTGTGCAAAGATGAAAAGAAGCGTACATGTCCCACAAAGAAGAAAAAACATTTCCAGAAGCATCCTTACCCTCGTAGGTTTTCCAAAAGACGCAAGAAACAATACCGGTTCTTTCGAAAGAAAGATCCCTCAAAACCTTCTAGAAAACCTATCTCTAAAAAAAGTGCTCGATGCTACCTTTGCAAACAAAAAGGACATTTTGCTAAACATTGTCCTAATAAGCCTGCCAAAGCTGTTAGGCTTATCCAGCACCTTCAAGCATCATCACTTCTCTCTGACAATGATGAAATTGAGTTCAACTTCTCAGAACAGTCAGAAAGAGACTTGCACACTGCTTTTGCTCTAGAAGCAAGTTCCGAATCTGATTCTTCAGAGTCGGAGGATTACCCATCCATCTTCACGGTTCAAACAGTAACAGATTTCAACCCGATCCAATCATGTTTCAAAGCCCAAACTATTCCATTGGTCCAAATTTCCATCCTTCCCCAGAAATATTCCAAACCCATTCCTGTTATTGCTTTCATTGATACAGAAGCTGATAGAACCATGATCAACCCATGATCAACACATCAAAGGAAAAGACAATCTTATCCTTGACTTCCTCACCCGACCAACTATAAATAAGCCTTCCCTGATCACCACCGTTCAGACCATCCATGTCATAACAATGGCATCCTCCTCCAATCCCAAGCTTCCTTTCCAAGCTCTTACAAAGAAATCCTTTCCACCCGGGGTTACTTTTACCTCCGCTTACCAGATACAGGATTATGCCAAACGGTTCTTATTCAGATGGTTCATGAAAATCTACTATGATTTTCCTCTGAGTTTTCTCTCTTTCCATCCTGAACACATGTTCCTCACAGGTCTTACACTTGACCTCTCCAGAGATATCACAGAAGATGAAATGTGGTACATGTGTTGTCTCACTGTATTGTACATGATAAAACTTGTCCTTCCTGTTCAAGCAACTCTGCGACATCTCCTTGAACCGACACATTCCCCAATTTTACTATAGATGTTCCTTGAATGGTACAACCCCCTTACTTGGTGGCGAAAGACACTTCAGAACATCTCCGACTTCCATCAGCTGTCCAAGTTACCAGGACAAGAACCAGAAATGTTCACCTCTGTGTTCGTAGTTCATTGTCCATACTTCCAACATCCCCACACTAAAGACTACTGGTCCTAGGATCAAGCATTTGAATGGCAAACCTTGCCACATCCTTATCCGATCCTTCATGATCCCTCCACAAACTCCATTCTCAAAGCCTACTTGTTTGAGTTAAACAACATTGCCCAACCTCCTATGGATATCCATCACACATCTATAGGTCCTCGTCACACCTTAGAACTATTCCCTCACCACTATCCAGGTACACCCAATCCTGACTCCATAGTCACAGGAATTCTTGTTCGAGAAGAACGCCCTGAATTTACAGACATTCTCTTTCAAGATTCCCAAGACCCTTGGGAAGATTTTATGTCTCTAGTCAGCCAGTTCACCAGTCCTTACTCTATGATTCCTACACCCACCGTTCCAGACTCTCCTCCTAATCCACCCAGGAAATCCCAAGACAAGATAACAGTCCAGACTCGCACAGCAAAGCTCAAAGGAAAAATGAAAAAAGTCCGTATCAGCATAAAGCACAAGTATGACTCTACCGATGACTCTACAGATGAAGACAATTTTGAGGATAAGCTTCTCAAAAGAGAGATCCGCAAATCAAAAAGATAGTATGAGAAAATGACAGGATCAATGTCTCCATCACGATTCCCATCCTCTTCATGATCTGGGAATCTCGGCTTTAATAAAGACAGCGGTCCCAGCCTGTCCCAGTATGTTGTATAATTATTAAGCGTGGTTTGCTTTTGATTAGCTTTTGTCTTTAGCTTTTGCTTTTGTAAAAGATACTTTTGCTTTTGCAAAAGGAATCTTTGCTTTATGCTTTTCTTTAATCATGGTATGCTTTAATCATGATAAAGATAAGGGTCCTGTCTTATCCTTTGCTTTTATTTCTCTATATAAGGAAAGCTCCGACCCTTTGTTCAAGGAGCTCAAGCTCGGAGAGAGTTTGAAGACTTGAATAAACATATAAGTTTTCAAATATGCCTATTTCTCTCTAAGTTTCTCTTCTCTGGGAAGCCTTAGGATCACTTTCCAACCATTGTTCTAAGAATAGTTTGACTCTTCTATATTGAGTATGGTGAGTGTGAATACTCAAGCATTAGCCTTCTCTCATGGCGTACTATTCTCTAGGCAATCCCTGATGAAGTGTCCGTCTCTTCCACATTTGAAGCATGTTCTGGTGTTGGCTCGGCATTCTCCAGGATGATTTCTTCCGCATTGATTACACCTTGGCTTTCATGCCTTCGCTCGATAATTCCTTGGGCGTTGTTCGATCTTGACGCCGGATCACCATGCGTTTCTCTTATTGTCGTTTGCACATGGCTTCCAGTTATTGGCTAGGAAATTCCTTTGGTTCGTGTTGCCCTTGTCTTTTCATTTTTCTTCCTTCTTTTCCTCATCCGCTTGCTCAATTACTAGGGCTCGATCGATAAGTTCGTTAAAAGAAGCATCACGAACACCAGCCACCTTTAAGTCTTTTGCGAGATCTTTTCGCAATCCTTGCATAAAGTGATCCTTTTTCAGGTCTTCAGTTGCAACCATATGTGGGGGCATAGCGAGAGAGTTCATCAAATTTCTGAATGTACTCCAGTACATACATCTTTCCCTACTGTAAATAGACAAACTCTCTTCTTTTAGCTAGGCGAATGGTCTCTAAAAAATACTTGTTATAGAAATGCTCCTTGAATTCCTTCCATGGCATTGTTGCTTCATCGTGGTATCGTCTAGTGACTTTTTCTTCTTCTGGTACTTTGGCCACTTCTATCATCTTTTCCATAGTTCGTAACCATTGATCTGCTGCAATAGGATCTACACCTCCCTCAAATATTGGTGGATTTAATCTCCTAAATTTGCTCCCTGCATTGTTTATAGCTTGCCACAATATCCGTAAGTCGATCAATTGCAGATTGCTCTCTTGGAGTTCCTCCTACCCTTCTACCTCTGTTACCCCTAACACTTGACATCTCAACGAGTTTTTGACCTAACTTCTACGTGTCAGACAAATCAACGGTAAGATTTTTAATCATCTTTATTTCTAAATTATCTACTCATGCTAAGCCTTATCCTCTCCCTCAGCTAGTGCATATGGGCGGTCTACAGAATCGCTTTAAACTTTGGGCTCTGATACCAATTTATAACATCCCACGTTTTGTAAGAAATTTACTTAGAAATTTTCCTTGGTTTTAAAAACTTTATTACATAGAAACTTGATTACAAAGTTTAAAGTCCCTTTACTATGTATATATCAAAAGACTTCATAGTTACAAAATAGACAGGGATACATGTTTGGAAAGATTCTTTCTCAAGTCCATCGAAAATCCCAAGGTCTGCGATGCCCATATGCACTTTGCCTCGGTTGGGACTTGGCTTCTCTAATCCCTACTCGATGTTGCCTGCAATGTAAGGACTACGTGAGCTAATGCTCAGTAAGATAACACTTAGATGCATGCAAGGAATCATTATGCATGTGGAGTAAGACTAACTTTATTAGGGCCCTGGGTAGGTTATACTACAAGGCTAACACCCTTTTTCTCTTTTTACTCTCATGCCCTTGGGCTTTACTAGTTGGTCTCAAGCATGACGTCCCCAAAAGACTACATTTCTCTTAACTTGGAGGGCTTGCCCTCCTTAGAAGACTTTACCACTTCGTAGTGCAACAAACCCATTTTGCAAACTTATAATACCTCTTCTATAAAATGCATGATGAAATGCATATGCCCAATGCAACTTACTTCCTAGCATGTAAAGCTTCTAAACGTACATTCGAGCTATCACACAAACTATCCAAAGTCAACAATCTAGCGCCGACCATACGAGAATTAATCAAGAACGTATTACATTATAGGCGGCAGAGCCGACTATAGCATGATCAAACAAGAACATCATGATTAGGCGGCATAGCCGGCCATATTAGAGATAAGGGAATATCCATCATCACGTAGGCGACATAGCCGACCATATGAATGTAATTAAGGCATCGTACCTCACATCTTGCCCTAACAATCCAGCCAGCCAGGCTTCTCCAACATCTTGACCAAGTCTCTCCTCTCTCTGAAGAAGATGATGTTGAATCCTTATTTTTAGAACAGGAATCTTGTGATGACAATACGGTCTTTGCTTTGGCTGAACAAAGTGATACCTCTGATTCCGAAGACATTCCAACCATACACCACATACAGCAAGTCAATCTTGTTCAACGTCCTCTTCCATCTATAAAAATCAGTATCCTTCCTTCCAAATATGCCAAGCTTATTTCCATCATAGGTTTTGTTGATACTGGTGCACAGCTCAGCATGCTCAATCCATCCATTCTCCCTTCTGAGTATTGGAAACCTCACACTGAACATTTCAGAGCAGCTGATGGTGAATATTTTGATACAGATCTGATTATTAAAAAACCCATTGGTATTCAGCTCTTTCCAGTCTGTGTTGTATGGATCAATCTTATCGGGTCTTGTCTTCCAGATAAGGACCTCCTCATAGGTTTTGATGTTCTACAGTTAATCAAGAAGTTGCATATATCCGCTAAAGGTATTCGGTATAAGCAAAGGTTTCTTCCTTGTACTGAAACTTTAAGGTTGTATTCAATTTCTGATGCACCCTCATCCTATAAGTCCTTAACATCCAAATTCTTAAAGTTTTGTCCTGAAAATTATATTTAGTTTTCTCATCCTTTTCCTCTGTGGAAAAATCCTCAGTTCATTGTTAAGCTACCCTTCAAGCTGTCAGGAGCTTATGGCACAAGGCCTCATTGAGCCCACTCATTCTGAATGGGCTTGTCAAGCGTTCTATGTTGAGAAACGTTCTGAAATTGTTTGGGGGTAAGAAACATCTCGTCATTGATTATCAACATCTCAACTGTTTTCTCAAAGATGACAAATTTCCTTTGCCAAATATCCAGTCCTTGTTTATTCATCTCCAAGGTGCAAAGGTATTCTCCAAATTTGACCTTAAGTCAGGTTGTATGATAAACTCATATCCCACATCGCTTGGGTGCGCTGGGTCGCATGCTTATAAGTCCCGCGCCCCTCACCTCGAGAGCTCTGAGGTCGAAATAGCTTCGCCCAACTTGGTATTAGAGCCTAATATTGTCTGGCGGGGGTGTATATGTAGTGAATGATAAGCTCATATCCCACATCCCACATCTTTTTCTATTCTTCTAATAAAGATCACAGATCGGCTTAAATAGTTCATCTTCTACACGGCTTAATGACGAGTATGCTCTACACTTGCCTCTTGTAGGATCCTGTGTATCAGAAAGTCTTATTCTGTTGTACTGGAGCTGGTATAAACCTTTATAACATTGCTGTTTCCCCTATCCCAAGCACCAGATCGACGGTTATCAGAAACACTGTTCACCAAGGACCATAAACCAAGGAATGGTGCCAGAGTCAATGGGTGGTAGGTGCTATGATTTCTTCTCTAGTATTGGGTACATCGGCTGGAAACCCGAGCATGCGGGCTATTGGCCCTAAGGACGATTTGTTCGTCATTGCTCTGGTATAACAACGCCACGTACTCCGATCCCACTTCCGCCATGGGTCGTGTGTCGACTCCTAAGAGTGGTATCAGGAATGGTAGCTCTAGGGATGAAGTCTATTTGATGCTTAATTCCTCTTATAGGTGGCAAACCATTAAGGACTTCATTTAGAAACACATCATCAAAAGTCCTGTAAAAGAGTCCCAATAGCACTAGACAAGGAAAAGTTAACAAGTCTTATGATAGGCTGTTTTGAAAAAAAAAGCCCTCTTAACCTCGGAGAGAAGCTGGGGGGTCTCAAACTGCTGGGGGGTCTCAAACTCAAAACCCGACAACCCGTATGATTGGAGTCTAACCTGACCCTCGGTAATCTTCCTAAACACGGTCCTCTCTGACCTTTCAAAGTGCTAAGAACTGCGGGTACTGCACCTTACCTCTCGGATTTTTCGAGTTTGGTCGATCTTTCTATACTTTTCACATACGTGATCCTCATAGAGGCAAGTGTAGAGCATACTCAGTAATGAAAGAAAGTAAACTGGGTTAGTTTGGCTACTTTGATTTCCTTCGGAGACTAACCAGAAAGCAAATTACTTAGAGAAAACTTTGTAGAGAATTATTCATTTCTCTTATTCCTTTTTTCTCCTCCCCGAACAAAGAGGTCGAGGCTTCCTCTTATAGGCTCCTAAAGAGATCAGAACGAATCTCCTTTTCTAAAAGCCAAAGTAAAAGCAAGATTATAAAATCTAAAAAGTAAGATAAGACAGGACCCTTATCTTCTTTTTTACAAAGTGATAAAGAAAAAGCACGATAAAGCAAAAAAGCCTTAAATTACGGAGATAAGACTAAGGAGTTGATGGAAAGCGGGATGGAGACATGCTTTTGTTGATTTGTTCTTCTTGTCTGTTGATCCACTTTATTCTCCTTTTTAACATTCTATCTTCGTAGTTATCTACACTGAGAGGTGAGTCATCACTGCTGTTGGATGATGGGGCCGAAGAGTCGTATTCATCTTTAAAATACTTTTGCTTTCTTCAAGACGTGGATGCGAGCTCTTCGCTTTTTATCGCTTGCGATACCGGATCGAGACATCCGTGTGACAAGGTCGAGGCCGTGAACTGAGGAGGTCGTGGTTCTGTGATCATGTTGCAGTCATATTGGGTTGATACCTGGTTAACTAATGACATGAATTCTTCCCATGGATCTTGAGAATCTTGGAAGAGGACATTAGTGTAGTCAAGACGTTCTTCTTTGACAAGAATACCCTTTGCATGTGGATCATCACAGTGTGTCCGGATAATGGTGTGGAGGAACTCATCGAGTGTTTTGGACCGATGGAGGTATTGATATGTCTTTGGGAGTGGTTGGACATTGTTTAGTTCAAAGAGGAATTCCTTCGATTATGTTGTCATGGATCGGGCCATGGAGGATTCGGTGACGCGGGAGTGTGAGGAACTCATATGCTTGGTCCTGTGTCCAATAATCCTTAGTGTACGGATGTTGGAAATATGGTCTGTGGATTACGAAGATGTATAAACATATCTCGCTCGTAAATGCGGAGCCATGGTCGCTTGAAATTCAAATGTTCTGCAAGGTTTTTCTCCACTGAAGAGGGTCAGTACCATCTAGAAAGTCCATAAGGAACAGTATTTTCGTGGGTTATATTTCAAGATTGGTTGGACAGTGAAGGATAAGTTTGGAGTACAAGAGTGTAAGACACCACATGTACCATAACTCATCTTCTAGAGATCTCCGTTATATCGATATAAAACCAAAGGAGAAACATATACCTGTGGAAAATGTGGATTGCAAAAGAGGATGTTCATAGAGAATTTTACGAACCATCCAAGAGGTATTGCCTTGCATATTCTCGATTTGAAAACAGAGGTAAAAGAAATTCCGCGAGGAAATATCTTTTGGTCGTAAGAAGAGTTTCAAGAGACTTCAAGAAGAGAAGCCATTATCGCTAAAGAGGTGCCGGTCTGTAAGAGATGAGAACGGGCTTTTTATAGCAGTGTCTAGACAAGAGATCGTGATTAGTTGTCTTTTCCTTTATGTGAACAATCAGGAAATCATACTGCTAACCAAGATTTTAAGCTCAATAGTTGTTTGTCGTGAAGCATCTTGTTTTTGAAATTCAAGATCTTGTGGAAAGAGGAGTTGTCAAGTCTTACCACAAAGTGATACCAGAATGCGTGGAATTCGAACTTTTGATACCATACTTTACCGCCATTATCTCTTTGTATATGATGGGGTAATTTTTTCTCGATTGGAAAATCACACCGGTATGAAGACAATAGTACTCCTTTCCATATTTGTCTTTTTCTAAAAGAATGGCCGCCCAACGAGAGTGTCGTCATGCCCGTCTCAAGGATGCGCTTCCGCGATGGAATCTTTAAAGGAATCGTGATCGCATCTTTCTTTAATTGTCTCGATACCGCACCAGATAGACTCAAGTGTGCATTTTTTCTTCGATAACGAAGACAATCGGCTTGTATGAACAAATACCACTGGAGAAAATCACGGATGTAATTGATAATCCCAGAAACCGCTGAATCGCTTTGTTGTCAAGTTGGAGTCCTGAAAATTCAGTGAGTTCTTGTGCAATGCGGGCTCAGAACATATGCCATCTTTGATGTTCATTCCAAGGAAGTTAATGAAGTCTCGAGTAATAAAGCTTTTCTTTTCGTAAAGCATTATCTCGTGATCTCCGCACAATATCAAAGAATTGTCAAGGACCTTCCGTGTTCTCGCATGATCCAGAGAAAACAATAAAATATCACAATGTAAATCAATGCAAGATGAAGGATGGGCTGAATACGGTGGTCATGGCTTTTGGAAATGGATTGGTCAAGCTTTGAGACCGAAAGGCATGACTGTTTCATCGAAGTGGCATTTGAATGCAAATGCTGTTTTGGGCCTATCATTCGATGGATTCCAAGTTGCCAAAACTCCCGACTTTAAATCAAATTTGGAAAATATTTGGCCTGGCCATGTGGACAAACAAAGGTTTGATTTTTGGAAGAGGAAACTTGTCGCCGTAGAGGAAGGCATTTAAGGTCGATAGTCTATAACAAGACGCTTTTCCTGCAAGTTCGGATCTTTTCTCAACATAAAAGGCTCAAGCCCATTGAGAATTTAAGTGGTTCAATCGCACCTGGCTTAAGAGTCGGAAACATTCTCGCTTGGCTAAGTCTAAGTCCAAGGTGTCATTCCCGGATGCAGGCCTTGCGGATTGATATCTCATTGAGTTTGAAAGAAGATGGACAAAGAAGGACTTATTCTTCCATGAGAAGAGGATGATTGAAGTCCGAACGACTGACAAAACTTAAGAAGTTCATGAAATGACAGAGGGTGATGGCTTTGATTGCAAAGAGGGAAGGTATATCATTATAAGGCTGGAGCATGTGCTTATAACTGATTCCTGTTGAGGTTATGGATAATCTCTGCTTTGTGAAGAATAGGTCAAAACCTATTAAAATATCTTTTCCATGGTGGTTCGAACCGATGACTTTCTTCCATATGACATTGGGAAGAACTGAATTCCAATTGGATACTTGGTTCGGATTGTGGTACTAAAAACTTCTCCATTCGCCGTTCTGAAATCCTCATAATATGTCTCCCATATATGGTTAGGAAGAACACAAGGATTTATCATTGTCTTATCTGCTCCTGTATCAACAAAGCCAATAACTGGAATTGGTTTAGAATACTTGTCTGTAGGCGATGTATACCTTTACCAATGGAATTTGGTTTTGTATCGGGAATGTTGAATCGTGAAGATTCGAGGTTGGTTGTTTCATCAATCATCATCCGGCTAGATTCAAAGAAGGATAAAAGTCAAGTCAATCTTGTTCATCTTGTTCTGAGAACATGAACTCTATTTCATCATTTCTGGATACTAGATCATTTGTCTGCAAATGCTGTAAAAGTCTGGCTGACTTAGCATGCTTTGTTGGACAATTTCTAGCAAAATGACCTTCTTCCCGCAAAACACCGTGTTTTTGTGTTGAATTTGGGCTCGTTAAAGGGTCACGCTCTCAAAAAGCGATAATGTTTTCTGATTTCTTTCGTGGAAAGTGTTTCAGAAAGTGTTTCTTTTCGAGTGACAGTACACTTATGTTTATCTTTGCAAAGGATTTCGGTGTGTGAGATTTTTCAAGCTTTTAGCATAAGTGGCCTTTTCTTCTACGTAGATCTCAAGAAACGCTCGTCGTGATTTCGCCTAAACACTGAGAGCAACTTGATATATCTTCCAAGAGAAACCCTTCAATCGTGATATTATTCTCGCGAAGAATCTGAATATCCTGATGGAGTTCTTCCGAAGAGATGCTACAAAACATGCTTTAGAAGCGGTCTTGAACCCATTAAGTTTGTAGAACAAAGATGCTCATTCTTTTGTAGTGAATATCCAAGTGCTTTTGTTCAAGAGAACAACATCTCATCTGGTGGTATTCATTCCTACCGTGTCAACCATGTTCTAGATCACCAATGAATTGCTCAGAGATTGTTACCAAGGTCGCCTCCAAGTGAGATCGATAAATCAGAATCGCTTATAATCACCAAGACTTTCATACCATTCTCGTAAAGATCCAGTAAATCTGGAATTGAATTCTTTCAAGACCTGTTGGGAGTCAGCATCTGGAACGGACATCTGCAAGTCTATCCATGCTGCAAACTCGTGGAATCTTTCTGTCCACTTGGTTCTGGGAATATCATCAAAAGTGAACCAATGGAATGGAGAGGATGGCGTTTTGTTACCTTTTGTAGCATTCATACCAGGTTGTTCTGTTTGGGTTGGTGCCGACGAGGTACGCTGAGGATTGTCTCATCCTCACCTGATTCAACTTCTTCCGCCATGGGAGTATTTCTTCGTGGATGTCTCAAAGATGGTTGTTGCTGGTTGAACCATCAATTGTTCTTGAAGTTCCACAAAAGAATCTGCTGACGATCCATCAGAAATGTCTGAGATGTCAGGAGTTGAATATTCTTCGTAATCATACTTATCAAAAACAAGGATCCAATCACCGCACAATGATAGTTTCAGCTTTCTTCAAGGTTCGGAGAAAATACTTTGGGAAGACAACCGCATGGCTCGCTTTCGACAACTTCGTGTGAACTTTGAGAATAAGAGGCTGTAATACGAATACAGGAGGGTTCATGCATTGTGCAGAGTCGGTAAACCGCCTTGCCCTGCTTTCACGCTTTCACGCTTTCTTTTCTCGCCTTCGTTGTTGTCTTTGCTCATAAAGTCCGGTCGATGTGAAAGACCAAAGAACTTTGTTGGGTCTATCTGCGTGGTAGATGGTTGATAAAAAGGTCATGTTGAGAACATCGGAGTCGGATGTAGATCGAGGAGATCGAGTAACAATGGCGGTCGAGCTTGTTGGGCTCTTCCATTTCTATTCGCTAACTCCGCTTGTAACCTTTTGATTTCAAAGCATCTTTGAATTCAAATTCGTGACCCCAACGATTCGAGATATCATCATTCTAGATCACGATCTAACCCGACAATACCGCCTTTCGTGTTCGCAGATCCGGGTCTAACTGGTCTGAGATGGAATTGATTTTCTGATCTGTCTGTCGTGACTGAACTGATATTTGTTCCATCTTGGTTTCAAGGTTGTTTATGGTTTGACTCGCCTGCTGATTGGGTTTGCCTAATCGAGAACTTGCTCAAACGGCTTGGTGGCTCTAGATGACCAAGGTAAAACGGCCGATCAATAAATGGTCGGAGACCACTTTGCTTTGAGAATCGCTTGTTTTTCTAGAGGCGGAATGTTTCATGGTAAGTCAGGCTAACTTGTAAACATCATACAAGAACGGATTTTTTTGGTTTTGCTTCATCGAAAGTGGTTTACGGGGTGATCATCCTGGGGACGAGGTTGATTCTCGCCAACATGGTGTTTTGAGTTTTGGCCTTTTCTTTTCTTCGGTGAATTGAAGCCATTCCTCATCTTCATCATCCGAATCATCCCATATACAAGGATTAACTGATTGCACATTCGTGTTTCGAGGAACATCCCAAATGAAATGGCCATCAATCTTGTCAAGATATACCGATAACCATCTCGCATTAAAACCCCAAATAGGATCTTTTCTTCCCGCAGGTCTCAGATCGATCAAGCATCACGGTGTAGGACAAATTGTGGTACCGATCCGTTTTTTTGGGCTAACGGAGCTTGGAACGTTGTTCTAACTGCTCCATCCGGCCGCCTTTTGGAAAGAGGCATTGGTTGTTTGCAAAGGTTGTTTCATGGAATTTCTCATAATTAGAAATCCATTCAAGGCATGAGTTGCAAAAGCTCTTCTTTAGGAATCTGTCTGGGATTTGATGATAGTGTGGTTTCAGACGTTTAAATCATCAAAGCATCGAGGATGCTTGTGGAAGATCCAAATGATTTTGTAGACGATAAAATGTCGATGATGTAACGCTGCAATTTTGAAGTTGATGATTGTTCACCCTCGATCTGAACTTGGACTTTTAAGGCTTTGGACAAATTTGGATCATCCAATGAGAAATTGAAATTAGGATAAAAGGTCAGAAGAACACTACCAGCATTTAGTGTTGTAAGAACTGTTCCAATCACTGCGTGTTGATATTCTTTGAATCTGGTGTCTAGTAAAGCTAGACGAGCAGTAACCGGGAGACCTTTTCTTCCGTGAAGAGTAAGAATCATTCTTATTCCTCCAAGATGAAGGTGAGAATATTCTTCTCTTTTCCACTGGGTAATTAACTCATCAGGAATGGTGAGTGTAACATATTGCTCTGCTGAAGTTGAGACTAACGAACACTGATCAAGGGAAGAGGATTGTATGTACTCTTTTGGCATATTTCTACGCCGAGAAATTATAGATCTAATATTTCTGGTTATTCCAGGCTGTTTGTACAACTGGTAAGGGCTCATTAATGGAAGGCTAGACTCTTTTACTTGTGCTGCATCGGGAATATAGGAATATTCTACTAGGTTTTCTATTCTAGAAGACAAGTGTTTATTACAAGACTTAGGAATACTTAAAACAGAAGATATGGAAACTGGACTTTTATCTACTGGTGAAGAAGATGAACTGGATGCCATGTGTGTTTTTCTCTCTAGTTAATCTCTCAGGAAATCCTAGGAAAACTACCCTTCACTTTCTTAGAATGGAATGGCTCTGATACCATGGAGAGAAGCTGGGGGGTCTCAAACTCAAAACCCGACAACCCGTATGATTGGAGTCTAACTCGACCTCGGTAATCTTCCTAAACACGGTCCTCTCTCGACCTTTCAGCGGAAGAACTGCTAGGGGTACTGCACCTTACTCTCTCGGATTTTTCGAGTTTGGCTGGATCTTTCTCTATACTTTTCTGTTACACAGGATCCTCATAGAGGCAAGTGTAGAGCATACTCAGTAATGAAAGAAAGTAAACTGGGTTAGTTTGGCTACTTTGATTTCCTTCGGAGACTAACCAGAAAGCAAATTACTTAGAGAAAACTTTGTAGAGAAATTTGTTGCTTCTCTTTTCTCTCAACAATATTTTTTTTTCTGTACTCTCATTTTCTTTTTTTGTATCACTCTCTTTTTGTATTGATATTTAATCTCTATACACTTGCCTAGGTCAAGAGTGATTTGCCTTTTAGTCATTACAAAAGAATATCTATTTAAGTAACCATCATGTGTCACTCGCCTATCATATTGCCAAGGTCGTCCCAAAAGAATGTGTCTAGCATGCATGGGTACTACATCACATACAACCTCATCCTTATATCTCCCAATAGAGAATGAAACGAACACTTGTTTATTTACTTTAACCTCCCCATAATCATTTAGCCATTATAACTTATATGGCCTAGGATGTTTCAAAGTTTTCAAATTCAATTAACTAAACTAGTGCTAGCTACATTATACAACTTCCACCATCAATTATCATACTACATACGTTATCTTTGATGTGGCATGTAGTATGAAATATATTATCATTGCACCATCTCATCCTCTTTTACTTGCCATCAACAGGATACTCTATACCATCAATAGCATCCCCCAAAAGTGGCATAGGATCATCATCTGATTCACTCTCGGTTTCAACATCACCATCATGCCACAAGATCATTGCTCTCTTATTTGGGCATTAAGATGCAATATGACCTGTCCCCAAACATTTAAAACGCATAATATCTCTATTTCTAGAGTGTTAGGAATCAAATTTACCTTTACTTTGGTTGCCTCCCTCTTTATGATCCTTGAATGGCTCAATCTTAGGCTTTAAAACAGCCTTTTCATCTTTGCTCCATTTTGATTCCATGAAGAAAATGAACCCAAATTGGTTCTAGTGGAAGCTTTCTTTTTTAGTGCTGCAAGTCAACCACATTAGCAATATCTTGATTTAAACTAGTGGCCTCTCGCTCTTCTTCAATATTGGCCCAAATCATGATTATTTCCATCTCCTTGTGGTAATCTTCCACACTTCTAGAACCTTGTGTAAGACTTTGAAGCCTTTGGTACAGCTCCCTATAATAATGAGTAGGAATAAATCTCCTCCTCATGATGGCCTTTATCCCCTCTGAAGTGTTTATAGGCCTTTCATGATTTCTTCTCCTATCAAAACAAGTTGATCCTACCAAATAATAGCATAATCATTAAATTCAACAGCAGCTAGTTTTACCTTTTTCTCTTCAGAGTAGTTGTGACAATCAAATCCTAACTCCACTTTTTTTTTGTCATTCCAAATAAGCTTTCATATCATTTTTACCTTGAAAAGAAAGAATTTTCAGTTTGATACTCCCTAAATCACGATCTATACGTCTTGCCCTTCTATCATTTCTTCCACGCTTGTCAACAATGGCATGATCATCAAAATTATCTAGGACATCACCATCTTCTTCTCCCATGGCAGCACGCCTTTGAGTACTTCTTACATTAGAAGCTATTGGTTGTTGCCCCTTTTGTAGATTGGCTATGGCAGTGTCTTGCCTCTCCAATTGCTCAAACATCATATTCATGTGCTCAAACTGTTGTTGTATAACTTTGAGCATGATTGATTGGTCTATAGCTTCATATTTTGTAACACACAAACTGTCTTTTGGATGTGAATCCTACATTGAAACATTGAAACTCACACTTAATTTGAAGTTTCAACTTCCTAAGACAGCTCTAAATAGATTTAAGATAAATAAAACCTTAACTCAATGCTTAAGAAAACATGAACTAGAGGTATAGAGAATGATATAGATGTCACACTCAAGATGTAGATGAGAAGGTGAGTGATAAGTCTTGATTTGGAACACCACAAGAATGCAAATTCTTGATAAGTTCACTAGTTCTCAAAAGAATCAAAGAAAGAATAATTCTTTCAAATTCAAAATTCAAAATGACATTAATCTATAATTGTCTTACATAGCAAGGTTGCTGAATTTAAATAGACCAAAAGAGACCCAAGATCCGAAAAATACAAATGAAAACATTGGAACAACCCTTCAAGCATAGGTTTGTCAAAGGATGCTTCAAAAGTCTTCACCAACCCACCATAATTAATGCTATCATTGACAAACTTAATTCTAACCTACCATAATTGATGGTAACATTGACAAACTTAATGTTAGCCCACCATCATTGATGGTAGATTTACCTTACACATTGACAAACTTGAAACAAAACAACAAATGAAGTTGAAAAACAAAGGATTCGTTGAAAATCCCAACTCTGAACAAGCCGTAATGATTTGGTCATAACGCCTTCTAGAGAACTCCAAATCTAGCATTGTAAAATTCTTTGGAAATCTAACCTAATTATCTTTCCAACGGTATATAGCTTGCACATTAATTCCAGCTCAATCAATACCAGTTTTATTCCGAATTTGACCTTTCTGCATTTGACCCAAATTGTCTATTTGGCTACTCAATAGCTTGAATAATGCCCACAATGCCTTGACTTCTCTTCAAGCCCAATTCATGATGTCTTGCATCTTGAATTGCAGTTTCAATCCATATTTTCTCAATTAATCCATTTAAAGCAGCTTGTATCTTATTGGCTCTAGCTCTTGTAATTGGGCCTCCATGAATGTGCAAAGGGTCACTTGATGCTTTAATGGCAGTCTCTTCATGGTTCTCATCACTTTTTCCCTTTAACGATCTCACAAGCTTTTACCACACTTAATTCTCTCTTTTAGTTCTTTATTGAACTAAATAAACAAAATCAAGAAAAAAAGTGGCACACCAAATATGACAATCCAGCACACTGACAAAGAAAAGAAATTAAGAAGACACAAAGGAAAAAAAGAAATTGAAGAAAGGAAAGCAAGCAAGCAAAGGAACACAATTCATATTGTATGTAAACAATGTCAAGGAAAATAAATAACTAAAGTTCAATTTGATGAAAGTAGGAATACTTGAATCCTTTTGCAATCTTTTTTTTTGGGCTGTACTTTTTTCTCTTTTTTTCTTTTTTTATAATCAAATTAAATAAGACATTCAAACCTGGTTAGAAACTAGCTCTGATATCAAATGATGTGAATCCCACAATAAAACTTTGAAACCCACACTTTATTTGAAGTTTTAACTTTTCAAGAAAGTTCTAAACAGATTTAAGACAAACAAAACCTTGACCTAATGCTTAAGAAAACATGAATCAGAGGTATAAAGAATGATATTGACGCCACACTAAAGATGTAGATGAGAAGGTGAGTGATAAGTCTAGTTTTAGAACACCACAAGAATATAAATTCTTGATAAGTTCACTAGTTCTCAAAAGAAACAAAGAAAGATTAATCTTTCAAATTCAAATAACATTAATCTCTGATTCTTACAAAGCAAGGTTTCTGAGTTTAAATAGGCCAATAAAAATGATGAGAACCATGAAGAGAATGCCATTAAAGCTTCAAGTGATCTTTTGCACATTCATGGAGGCCCAATTATAAGAGCTAGAGCAAAAAAGATGCAAGCTGTTTTAAATGGATTAATTGAGAAAATATGGATTGAAAGTGCAATACAAGATGCAAGACATCATGAATTGGGCTTGAAGAGAAGTCAAGGCATTATGGGCATTATTCAAGCTATTGGGCACCCAAATATACCATCTGGATCAAATGCAGAAAGGTCAAATTCGGAATAAAACTGGTATTGATTGAGCTGGAATTAATGTGCAAGCTATATACCATTGGAAAAATAATTAAGTTAGCTTTCCAAGGAATTTTACAGAGCTAGATTTGGAGTTCTCTAGAAGGAGTTATGACTAATTCATTACAGCTTGTCACCTGTTCTCAAAGTTTGATTTGAAATCAGGATTTTGGCAGATTGGTATTCATCCTGATGATCGACCCAAAACAACCTTCTGTATTCCAAATGCCCACTATCAGTGGACAGTGATGCCCTTTGGTTTAAAAGTGGCACCATCACTTTTTCAAAAGGCTATGGTCAAGATTTTCCAACCTGGTGATGTAAAGTAGCCATTTTTGAGGTGACCACTTGCTCAGCACCTTTTACCCAAACTTCAACCTATCCCTTGAAGATCCGAACCTTTCAAAAACCTTGAAAGTCCAAATCCAGATCCAAGGTGCTGAGCAAGTGGTCACCTCAAAAATGGCTACTTTACATCACCAGCTGGTTTACAGACTTCAAAACCATGCTCTTGATCTTCCAACTCCTCACACCTCCACAGATACCCTCATGATCTTAGCCGACAATGAAACCATACCAACCATTGTCCAAATCCCCAAACAGATCCAAAAAGCCGAACTTCTCAAGTTGATGCCGTTGGAATGGCTTTCCAACTATGAGAAATTCCACCAGAATTCCCAACCAATCCAGACTTCAGAAGCCCAATATGAAAAAAGGCCAGACGGTACTGTCCGGATGACCTTCCAACCCCCTGAAAGTCAACCTCCCAGAACTTCCTTTTCATACACTGCTATGATATCTGCTGTTCAGACAGCACAAGAAAAGCTTCCCATCCACAGTTTCACTGTTAATGGCTATCCTGTGTACCCTAGCAAGGTGCAAGGCCATTTCTTATGGGATGTTCCAGGTTCTCACATGTGTGATCCCGGCTGTCCATGCCAGGATGATGATGAATCTGATGACGACGACTACCTAGTCGTCCACAGAAGCCGCAGGAGTAAAAAGAAGATTACAAGGCGAGGTTCTTGCAGACCTCCACCTGATCCTTCATCAGATGATGAACCAGATTTTACTCCAGCTGAGACTACAACCCCTGTTGTTCTATCCTCCCAAGTCTCAATACCTCAAACCTGTAGGCAGCAAGTTAACAACCAACTTCTGTCTCAAACCCCTGTTCCAACCTGTTTCATGATTGGATCTAGTTCTTACCAAAGTCAGTTCCCTTCCTTGGGAAAACAAACAGATCCACAATCCAAAGTGGTTTCCAAACCATATGTCCAATCGCTCTCTCCTCCGACAGTTTGAGGAACCAAAGCAGTACGAGCAAGTGCTTAACTGGCAAACCCAGAATGCCAGAGCCCAGAATGTAATCCTGGAATCTCTTGACACCAGGATGGAGAATGTTCAAGCACAAGTCCAGACGACTCATAAGAAGGTTGATGCCATTTCTGCAAGAATGGATCAGCTATACCACGACCTTCATGACAGAATTGCTAGATCGACATAGAGTCTGCATCATGATTGACTGCAATTATTTAGGTCCAAAGTTCACCCAAAAGGAAGCTGAGATCAGACAGCTTAAGGCAGAGCTTGAAAGAATTGAAGCTGAGAAACAAGGTCAACAACCGTCCTTGTTTGGTGGTCAAACTAAACCTTTACCTAATCCCACACCGTACTTTGACACCTATCAGCCATATTATCAACAGCCTCCTCCTCTCAGTCAAAAGACCCAAGAGTTACACCGATTCCTTGGTGTTTCTCCAAACATGTACAAACACTCCTCAAGGTCGTATGTTCAACCTACTCCTTCAAGGCCCTCTCCTACGAGGCCTGTACCCATGCCTAGACCTCAACCAGTTCCTAGGCAACGACCTCCACCACCACAAACACCAACCTATCAAACAACACACACACCGCCGAGACAGCTTTACCCTTCTCCTCAAAGAACACCGAATACTTTCAGCAGCCTATCCCTGAACCTATCAGACCACCCAAAGACAAAGAGCCTATGCATCAGCTCTACTCTGGTCTTATAGTTCCAGAAGAAGGTGTTGATCCCTCAGATTCAGATTTAAATCCATCCTTTGAGTCTTCTTCTCCAACAGAATCAGTTGTATCTTCTGCAACAGATTCCGAGGAAAATTATGTGGAAGTTTCTAATGTTTATATGGCACAACCATCCACATCCAAAGATCCTCCATTTCCTGAGGATTTTCATCCCAAACCCTCACGAAGATGAGCTCAAGAGACGCGATGCCACTCCCACGATGCGCTCAAGAAGATGCCTTAATCCAAGTTCCAAACCATCTAATGGACCATGGTTTACTTTTGATGATGTTCCTAAACCATATGGTTCCATAGATTGATTCTTCAGATGGCAAAACCTGGAGCCGATAGTTATCATGTTATTAAAGAATTTCGCCAAGATTCTTGTGATCTCTCCGTGATCGGTTCCTAAGTATCGGTGAATCTGCAGCCCAGTTATTCCAGTAACCTGCACCACAAGTCTTAGAGATTGTGTACAACCGCTGGAGAACCAAACCTAGCATGTGAATCGCTTAGACGAGATTTTCATCACATGAAGTGCTGTTCATTACAGATCAGAGATCTTGATAAGCACTACAAAAGGATGACAGTCTTATACTACAGACTGAATGGTTTTAATGATCACTCCCTCAAGCATGTTTTCGTGCAGTCTCTTCCTACAGAGATTTTGCCAGATATTCAGAGACATCTGAACTCCTACCAGATAAACTTGGATGATCTTACTCTTGGTAAGATCTATCAGATTGCTGTCTCTTGTCTTGAGAAACTTTGTGAGTAGAGAAAGTTTTTCAAACACTTTATGGAAAAGAAGGAACCCTTCAAGAATGCATGCAAAACACCTCATCTTGCAATCAAATGCAAGGATGAAAGAATCTGCACTTGTTCTACCAAGAAAAAATCCCATTTCCATAAATTCCTTAAACCTAAACACTCTTCCAGACACCGTCCCTCAAAGCCTAAACCAACCTACCAGTTTTTCAGGAAGAAAACTGTCAACACCCAGCAACAGAAAGATTCCAGGTGTTTCATCTGCAAAAAGAAATGGCACTTTGCTAGATCTTGCCCTAACAACCAAGCAAAATCAGCCAGACTACTGCAGCATGTCAATAGAGTCTCTCCTCTCTCCGAGGATGATGATATTGAATCCCTGTATTCTGAACAGGTTATGACGAAGAAACAGTCTTCATGCTGGCTGAAGAACAGAAAGAGTCTTCTGATTCTGACTCTGATTCTGATTCTGTTCTTGAGGACGTTGCAACAATCCACCACATCGAGCATGTCAGACATGTTCCTCCTAAGCAACGGTCTCTACCTACCATACAAATCAGTATCCTTCCTACCAAATATGCCAAACCTATCACTGTCATAGGATTCATTGATACTGGTTCAGAACACACTATGATGTCCATACTCCCTCCTGAGTTTTGGAAGCACCATACCCAGCTCTTCAAAGCTGCAAATGGTGAATATTTTCATACAGACCTGCTTACCAAGAAACCCGTTGGTATCCAGTTCTTTCCAGATTGTGTTCTCTGGATAAATGTCATAGGTTCTTCCCTCAATGATAAGGACCTCCTCATAGGTTTTGATGTTCTACAACTTATCCACAAATTGGATGTCTCCGCCAAAGGTATCAGGTACAAGCAACAATTCCTACCTTATCGACACCGAGGATATACTCAATTTCGATGTTTCCTCACCCTACGAGTCTTTCAAACAAAGTTCCTGCTCGTCCCCGAAAATCATCCAGCTTCTTTCACCCCTTTCCTTTGTGGAAAACCCCGCTTTGTTAAGCTTCCTTCGTTTAATGAAGATGAACCCCACAAAGTTACACATCCGGCATGACGCCTCAGATCCGAAACTTGCACAAGTCAATGCCAATGCTCACGGCGCATATTTAATCGAGCCCACGCATTCTGATTGGGCTTGTCAAGCATTCTATGTTGAGAAACATTCTGAAATTGTCCGGGGTAAGAAAAGATTAGTCATTGACTACCAACCCCTCAATGGTTTTCTCAAAGATGATAAGTTCCCTTTGCCAAAGATTCAGTCCTTGTTCATTCATCTCCAAGGCGCAAAGGTATTCTCAAAGTTTGATTTGAACTCAGGATTTTGGCAGATTGGTATTCATCCTGATGATCGACCCAAGACAGCCTTCTGTATTCCAAATGCCCACTATAAGTGGACAGTGATGCCCTTTCGCTTAAAAGTGGCACCATCACTTTTTCAAAAGGCTATGGTCAAGATTTTCCAACCTATCCTTGAAAACGCCCTTATCTACATTGATGATATTTCGTTGTTTTCCAAGGATCATGATTCACACCAGAGACTCCTCAATCAGTTCCTGTCAATAGTGGAATCACATGGAGTCATGATATCTGAGAAAAAGTCACAGGTGGGCCAGACATCCATTGAATTTCTTGGCATGATAATCCAAGATGGTAATTATAGTCCTGGACCCCACATCGCACAAGAATTGATGCATTTCCCAGATACTTATCTAAACCGCAAGCAAATTCAACAATTCCTCGGGATTGTCAACTATCTCCGAGACTTTTTTCCACACATTGCGGTCCACACCTCGAAGTTGTCAAGGATGCTAAAGAAAGCAGCCCCACCATGGGGTCCTGAGCAGACAACAGCTGTCCAGCAGCTCAAGCAGGTGACTCAGCAGCCACTACCGCTGAGACTTCCATCCAGTGATTGCCATGTTCTCTCTGCAAATCAGAATCACCATTATTGGCAAGCACTGTTTCCCAAAGAATCCAAAGCGCACAGGGCATTCCATGCCTATAAATCTGAGTTCGTGCACACCCTTCGGCATCAGCACTCACTCTCAGAAAATCAATTTCTTATTTGGCGCTTCACCATATTCCTCCTCCTCAAAATGAGTCCAAGGAACCAGCAAGCAGACTCTTCCTTTTTTAGTCTCATGACTTTCATCTATTGGCTTCCAGATGGCCTTCAAGATCTAATCTTCCAGAAGGTTATCGATCACAAGCATGGTTCCACAGGTTCGAACAGCCATCTCTTAACATGGCGTTTATGGTCTTTAATGGCCATACAAGAATTCAGGCCAACCCAGAATGAGTTATGTCAGCAGCCATTTGTTCCACATCCTAATCCAGACCAGATGCACCAGCTTGTTTTCAAGCTTCACACTACTTTCTATCCAGTAGTTGATGAACACTCGAGTTGGGGACACCATGTCATTCGTGACATCACCCCTCAGGCTTATTATGTTTTCTGGTATTTGGTAAACCTATACCCAGTGGCTCTACTGTTTGATCCCAACTTGATCCATACCAGCCGCAGATATAGTAAAGGGCGATGGTTCGACAGAATGTTCGCTCCTATTTTTAGGGATCCTTTGACTCTTCAACTTATAACTGGCTACCACATTCGGCATCCTACCGTTGTGATAGTAAAGCTCACTGACCTCTGGGGTCGCCAGACTGAACCTCTTGTAAATCCCATCATTCACCATCATGACTGTGAATCCTTCCATTCTATGTGGACAAACTGTCTCTCAGCTAGAAAAGCTCTAGCCGAAGAATATGGCGTTCCACCCTCCTACAATACTCACAGTCCTTTATCTCCTGATGTTCAATCAACTCCAGATCTTTACTTCAAAGAAGAAATCAGGAATCATCGTCTCCACTCTGAAGGAGGGCAAGAGGGCTTTCTTTTCAAAACAGCCTATCATTGTACTTTTGTGCAAAGAGGCTTGTTTACATACTAATGAGCTTAACTCCTTTTTGCCTAGTGTTATTGTGACTCTTTTGCAGGACTTTGATGATGTATTTCCAAATGAAGTCCCTAATGGTTTGCCACCTATTAGGGGAATTGAGCATCAAATAGACTTCGTCCCTGGAGCTACCATTCCTAATAGACCCGCTTATAGAAGTAACCGTGAGGAGACAAAGGAGCTTCAAAGGCAGGTTGAAGAACTCTTATCAAAAGTATATGTGAGGGAGAGCATGAGTCCATATGCAGTACCAATTCTACTAGTGCCCAAAAAGGATGGAACATAGAGGATGTGTGTTTATTGTCGTGCAATTAACAAGATCATCAGAAAGTATCGACATCCTATTCCTAGACTTGATGACATGCTTGATGAATTGCATGGTTCTTGTGTGTTTAGCAAAATAGATCTTAAAGTGGATATCATCAAATTAGGATTAGAGAGGAGATGAGTGGAAACCGCTTTTAAAACAAAATATGGTTTATATGAGTGGTTTGTGATGCCATTTGGGTTATCTAATGCACCCAAAGACTTTTATGAGGTTAATGAACCATGTTTTGCGTGCTTTTATTGGTAAGTTTGTAGTTGTCTACTTTGATGATATTTTGATCTATAGCAAAAGTCTAGAAGAACACATTGAGCATTTGCAAAGTGTATTGATTGTTTTAAGGAAGGAAAAGTTGTATGCTAATTTGAAGAAGTGGGCTTTTTGTACAAATCAGATTGTTTTTCTTGGTTATGTTGTAAGTGCTAAAGGAATTGAGGTTGATGAAGAGAAGGTAAAGGCTATTAAAGAATGGCCTACACCTAAAAGCGTAAGTGAGGTAAGAAGTTTTCATGGTTTGGCTAGTTTTTATAGAAGATTTGTGAAAGATTTTAGCACCCTTGCTGCACCTTTAACTGAAATTGTTAAGAAACATGTGGGATTTAAGTGGGGTAGTGAACAAGGAGAAATTGGTTTCTGCACCACTACTTGCTTTACCCGATTTTGCGAAAGCTTTTGAAATTGAGTGTGATGCTTCAGGTATAGGTATTGGAGCTTTTTTGATGCAAGAGGGGCGTCCAATTGCCTATTTTAGTGAGAAATTGAGTGGAGCAGCCCTAAACTGTCCTACTTATGACAAGGAGATGTATGCATTGGTGAGAGCATTGGAAACTTGGCAACATTATCTTCTACCTAAAGAGTTTGTTATATGAGTCCTTGCAGCATTTGAAAGGGCAAGGTAAGTTGCATAAGAGGCATGCCAAATGGGTTGAATTTATTGAGCCATTTCCTTATGTGATCAAATACAAACAAGGTAAGGAGAATGTGGTGGCTGATGCATTATCGAGAAGGTATGCACTTATCTCTACATTAAATGCAAAGTTGTTAGGATTTGAGTACATTAAAGAATTATATGTTAATGATCCTGATTTTGCTAATGTGTTTAATGCTTGTGAGAAAGTTGCATTTGGAAAGTTCTATAGGCATGATGGGTTCAGAATAAATTGTGTGTGCCATGTAGTTCTTTGCGTGAATTGCTTGTGCGTGAAGCCATGGGGAGGTTTAATGGGACATTTCGACATTGCAAAGACTTTAGATGTTTTAAAAGAACACTTCTTTTGGCCACATATGAAACGTGATGTTGAAAGAATATGTGAGAAGTGTATCAGTTGTAAACATGCTAAGTCTAGAGTTTTACCCCATGGATTGTATAACCCTTTACCCAACCTAGCGAACCTTGGGTTGATATTTCTATGGACTTTGTTTTGGGTTTACCTAGGTCAAAAAGGGGAAAGGATGCTGTTTTTGTTATTGTTGATAGGTTTTCAAAGATGGCACATTTCATTCCATGTCACAAAACTGATGATGCAACAAACATAGCTAATTTATTTTTCAAGGAAATAGTTAGATTGCATGGAGTACCAAGGAGCATAGTTTCAGATCGAGATGCTAAGTTCTTGAGCCACTTTTGGAAAACTTTGTGGGGGTAAGTTGGGTACTAAACTTTTGTTTTCTACTACTTATCATCCACAAACTGATGGACAAACTGAGGTTGTAAATAGAACTTTGTCCACTATGTTGCGTGCCATTATTCAAAAGAATTTGAAAACTTGGGAAGAATGTTTACACATGTTGAATTTGCTTACAATAGAACTGTCCATTCAGCCACTAAATTTTCACCATTTGAGATTGTATATGGTTTTAATCCATTAACTCCTTTGGATTTATTGCCGTTACCTATTGATGAGCATGCTAGTTTGGATGGTAAAAAGAAAGCTGAATTTGTTAAGCAATTGCATGAGAAAGTGCACAACATAGAAAGAGGACTAAACAATATGCTACTCAAGCCAACAAAGGACGTAAGCAAGTGGTTTTTCAGCCTGGAGATTGGGTTTGGGTGCATATGAGAAAGGAGAGATTCCCAAAGACAAAAGGCTCCAAGTTGCTTCCAAGGGAGATGGTCCATTTCAAGTGGTTGCAGAATCAATGACAATGCCTACAAATTGGACCTTCCTGTGAGTATAATGAGTGCTACTTTTAATGTTTCTGATCTTTCTCCTTTTGATGTAGGTGAAGATTCGAGGACGAATCCTTTTGAGGAGAGGGGGAATGATGAGAACTATCAAGAGAATACCATTAAAGCTTCAAGTGACCCTTTGCACATTCATGAAGGCCCAATTACAAGAGCTAGAGCCAAAAAGATGCAAGCTGCTTTAAATGGATTAATTGAGAAAATATGGATTGAAACTGCAATTCAAGATGCAAGACATCATGGATTGGGCTTGAAGAGAAGTCAAGGCATTGTGGGCATTATTCAAGCTATTGGGCAGCCAAATACACAATTCGGATCACATGCAGAAAGGTCAATTTCGGAATAAAACTGGTATTGATTGAGCTGGAATTAATGTGCAAGCTATATACCGTTGGAAAGATAATTAAGTTAGCTTTCCAAAGAATTTTACAGAGTTAGATTTGGAGTTCTCTGGAAGGAGTTATGACCAATTCATTAATGCTATCATTGACAAACTTAATGCTAGCCTACCATAATTAATGCTATCATTGACAAACTTAATGTTAGCCCACCATCATTGATGGTAGACTTACCTTACACATTGACAAACTTGAAACAAAACAACAAATGAAGTTGAAAAACAAAGGAGTCGTTGAAAATCCCAAGTCTGAACATGCTACTCGATGTTGCCTGCAATGTAAGGACTACGTGAGCTAATGCTCAGTAAGATAACACTTAGATGCATGCAAGGAATTATTATGCATATGGATTAAGACTAACTGTATTGGGGCCCTGGGTATGTTATACTACGAGGCTAGCACCCTTTTTCTCTTTTTACTCTCATGCCCTTGGGCTTTACTAGTTGGTCTTTTGGGCGTTACGTATCGCCGTCCCCAAAAGACTACCTTTCTCTT
Organism: Citropsis articulata; assembly: GCA_030449925.1. NCBI lineage: Eukaryota > Viridiplantae > Streptophyta > Magnoliopsida > Sapindales > Rutaceae > Citropsis > Citropsis articulata. The sequence continues at coordinate 1,372,299 of JASUUH010000128.1, read as the reverse complement.
AACTTGGAGGGCTTGCCCTCCTTAGAAGACTTTGCCACCTCGTAGTGCAACAAACCCATTTTGCAAACTTATAATACCTCCTCTATAAAATGCATGAAAAAATGCATATGCCCAATGCAACTTACTTCCTAGCATGTAAAGCTTCTAAACGTATATTCGAGCTATCACACAAACTATCCAAAGTCAACAATCTTTAATTTAGGCGGCAGTGCCGACCATATGAGAATTAATCAAGAACGTGTCACATTATAGGCGGCAGAGCCAACCAATATAAAGATATGTAAAGTAATATCATCATGTAACCAACAATTAAATCACATAACCAATAATTCAAGTAATTTCATCACATGAGGATAAATAATAATGCGATATAAGATGAATAATAATAAATAATCGCATCTTAGTGATTATCATAAAGCTAAGGATTTAAAACTAAATCTAACATAAAAGAAACTAGTCCTTACATTGCAGTGGGAGTGTTACTTACCTTGGCATCTTGAATTCTCTAACACTCCTAGTTTGATGACTTTCTCTGCCCTTGGATGTTTTGGCAAGAGAACTTTTGTGCTTGTGTGCTAAGTGTGTTGTGTGTGTGTGTGTGCTTGTGGTGTGTGGGGGGTGGTTGCACAAATGAAGAGTGCCCACCCATATTTATAGGGGTGGCCATGGGGAGTCTAGAGAATTCCATGCCACTTGTACAAATATCATGGGGACTTAAATGCTTAATTCTAGAAAAATCTAGCCCATGGGTAATTGTAGAGAATTCTAGATTATGGGCCTTGGTGGGAAGATTACTAAGCGCACTACGGTTGGTTAGTTATATGGGTGGCCTGATTTCTAAGTGCAACCATTGCTAAGTGCATCCCACCTTGAGTGCTGAATGCGTCCCACTTCTAAACGCACTTCCATTCTAGGATTATACTCAGGGATATTTATAGGCTTTCCAAAAGCCAATGGATGGCTAAGATTTTGCCACCACACTCCTTGATCCATGGTTATGATTTATTCTCTTATAAATATCTTAGTAACCTCTAGACTTAATGTCTCTACAATTATTTACTTCATCATTTCCCTAAAAGTGAATATTTTTATTTTTAATATTATCATTTTATTTAAATCTTTAAGGGGATTTTATGTTACTACTTAAGTGAGAAGGTCGTACCTTACAGTATTTATAAAGGATAATCTTAACCATTGAACAAAGGTTATGGTGGCAAAATCCTAGCCCTCCATTAGCCCTAAGAAACCCTATAAATACCCCCAAGCGAGGTTCCTGTAAACCTCCGCCTGATCCTTCATCAGATGATGAACCAGATTTTACTCCAACAGAGACTACAACTCCTGTTGTTCTATCCTCCCAAGTCTATAAACCTCAAACCTGTAGGCAGCAAGTTAACAACCAACTTTTGTCTCAAACCTCTGTTCCAACCTGTTTCATGGAGTCCATACTCAAGGATGCTAAAGAAAGCAGCCCCACCATGGGGTCTTGAGCATAACAATCCAGTGAGCTCAAGCAGTGACTCAGCCTACCATCGAGAATCCTCCACAGGGACAACGCATCCCATGATAGATGCTGTGATGAGTAATCGAGGAGCAAAGGTTTTAGAACATATTGATGAAAAAGATTTCTATTGTGTTCATTCTAGTGGTGAATTCAAGGAAGCCGAAAAACATTACCACGTGATCTACAAAGAAATCTTGGCAGTCAAGTATGGCATCCAGAAGTTTGAATTCATCTTATCGGATACAATTTTATTGTCAGAATGGATAACTCATCTTTTCCGAAGATTATGGAATTTAAAAATAAGATGCTACCAGAAAAGCATCTTCTTTGCCTTAAAACCTGGTTCTCCAGGTATGATTTTTCAGTTCAACATATCACAGGCGATAAAAATCTCATCCCAGATCTCCTTTCTCGACCTTCTAAAACAGTCTCCTTTATCCACACTTTGGGTCATATTCCTCTCATAGCCATGGTCTCATCCTTACCAAACCATGGGTAAGGTAAGGATTTGTATAACAATGGGATCTGTGACGAACAAATCGTTATGCATTCTGATTGGGCTTGTCAAGCATTCTATGTTGAGAAAATTTCTGAAATTGTTCGGGGTAAGAAACGACTAGTCATAGACTACCAACCCCTCAATGGTTTTCTCAAAGATGATAAGTTCCCTTTGCCAAAGATTCAGTCTTTGTTCATTCATCTCCAAGGTGCAAAGGTGTTCTCAAAGTTTGATTTGGAATCAGGATTTTGGCATATTGGTATTCATCCTGATGATCGACCCAAAACAGCCTTCTGTATTCCAAATGCCCACTATCAGTGGACAGTGATGCCCTTTGGTTTAAAAGTGGCAACATCACTTTTTCAAAAGGCTATGGTCAAGATTTTCCAACCTATCCTTGAAAACGCCCTTATCTACATTGATGATATTTCGTTGTTTTCCAAGGATCATGATTCACACCAGAGACTCCTCAATCAGTTCCTGTCAATAGTGGCATCTGAGAAAAAGTCACAGGTGGGCCAGACATCCATTGAATTTCTTGGCATGATAATCCAAGATGGTAATTATCGTCCTGGACCCCACATCGCACAAGAATTGATGCATTTTCCAAATACTTATCTGGAAAATAGACTGAAGTCTGGTAAGGATACTTATCAGAATACTTATCAGAATGCATTTTCCACATCTCTAATACCAGGGGAGATATCAATAGGTCATGGAACACCCATAACATACTGATACCAAGCCAGGATCCACTAACTGATAGAAAGTCAGTCGGAACTCACACAGAGATCCAGCAGCGGAGTACGGGGCATTGTTATACCAGAGCAATGACGAACAAATCGTCCTTAGGGCCAATAGCCCGCATGCTCGGGTTTCCAACCAATATACGCAACACCACGGAGGAAATCATAGCACACATACCAACCCTTTTTCTTCGCCACTCCCGGGCATCTCTTCGTGAACAGCAGGTCTTCTCGACTCATTTCCTGTGTGTTTAAGATAAAGGAAACAGCAATGGTATAAGAAGTATACCACTCTGGTACAACAGGCATAAGACTTTCTGATACACAAGATCCTATAAGAGGCGAGTGTAGAGCATACTTGTTACCAAGCCAGGTAGAAAATGAAGTATTCAAGTCGATCTGTGATCGTTATTGGAAGAATAGAAAGAAGAAGTGTTTAGCCACTCATATTTTGAAGGTAAACTTCTTTTTTATTTCAAACGAGTTCTTAATTGGTTCTGATTTACAATGAAGAGGAGCTCGCCATTTATAGACGAAACTCTTAAACTAAAGTGGGACAAGACCCCCACTATTACAACCACTTGATTAGGACACATCACCTAATCTTGACAAAGTAAACCAATAATGCAAACTAATAATACAACATGATAATGACATGACAAAGACACTTAACAACTACTTTGAAAAAGTAAAGATGCAAAAGTCAAACCATGGATAAAGTCAAAGACTTTAATCACATAAAGACAAACTACTTTAAGACTTTTATGGCATATAAGACAAATGCCATTATTAAAGTGAAATTGTCTCGTAAGAAGAGACTGATGTGTCTGAGTCTAAGACTGATGTCTCTGAGTCTGATGGAAGAACGGGTTGAGGCCATTGATGGTTGGTCCAGTCTGTCCAACGTCTGATAGATCTGCCATTTCTGATGAGATAGTTGTCATATCTCTGCTGTAGGATTATGGCCTGATCTCCTTCAGAGTGGAGACGATGATTCCTGATTTCCTCTTTGAAGTAAAGATCTGGAGTTGATTGAACATCATGAGATAAAGGACTGTGAGTATTGTAGGAGGGAAGAACTCCATATTCTTCAGCTAGAGCATTCCTAGCTGTGAGACAGCTTGTCCACATGGAGTGGAAGGATTCACAGTCATGATGGTGAATTATGGGTTTAACAATGGGTTCAACAATGGGTTCAGTGTGGCGACCCCAGAGGTCAGTGAGCTTTATTATTACAATGGTAGGATGCTGAATGTGATAGCCTGTAATAAGCTCTGATACCAACTGAGATATCAATAGATCATGGAACACCCATAACATATTGATACCAAGCCAGGATCCACTAACTCATAGAAAGTCAGTCGGAACTCACACAGAGATCCAGGTGAGTACGGGCATTGTTATACGCAGCAATGAACAAATCGTCCTTAGGGCCAATAGCCCGCATGCTCGGGTTTCCAGCCAATATACCCACACCACGGAGGAAATCATAGCACACATACCAACCCTTTTTCTTCGCCACTCCCGGGCATCTCTTCGGGTGAACAGTGTGTCTTCTGACGGCTCTCTCAGGTGTTTAGTATAGGCGAAACAGCAATGGTATAAGAAGTATACCACTCTGGTACAATAGGCATAAGACTTTCTGATACACAAGATCCTACAAGAGGCGAGTGTAGAGCATACTTGTCACCAAGCCAGATAGAAAATGAAGTATTCAAGTCGATCTGTGATCCTTATTGGAAGAATAGAAAGAAGAAGATATTTAGCCTCTCAGTCAAAAAACCCAAGAGTTACACCGATTCCTTGGTGTTTCTCCAAACATGTACAAACACTCCTAAAGGCCATACACTCAACCTATGCCTTCAAGGCCCTCTCCTACAAGGCCTGTACCCATGCCTAGACCTCAACCAATTCCTAGGCAACGACCTCCATCACCACAAACACCAACCTATGCTGAAACAGTTCACACACCAGCCTATGCTAAGACAGCTTCTACTCCTTCTCCTCAGCAAATACATGAATACTTTCAGCAGCCTATCCCTGAACCTATCAGACCATCTAAAGACAAAGAGCCCATGCATCAGCCTTACTCTGGTCTTATAGTTCCAGAAAAAGATGTTGATCCCTCAGATTCAGATTTGCATCCATCTTTTGAGTCTTCTTCTCCAACAGAATCAGTTGTATCTTCTGCAACAGATTCCGAGGAAAATTATGTGGAAGTTTCTAATGTTCTTATGGCACAACCATCCACATCCAATGATCCTGCAATTCCTGAGGATTTTCATCCCAGTGAACCCCTTGATGAAGATGAGCCTGAAGAGATTCGCATGCCGCCAGTTCATGATGCGCCTCCAGCACAGTCTAATCCAAGTTCCAAACCATCTAATGGACCATGGTTTACTTTTGATGATGTTCCTAAAGTCAAATGGTTCCATAGATTCCAAGAACTTGCTGCTTGGCTTGATCTTCAGATGGCAAAACCTGGAGCCGATAGTTATCATGTTATTAAAGAATTCTGCTCAAGATTCTTAGGATCTCTCCGTGATTGGTTCCTAAGTATCGGTGAATATAGGCAGCTCCATTTATTTCAGGCAACTGTACCACAAGTCTTAGAGATTGTGTACAACCAGTTTTTGGGAGAACAAAACCTAGCACAGGAATCTGCTAGACGTGAATTTCATCAGATGAAGTGCTGTTCTTTACAGATCAGAGATCTTGATAAGCACTACAAAAGGATGATTGCCTTGTAGCACAAGAATGGTTTTAATGATCACTCCTTCAAGCATGTTTTTATGCAGTCTCTTCCTACAGAGATTTTGCCAGACATTCAGAGACATCTAAACTCCTACCAAATAAACTTGGATGATCTTACTCTTGGTAAGATCTATCAGATTGCTGTCTCTTGTCTTGAGAAACTTTATGAGCAGAGAAAGTTTTTCAAACACTTTATGGATGCAAAACACCTCATCTTGCAATCAAATGCAAGAATGAAAGAACCAAGAAAAAATCCCATTTCCATAAGTTCTCTAAACCTAAACACTCTTCCAGACACCGTTCTTCAAAGCCTAAACCAACCTACCGGTTTTTCAGAAAGAAATCACAAGCCAAGAATGTAAAAGATTCCGTGTTTTCATTTGTAAAAAGAAAGGGCACTTTGCTAGATCTTACCCTAACAATCCAAAGAAAATCAGCCGGACTACGGCATGTCAATAGAGTCTCTCCTCTCTGAGGATGATGATATTGAATCCCTGTATTCTGAACAGGATGCTTATGATGAAGAAACAGTCTTCATGCTGGCTGAAGAACAGAAAGAGTCTTCTGATTCTGACTCTGATTCTGATTCTGTTCTTGAGGACGTTGCAACAATCCACCACATCAAGCATGTCAGACATGTTCCTCCTAAGCAACGGTCTCTACCATCCATACAAATCAGTATCCTTCCTACCAAATATGCCAAACCTATCACTGTCATAGGATTCATTGATACTGGTTCAGAACACACTATGCTTAATCCGTCCATACTCCCTCCTGAGTTTTGGAAGCACCATACCCAGCTCTTTAAAGCTGCTAATGGTGAATATTTTCATACAGACCTGCTTACCAAGAAACCCGTTGGTATCCAGTTCTTTCCAGATTGTGTTCTCTGGATAAATGTCATAGGTTCTTCCCTCAATGATAAGGACCTCCTCATAGGTTTTGATGTTCTACAACTTATCCACAAATTGAATGTCTCCGCCAAAGGTATCAGATACAAGCAACAATTCCTACCTTATACTGACACCTTGATGATATACTCAATTTCTGATGTTTCCTCACCCTATGAGTCTTTAAAAACCAGGTTCCTGCCATTTTGTCCTGAAAATCATCGGCAGTTCATTCACCCCTTTCCTTTGTGGAAAAACCCTCAGTTCTTTGTTAAGCTTCCTTCCAAGCTTAATGAAGATGTGAACCCTGCAAAGGCCACACATCCGGCCCTCAGATCTGAAACTTGCACAGGCTTTTTAGGTTTTCTGAAGTTGTGTTTTTTGAACTTTCTGGACTAGGAATATTTATGGAAATGGGACTTTTTCTTGGTAGGACAATGACAGGCTTTTTCATCTTTGAATTTGATAGCAAGATGAGGTTTTTTACAGGCACTCTTGAAAGGTTCTTTCTGTGTTCCATGAGATCTTTGAAGAACTCTTTTTGTTCACAGAGCTTTTCCAAGCAAGAGACTACTAGTTGATATATCTTTCCCAGAGAAAGATTTGTAATATCTAGCTGGTGGAGATGAAGCTATCTCTGTAGTTCTGGAAGGATTTCTTTTGGAAAAGACGCAACAAAAACATGTTTAAGTGAAGCGTCATTGAAGCCATTGAGCTTATAGTATAAAGCTGTCATTCACCTGTAATAGAAATCAAGATCTTTGACCTTTAAAGAGCAACACTTCATTTGATGGAACTCTCGTCTAGCAGCTTCTTGTGCCACTGTTGGTTCTCTTAGAAATTGTTCATAAATCCATCCCAAGACTTGTGGAATTGTTGCCTGATAAAGTTGTAGTTGCCTGTACTCGCTAAGACTTTCAAACCAGTCTCGAAAAGAACCAATAAATCTGGAACTGAACTCTCGAAGAATAGACTGTGAAGTTACTCCAGTTTTGAGCATTTGAACATCAGTCCAAGTAGAAAATTCTTAAAACCTTTGGAACCATTTGACTTTTGGCACATCATCAAATGTGAAACATGGGCCATTGGATGCTTTAGAATATGATCAGGTTAAACCTTTTCCATCAATGTGCTCCAGGAGTACTGCTCCCCAGTACTCGTCACTGGCATCTGTCTGTAGGATGCGTTGTCCTGTAGACGGGATTCTCAGCGGTAGAGGCTGCTGAGTTATCTGCTTTAGCTGCTGGACAGCTATTGTCTGTTCAGGTCCCCATGGTGGGGCTGATTTCTTTAGCATTCTTGACAACTTTGAGGTGTGGACTGTAATTTGTGGAAAAAAGTCTCTGAGATAGTTGACAATTCCAAGAAACTGTTGTACCTACCTTTTGGATATGTATTAATCTGGAAAGGGCATCAATTCTTGTACGATGTAGGGTCTCGGATGGTAATGACCGTCTTCAATTATCATATCAAGAAATTCAATGGATGTCTAGCCCACCTGTGACTTTTTCTCAGATAACATGACTCCATGTGATTCAATTATTGACAAGAACTGTTCAAGGAGCCAGTGATGTAATTCATGATCCTTAAAAAACAACAAGATGTCATCAAAGTAGATGAGGGCATTTTCAAGGATAGGTTCAAAGACTTTGACCATAGACTTTTAAAAAAGAGATTGTGCCACTTTTAGACTAAAGGGCATCATTGTCCATTGAAAGTGGGCATTGGGAATATAGAAGGCTATTTTGGATCTTTTGTCAGGATGAATACCAATTTGCCAGAAATCTGACTGAAGGTCAAATTTGGAAAATACCTTTGCACCTTGGATATGGACAAACAAGGACTGAATTTTTGGCAAAGAAAATTTGCCGCCTTTGAGAAAACAGTTGAGAGGTTGATAATCAATGATGATGCGTTTCTTACCCCAACCAATTTTAGAACATTTCTCAACATAGAAAGCTTGACAAGCCCATTCAAAATAAGTGGGCTCAATGAGGCCTTGTGCTATAAGTTGCTGACATTCAGCTTGGGCTAGCTTGAGATCTGAGGGTGTCATACCCGGATGTGTAGCTTTTGTAGGGTTGACATCTTCATTAAGCTTGAAGGTTAGCTTAACAAAGAACTGAGGGTTTTTCCACAGAGGAAAAGGATGAGAAACATGAATATGATTTTCAGGACAATACTATAGGAATTTGGATTTTAAGGACTCATAAGAAAAGGGTGCATCAGAAATCGAATACAACCTTAAAGTCTAAGTATAAGGAAGAAATCTTTATTTATACTGAATACCTTTAGTGGATATATGCAATATCTTGATTAACTGAAGAACATAAAAACCTATGAGGAGGTCCTTATCAGAGAAAGAAGACCCGATAAATTTGATCCATAAAACACAATCTGGGAAGAACTGGATACCGATGGGTTTTTTGGTAATCAGATCTGTCTGAAAATATTCACCATCAGCTGCTTTGAAATTTTCAGTGTGGTGTTCCTGGTACTCAAAAGGGAGGATGGATGGATTGAGCATACTGAGCTGTGCACCAGTATCAATAAAACCTATGATGGAAATAGGCTTGGCATATTTAGATGGAAGGATACTGATTTTTATGGATGGAAAGGACGTTGAACAAGATTGACTTGCTGTACATGGTGAATGGTTAGATGTCCTCGGAATCAGAGGTATCACTCTGATCAGCCAAAGCAAAGATTACATTGTCATCACAAGATTCCTATTTCGAAAAAAGGGATTCAACATCATCGTCCTCAGAGAGAAGAGAGACTTGGTTAAGGTGTTGGAGAAGCCTGGCTGACTTAGCTAGATTGTTAGAGCAAGATCTGGCAAAGTGCCCTTTTTTCTTACAGATGAAACACCTGGAATCTTTCTGTTGTAGGGTGTTGGTTTTTTTTCGTCTGAAAAACTAAAAAGGCTTTTTAGGCTTTGGGTGACGGTGTTTGGAAAAGTGTTTAGTTCTGGAGAACTTCTGGAAATGGGATTTTTTCAGGTGCAGGTTTTTTCATTCTTGCATTTGATTGTAAGATAAGGCTTTTTGCATGCACTTTTGAAAGGTTCCTTTTGTTCTATGAGATCTCTGAAAAACTCTTTTTGTTCACAAAGCTTTTCAAGACAAGAGACCATAATCTGGTAGATCTTTCCCAGAGAAAGATCGTTAATGTTTATTTGAAGAGCATGGAACTGTCTTTGAAGTTCTGGAAGAATCTATTTGGGAAGATACTGTATAAAGACATGCTTGAGAGAGCTATCATTTAAGCTTGTAATACAGGCAGACATTCATCTGTACTACGTATTAAGATCTTTAATCTTTAGAGAACAGCACTTCATCTGATGAAACTCTTTTCTAGAAGATTCTTTTGCTAGATCTAGATCGCCCAAAAAGTGATCAAAGATGAGTTCTAAGACTTGAGGGATTGGTGCTTGATACAGCTGTAGCTATCTGTACTCTTGAAGACTTACAAACTAATTATGAAGAGAGCCTAAGAACCGAGAGCAGAATTCTTTAAGAACATCATAAGAGGTTGCTCCAGGTCTAAGCCATTGAACATCAATCCAAGTAGCCATTTCTTGGAATCTGAAGAGCCATTTTGATTTTGGAACATCATCAAATGAAGAAGGATCCTCAAAAGGAGGATTGTCTGATGTGGATGGCTGAGGGATTTCCACATAATTTTCTTCAGAATCCATTGCCGAGTAAGAGGCATCTGATTCTGTTGGAGAAGAAGACTCATCTGAAGAATGATTAACTTCTGGATCATATGGAGTGTCATCTTCTAGATTGATCAGACCAGAATAGAGCTGACGCATGGGCTCTTTGTCTTGTGGTTGAGATGGTTGAGTGGGAGGCTAAAAGTATTCAGGAATTTACTAAAAAGCAGGAGTATAAATGGTTTCAGCATAGGTAGGAGTTGGTTGAGGTTGAGGTGGTGGAGGTTGTGGTTTAGGTTGAGGCCTTAAAGGTGCAGGCCTTGGTGGAGCTGGCCTTGTGTAAGTATAAGGCATCTGTACTGGTTCTTCTTTGGGATAATGCATATTAGATATGCCAATAAACTGATGAGCTTTACAGGTTCTTTGTAAAGGAGTAGTGGGAGGATTATAATATGGATGGTATGTGTTGAAGTATGGTGAAGGCATGGGTATGACAAGGAAGGTTGTCAGCCTTGCCTTTTTGCATCAATTCTTTCAAGTTCAGCTTTAAGTTGTCTGATCTCTGCATCTTTTTATTGAACTTGGGTCCCCAGTAGCTGCATTCAATCATTGTATGAAGCTCTATGTCCAACTTTGCAATTCTTTGGTGAAGGCTTTGGTACAGCTATTCAATCCTTGCTGTAATTGCATCAACCTCTGATGATTTGTGTGGACTTGTGCTTGAACATTATTGACCCTGGTATCAAGAGATTCCAAGACTGTATTTTGAACTCTGGCATTCTGAGTTTGCCAATTAAGCACTTGTTCGTACTACTTTGGTTCCTCAGTTTGTCCAGTGGGGAGAACAGGAGGCCAGACATATGGTTTCGAAACCACTTTGGTTTGTGGATCTGTTTGCTTTCCCAAGGAAGGGAACTGACTTTGGTAAGAGCTAGATCCAAACATCATGCGAGATTGTGGAGAGGATTGAGACAGAAGTGGGTTGTTAACTTCTTGTCTACAGGTTGTGGGGATGGTCTTTTGAGTTACGGAAACAACAGGTGAGGATATCAGGACTGGTGAGGAATTAGGTTGGTCATCTGGTGGAGGTTCAGATGGAGCTTTACAACTGCTATGTTTTGAAACTTTTCTTTCTTCTGTGCCTGTGGGCGTGTATAGAATCTGGGACATAGGAATATTCTACAAGGTTTCCTATTTTAGAGGACAAACATTTTGTACATGAACGAGGAAGAGAAAGAGGAGAAGATAAAGAGACTAGAGTTTCAGAAACTTGAGAGTTTGAAGAGGAAGCCATGAGGAATAGAGTTTTCTATTCTTCTTTTTCAGATCACAGACCTTCTACAATATACCACCTTCTCAGTTGTAAGAACGGCGTAATACTTTGTTGCCTATCGAACACATCGTTAGGCTCTGATACCACTCTGGGGCGAGTCGACACACGACCCATGGCAAAAGCGGAATCAGAGTACGTGGCACTGTTATACCAGAGCAATGACGAACAAATCATCCTAAAGGCTAATAGCCTGCATGCTCGGGTTTCCAGCCGATATACCCAATACTAGGGAAGAAATCATAGCACCAATCGGAGTACGAGGCGTTGTTATACCAGAGCAATGACGAACAAATCATCCTTAGGGCCAATAGCCCGCATGCTCGAGTTTCCGGGCGATATACCCAATACCAGAAAAGAAATCATAACACTAATCTTGGTGAACAAATCACCCTTTGACTCTGACACCACTCCTTAGCTTATGATCCTTGGTGAACAGTGTTTCTGATAACCGCTGATCTGGTTTTTGGGATAGGCAAAACAGCAATGGTATAAATGTTTATACCAGTTCTGATACAATGGTATCAGAACAAATTACCCTTTGACTCTGACGCCACTTTTTAGCTTATGATCCTTGGTGAACAGTGTTTCTGATAACCGCTGATCTAGTTTTTGGGATAGGCAAAACAGCAATGGTACCAGTTCTGATACAACGGAATAAGACTTTCTAATACACAGGATCCTACAAGAGGCAAGTGTAGAACATACTTGTCATTAAGCCATATAGAAGATGAACTATTTAAGTCGATCTGTGATCTTTATTAGAAGAATAGAAAAGAAGAAACTTAGCCACTTATGAGATAAACTCTTTTATATGGCAAAGTGTACCAAAGTCATGTACTCTTTGCCATGGTACGTACACTTTGGTACACTGATAAACTTAGCCATGGTAAACTCTTTGCCTAACCATGCCTTCACTCAAAAGTCATTCCCTCCTCTCTCCATCAAATCCAAGACTTTGCTCGTAAGTTCCTTTTCAGGTTTTTTATGAATGTCTATACCAGAAGTCCAGAACCCATGCTCCTCCCCTATCCAGACTTCTGAAGCCCAAAATGAAAAAAGGCCAGACGGTACTGTCCGGATGACCTTTCAGCCTCCAGAAAGTCAACCTCTTAGAACCTTATTTTCATACACTGCTATGATTATTGCTGTTCAAACAGCCCAAGGAGATCTTCCCATCCACAGTTTCAATTCAAAGGCTATCCTGTGTACCCTAACAAGGTATAAGGCCATTTTATATGGGATGTTCCAGGCTCTCACATGTGTGATCCAGGCTGTTTATGCCAGGATGATGATGAGCCTGATGACGACTGGGAAGTCGCTCACAGGTGCAGAAGCATAGAAAAAAGAAAAGTTCAAAACACAACAGTTGTAAACCTCCATCTGAACCTCCACAAGATGACAAACCTGAGCCTCCACCGGTCTTGATATCCTCACCTGTTGTACCCACACCTCAAAAGCCTATCCCTATAACTTGGATCTGGCTCTTACCAAAATCAGTTCCCTTCCTTGGAAAAAATAATAGATCCACAAACCAAAGTGGTTTCCAAACCATATGTCCAGCCTCCTGCTCTCCCCACTGGCAAGTTGGGTCCAAAGCCTAACTCAGCCTCAAAAGAGCTCTCAAGAGGTGAGGACTGCCTAGGACTTATAAACTGGCACGACCCAGCGCACCCAAGTGATGTGGGATATGAGCTTATCATTCACTACATATACACCCTCGCTAGAAAGTGTTAGGCTCTGATACCAAGTTGGGCCCGAAGCCTAACTCAGCCTCAAAAGAGCTCTCAAGAGGTGAGGACTGCCCAGGACTTATAAACTGGCACAACCCAGCCCACCCAAGCGATGTGGGATATGAGCTTATCATTCACTACATATACACCCCCGCCCAAAGTAGTACGAACAAGTGCTTAACTGGCAAACCCAGAATGCTAGAGTTCAGAATATAGTCCTGGAATCTCTTGATACCAAGGTCAATAATGTTGAAGCAGAAGTCCACACAACTCATCAGAAGGTTGATGTAATTACAGTAAGGATGGAACAACTGTATCAAAGCCTTCACCAAGGAATTGCAAAGTTAGACATAGAGCTTCATACCATGATTGAATGCAACTACTGGGGACCCAAGTTCAACCAAAAAGATGTAGAGATCAAACAACTTAAAGCTAAACTTTAAAGAATTGATGCAGAAAGGCAAGGCAGACAACCTTCCTCGTTTGGTCAATAAACAACCATACCCATGCCTTCACCATACTTCAACACCTACCAACCACATTACAATCCTCCACTACTCCTTCACAAAGAACCCATGAAGCTTATCAGTTCATTGGCATATCTAATATGCATTATCCAAAAGAAGAGCTAATACATCTACCTTACACTTATACAAGGCCATCTCCTCCAAGGCCTCAACCTAAACCACAACCTCCACCACCTCGACCTCAACCAACTCCTACTTATGCTGAAACCATTCAAACTCCTGCTCCTCAGCAAATTCCTGAATATTTTCAGCCTCCTCCTCAACCATCTAAACCAAAAGACAAAGAGCCCATGCATTAGCTCTATTTTGGTCCAATCCAGAAGATGATACTCAATCTAATCCAGAAGTTAATCATTCTTCAGATAAGTCCTCTTCTCCAATAGAATCAGATGCTCCTTACTCGGCAACGGATTCTGACAACTTATGGCTCAGCCATCCACATCAGACAATTCTCCTCTAGAGGATCCTTCTTCCAGTTCAAATAGGGAGTAACCCTTTGCTGAAGAACCTGTAAAAGACGTGCCTCCAGCACGTTCCAATCCAACTCCAAGTCCTAAGCCATCCAATGGGCCATGGTTTTCATTTGATGATATTCCAAAATCCAAATGGCTGTTCAGATTCCAAGAAATGTCTACTTGGATTGATGTTCAATTGCTTAGACCAAGAGCAACCTCTTATGATGTTCTCAAAGAATTCTGCTCTCGGTTCTTAGGCTCTCTTCGTGATTGGTTTGTAAGTCTTCAAGAGTACAGACAACTATAGATGTATCAAGCACCAATCCCTCAAGTCTTAGAGCTTATCTATGATCATTTCTTGAGCGATCTTAATCTAGAAAAAGAATCTACAGACGAATGTTCGCCCTGTATTACAAGCTTAATGGCTTCAATGATAGCTCTCTTAAGCATGTCTTTATACAGTCTCTTCCTAAAGAGATTCTTCCAGAACTTCAAAAATAGTTCCATGCTCTTTAGATAAATATTGATGATCTTTCTCTGGGAAAGATCTACTAGATTACGGTAATAAGCTCTGTGAATAAAAAGAGTTTTTCACAGATCTCATGGAACAGAAGGAACCTTTCAAAAATGCATGCAAAAACTCTTATCTTGCAATCAAATGCAAAGATGAAAGAACCTGCACTTGTCCTACGAAGAAAAAATGCCATTTCTAGAAGTTCTCCAAAAAATAACACTTTTCCAAACACCGTCATCCAAAGCCTAAAAAGCCTTTCTAGTTTTTCAGACAAAAAATAACCAACACTCGGCAACAGAAAGATTCCAGGTGTTTCATCTGCAAAAAAAGGGCATTTTGCTAGATCTTGCCCTAACAATCCAGCTAAGTCGGCCAAGCTTCTCCAACACCTTGACCAAGTCTCTCTTCTCTCTCAGAGGACGATGATGTTGAATCCCTAATTTCAGAACAGGAGTCTTGTGATGACAATATTGTCTTTGCTTTGGCTAAACAGAGTGATACCTCTTATTCAGAGGACATTCCAACCATACACCACATACAGCAAGTCAACTTGTTCAACGTCCTCTTCCATCCATAAAAATCAATATCCTTCCAACTAAATATGCCAAGCCTATTTCCATCATAGGTTTTATTGATACTGTGCACAGCTCAGTATGCTCAATCCATCCATCCTCCCTCCTGAGTACTGGGAACACCACACTGAAAACTTCAAAGCAAGTGATGGTGAATATTTTCAAACAGATCTGATTGCCAAAAAACCCATCGGTATCCAATTCTTCCCAAATTGTGTTTTATGGATGAAACTTATCGGGTGGTTTTGATGTCCTACAGTTAATCAAGAAATTGCATATATCCTCTAAAGGTATTCAGTATAAATAAAGATTTCTCCCTTATACTGAGACTTTAAGGTTTTATTCAATTTCTGATACACCCTCTTCCTATGAGTCCTTAAAATCCAAATTCCTACAGTATTGTCCTGAAAATCATATTCAGTTTTCTCATCCTTTTTCTCTGTTGAAAAACGCTCAGTTCTTTGTTAAGCTACCCTTCAAGTTTAATGAAGATGTCAACCCTACAAAAGCCATACATCTGGCTATGACACCCTCGGATCTCAAGCTAGCCTAAGCTGAGTGTCAACAGTTGATGGCACAAGGCCTCATTGAACCCACTCATTCTGAATGGGCTTGTCAAGCTTTCTATGATGTGAAATGTTCTGAAATTGTCCGGGGTAAGAAATGCCTCATCATTATTATCAACCTCTCAATTGTTTTCTCAAAAATGACAAATTCGTTTTGCCAAAAATCTAGTCCTTGTTTGTCCATCTCTAAGGTGCAAAGGTATTTTTTCAAATTTGACCTTAAGTCAGGATTTTGGCAAATTAGTATTCATCCTGACGAATTATCTAAAATAGCCTTCTGTATTCCCAATGCCCACTATCAGTGGACAGTGATGCCCTTTGGTCTAAAAGTGGCACCATCTCTTTTTCAAAAGACTATGGTCAAAGTCTTTGAACCTATCCTTGAAAGTACCCTCATCTACATTGATGATATCTTGTTGTTTTCTAAGGATCATGAATCACATCACTGGCTCCTTGAACAATTCCTGTCAATAATTGAATCGCATAGAGTCATGTTATCTGAGAAAAAATGATAGGGGGGCCAGACATCCATTGAATTTCTTGGTATGATAATTGAAGACGATCATTACCGTCCTGAACCACACATCGCACAAGAATTGATACACTTTCCAGATGAGTACCTATCCAAAAGGCAGGTACAATAGTTTCTTGGAATTATCAACTATCTTAGAGACTTTTTTACGCCTCGAAATTGTCAAGAATGCTAAAGAAATCAACCCCACCATGGGGACTCGAATGCATAACACCGTCCAAATAGTTTAAAGCAAATGACTCAAGAGGCTCTACCATCGGTAATCCTGCCTGTAGACAACGATCTTACAGATAGATGCTGGATTTAGTACGGAGCAAGACTCAGAGTACATTAATGGAAAAGATTTCTATTGTGTTCATGCTAGTGGTCAATTCAAACATACTAAAAAGCATTATCATGTGATCTATAAAGAGATCTTGGTAGTCAAGTATGGCATCCAGAAGTTTGAATTCCATCTCATAGGGCACAACTTTATTGTCAAATTGGATAACTCTTTTTCCCTAAGATTATGGAATTTTAAAATAAGGTGCTATCAGGCAAGCATCTTCTTCGCCTTAAAACCTAGTTCTCCAGGTATGATTTTTCTGTGCAACATATCAAAGGCGATAAGAACTTTATTCATGATCTTCTCTCCAGGCCATCCAAAAAAGCCTCCCTCATCCATACCTTTGGTTCTATTCCTGTGAAGGTAAACTCTTTGCCTAACCATGCCCTCACTCAAAAGTCATTCCCTTTCAAAATGACTTTCTCCTCTCTCCATCAAATCCAAGACTTTGCTCATAAGTTCCTTTTCAGGTTTTTTATGCATGTTTATACCAGAAGTCTAGAACCTGTGCTCCTCCCTAGCATGCATCCAGATCATCTTTTCCTCACAAGATTAGTGATTATGCCAAACAGAGACATTACCGAAGATAAGCTTTCGTAAACTTGGTGCCTTACAGTGTTGTATGCAACAAAGATGGTTTTCCCTGTTCTTCCTCTTCTAGACAAACTTAACAGTCCATCTTGCTCAACAAGTCTCACTTGGACTGTGAGGTACGACTTTCTCACTTAAGTAGTAACATAAAATCCCTTTAAAAAATTTAAATAAAATAATAATATTAAAAATAATTACTTTTAGGGAAATGATGAAGTAAATAATTATAAAGACATTAAGTCTAGAGGTTACTAAGATATTTATGAGAGAATAAATCATAACCATTGATCAGTTTTTGGAAAGCCAATAAATATCCCTCAATATAATCCTAGAATGGAAAGGTTTATACCAGCTCCGGTACAACGGAATAAGACTTTCTGATACACAAAATCCTACAAGAGGCAAGTGCAGAGCATACTTGCCATTAAGCCGTATAGAAGATGAACTATTTAAGCCGATCTATGATCTTTATTAAAAGAATAGAAAAGAAGAAACTTAGCCACTCGTGAGATAAATCTTAAACTCCAAAGAAAGTATATTGAATAACTGATAAACAAGAATGATTAACAAAGAGGAGAAGGCCGCCTTTTAAAGACGAGAGTTTCACCTAAAGTAGGACAGGACCCTCATTATTACAAAGCTTAAAGGTAGGACACGTCCCCTATCTTTCATAAATACAAGATGACAAACAACTTTTTAAAAGATAAAGCACACTTATTACAACAAGACGAACAACTTTTAAAAAGTAAACCATAAAAGTCAAACAACTTTAATAAAGCAAACTACTTTATTAAAGCATAAAAGACAAACTACTTTAAGACACTAAAGACAAACAACTTTAATAAAGCATATAAGACAAACTACTTTATTAAAGTGAAATAGTGTCATATGAAGAGACTGAAGTTTTAGAGTCAGGGCCAATCTTCAGATCATCAGGCTGGAGAGCTAGGCTCGGTTGAGGCCACTATTGGTGATTGGTCCAGTTTGTTTCATCTGGCCATAGATTATGAGATCTGCCATGCCTGGTGAGGTAGCGATCGTATCTGTGTTGTAACACTATGGCTTCATCTCCTTTAGAGTTAAGGCGAAAATCTCTGATTCCTTCCCTGAAATAGAGATCTGGTGTGGTTTAGACATCATGAGATAAAAGACTGTGAGTTATGTATGAGGGAGGAACTCCATATTCTTCAACTAGAGCTTGTCTAGCTGTGAGGCATTCTGTCCATATGGAGTGAAAAGATTCATAGTTATGGTGATGTTCTATGGCCTTGACAATGGGTTTGGTACATCTTCCCCAAATATCAGTGAGATTTACTATCACAATAGTAGAATGTCTGATCTGATATACAGATGTAAGTTCAAGGGTCAAGGGATCCTTGAAGATAGAGGCAAACATTTTGTCGAACCATCTTCCTCTGCCATATCTGCTACTGCTGTGGATCAAATTAGGATCAAAATAGAGAGCCATCGGGTACAGATTCAACGAGTACAAAAAAATATAGTAAGCCTGGGGGGTGATGTCACGAATGACAAAATGTCCCCAACTAGTGTGCTCATCGACTATATGATGATAATGATGAGTCTGACGATGACTGGGAAGTCGCACACAGTCGTAGAAGGCGCAAAAAAAAGAAAAGCTCAAAACATAGCAGTTGCAAACCTCCATATGATCTCCCACCAGATGACCAACCTGATTCCTCACCGATCTGGAGTTTGAAAATCAGTTGGTGCATTTGGTCTAGATTCGGATGTGGAACAAAGGGCTGTTGGCATAAATCATTCTCAGTCGGCCTGAATTCTTGCTTCAGTTTAAAGTCCTCTTCAATACCAATTTCTCCACCATTGTTACACCATGGCCCCAGTGGACCACACCGAGTCTCTCTTCTCTAGGAAGCCTTAGTATCACCTCCAAACCATTGTTCTAGGAACAGTTCGACTCTTCTATACTGAGTATGCTCTGCACTTGCCTCTGTTGAGGATCCTGTGCATCAAAAAATCCTAATAGTTTGCATGTTCATCCCAAATCTAGGATTCGAGTAAGATCTCGGCACCCCAATAGTTCATCCGTTTAAAGTCTGTGTGAGACGTCATTAGGATGATTACCGAGGGTTAGAGGTTACAATTGATAGTCTAGAGTCTGGTTGTGATGACATACATGTTGGTAATCCAAGCTTTGTCATGCTTCAGTGATGTCCCTTGAAAGGTCAAGTGTAAGGCCTGTGAGGAACATGTGTTCAGGGTGAAAAGATGGAAAGCTCAAAGGAAAATAGTAGTAGATTTTCATGAACCATCTGAAGAGAAATCTCTTGGCTGGACTGTGGTCAATATAAGTAGGAAAAG
Source organism: Citropsis articulata (assembly GCA_030449925.1). NCBI lineage: Eukaryota > Viridiplantae > Streptophyta > Magnoliopsida > Sapindales > Rutaceae > Citropsis > Citropsis articulata. The sequence continues at coordinate 1,352,760 of JASUUH010000128.1, read as the reverse complement.
TGCCATAGACTTCTGCAAGGGCCTTTCTGGCTGTGTGGCATTGTTCCCACATAGAGTGAAAGGATTCACAGTCATGGTGGTGGATGATAGGTTTGACCAATGGTTTCTCATGTCGACCCCATATGTCTGTTAATTTAACAACAACAGTTCCTCTTCCCATCCCCCAGTGGTATCAGAGCCTAAGTCTTTCACTCAAAGAAGCAATATCATAGAATTAGTTGGTTGTAGAGAGAGAAACCGAGGATACGATTACCCAAGGAAATTATCAAACATGTCTTCAACTTCAACTTCAAGTCTAGCTCCAAAGGTCGCCCCATCCACTCTAAAAATCCCAGAGTCATGTAAAAGTATCTTGCCTCTAAAATAGAAAATCTTGTAGAATACTCAGATATTCCAGTCCGCTCAAGTAAAAGAGTCTACCCCACCAGAATGAGTCCTTACCAGCTTGTACAAAACTCCTAGTTTCACCAAAAGTGTAAAACCTTATCTCTAGCGTAAGTACCCAAAAGAGTATGTATGCCTTCTAGACTAGACCAAGTTCTCTTCACCAACTTCTGAACAAAGATGCTACCCTAGAAGTCCCAGATACTCTTATCTCCCAAAGGAAGAGAGAGGAATATTCTCACCTTCATCGAGGAACTGAATGATTCTCACCCTACATACGGACGAAAAGGTCTTCCAGCCATCGCCAGATCGCTTTACTTGACACTCGCTTAGCATCAAAGATGCAAAGGATCGAATCAGCCTCACTACCCTCAACTCCTGGAAGTGTGCTACTCACCTTTATCCAAATTTCAACTTTTCCTCGATGATCCCAACCTCTCAAAAGCTCTCAAAGTTCAGATCCAGATTCGTGAGCGTAATAAATACCACCTCAAAGATCGCCACTTTACACCACTCACTGGTCTATCGCTTGCAAAACCATGCGTTAGACTTAACTCCTCAAGCATCCTCTCGATGCTTTACGATCTTAAATTGATACGTAATCCACACCCACTATAATCCAAATTCCCAAACAGATACCCAAACATGAACCGCAAAGAACTCATGCCTCTCGAATGGATTTCTAACTATGAGAAATTCCATGAAAACACCGAACCAGCTCAAGAACCTCGCCTTTCAACGGCCCCGATGGCACCGGCCAAAACAGCTTTTTCAAGCACCAACTCGAAAACCACCGAACCTCATAGGTCGCCTTACACCATGACGATCCAAATTCACAAACCAAGCAAGAAAAGAAAATTTATCTGGGGATTTAGCCACGATGGTTATCCAAATATACTGACAAGATTGATGGTCATTTCATACGGGATAATCGACTCAGATGTGTGTGATCCAGTTGTCCTCCGCGAGGATGACAACTATTCGATGACGAGGATTTCAAATCATGCGCAGGAGAAGAAAGAAAAGGAAAAGCCTTGCTTTGCCAAAACACCCCGCAAACTTACTCCATCAGATCCAGATGATGCTCCAAACCCTGCACCTTTACCCAACAAACCATCTGAGCCCATAAAAGAAAAATCCGGCAAACCCAAAGCCATACCTTTGTTTATCCCAATAAAAACCCAGAGCCCAAGTCGCATCTTTTCGCCAGCTATTCAAGCATCACCAGCCTTGCATGATGTTTTCTACATCCGCATCAAGCTACCAGAAAACTTTCTCCCATGGAAAGAAACATGCATCTATTGCTAATGCGATGTCCCAAACATACATCCAACTCGCAATATCCTCAACCGCCATTCAACCTCCTCAAGAATATGAGAAGTCCTCAATTGGCAAACTCGTAACGCCATGTAATATTGCCTTGCAAAACATAAAGTCAAAAGATAGAAAGGGTTTCCACCTGTGTCAACAAAACAAATAGCAAAGTCATCGCTATATCATCTCACTGACCAGATCTATCTCAACCTCGCAGAATAGAAGTCACCCAGCTGGATATCGATCTCTAACCATGATCAATAACAACATTCGGGGTCCCGAATTCAACCGTAAAGAAGAGATCGTAAAGCTAAAAGTCGAACTTGCAAGAAGGCATAAACAACAACAGCTTTCAACCATCATCACCTGGCCTCAACCTATTGGTGTGTCACCACCGCCTTCAAAGACCTACCAACCTTTCTATCAAGAAATCCACCCAACCGTTGATCCAACAAAGTTTTTTGCTTGTCCCAAGTCTGGCTCTGTACTGTGAAAGACAACAAGAGAGATAACAAAGAATAAAGAATAAGTCATAAGACTAAAAAGCCAAAAGAAAGGTCACCCAAACACCAACCTGCTCAACCAGTCAACCTTCACACCTCCACTCTATACACCACCGCAGTATACCCAACCTGCACTATTAGCTTTCACCGTCAGGTCAACCACTGCACTCAACACCGTGTCCTTCATCTTCGTGAACATTTCCCGCTCATTCCTCGAATACATTCCCCTCGAACAACCACAACCACTTCCAAAAGACAGCAACCCTTCATCGCCCATATATCTTCCCGTATAAAACTCACGAACCCGTTTATACCCTTAAATCACATCGAAATTTCCAGCTTCTACTAACTCGACATACATGTTCGTAACTCATCGAGCATGCTGCATGGCCTGTACTCATCAATGATATCTTCACATCCTCTCGCTACACATCATTCTCTCGATGATGAATCCTACCACGATATTTCCACATTAGCCTTGATGGCTCAATCAGCTAATGATCAAGCTGAATCTTCCACTTGAAGAACTACTCCTATTGTAGATCCAATTTCTAGTGACGAGGAAACTCATGCACGAGTGGCACCACTCATACCACTCCCGCACCACCTCCCGATCCACCTCCACAGTTTCAATCACACTTCAAAGTCATCACTCATCGTTCACCTTTCACGACGCTCCTGCACACAAATGGATGAAAGATTCCATGAATTCGCCGCATGGATGATTTGCAAATGTCTGCTCCAAATGCCGATTCTCGAGAGTTCTCAAAGAATCAACTCCCGCTTACGATCTTTACGAGAATGGTACGAAAGCCTTTCGAGATTATCGCCAACCGCAATTCCTTCAATCTGCACCAGCGCAAAGACTCTTCGCCATCTATGATCGCCCATCACGATCCTAGAGTCGTTGTTGATACAGCCAGAATGAGTATTATCGATGAAATGTTGTTTCTCGAGAAGAAACATCCGATGTTCACTACAAAAGAACGAGCATGTTGTTCTACAAGCTCAACGGATTTAACGATCCATCTCTTAAGCATGTTTTCATTGCTTCCTTCCAGGAACTCCATCCGTATATTCAAAGACACTTCACTCAAGACAACATTACCATCAAGCAATTTCTCTGGAAAGATTTATCGATTGTTCTTCAATGTCTTGATGAAGCGAACAAAAGTTAAATTCTTCAAAGATTTGATCGAGGAAAAGCAACTTATGCGCTATGCAAAAGTCCGCCCCACTGAAATCATGTGCAAGGACAAGAAGAAATGCACTTGCCCAACCAAAAAGAAAAACATTTCCGTAAGTTCCCAAACACTATCCTCACCCACTGCCTTCTAGAAAGCCCAAGAAACGATACCGCTTTCTTCGTAAGAAAAGACCCATCTTCTAGTTTCAAAAGCCCATATCCGAAAGATGCTCGTTACATATGCAAAAGAAAAGGCCACTTTGCCAAGCATCAGGCCAACAAGCCCGCAAAGGCGCTCGATTGATCCAAAGATTCAGCCTTTCAAACCAGCAGACAACGAATGATGAAATCAATCCAACTTTTCTAACAGCCCGAACAAGATTCTGACATCGCTTTCATCCTAGCAGAGTCCGCCTGTAATATTTCGGGCTCAGATAACTCGAGGTCTCATCCTCCGACATGCATCCATTGTCTACAATCTTTTCACAAAAGAAATTGACCCAGACCATTCCAAAAGCCACCCAAAACTGCTTTGTCACCACAAAATACCTTTCGTCAAAGTCTCACCCCGATCCAAGTTCTCAAACCCATTCTAGTAATCGCTTCATTGATATCAAGAATCCACGATCAACCCTCAGATTCTTCCAGTAGTCCCATCGAAACCACGTGATGATATTTTAAATGCCAACATATCGTAACTACCCGATTACCGTAAACCCATCGTGATACGCCCTAATCATTGTTTCAAAATAAACTCATCGTTCGATCTCCACACTAAAGATCTTCTCATCAAGCTTGATCTAATTTCCCAAAAGCTTGTCATCAAACCTGTGGGAATTAGCTTCAAACACATGTTCCTTCCATACACGTACATCCCAAACCTGCTTTCCATTATGAACACCCACCGACACAGACATATCTCTCAAACTCCTCGAGTTTTGCATGTAAAGCCACCACAGCCCATCACCCTCTTCCTCTGTGGAAGAATAAATCCTTCGCGAGTCTCCTTCAAACTCAATGAAGATGTCAATCCTACCAAAGCATCCCATCCAGAATGACACCTCAGACCTCAAGCACAACAGAATGCCTCCGCTTATTAGCACAAGGCCTCATCAACCCACTAAGTCGATCATTTGCCAAGCCTTTATGTTGAAAACGATCCGAGTTAGTTCGAGAAAGAAAAGACTAGTCATAGACTATCACCCAAGTCTTCACCAGCAAGCAATATCATAGAATTAGTTTCAGTAGAGAAACCGAGGATACGATTACCCAAGGAAATTATCAAACATGTCTTCAACTTCAACTTCAAGTCTAGCTCCAGTGTCAGTCTCATCCACTCTAAAAATTACAGAGTCATTGTAAAAGTATCTGCCTCTAAAATAGAAAATCTTGTAGAATACTCAGATATTCCAGTAGTCCCAAGTAAAAGAGTTCACCCCACCAGAATGAGTCCTTACCAACCAGTACAAAACTCCTAGTTTCACCAAAAGTGTAAAACCTTATCTCAGCGTAAGTACTCCAAAAGAGTATGTACGCCTTCTAGACTAGACCGTGTTCTCTCACCAACTTCTACGAAAGAAGATGTTACCCTAGAAATCCCAGATACCTTATCTCCTGCAAGAGAGAGGAATATTCTCACCTTCATCTCGAGGAATGAATGATTCTCACCCTACATGGACGAAAAGGTCTTCCGCCATCGCCAGATCGCTTTACTCGACATCGCCAGCAGCATCAAAGATGCGGATCGAACAGCTCTCACTACCTCAACTCCTGAAGTGTGCTACCCACCTTTATCCAAATTTCAACTTTTCCTCGATGATCCCAACCTCTCAAAAGCTCTCAAAGTTCGTGATCCGTATCTGTGAGCGTAATGCCACCACCTCAAAGATCGCCACTTTACACCACTCAGCTGGTCTATCATCGTCAAAACCACGCTTAGACTTGCAACTCCTCAAGCATCCTCCTCGATGCTTCACGATCTTAATGACATGTAATCCACACCCACTATAATCCAAATTCCAAACAGATACCCAAACATGAACTGCAAAGAACTCATGCCTCGAACGGATTTCTAACTACGAAATTCCATGAAAACACCAACCAGCTCAAGAACCTCAAATTTTTCAACGGCCCCGATGGCACCAAAACAAGCTTTTTCAAGCACCAACTCCGAAAACCACCGGAACCTCATAGGTCGCCTTACACCATGATGATCCACCACAAACCAAGCAAGAAAAGAAAATTTATCAGATTTAGCCACGATGGTTATCCACCTTATACGGACAAGATCGATGGTCATTTCATATGGATAATCGACTCAGATGTGTGTGATCCAAAGTTGTCCTCAAGAGGATGACAACTATTCTCACGATGAGGATTTCAAATCATGCGCAGAGAAGAAAGAAAAGGAAAAGCCTTGCTTTGCCAAAACACCTCGCAAATCTTACCTCCATCGATCCGTATGATGCCCAAACCCCGCACCTTTACCCATCAAACCATCCGAGCCCATAAAAGAAAATCCCAAGAAACCCAAAGCCATACCTTTGTTTATCCCAACAGAAAACCCGCAGAGCCCAAGTCGCATCTTTTTCGCCATTATTCAAGCATCACCACCCGCCTTGCATGATGTTTTCTACATCCGCATCGTTTACCAGAAAACTTTCTCCCACGGAAAGTTAAACACGCACTACGACTAATGTGATGTCCCACCCATACATCCAACCTCGCAATATCCTCAACCGCCATTCAACCTCCTCAATAATACGAGCAAGTCCTCAATTGGCAAACTCGTAACGCCATACCGTATTGCCTTTGCAAAACATAGTCAAAGATAGAAAGGTTTCCACCTGTGTCAACAAAACAAATAGCAAAGTCACCGCTATATCATCTCTGACCAGATCTATCTCAACTCGCAGAACAGTAGTCACCAGCTGGATATCGATCTAACTATGATCAATAACAACATTCGGGGTCCCGATTTCAACCGAAAGAAGCAGAGATCGAAAGCTAAAAGTCAACTCAGCATTGTAAGCAGCATGCACAACAACAGCTTAACCATCATGCTTACCTGGGCCTCAACCTATTGTGTGTCACCACCGCCTTCAAAGACCTACCAACCTTTCTATCAAAGAAACGATCCCAACCGTTGATCCAACAAAGTTTTTGCTTGTCCCAAAGGTACTGGTCTGTACTGTGAAAGACAACAAGAGAGACAACAAGAACAAAGAATAAGTCATACACTAAAAGCCAAAAGAAAGTGTCACCCAAACACCAACCTGCTCAACCGTAGTCAACCTTCACACCTCCACTCTATACACCACCAGCAGTATACCCAACTGCACTCACAGCTTTCACCTTGTCAACCACTGCACTCCAACACCAGGTCCTTCATCTTCAGGAACATTTCCCCAGTTCATTCCTGAATACATTCCTGAACAACCACAACCACTTCCAAAAGACAAACAACCCCTTCATCGCCCATATATCTTCCTGATAAAACTCGATGAACTCCGTTTATACCCCGTAAATCACATCGAAATTTCCGCCTACCAATCGTATACATGTTCGTAACCCATCGAGCATACGCTGCATCTACTGTACTCATCAACAGATATCTTCACATCCTCTGCTTACACATCATTCTCTGATGATGAATCCCAGCTTGCTGATATTTCCAGATTAGCCTTGATGGCTCAAACAAAGAATGATCGTCAATCTTCCACTAGAAGAACTACTCCTATTGTAGATCCAATTTCTAGTGATGAGGAAACTCATGCACAGAGTGGCACTACTCATACCACTCCTGCACCACCTCCTGATCCACCTCCACAGGCTTCGAATCACACTTCAAAGTCATCACTCATCGGGTTCACCTTGATGACGTTCCCGCACACAAATGGACAGAAGATTCCATGAATTTGCCGACGGATGATTTGCAAATGTCTGCTCCAAATGCCGATTCTCGAGAGTTCTCAAAGAATTCAACTCCGCTTTACGGATCTTTACGAGAACGGTACGAAAGCTCGAGATTATCGCCAACCGCAATTCCTTCAATCCGCACCAAAGCGCAAAGACTCTTCGCCATCTATGATCGCCCATCATGATCCTAGAGTCGTTGTTGACACAACAGAACGAGTATTATCGATGAAACGTTTCTCTAAGAAACATCCGGATGTTCACTACAAAAGAATGAGTACGTTGTTCTACAAGCTCAACGGATTTAACGATCCATCTCTTAAGCATGTTTTCATTGCTTCCTTCCAGGAACTCCATCCAGACATTCAAAGACACTTCACTCAAAGACAACATTACCATCAAGCAATTTCTCTTGAAAGATTTATCGATTGCTCTTCAATGTCTTGATGAATAACAAAGAAATTCTTCAAAGATTTGATCGAGGAAAAGCAACTTATGCTAAGGCGTAAAAAGTCCCTACTGAAATCATGAAGGACAAGAAGAAATGCACTTGCCCAACCAAAAAGAAAAACATTTTAAGTTCCCTAAACACTATCCTCACCCACGGTCTTCTAGAAAGCCCAAGAAACGATACCGCTTCTTCGTAAGAAAAGCACCCATCTTCCGCTTCAAAAGCCCATATCCGAGAAAGATGCTCATACATATGCAAAAGAAAGGCCACTTTGCCAAGCATCAGGCCAACAAGCCCGCAAAGGCGCTCGATTGATCCAAAGATCTACAGCCTTCAAACCACCAGACAACGATGAAATCAATCCAACTTTTCTAACAATAACAAGATTCTCGACATCGCTTTCATCCTAGCAGTAGTCCGCCCGTAATATTTCAGTCAGATAACTCGAGGTCTCATCCTCCGACATGCATCCATTGTCTACAATCTTTTTCACAAAAGAAATCGACCTGTGTCCATTCCAAAAGCCACCCCAAACTGCTTGTCGGGCTCACAAAATACCTTGGTCAAAGTCTCGCCCGATCCGTAAGTTCTCAAAACCCATTCCAAGAATCGGTTTCATTGATACCGCGTAAGAATCCATGATCAACCCCGTATTCTTCCGTAGTCCCATCGAAACCATGTGATGATATTTCGTAAATGCCAATGGAGAAACATTCGTAACTACCCCGACACGTAAAACCCATCGTGATACGCTTTTCCTAACCGTATTGTTCAAAAGAAACTCATCGGTTCTGCATCTCCACACTAAAGATCTTCTCATTGGCTTTGATCTAATTTCCTTACCGAAAAGCTTGTCATTATCAAACCTGTGGGAATTAGCTTCAAACACATGTTCCTTCCATACGTATATCCCAAACCTGCTTTTCCATTATGAACACCCACCGATTACTGTGACATATCCTCAAACTCCTTGAGTTTTGCATGTAAAGCCACTCACGCCCATCACCCTCTTCCTCTCGCCAAGAATAAATCCTTCTTTGCGAGTCTCCTTCAAACTCAATGAAGATGTCAATCCTACCAAAGCATCCCATCCAGAATGACACCTCGCACCTCCCGTTAGCACAACAGAATGCCTCCAGCTTATTAGACAAGGCCTCATTGAACCCACTAAGTCGATTGGGCTTGCCAAGCCTTTTACGTTGAAAACGATCCGAAAGTTAGTTCGAGGAAAGAAGAGACTAGTCATGACTATCGCCCTTAAATGCTTTCCTCGTGGATGATAAGTTTCACCCCAAAGATCCAATCTTTGTTCATACACCCAAGCTGTGCCAAAATATTTTCAAAGTTCGACCTTAAGTCGATTTTGGCAGATAGGCCTCCATCCTGCTGATAGCCCAAAACCGCATTTTGCATACCCAATGCCCATTATCAATGGATCATGCCCTTCTCTCAAAGTAGCCCCATCCATTTTCCAAAAGTCCATGATACACATCATCTTTTCTTTCAAGAAAACCCCACATGAATACCATGACACTCAGATACCTTCTCACCATGTCACTTTATAACCTTCCCAGAATCATTCAAGCATCAATTAAACCTTTGTCCATACCATCTCTCTTATCTTAATCTCTAAAATCTTAAAAGCAGGTATCCCCAAAAGAAATGAAAGTCGACAACGGTTTGGCCCATACAGACGTCAATTTTTGAACTTATCCCAGAGAGAAACATACAACACCCCACCAGTTATGTCATCATTATTATGTATATAATACGACCATCGTCAAACCTATCATCCACCACCATGACCGCGAATCCTTTCACTCTACGCGCCACACTAAATGCCTCGTAAGTCTATGGCACTTTTCCTACTTATATTGACCACCATCAATCTCCTGTACAAACCACCTGCACCTTTACTAAAGAAATCAAACTCGACAAAGACAAGGTCACCATCCTCGATCGATACGATCTCATTGCCGAAAACAAGGAAGAAAGCCTTGGCTCCGTAGATTATTCAAATTGGCCTCACTGATCGACGTAACCGTATTACATCGCCTTCATCATCATCATCATATACTATTTCTCGATTCCCATCCACCCGTGAATCATGGCTTTAATATTTTGTCTTCTGTACAATAGCTTTTACTATTTACTTTGCAAAAGCTACTGCTTTGGTTTCAAAGCTACTTTAAGCTTTTGTTTGTTTATGCGCAAAAGCTACTTTGCTTTTGTTGTTTACGCTTGAAAAAGCTACTTGCTTTCGTCAAAAGCTACTTTAATCGTGATGGATAAGGTCCTGCCTTATCCTTTAGCTTAGCTCTATATGCTCAAGCTTTGTAAGAGAATGATTACGATCCGTGTTCCAGGCAACCTCAGAAAAGTTCAAGTGAAATAAAATCAGCTTAAACACTCTTCCCGGGTAATCCTCTCAAGTCTATCTCTTCTTCCATAGTTCAAGCGCTTCTTCCTATCGATCGAGTATGCTCTACACTTGCACCGAGATCCCGCATCAAAAGGAATCAAAGTGCTAGATTCAGTCCAGTCGTGAACAGTAAGGTCTCAGGAAACCGAGTGTCTAAACACCCCAATAGTTCGTCCGCCAGATCAAGACCAAGGAGGGTCGCCAGGATCGCCAGATGATTACCGAGGTTGAGACTCCAATTGTCATCCGCATCTAATTGTCTCAGATCATGAGCCATCTGATTCTAAGCAGAAGCACCGCTGTCGAATTCGCGATTGTGTCTTTAGTAGACACCCATGGTATTAGAGCAATTAGGCCCAGTCTGATGGACAATGAGTTCACTAACCCCAGAATCATCCTAGCGACATGGGTCTCGATCTTTAAACCATCGCACTGCTTTTCATGCATTACCTTGCTCACTGAGACCGACTAGACTCAAGCACTTGATTCCTTTAACTTTTCCTGAGGATCCCTCAAAGGCAAGTGTAGTATACTCATGAAGAAGCCTGAACCATGAGAGACAGACTGAGAGGATTACCCTGTGAAGAGTAAGAAAACATGATTTTTATTTCAACTTTGAACTTTCTTACAAGAGGCTCGATACCACCTGGGATAGTAGGCAACTAATTGCTCTAATACCACCATGGGTGTCTACTAAAGACACAATCGCGAATTTCGTGAACAAGCTTTCTCGCTGTAATCCTAAATGGCTCATGACATGCATAATTGGAGTCCTGATAGACAATCGAGTCTACTAACCCCAGAATCATCCTAGGCGATCCCGGCGACCCTCCTTGGTCTCGATCTGCACGAACTATCGGGGTGTTTAGACCTTACCTTGGCCACAGCACCTTACTCGGCTCACTGTAGACCGGACTAGACTCTAAGCACTTTGATTCCTTAACTTTTCCGACACATGCGATCCTGAGGCAAGTGTAGAGCATACTACCGACAGTGAAGCAAACAATTCTAATCCATGAGAAGAGATAGACTTGAGAGGATTACCCCAGGAAGAGAGTGTTTAAGCAAACATGATTTTTATTTCAACTTGAACTTTTCTTACAAGAGGTTCTTAACCTCTGAACTAGCTTCTGGATCGTAATCCAGCTCTGCTTCTTACAAAGCTAAAGCTTCACTTATATAGAGCTAAAAAGCTAAAAGGATAAGACAGGACCCTTATCCTTATCCTGATTAAAGTAGCTTTTTCATAAGCAAACAAAAGCTTAAAGTAGCTTTTTACAAAAGCATAAACAAACAAAAGCTTAAAGTAGCTTTTACAAAAGCATAAACAAACAAAAGCTTAAAGTAGCTTTTACAAAAGCAAATAGTAAAAGCCAATTATTATGCTTGCACACTAGAAGACAAAATATTAAAGCCATGATTCACGGAGTGACGGGAATCAGGAAATAAGATCATATGATGACGATGCCAAGTCGATGTGTCCGGTTCTCAGACGCCCAAGGTCGAGGCCAATTTGAATAACTGCTCGAGCCAAGGCTTTCTTCCTTGTTTTCGGCAATAGAGATCATATCGATACCTGAGGATGGTGACCTTGTCTTTGTCAGCATGGAGTCTGCTGTTTCTGATTTCTTCTCTAAAGTAAAGGTCTGGAGTGGTTTGTACATCTGGAGAGATTGGACTGTGGTCAATATAAGTAGGAAAAGTGCCATAGACTTCTGCAAGGGCATTTCTGGCTGTGTGGCATTGTTCCCACATAGAGTGAAAGGATTCACAGTCATGGTGGTGGATGATAGGTTTGACCAATGGTTTCTCATGTCGACCCCATATGTCTGTTAATTTAACAATAACAATGGTGGGGTGTTGTATCTGTTCTCCTGTGATAAGTTCAAGGGTAAGAACGTCCTTGAATATGGAACTGAACATCTTGTCAAACCATTTTCCTTTTCCATACCTTCTGCTAGTGTGGATTAGATCTGGATTTAACAGGAAGGCAACTGGACAAAGGTTTAACCAGTACCAGAAGATGTAGAAGGCTTGGGGGGTTATGTCAGTGATAACATAGTGACCCCAACTAGAATGTTCATCAACTACATGGTAGAAAGTTTTACTGAGAGTAAAAATGAGTTGATGCATCTGGTCTGAGTTTGGATGAGGTTCAAAGGGTTGATGACTTAAACCATCTTTCTGAGGCTTAAACTCCTGGGCGGCCATAAGAGACCATAGACGCCATGTGAGGTTGTTGGGACAGTTAAAGTCATATTTGTGATCTATGACTTTTTCAAAGATGAAGTTCTGGAGTTCTTCGTAGTTCATCAGATGAAAGTCATAAGGGTGAAGGTAGAAGGTTCACCATCATTTGCTTTGAGGGCTCATGATGAATGGGATGTAAATCTCCAAACGAGGAATTGGTTTTGTAAGAGGAGCGATGATAAGGCTAATGGCTAATGTGCTTTTACAGTTCGATTCCTCTTTTGAACTTTGGAATAAATTGTTTGACGATAGCGATGGATAAGAATATAACCTTGTTTGAAATCACTGAGAAAAGATCTCAGCTTTAATGGCGGCTGAGTTATCTTCTCGAGTCCGCCGCAGTCGCGATTGCGTGACCCTACTGGGGTGCATCTTTCGAGTAACTTTGACAACCGGCTTGTGTGGACCGCAACTTTGTGGATAAAGTCTCTCGAGATAATTGATGATTCCAAGAAACTGTTGAATCTGCTTCTTTGAAAGGTTGACATCTGGAAAGTTCATCAATTGTGCAATGTGCGGTTCTGGCTGGTAATGACCATCATGTATTGTCATCCCAAGGAAGTTGATGGATGACTGAGCAATAAAGCTTTTCTTTTCTGATAACATGATGCCATAATGTTTGATGAGAGTGTAGAACTCTGTGAGCAACTGCTGGTGTGCCTGATGATCTGTGGAAAACAACAAATGTCGCCAACGTAAATCAATGCACTATGCAAGATGGGCTGGAATATTTGTATCATGGACTTTGGAAATGGATGGGGCTACTTTGAGACCAAGGGCATGACACCATTGATAATGGGCATTGGGTATGCAAATGCGCTTTGGGCCTATCATCGGGATGGAGGCCTATCTCGCCAAAATCCCGACTTAAGCGTCGAACTTTGAAAATATTTTGGCCCGGCTTAGTGTACGAACAAAGATCGATCTTTGGGAGTGGAAACTTATCATCCCCGAGGAAAGCATTTATCGATAGTCTATGACTAGTCTTTTCTTTCCTCGAACTAACTCGCATCGCTTTTTCAACATAAAAGGCTCGCAAGCCCAACTGACTTAAGGGTTCAATGAGGCCTTGTGCTAATAATCGAGGCATTCTGCTAACAGTGAGGTCCGAGGTGTCATTCCCCGGATGGGATGCTTGCAGATTGACATCTTCATTGAGTTTGAAAGGGAGACTCACAAAGAAGGATTCATTCTTCCACAGGAAGAGGGTGATGGAACCGCGAAGTGGTCAGGCAAAACTCAAGGAGTTCGAGGGATATGTCCCGGTAATCGTGGGTGTCTTAATGGAAAATGTGTCGGGATGTCTCGTAATGGAACATGTGTGTTAACTGGTTTGATGACAAGCTTTTCACCAAGGAAATTAGATCAAAGCCAATGGTAAGATCTTTAGTGGAGATCTCGAACCAATGAGTTTTTTTGAACAATACGCTAGGAAAATCAGATCCCGATGGGTTTTCCGTAATCGTGGTAGTTCTCAATGTTTCTCCATTGCATTTCAAATATTCTCACATGGTTTCCAAAGAGGACTCTAAGAATACGGGGTTGATCATGGATTCTTCCGCAGATCAACGAAACCGACATCGGAATGGGTTTTGAGAACTTCGATCGTGATCGAGACTTTGACCAAAGGTATTTTGTGAACCGACAAACGCTATGGCTTTGAATGGACCGGGTCAATTTCTTTTGTGAAAAGATTGTAGATAATGGATCCGTATCGAGGATGAGACCTCGTAGTTATCTCGAATCGAAATATTCGGGCCGACTCGCTAGGATGAAAGCAAAGGTCGTAATCTTGTTCGCATCTGCTTCAAAAGTCGATTCAATTTCATCATTGTCCGCAGTCGGTTCAAGACCGTAGATGCCGGATCAATCGAATCGCTTTGCAGTTGTTGGCTCAATTCTTGTCATAGTGGCCTTTTCTTTTGCATATTTAGCATCGAGGATCTTTCTTGGATATGGTGTTTTTGAAACTGAAGACGGGTCTTTTTCTTCCAAGAAACGTATCGCTTCGGGCTTTCTAAGACCGGAGGATAGTGTGAACTTCGAAATGTTTTTCTTTTGGTCGGGCAAGTGCATTTCTTCTTGTCCTGCACATGATTTCCGTGTAGACGGCTTTTACACGCCTTTAGCATAAGTTGCTTTTTCCTCGATCAAATCTCAAGAATTTCTTTGTTCGCACTTCCCGTCAAGACATCAAGAGCAACTGATAAATCTTTCCAAGAGAAATTGCTTCAATGGTAATGTGTCCGAAGTGTCTTTGAATGTCCGGATGGAGTTCCTCGGAAGGAAGCAATGAAAACATGCTTAAGAGATGGATCGTTAAATCCATCGAGCTTGTAGAACAACATGCTCATTCTTTTGTAGTGAACATCCGATGTTTCTTCTCGAGAGAGCAACATTTCATCCGATAATACTCATTCCTACCGTGTCAACAACAGGATCGCCAATGAACCGATCATGATGGCTAAGAGGCCGCTACCGTGCAGATCAAGGAATTGCGCTATGGCGATAATCTCCAAGGCTTTCATACCATTCTCAGAAAGATCCCGTGAAAACGGAGTTGAATTCTTCGAGAACTCTCTCGAGAATCCAGATTTGGAATGCATATTTGCAAATCTATCCACGCAAAGAAATTCATGGAATCTTTCTCGTCCATTTGTGTCTGGGAACATCATCAAAGGTGAACCAATGAAGTTGATGACTTCAAGCGTGATTCAAGCCCGCGAGGTGGATCGTGAGAGCGGTGCAGAGTGGTACGATGGTGCCACTGCATGACGAGTTTCCTGATCTCTAGAAATTTGATCTACTATATGAGTAGTTCTTATAGTGGAAGATTCAGCTTGATCATTTGCGCTCGAGCCATCAAGGCTAATCCGAAATATCGCCAGTCGATTCATCATCGTAGAATGACGTGTAAGCAGAGATGTGAAGATATCTGCTGACGGTACAGATCGTCTCAGTATGCTCGTAGGTTCAACATGTATCCGAGTTGCAGAACCGGAAATTTCAGAATAGCTTCGGTATGTGTTCATCGTGTTTTATCCGGGAAGATATATGGAATCACGGGCGGGGTTGTTTGTCTTTCAAGTGGTCAGGTTGTTCGTGAATGTATTCGTGAATGAACCTGGGAAATGTTCCTCAAGATGAAGGACCCGTGTTGGGTACGGCGGTTGACACAACAGTGAAACTCTGGTACAGTTGTGTATACACAGGTGGTGTATAGAGCGGAGGTGCAAGGTTGACTCGCTGAATGCGCTGGTGTTTGTGTGACCTTTATTTTGGCTTTTTGGTCTTAACAGCTTGTTGCTGTTGCTGTTGTCTCTATTGTTGTCGTTCCTGGTACAGAAGAGTACACTGTGACAAGCCAAAAAAATTTGTTGGATCATACGGTTGGGTCGTTTGCTGATAGAAAGGTTGGTAGGTCAAGAGCGCGTGACACACCAATAGTCGAGACCGGGTAAACAAAGGATGGTCAAACTGTTGTTGTCCGTCTGCTTATTCTCGCAAGTTCGCTTTTAGCTTCGATCTCTCGCTTTTCTCGTTGAAATCAGACCCCAAATGTTGTTATTGATCATAGTTCAGATCAATATCCAACCGGGTGACTTCGCTCGCAGCCGAGATAGATCCGTCCAATCGAGATGATATAGCAGTTGACTTTGCTATTTGTTTTGTTGACCGGTGGAAACCCTTTCTATCTTTTGACCTATGTTTTGCAAGGCAATATTCTCGATATGCTCGAGTTTGCCAATCGAGGACTTGCTCATATTGCTCGCAGGTTCGAATGGCCGGCCGAGGATATTGCAGTTGATGTACGGCCGACATCACATTAGTCTGTGGTCTCGTGTTTTTCCATGGAGGAAAGTTTTCGGTAGCTTGATGCATGTAGAAACATCATGCAAGACCGATCGCGATGCTTGAATAATCGTGAAAAAGATGCTGGGCTCGCAGTTTTTTTCTGGGATAAACAGAGGTACGGCTTTGGGTTTGCCGGATTTTTCTTTTCGGGCTCGTATGGTTCACGGGTAAAGGTGCGTGCAGGTTTGAGCATCATCCGGATCTCACGGAGGTGCGATTTGCAGGGTGTTTTGGCAAAGCAAGGCTATTCCTTTTTCTTTCTTCTCCTGCGCATGATTTCAAAATCCTCATCATCAGAATAGTTGTAATCCTCGCAGGGACAACCAGGATCACACATACGGGAGACAGTATCCCATATGAAAAGACCATCAATCTTTACCGTAAATACTTGATACCCATCGTGGCTAAATCCCCAAATGGGAATTTTATTTCTTGCTTGGTTTTGACGACCGATCATCGCTGTAAGACACCTACGAGGTTCCGTGGTTTTTCCCGAGTCGGTGCTTGAAAACTGCTTGACGGTGCCATCGTGACGCCGCTCAAAAGAGGCCGAGGTTGCTTGAATCGGTTCTGTTTTCATGGAATTTCATAGTTAGAAATCCATTCAAGAGGCATGAGTCCGCAGTCATGTTTGGGTATCCGTTTGGGAATTTGGATTATGGGTGGATTCTCAGACGTTTAAGATCATCAAAGCATCGAGGATGCTTGAGGAGTTGCCAAGTCTAACGCATGGTTTTGCAAGCGATAGACCAACCGTGGTGTAAAGTGGCGATCTGAGGTACCGATCGCTCGCCCCGAACTGGATCCGAACTCGAGAGCTTTTGAGGTCGATCATCAAGGAAAAGTCAAATTGATAAAAGTAGAAGAGCACACTTCCCGAGTCGAGGGTAGTGAGAACTGCTCCGATCATCGCACCGGTACCGCTTAAAGCGAGTATCAAGTAAAGCAACTCGGCAAGAATCGAAGACCTTTTCGCCCATGTAGGTGAGAATCATTCGATTCCTCCAAGACGGCGTGAGAATATTCCTCTCTTCCACCGGGAGATAAGAGTATCCGGATTTTGTGGTAACATAATGCTCACCAAGTTGATCAAGAGAACACCGTCTAGTCTGTAAGATCAGACATACTCTTTTCGAGTACTTCTACGCCAGAGATAAGAGTTTTTACACTTTGGTGAAACTAGAGTTTTGTACAACCTGTAAGGACTCATTACAGTGGTAGACTCTTTTACTCGAAAGCGCACTGAATATACGAGTATTCTACAAGATAAAGACCCAGTTCGTGATGGGGGCAAACTAATCTCTCCACACCATCCTAAATCCACCACCACAAAGCTACATTGGAGACATGAACACACTGGAGTATCTCTAATCTTAAAAGCTTCATGAATACGCATAACACCGATTCCTTTTCCTGATAGACAATTGAGTCTACTAACCTCAAAATCCGACATCCCAGTCCCTCCCTGTCTTCTTCTAAGCGAAGTCTAATCTAACTAACTATGTGTGTTTGCACTTTAGTCGCTTACTACTTCACTGTAGAGACCGACTAGACTCTAAGCACTTTGATTCCTTAACTTTCGACACACGTGATCCTAAATGGCAAGCAGAGCAATAATCGAGTAGAACAATTCTAATAGATAGAGATGACTTGAGAGGATTACCCTGCGAAGAGAGTGTTTAAGCAAACATGATTTTTATTTCAACTTGAACTTTTCACAAGAGGCTCTTAACCTCGAACTAGCTTTCCGATCAGTACCAAAGCTTACAAAGCTAAGTTTATGCAAAGCTAAAAGGATAAGACAGGACCCTTATCCTTATCCTGATTAAAGTAGCTTTTTCATAAGCAAACGAAAGCTTAAAGTAGCTTTTTACAAAAGCATAAACAAACAAAAGCTTAAAGTAGCTTTTACAAAAGCATAAACAAACAAAAGCCAATTAAAGAGCTATTATTTAAGACAAAATATTAAAGCCATGATTCACGGAAATGGACGGAATAAATGGAAATATGTTCATGCTGATGGTCACCCAGACGCTCGATTTCTTCCTTGTTTCTAGAGATCATATCATGAGGACCGACTTGTCTTTCAGCAAAGTCATTCTTCAGCGTCCGGAGCGGTTCAGACATCCTGAGATTGGACCTGTCAGCGTATAATGTGTCTCCCGCATTGTTACGATCTTTCCGATTCAGGTGGATGTCAATAGGTTTCTCATTAAGATTCAGAACTGGGTAATTTAACAACAACAAGCGGGAAATATCTCTCCGTGATTTTAGTAACTGAATCAACATCTTGTCAAACCATTTTCCTTTTCCATACCTTGGCATGATTTAGATCCGGATTTAAAGGAAGAAAACCTAGATTTAACCAGAAGTTATTGGTTGATACAAGAGATTTTTCAACTAGAAGCATCGAGATAAACAAAGTTAGAGATGACGTCCGGTTTTATGAGGTCGCAGAGATGACTTAAACCATCTTTCGAGGCTTAAATAAGTCATTGGCAAGAGACCAAGTGTTGAGGTTTGTCGTGAAGGACTTTGTTTTCATATTTAGTATCAAAAAGATGAAGTTATCCATTCTTACCATCAAAAGTCATAAGGAACTCAAATTTCATTCCATATTGAGCAAGATTTCCTCAAAACGATGGCTAATTTTGTAAGAAAATTGAGTGGCTAATGGCACGATTCTTTCTTATCCTCCTTTCTAATGGGATAAACCGGAATTATCACGGCACGGACTCGAGAATTTTTTGACAATCATCGAGAAAAGATCCTTTAAATAACCGAGTTATCTTCGAGTCAGCAGTGTGATTGCGTCGACCCTACGGGGTGCATCTTTCGAGTAACTTTGACAAGCTTGTGGACCGCAACTTTAGTGGATAAAGTCTCCGAGATAATCGATGATTCCAAGAACCGTCTGAATCCGCTTTGAAAGGTCGACATCCGGAAAGTTCATCAATTGTGCAATGTGCGGTTCTACCGGTAATGACCATCACGTATTGTCATCCCAAGGAAGTTGATGGACGATCGAGCAATAAAGCTTTTCTTTTCTCGATAACACGATGCCATAATGTTTGATGAGAGTGTAGAACTGGGTGAGCAACCGCTGTGTGCTCGATGATCCGTGGAAAACAACAAAATGTCGCCAATGTAAATCAATGCACTATGCAAGATGGGTCAATATTTCAGATCATGGACTTTGGAAAATGGGCTACTTGAGACCGAAGGGCATGACACCATCGATAACGGGCATTGGGTACGCAAATGCGCTTTGGGCCTATCATCGGATGGAGGCCTATCCGCCAAAATCTCGACTTAAGGTCGAACTTTGAAAATATTTTGGCCTCGCTTAGGTGTATTTAACAAAGATCGATCTCGGGAGTGGAAACTTATCATCCCCGAGGAAAGCATTTGGTCGATAGTCTATGACTAGTCTTTTCTCCTCGAACTAACTCGCATCGCTTTTTCAACATAAAAGGCTCGCAAGCCCAACTGACTTGGGTTCAATGAGGCCTTGTGCTAATAACCTGAGGCATTCCCTCACAGCTAACAGTGAGGTCCGAGGGTGTCATTCCCGGATGGGATGCTTGCAGTGATTGACATCTTCATCGAGTTTGAAAGGAGACTCACAAAGAAGGATTCATTCTTCCAGCAGGAAGAGGGTGATGGAACCGCGAGTGGCTTTCAGGCAAAACTCAAGGAGTTCGAGGGATATGTCCCGTAATCGTGGGTGTTCCTTAATGGAAAACAGTTCGGGATGTCTGTACGGAAGGAACATGTGTTTCAAGCTAATTCTCGGTTTGATGACAAGCTTTTCACCAAGGAAATTAGATCAAAGCCAATGAGTAAGATCTTTAGTGGAGATCAACCAATGAAGTTTCTTTCAATACGCTAGGAAAAACCGTATCCCGATGGGTTTTCTCGTAATCGTAGTTCAATGTTTCTCCATTGGCATTTCAAATATTCATTCACATGGTTTCCAGAGACTCCCAAGAATACGGGGTTGATCATGGATTCTTCCGCCTTTATCAATGAAACCGACATCGGAATGGGTTTTGAGAACTTCGATCGTGATCGAGACTTTGACCAAAGGTATTTTGTGAATCGACAAACAGCTTTGCTTGAATGGACCGTCAATTTTTTGTAAAAGATTGTAGACAATGGATCTCAGACGTAGGATGAGACCGTAGTTATCTCGAATCGAAATATTCTCGGGCCGACCGCTAGGATGAAAGCAAGGTCGAATCTTGTTCGCATCGCTTCAAAAGTCGATTCTAATTTCATCATTGTCTCGCAAGTTTGCTCAAGACCGTAGATGCCGGATCAATCGAATCGCTTTTGCAGTGCTTGTTGGCACAACGGCAAAGTGGCCTTTTCTTTGCATACGTAGCAACGAGCATCTTTCTGATACGGGCTTTTGAAACCAGAAGACGGGTCTTTTCTTCCAAGAAACGGTATCGCTGGGCTTTCTGTAAGACCCAAGTGAGGATAGTGTTGTGGAACTCGAAATGTTTTTTCTTTTGGTCAAGTGCATTTCTTCTTGTCCTGCACATGATTTCCAGGTAGGACGGCTTTTTACACGCCTTAGCATAAGTTGCTTTTTCCTCGATCAAATCTTTGAAGAATTTCTTTTGTTCGCACTTCCCGTCAAGACATTGAAGAGCAATTGATAAATCTTTCCAAGAGAAATTGCTTCAATGGTAATGCTACCGAGAAGTGTCTTGAATGTCCGGATGGAGTTCCTCGTGAAGGGAAGCAATGAAAACATGCTTAAGAGACGGATCGTTAAATCCATCGAGCTTGTAGAACAACATGCTCATTCTTTTCAGAAGGAACATCCAGATGTTTCTTCTCGAGAGAGCAACATTTCATCCGATACTCATTCCTACCGTGTCAACAATGCCTAGGATCGCCAATGAATCGATCATAGATGGCGTAAGAGTGTCATACCGGTGCAGTATCAAGGAATTGCGCTTGGCGATAATCTCCAAGGCTTTCATACCATTCTCAGAAAGATCCCGTGAAACGGAGTTGAATTCTTCGAGAACTCTCCGAGAATCCCAGATTTGGAATGACATTTGCAAATCTATCCATGCAAAGAAATTCATGGAATCTTTCCGTCCATTCATTTGTGTTCGGGAACATCATCAAAGGTGAACCAATGAAGTGATGACTTCAAGTGTGATTCAAGCCCGGAGGTGGATCGTGAGGTGAGTGGTATGAGTGGTGCCACTGCGTATGAGTTTCATCATCACTAGAAATTGATCTACACAGAGTAGTTCTTCTAGTGGAAGATTCAATTGATCATTTCATTGCTCGAGCCATCAAGGCTAATCGAAATATCAAGTCGGGATTCATCATCAGAGAATGATGTGTAAGCAGAGGATGTGAAGATATTTGTTGATGGTACAGACTGGTCTGTATGCTCAGTAGGTTCTGAACATGTATCTGAGTTGGTAGAACTGGAAATTTCAAGAATAGCTTCAGATAGACAGTTCATCGTTTTATCCGGGAAGATATACGGAATCAAAGGGGTTTGTCTTTCGAAGTGGTCAGGTTGTTCAGAATGTATTCAGAATGAACTGGGAAATGTTCCTCAAGATGAAGGACCCGTGTTGGGTACAAGTGGTTGACACAACAGTGAAACTGCTGGTACAGTTGGGTATACACCGTGGTGTATAGAGGAGGTGAAAGGTTGACTGCTGAACAAAGGGTGTTTCGGGTGACCTTTCTTTGGCTTTTTGGTCTTAATAAATTGTTGTCATTGTCGTTGTCTCTCTTGTTGTCTTTCCCGCACAGACGAGTACACCGACAAGCCAAAAACTTTGTTGGATCAAACGGTTGGGTCGCCGATAGAAAGGTTGGTAGTGTCAAGAGCTGGTGACACACCAATAGTCGAGACTGGGTAAACAAAGTGATGGTCAAACTGTTGTTGTCCGTTCGCTTCTATTCTGCAAGTTCGCCTTTTAGCTCGATCTCGCTTTTCGTTGAAATCAGACCCCAAATGTTGTTATTGATCATAGTTCGAGATCAATATCCAACCGGTGACTCGCTCGCAGGCCGAGATAGATCCGTCCAATCGAGATGATATAGCAAAGGACTTTGCTATTTGTTTTGTTGACCGGTGGAAACCCTTTCTATCTTTTGACCTATGTTTTGCAAGGCAATATTCTCGAGCGCTCGAGTTTGCCAATCGAGGACTTGCTCATATTGCTTCGCAGGTTCGAATGGCCGAGGATATCAGTTGGATGTATGGTCGGGACATCACATTAGTCTGTGGTCCGTGTTTCTTTCCATGGGAGGAAAGTTTTCTCGTAGATGCGTATGTAGAAAACATCATGCAAGACCGACCGCGATGCTGAATAATCGGTGAAAAAGATGCGCTTGGCTCGCAGGTTTTTTCTGCTGGGATAAACAGAGGTATGGCTGGGTTTGCCGGATTTTTCTTTTGGGCTCATGGTTTGATGGGTAAAGCGTGCAGGTTCGAGCATCATCCGATCCATGGAGGTGGATTTGCAGGTGTTTTGGCAAAGCAAGGCTTTTCCTTTTCTTTCTTCTCCGCGCATGATTTCAAAATCCTCATCATCGTAATAGTTGTCATCCTCGCAGGACAACTCGATCACACATACGGAGTCGAAGATCCCATATGAAATGACCATCAATCTTGTCCGTGACAGATCGGATAACCATCGTGGCTAAATCCCCAAATGGGAATTTTCTCGCTTGGTTTTGACGGACCGGATCATCGCCGGTGTAAGATGCCTATGAGGTTCCGTGGTTTTCCCGAGTCGGTGCTTGAAAACTGCTTTGACGGTGCCATCGTGACGCCGCTCAAAAGAGGTCCGAGGTTGCTTGAATCGGTTCGGTGTTTTCATGGAATTTCATAGTTAGAAATCCATTCAAGAGGCATGAGTCACGCAGCTCATGTTTGGGTATCTGCTTGGGAATTTGGATTATAAGTGTGGATTCTCAGACGTTTAAGATCATCAAAGCATCGAGGATGCTCGAGGAGTTGCCAAGTCTAACGCATGGTTTTGCAAGCGATAGACCAACTGGTGGTGTAAAGTGGCGATCTTTGAGGTAGCTGACTGTTCTGCTCCCTGAATCTGGATCTGAACTTTGAGAGCTTTTGAGAGGTTGGGATCATCAAGGGAAAAGTTGAAATTTGGATAAAAGGTGAGTAGCACACTTCCAGGAGTTGAGGGTAGTGAGAGCTATTCCGATCCTTTGCATCTTTGAGTGCTTCAGCGAGTATCAAGTAAAGCAATCTGGCGATGGCGGAAGACCTTTTCGTCCATATGGGGTGAGAATCATTGATTCCTCCAAGATGAAGGTGAGAATATTCCTCTCTCTTCCACTGGGAGATAAGAGTATCTGGGATTTCTAGGGTAACATCTTGTTCGGTAGAAGTTGGTGAAGAGAACAGTGCAGTCTGAAGGCATGTCATACTCTTTTGGAGTACTTACGCCTAGAGATAAGGTTTTACACTTTTGGTGAAACTAGGAGTTTTGTACAAGCTGGTAAGGACTCATTCACAGTGGGGTGAACTCTTTTACTTGACGAGACTACGGAATATCACAGTGATACAAGATTTTCTATTTTAGAGGCAAGATACTTTTACATGACTACTGGAATTTTTAGAGTGGATGAGGCCCGACCTTTGGAGCTAGACTTGAAGTTGAAGTTGAAGACATGTTTGATAATTTCCTTGGTGTCGTATCCTCGGTTTCTCTCTACAACCACTAATTCTATGATATTGCTTCTTTGGTGAAAGACTTGGGCTCACGATACCAGCAGGGGGATGGGAGAGGGCAAACTAATTGCTCTAATACCACCATGGGTGTCTCTAAGAACCTGATCGCGAATTTCGGGAACACGGCGTGCTTCTCTTGCTAGAATCCTAAATGGCTCATGGATACGAGACAATTGGGTCTGTATAGACAATTGGAGTCTAACCCTCGGTAATCATCCTAGGCGATCTGGCGACCCTCGCTTGGTCTTGATCTAGCGGACGAACTATTGGGGTGTTTAGACCTTACTCGGATTTCTCAGACCTTACTCGGTTCACTAGTGACCTGGACTAGACTCTTAGCACTTTGATTCCTTAACTTTTCTGATACACAGGATCCTCAGTGAGGCAAGTGTAGAGCATACTCAGTCGATAGGAAGAAGCAAACAATTCTTAGAACTATGGAGAGAAGAGATAGACTTGAGAGGATTACCCCAGGAAGAGAGTGTTTAAGCAAACATGATTTTTATTTCAACTTGAACTTTTCTTACAAGAGGCTCTTAACCTCTGAACTAGCTTCTGGATCGTAATCCGACTCTGCTCTTCTGGCTAAAGCTTCACTTATATAGAGCTAAAAAGCTAAAAGGATAAGACAGGACCCTTATCCTTATCCTGATTAAAGTAGCTTTTTCATAAGCAAACAAAAGCTTAAAGTAGCTTTTTACAAAAGCATAAACAAACAAAAGCTTAAAGTAGCTTTTACAAAAGCATAAACAAACAAAAGCTTAAAGTAGCTTTTCAAAGCAAATAGTAAAGCCAATTATTATGCTTGCACACTAGAAGACAAAATATTAAAGCCATGATTCACGGAGTGGATGGGAATCAAAGGGAAATAGTATCATATGATGATGATCTTGGATGAAATGATGTGCAGTTACATATCGGTCAGTGAGGCCAATTTGAATAATCTACGGAGCAAGGCTTTCTTCCTTGTTTTCGGCAATAGAGATCATATCGATACGAGGATGGTGACCTTGTCTTTGTCGACATGGGTCTGCTTTGTTTACGATTTCTTCTCTAAAGTAAAGGTGCAGGTGGTTTGTACATACGGAGAGATTGGTGTGGTCAATATAAGTAGGAAAAGTGCCATAGACTTACGAGGGCATTTACGGTACGTGTGGCATTGTTCCCACATAGAGTGAAAGGATTCAGGTCATGGTGGTGGATGATAGGTTTGACGATGGTTTCTCATATGGGCCATATGCATTAATTTAACAATAACAATGGTGGGGTGTTGTGTCTGTTCTCTGTGATAAGTTCGAGGGTAAGCGTCCTTGAATATGGGCCGAACATTTTGTCAAACCATTTTCCTTTTCCATACATACTGCTAGTGTGGATTAGATACTGGATTTAACGGAAGCAAGCTGGACAAAGGTTTAGCAGTGCAGGAAGATGTAGAAGGCTTGGGGGTTATGTCGGTGATAACATGTAGTGACCCCTAGAATGTTACATGGTAGAAAGTTTCTTGAGGTAAAAATGAGTTGATGCATCAGTGCGAGTTTGGATGAGGTTGAAGGGTTGATGACTTAAACCATCTTTACGAGGCTTAAACTCTGGTGCCATAAGAGACCATAGGCGCCATGTGAGGTTGTTGGGACGATTAAAGTCATATTTGTGATCTATGACTTTTTCAAAGATGAAGTTACAGGTTCTTGAGAAGCCATTGTATGAAAGTCATAAGGGTGAAGGTAGAAGTGTCTACCATCATTTGCTTTGAGGGCTCATGATGAATGGGATGTAAATCTCAAATGAGGAATTGGTTTTAGAAGAGGAGTGATGATAAGGGCTAATGGCTAATGTGCTTTTATAGGCTCGATTCCTCTTTTGAACTTTGGATTCTTTGGGATAAAGTGTTTGCCGATAGCGATGGATAAGACTAGTACCTTGTTGGCAATCGAGAAAAGATCTACTTTAATGTGGTGAGTTATCTTCGTGGATTGATGGACCCAACTGCATCTTTCTTGAAGTAACTTTGACGGTGGCTTGTGTGGACATGACTTTAGGGATAAAGTCTACGAGATAATTGATGATTCAGCTGTTGAATCTGCTTCTTTGAAAGGTTGACATCTGGAAAGTTCATCAATTGTTGTGCAATGTCTTGATTACAGGTGGTAATGACCATCATGTATTGTCATCCCAAGGAAGTTGATGGACGATCGAGCAATAAAGCTTTTCTTTTCCGATAACACGATGCCATAATGTTTCATGAGAGTAGAACTCGCGAGCAACCGCCGTGTGCTCGATGATCCGTGGAAAACAACAAATGTCGCCAATGTAAATCAATGCACTATGCAAGATGGGTCGGAATATTTGTATCATGGACTTTGGAAATGGACGGGCTACTTTGAGACCGAAGGTACGATACCATCGATAATGGGCATTGGGTACGCAAATGCGCTTTGGGCCTATCACCTGGACGGAGGCCTATCCGCCAAAAATCCCGACTTAAGCGTCGAACTTTGAAAATATTTTGGCCCGCTTAGTGTACGAACAAAGATCGATCTTTGGAGTGGAAACTTATCATCCCCGAGGAAAGCATTTAAGGGTCGATAGTCTATGACTAGTCTTTTCTTTCCTCGAACTAACTCGCATCGCTTTTTCAACATAAAAGGCTCGGCAAGCCCAACTGACTTGCTGGGTTCAACGAGGCCTTGTGCTAATAACCTGAGGCATTCCCCGCTAATGCGAGGTCCGAGGTGTCATTCCCGGACGGGACGCTTGCAGTGATTGACATCTTCATCGAGTTCGAAAGCGAGACTCACAAAGAAGGATTCATTCTTCCACAAAGAGGGATGAACCGCGAGTGGTTTTCTGCAAAACTCAAGGAGTTCGGCGGATATGTCCCGTAATCGCGGGTGTTCCTTAATGGAAAACAGTTCGGATGTCTGTACCAAGGAACATGTGTTCAAGCTTAATTCGGTTCATGACAAGCTTTTCACCAAGGAAATTAGATCAAAGCCAACGGTAAGATCTTTAGTGGAGATCCAACCAACGAGTTTCTTTTCAACAATACAGCTAGGAAAACAGATCCCGATGGGTTTTCCGTAATCGTGGTAGTTCTCAATGTTTCTCCATTGGCATTTCAAATATCTGTCACATGGTTTCCAGGACTCCAAGAATACGGGTTGATCATGGATTCTTCCGCCCAGATCAACGAAACCGACATCGGAACGGGTTTTGAGAACTTCGATCGTGATCGAGACTTTCACCAGCGTATTTTAATCGACAAACAGCTGGGTGGCTTGAATGGACTCAATTTTTGTGAAAAGATTGCAGACAATGGATCAGACGTAGGATGAGACCTCGAGTTATCTCGAATCAAATATTCGGGCCGGACCGCTAGGACGAAAGCAAAGGTCGTAATCTTGTTCGCATCGCTCAAAAGTTGGATTCAATTTCATCATTGTCTCGCAAGTCGGCTCAAGACCGTAGACGCCGGATCAATCGAATCGCTTTGCAGTGCTTGGCACAATGCTTGGCAAAGTGGCCTTTTCTTTGCATACGTAGCAACGAGCATCTTTCTTGATACGGGCTTTTCAAACTAAGACGGGTCTTTTCTTCCAAGAAACCAGATCGCTTCGGGCTTTCTGTAAGACCAAGCAGGATAAGGTTTAGTGAACTCGAAATGTTTTTCTTTTGGTCAAGTGCATTTCTTCTTGTCCTTGCACATGATTTCCGTGCAGACGGCTTTTACACGCCTTAGCATAAGTTGCTTTTTCCTCGATCAAATCTCAAGAATTTCTTTGTTCGCACTTCGTCAAGACATCAAGAGCAATCGATAAATCTTTCCAAGAGAAATTGCTTCAATGGTAATGTCAGGTCGAGTGTCTTGAATGTCCTGACGGAGTTCCTCGTAGCGGAAGCAATGAAAACATGCTTAAGAGACGGATCGTTAAATCCATCGAGCTTGTAGAACAACATGCTCATTCTTTCAGAAGGAACATCCAGATGTTTCTTCTCGAGAGAGCAACATTTCATCCGATAATACTCATTCCTACCGTGTCAACAATGCCTCTAGGATCGCCAATGAATCGATCATGATGGCAAGAGGCCGCTACCGTGCAGATCAAGGAATTGCATGATAATCTCCAAGGCTTTCATACCATTCTCAGAAAGATCCCGTGAAACGGAGTCAATTTTCGAGAACTCTCGAGAATCCAGATTTGGAATGACATTTGCAAATCTATCCACGCAGAAATTCATGGAATCTTTCCGTCCATTCAGGTTCCGGGAACATCATCAAAGGTGAACCAATGAAGGATGACTTCAAGTGTGATTCAAGCCCTGATGGAGCGCGCAGTGAGTGCGCGCAGGAGTGGTACGATGGTGCCACTGCGGTATGAGTTTCCTCATCACTAGAAATCGATCTACAAGAGTAGTTCTTCTAAGGGAAGATTCAATTGATCATTTGCCGCTCGAGCCATCAAGGCTAACTCGAAATATCAAGTCGATTCATCATCGAGAACGATGTAAGCAGGATGCGAAGATATCTGCTGACGGTACAGATCGGGTCTCGTATGCTCGAGTTCTCAACATGTATCCGAGTAGAACCGAAATTTCAAAGAATAGCTTCGTAGATATGTGTTCATCGTGTTTTATCCGGGAAGATATACGGAATCACGGCGGGTTGTTTGTCTTTCAAGTGGTCAGGTTGTTCGTGAATGTATCTGTGAATGAACCTGGGAAATGTTCTCAAGACGGCGACCGTGTCGGGTACGGGTTGACACAACAGTGAAATCGCTGGTACAGTCGGGTATACACCGTGTATAGAGCGAAAGCGGGCGTTGACTCGTTGAATGCGCTGGTGTTCGTGACCTTTCTTTGGCTTGGTCTTAACAAATTTGTCATTGTCGTTGTCTCTTGTTGTCTTTCCCGGCATGTATTTAGTACACCGACAAGCCAAAAACTTTGCTGGATCAAACGGGGTCGTCACGAGAAGGTCGGTAGTGTCAAGAGCGTGACACACCAATCAGTCGAGACCGTAAACAAGGATGGTCAAACTGTTGTTGTTCCGTTCGCTTTATTCTCGCAAGTTCATTTTTAGCTCGATCTCGCTTTTTCTCGTCAAATCAGACCCCAAACGTTGTTATTGATCATAGTTCCGAGATCAATATCCAACCTGGGTGACTCGCTCGCAGCCGAGATAGATCCGTCCAATCGAGATGATATAGCAGTTGACTTTGCTATTTGTTTTGTTGACCCGTGGAAACCCTTTCTATCTTTTGACCTATGTTTGCAAGGCAATATTCGAGCCGTATGCTCGAGTTTGCCAATCGAGGACTTGCTCATATTGCTCGCAGGTTCTGAATGGCCGGCCGAGGATATTGCAGTCGATGTACGGGACATCACATTAGTCTCTGGTCCGTTTTTTCCATGGAGGAAAGTTTTCCGGTAACGATGCAGATGTAGAAACATCATGCAAGACCGGATCGCGATGCTTGAATAATCACAAAAAGATGCGCTGGCTCGCAGTTTTTTCCGGATAAACAGAGGTACGGCTTGGGTTTGCCGGATTTTTCTTTACGGGCTCGATGGTTCACGGGTAAAGCGCAGGGTTCGAGCATCATCCGATCCGGAGGTGCGATTTGGTGTTTTGGCAAAGCAAGGCTTTTCCTTTTCTTTCTTCTCCGCGCATGATTTCAAAATCCTCATCATCGTAATTGCTTGTCATCCTCGCAGGACAACTCGATCACACATACGGAGTCGATCCCATATGAAATGACCATCAATCTTGTCCGTGATAGATCGGATAACCATCGTGGCTAAATCCCCAAATGGGAATTTTCTTCGCTTGGTTTTGACGACCGGATCATCGCTGTAAGACCATATGAGGTTCCGTGGTTTTTCCGAGTCGGTGCTTGAAAACTGCTTGACGGCCATCGTGACGCCCGCTCAAAAGAGGTCGAGGTTGCTTGAATCGGTTCGGTTTTCATGGAATTTCATAGTTAAATCCATTCAAGAGGCATGAGTCAGCCGCAGCTCATGTTTGGGTATCCGTTGGGAATTTGGATTATAAGGTGTGGATTCAGACGTTTAAGATCATCAAAGCATCGAGGACGCTCGAGGAGTTGCCAAGTTCAACGATGGTTTTGCGTTTAGACCAACCGTGGTGTAAAGTGGCGATCTGAGGTAACAATCGCTCGCCTCGAACTGGATCCGAACTTTGAGAGCTTTTGAGAGGTCGATCATCGGGAAAAGTTGAAATTGATAAAGCGCAGAGTACACTTCCCGAGTCGAGGGTATGAGAATCTGCTCCGATCATCGCACGCCGGTAATCGCTAAAGCGAGTATCAAGTAAAGCAATCTCGGCAAGAATCGGAAGACCTTTTCGCCCATGGTGAGAATCATTCGGATTCCTCCAAGACGGCGTGAGAATATTCCTCTCTCTTCCACCTGGAGATAAGAGTATCTCGATTTCTGGTAATATACCTGCTCACCAAGTCGATCAAGAGAACACCGGTCTAGTCTGTAAGACCGTATATACTCTTTTTGAGTACTTCAAAGCCTAGAGATAAGAGTTTTTACACTTTGGTGAAACTAGAGTTTTGTACAACCGGTAAGGACTCATTACAGGGGTAGACTTTTTACTGAGTGCACTGAATATACGAGTATTATACAAGAATTTCTAATTTAGAGGAAAGATACTTTTTACATGACTCTGGAATTTTAGAGATGAGACCTGACAATCGAGCTAGACTTGAAGTCAAGTCAAGACATGTTTGATAATTTCCTTGGGTAATCGTATCCTCGGTTTCTCTCTCTACAACCAACTAATTCTATGATATTGCTTCTTTGAGTGAAAGACTTAGGCTCTGATACCACCGGGGGATGGGAGAAGGGCAAACTAATTGCTCTAATACCACCATGGGTGTCTACTAAAGACACAATCATGAATTTCGTGAACACGCAAGGCTTCTCTTGCTAGAATCCTAAATGGCTCAGCTGACAGACAATTGGAGTCCTGATAGACAATTGGAGTCTACTAACCCCAGAATCATCCTAGGCGATCCCGGGCGACCCTCCTTGGTCTCGATCTAAGCGGACGAACCATTCGGGGTGTTTAGACCTTACCGGTTTTCTCTGCACCTTACTCGTTCACTAGAGACCGGACTAGACTCTAAGCACTTTGATTCCTTAACTTTTCTCGACATACGCGATCCTCAAATGAGGCAAGTGCAGAGCATACTCAATGACAGAAGCAAACAATTCTGTAATCCATGGAGTAAGAGATAGAATTGAGAGGATTACACCTGGAAGAGAGTGTTTAAGCAAACATGTTTTTTATTTCAACTTGAACTTTTCTTACAAGAGGCTCTTAACCTCTCGAACTAGCTTTCCGGATCGTAATCCAGCCTCTCCTTACAAAGCTAAAGCTTCACTTATATAGAGCTAAAAGCTAAAAGGATAAGACAGACCCTTATCCTTATCCCGATTAAAGTAGCTTTTTCATAAAGCAAACGAAGCTTAAAGTAGCTTTTACAAAAGCATAAACAAACAAAGCTTAAAGTAGCTTTTACAAAAGCATAAACAAACAAAGCTTAAAGTAGCTTTTACAAAAGCAAATAGAAAAGCCAATTATTACGCTGTACACTAGAAGACAAAATATTAAAGCCATGATTCACTTGAGTGGATGGGAATCGAGACGGAGACATAGACATGTTCATCTCTTCATCCTCGTTGGCGAATCTTTCTTCGGAAAATCTTATCTTCAAAATTAACTCGAGTTGACTAAGTGTCACCGATCTGGAAGTGTCTCCCGAGTCGATATCTTCTTTTTCTTTCCTTTGACATCTGCGGTAAGTGACTCTCAGTGAGGATCGTGAACCTGAGGGTAGGAATCATAGTCGAGTAAGGATCGGAACTTGACTAACAAGTGACATGAATTCTTCCTGTGGGTCTTGGGAATCAAATAAGAAGTCCGCGAAATATGACGATTTATGAGGTTTTGGAAAGTACGCGGTGAGATAATTCTCGACCAATGGGTGTGAATTGGATATCATGATTTCAAAAGGTATGCCTGAGTTGAGCATTATTGTCACGCGAAGGATAGGATAAGGACGCGGCAGAGTCATGAATTCAAAGGCTTGGTCTTGTGTCCAAAATCCTCGTGGGGACGCTGGAAATAAGGACGATGCACAATGAACACGTAAGTAAACATTTCGTTCCCTGCTCGGCAATGGTCAAGTCCTGAAATTAGCAATATTGTTCGTAGTAGTTCGCCACCACGTGAGTGACTGTACCACTCAAGGAAAGTCCACAAAAGTGTGGATACATTCTCGTGATTGTGGAGATGTCGCTAGCTCGACAGGCAGACAAGCTTAGGGCGATACATGGTGAGACACCACATATACCACATTTCTTCTTCAAGAATATCTCTTGATAAATCCAAGATAAGCACTGAAGAAACATACACTGGATGGAAAGTTGGAAACCGAGTGGATTATTATAGTGAAATCTCATAAACCAACGAAAGAGATATTGCTTGGCATATTCTTGAATTTGGAAAGCGCTTGAAAAAGACATGCCCTGAGGAAATTGTTTTGGATGGCCGCTTTAAAGGGAAGAGTTTTGGCCCGGAAGATTTAGAACTAGAAGCCATCGAGATAATCGGAATGGTTATGGATGACAGGATACCAAGGTTTTATAGGTGGTCGCGAGGAGACTCGTGATTAAATTGTCTTTCCTTTGATATGTTTAACAATGAAGTCGCATTTGGCAAACCAAGCTTTTAGGTTGGTGTCGCTTGTCGTGAAGGACTTTGTTTTCAAGTTTAGTATCCGAGGAAAGAGAGTTATCCATTCTTACCAATAAAATGACGACAGATGGAACTCAAATTTCTTTATTCCATATTTGACTGCTAAGATTTCCTTGTAAATGATGTGGTAATTCTTTTCTGCGTCTGAAAATTGACCGCTGGCATGAGCACAGTAAGATTCTTTCTTATCCTCCTTTTCTAATAATAGAGCTGCCCAATAATTATCACTGGCATCGGTCTGGAGAATTCTTTGACCATTGGAGGGAACCTTCAAAGCGCAGGTGATCTTACTTTTCGAACCGCAGTCGTGGATTGCGTTGACCCCGCTGGGGTGCATCTTTCTTGAGTAACTTTGACCGGCTTGGGACCGCAACTTGTGGATAAAGTCTCGAGATAATCATGATTCCAAGAACCGCTGAATCCGCTTTCAAAGCGTCGACATCCGGAAAGTTCATCAATTGTTGTGCAATGCGCGTTCACCGGTAAATGACCATCATGTATTGTCATCCCGGAAGTTGATGGATGACCGAGCAATAAAGCTTTTCTTTTCCGATAACACGATGCCATAATGTTCACGAGAGTGTAGAACTCATGAGCAATCACGCGTGTGCCCGATGATCCGTGGAAAACAACAAATGTCGCCAATGTAAATCAATGCACTATGCAAGATGGGCCGGAATATTTCAGATCATGGACTTTGGAAAATGGACTGGGGCTACTTTGAGACCAAGGGCATGACACCATTGATAATGGGCATTGGGTATGCAAAATGCGCTTTGGGCCTATCATCGACGGAGGCCTATCTCGCCAAAATCCCGACTTAAGGCGTCGAACTTTGAAAATATTTTGGCCCGGCTTTAGTGTATTTAACAAAGATCGATCTTTGGAGTGGAAACTTATCATCCCCGAGGAAAGCATTTAAGGCGATAGTACATGACTAGTCTTTTCTTTCCTCGAACTAACCTGCATCGCTTTTCAACATAAAAGGCTCGCAAGCCCAATCTGACTTTGGGTTCAATGAGGCCTGCGCTAATAATCGAGGCATTCTCGCTGTGCTAACAGGAGGTCCGAGGGTGTCATTCCCGGACGGGATGCTTTTGGATTGACATCTTCATTGAGTTTGAAAGGGAGACTCACAAAGAAGGATTCATTCTTCCACAGTATAAGAGGGTGATGGAACCTGAGTGGCTCGGCAAAACTCAAGGAGTTTGAGCGGATATGTCCCGTAATCGTGGATGTTCTTTAATGGAAAACAGTTTGGATGTCCGTATGGAAGGAACATGTGTTCGGGTTAATTCGGTTTGATGACAAGTTTTCTACCATGGAAATTAGATCAAAGCCAATGAGAAGATCTTTGGTGAGATCTCGAACCAACGAAGTTTCTTTGAACAATACAGTTAGGGAAAAACTGTATCCTGATGGGTTTTCTGGTAATCAGGGTAGTTCTGAATGTTTCTCCATTGGCATTTCTGAAATATCTGTCACATGGTTTCCAGTAGGACTCTGGAAGAATACGGGGGTTGATCATGGATTCTTCTGCCCCGGTATCAATGAAACCGAGTCCTGGAATGGGTTTTGAGAACTTCGATCGTGATCGAGACTTTGACCAAAGGTATTTTGCGAACCGACAAACGCTTGGGCTGGCTTGAATGGACCCGGTCAATTTCTTTGTGAAAAGATTGCAGACAATGGATCTCAGATCGTAGGATGAGACCGTGAGTTATCTCGAATCAAATATTCGGGCCTGACTCGCTAGGATGAAAGGTTTAATCTTGTTCGCATCGCTCCGATAAGTTGGATTCAATTTCATCATTGTCTCGCAGTCGGCTCAAGACCGTCAGACGCCGGATCAATCGAATCGCTTTGCGCTTGTGCTGCACAATGCTTGGCAAAGTGGCCTTTTCTTTGCATACGTAGTAACGAGCATCTTTCCTTGACATGGGCTTTTGAAACTGGAAGACGGGTCTTTTCTTCTCAAGAAACCAGATCGCTTCGGGCTTTCTGTAAGACCACAGGATAAGGTTTGGGAACTTCGAAATGTTTTTCTTTTTGTCAAGTGCATTTCTTCTTGTCCTTGCACATGATTTCCAGGTAGGACGGCTTTTTACACGCCTTAGCATAAGTTGCTTTTTCCTCGATCAAATCTTTGAAGAATTTCTTTTGTTCGCACTTCCTGTCAAGACATCAAGAGCAACTGATAAATCTTTCCAAGAGAAATTGCTCAATGGTAATGTTGTCGAGTGAAGTGTCTTTGAATGTCCGATGGAGTTCCTCGGAAGGAAGCAATGAAAACATGCTTAAGAGATGGATCGTTAAATCCATTGAGCTTGTAGAACAACATGCTCATTCTTTCAGAAGGAACATCCAGTATGTTTCTTCTCGAGAGAGCAACATTTCATCCGATAATACTCATTCCTACCGTGGTCAACAATGCCTAGGATCGCCAATGAATCGATCATGATGGCGAAGAGTGTCATACCGTGCGTATCAAGGAATTGCGATAATCTCCAAGGCTTTCATACCATTCTCAGAAAGATCCCGTGAAAACGGAGTCAATTCTTCGAGAACTCTCCGAGAATCCCAGATTTGGAACAGACATTTGCAAATCTATCCATGCAAAGAAATTCATGGAATCTTTCTCGTCCATTTGGTTCCGGGAACATCATCAAAGGTGAACCAATGAAGTGATGACTTCAAGTGTGATTCAAGCCCTGTGGAGGTGGATCGTGAGGTGCAGGAGTGGTATGAGTGCCACTGCTGCACTGCGTATGAGTTTCATCACTAGAAATCGATCTACACAGAGTAGTTCTTCAGTGGAAGATTCACTTGATCATTCATTGCTCGAGCCATCAAGGCTAACTGGAAATATCAAGAAGCCGATTCATCATCGAGAATGATGTGTAAGCAGGATGGAAGATATCCGCTGACGGTACAGATCGGGTCCGTATGCTCGCAAGAGTTCAACATGTATCCGAGTCAGTAGAACCGGAAATTTCGAATAGCTTTGGTATAGACATGTTCATCGTGTTTTATCCGGGAAGATATACGAATCGATGGCGGGTTGTTTGTCTTTTCAAGTGGTTGGGTTGTTCAGAATGTATTCGTGGAATGAACTGGGAAATGTTCTCAAGATGAAGGACCGTGTTGGGTACGGGCGGTTGACACAACAGTGAAATCGCTGGTACAGTCTGGGTATACATCGGTGGTGTATAGAGCGGAAAGCGGGCGTTGACTCCGAACAAAGTTGGTGTTCGGGTGACCTTTCTTTGGCTGTCTTAATTTTGTCATTGCTGTCGTTGTCTCTCTGTTGTCTTTCCCGGCAGTACACCTGACAAGCCAAAAACTTTGCTTGGATCAAACGGTTGGGTCGCCACGATAGAAAGGTTGGTAGGTGCCAAGAGCTGGTGACACACCAATAGGTCGAGACTCGGGTAAACAAAGCGATGGTCAAACTGTTGTCTGGTTCGCTTCTATTCTTGCAAGTTCGCCTTTTTAGCTCGATCTCGCTTCTTTCTCGTTGAAATCAGACCCCAAATGTTGTTATTGATCATAGTTCGAGATCAATATCCAACCTGGTGACTGCTCGCAGTTGAGATAGATCCGTCCAATCGAGATGATATAGTTGACTTTGCTATTTGTTTTGTTGACCGGTGAAACCCTTTCTATCTTTTGACCTATGTTTTGCAAGGCAATATTCGAGCCGTATGCTCGAGTTTGCCAATCGAGGACTTGCTCATATTGCTTCGCAGGTTCGAATGGCGGCCGAGGATATTGCAGTCGGATGTATGGGACATCACATTAGTCTGGGTCTCGTGTTTTCCATGGGAGGAAAGTTTTCTCGGTAGCTGATGCGTATGTAGAAACATCATGCAAGACCGATCGCGATGCTTGAATAATCAAAAAGACGCAGCTGGCTCGCAGTTTTTTTCTGGGATAAACAGAGTATGGCTTTGCTTGATTTTTCTTTTTGGGGCTCGATGGTTCATGGGTAAAGGTGCAGGTTCGAGCATCATCCGATCTCACGGAGGTGCGATTTGGTGGTGTTTTGGCAAAGCAAGGCTTTTCCTTTTTCTTTCTTCTCCTCGCGATGATTTCAAAATCCTCATCATCGGTCAGCTTGTCATCCTCGCAGGACAACTCGATCACACACGGAGTCAAGATCCCATATGAAATGACCATCAATCTTGTCCGTGATAGATCGGATAACCATCGTGGCTAAATCCCCAAATGGGAATTTTCTTTTCGCTTGGTTTTGACGGATCGGATCATCATGGTGTAAGATGCCTATGAGGTTCCTGTGGTTTTTCCGAGTCGGTGTTGAAAACTGCTTGACGGTGCCATCAGACGCCGCTCAAAAGAGGTCGAGGTTGCTTGAATCGGTTCGGTGTTTTCATGGAATTTCGCGCTTAGAAATCCATTCAAGAGGCATGAGTCACGCAGCTCATGTTGGGTATCCGTTGGGAATTTGATTATAAGGTGTGGATTCTCAGACGTTTAAGATCATCAAAGCATCGAGGATGCTTGAGGAGTTGCCAAGTCTAACGCATGGTTTTGCGCGACCAACCGTGGTGTAAAGTGGCGATCTTCGAGGTAAATTGACGCTCGCCCCCAATCGGATCAACTTCGAGAGCTTTTGAGGTCGGGATCATCAAGGAAAAGTTGAAATTGGATAAAGGTGAGTAGCACACTTCCCGAGTCGAGGGTAGTGAGAATCGCCCCGATCATCGCACGCCGGTACCGCTAAAGCCGAGTATCAAGTAAAGCAACCCGGCAAGAATCCAAGACCTTTTCGCCCACGTGGTGAGAATCATTCTTGATTCCTCCAAGACGGCGTGAGAATATTCTCTCTTCCACCTGGAGATAAGAGTATCCGGATTTCTAGGTAACATACCTGCTCACCAAGTTGATCAAGAGAACACCTGGGTCTAGTCTGTAAGAAGACATACTCTTTCGAGTACTTCTACGCCAGTAGATAAGAGTTTTTACACTTTGGTGAAACTAGTGAGTTTTGTACAACCTGTAAGGACTCATTACAGTGTGTAGACTTTTTACTCGAAAGGCACTGAATATACGAGTATTCTACAAGATTTTCTATTTGTGAGGCAAGATACTTTTACATGACTTCCTCCTCGTTTCTCTCTACAACCAACTAATTCTATGATATTGCTTCTTCGAGTGAAAGACTTGCTCGATACCACCGGGTTAAGAGGATTACGATCCGTAAGCTAGTTCAGGTTAAGAGCCCTTGTAAGAAAAGTTCAAGTTGAAATAAAATCATGTTCGCTTAAACACTCTCTTCCCTGGGGGTAATCCTCTAAAGTCTATCTCTTCTCCATAGTTCTAAGAATTGTTCGCTTCTTCCTATCGATCGAGTATGCTCTACACTTGCCTCACCGAGGATCCTGTATCGTAAAAGTTAAGGAATCAAAGTGCTAGAGTCTAGTCCAGTCTCTAGTGAACCGAGTAAGGTCCGAGAAAACCGAGTGCGTCTAAACACCCCAATAGTTCGTCCGCCAGATCAAGACCAAGAGGTCGCCAGATCGCCAGTGATGATTACCGAGGGTTAGTAGACTCCAATTGTCTATCCAGACTCCAATTGTCTGTATCCATGAGCCATTTAGGATTCTAGCAAGAGAAGCACTGCCGTGTTCCTGAAATTCCGCGATTGTGTCTTTAGTAGACACCCATGGTGGTATTAGAGCAATTAGTTTGCCCTCTTCCCATCAAGATCTATACGTCTTGCCCATCACCATCTTGATCTCCCATGGCAGCACGCCCTTGATTATCTCTTACATTAGGAGCTATTGGTTGTTGCCCCCTTTGTAGATTGGCTATGGTAGTGCCTTGCCTTTTCAATTGGTCACGGATCTCTCCAAACATCAGATTCATGCACTCAAATTGTTGCTGCATGGCTTTGAGCATGATTGATTGGTCTATAGCTTCTTGTTCATTTGACATATTTTGTGATCTGAAAAGAATGTTAGCAAAAAGACCTCACAACACTCCCTCACGTGCTTCACTCAATTTGATTCACTTAACTCTCGTGTTTAATATACAAATTGGCTTTTTCTCTTTAATGATCTCACAAACTATTGCCTTTTACCACACTTAATTCTCTCTTTCAGTTCTTTATTGAACTAAATAAAAAAAATCAAGAAAAATGAAACAAGTGGCACACCAACTATGATAATCCAGCACACTAACAAAGAAAAGAAATTAAGAGGACACAAAGAACAAAAAGGAAATTGAAGAAAGGGAAGCAAGCAAGCAAAGAAACACAATTGATATTGTGTGTAAACAATGTCAAGGACAATGAAAAACTAAAGTTCAATTTGATGAAAGTAGGAATACTTGAATCCTTTTGCAATCTTTTCTTTTTTTTTTTGCTATACGTTTTTTTTTCTCTCTTTTTTTTTTGATAATCAAAATAAATAAAACATTCAAACCTGATTAGAAACTAGGTCTGATAACAATTGATGTGAATCCCACATTGAAACTTAGAGACCAACACTTAAATTGAAGTTTTAACTTCCCAAGAAAGTTCTAAACAGATTTAAGACAAACAAAACCTTGACCCAATGCTTAAGAAAACATAAACCAAAGGTATGGAGAATGATATTGATGCCACACTCAAGATTTAGATGAGAAGGTGAGTGATAAGTCTAGATTTGGAACGCCACAAGAATGCAAATTCAAAAAGAACCAAAGAAAGAATAATTCTTTTATCTAATTGTCTTACATAGCATGGTTGCTGAGTTTAAATAGACCAATAGAGACCCAAAATCCGAAAAATACAAATGAAAACATTAGAACAACCCTCCAAGTATAAGTTTCTCAAAGCATGCTTCAAAAGTCTTCCCCAACCCACCATAATTAATGCTATCATTGACAAACTTAATGTTAGCCCACCATCATTGATGGTAGACTTACCTTACACATTGACAAACTTGAAACAAACCAACAAATGAAGTTGAAAAACAAATGAGTCGTTGAAAATTCCAAGTCTGAACATGCTGTAATGAATTGGTCATAACGCCTTCTAGAGAACTCCAAATCTAACTCTGTAAAATTATTTTGAAAGCTAACGTAATTATCTTTCCAACGGTATATAGCTTGTACATTAATTCCAGTTCAATCAATACCCGTTTTATTCCGCATTTGACCTTTCTGCATTTGATCCGAATTGTGCATTTGGCTGCCCGATAGCTTGAATAATGCCCACAATGCCTTGACTTCTCTTCAAGCCCAATTCGCGATGTCTTGCATCTTGAATTGTAGTTTCAATCCATATTTTCTCAATTAATCCATTTAAAGCAGCTTGCATTTTTTTGGCTCTAGCTCTTGTAATTGGGCCTTCATGAATGTGCAAAAGGTCAATGAGGAATTGTTTCAAATTAAGTTGATTGCCAAAAAACGCACAGGCATCTAGTTCTTCCCATATTGCATTCCCTGGATTAAAATAGTTGGTTATTCTTAATGAGAACCATCAAGAGAATGCCATTAAAGCTTCAAGTGATCCTTTGCTCATTCATGGTGGCCCAATTACAAGAGCTAGAGCCAAAAAGATGCAAGCTACTTTAAATGGATTAATTGAGAAAATATGGATTGAAAATGCAATTCAAGATGCAAGACATCGTGAATTAGGCTTGAAGAGATGGGTATTTAGAAACAAGATGGATGAATCTAGTGTGGTTGTAAGGAATAAGACTAGATTAGTGGCTCAAGGATACAACCAACAAGAAGGAATTGATTTTGATGAAACATTTGCTCCTGTAGCTAGATTAGAATCCATTAGAATGCTGTTAGCATATGCATGTCATAAAGATTTCATTTTATTTCAAATGGATGTTAAAAGTACTATATTATCGAGGAAGTTTATGTGAAACAACCCCCCGGTTTTGAAAATGAAAATTTTCTAAATCATGTGTATAAATTGTCTAAAGCATTGTATGGATTGAAACAAGCACCTAGAGCTTGGTATGATAGGCTTAAAAATTTCTTGTTGGATAACAGTTTTTCGATGGGTAAAACGGATACTACTCTCTTTTTTAAGCATAAAAATCAAGACATACTTGTTGTTCAAATTTATGTTGATGATATTATCTTTGGTTCTAATAATGAGTCCTTGTGCAAGGAATTTTCATCTTGTATGAGTAAAGAATTTGAAATGAGCATGCTGGGAGAATTGAAGTATTTCCTTGGACTTCAAATCAAGCAAAACTATGAGGGAATCTTCATCAATCAAGCTAAGTATGTCAAAGATTTGCTCAAGAGGTTTGGAATTGATGAGTCAAACACCAAGAGCACTCCGATGAGCACAACAATCAAGCTTGACAAAGATGAAAAAGGTAAAGAAGTTGATATTAAAAAATATCGAGGTATGATCGGCTCTTTACTTAACTGCAAGTAGACCCGATATCATGTTTAGTGTATGTTTGTGTGCAAGATTTCAATCATGTCCCAAGGAATCTCATTTACTTGCTGTAAAATGAATTTTTCGTTATTTGAGTGGAACTACAGATCTTGGTCTTTGGTATCCTAAAGGAACTCATATAGATTTAACATGCTATTCAGATGCGGATTTTGCCAATTATAAAGTTGATAGGAAAAGCACTAGTGGAACTCCTATAT
This sequence comes from Citropsis articulata, assembly GCA_030449925.1. Classification (NCBI taxonomy): domain Eukaryota; kingdom Viridiplantae; phylum Streptophyta; class Magnoliopsida; order Sapindales; family Rutaceae; genus Citropsis; species Citropsis articulata. Next base: position 1,311,308 of record JASUUH010000128.1, on the reverse strand, counting down.
ACTAGGTCACTCACTTGTTTCATGGTTTAGTAAGAAACAAAACTCAGTTGCACTTTCAACCACTGGGTGGAATATATTGCCGTAGGTAGTTGTTGTGCACAAGCGCTTTGGATGAAACAAACATTTAGAGACTATGGTATTAATCTTGAACAAATTCCCATTAAGTGTGACAATATTAGTGCTATAAATCTTGCAAAGAGTCTCATTCAGTACTCTAGAACCAAGCATATAGAAATTAGACATCATTTCTTGAGAGATCATGTTCAAAAGGGTGATATTGCATTGGAGTTTATTTCTACTGGAAAAAAACTCGCCGATATTTTTACAAAACCTCTTTACGAAGATCAATTCTAAAAAATTCGACATGAACTTGGGATGATGAAATTTTCACATTAACATTTCTAATCATGTTACTGAGTCTATTGATTTGATTAATTTATGGCTTGATGATTTAATATTCATGGAATGGTCAATTATGATATACTAGTAGTGTGTATGTATGTTGCCTCTTAGAGTTAAGACTTATGGCTCTGATACCACTCGGGGGCGAAAGCAGGAGTGCGTGGCGTTGTTATACCAAAGCTACAATAGTTAAGACTATCCTTAGGGCCAGTAGCCCGCAAGCGTGGGTTTCCAGCCAATATACCCAAAACCGTCAGAGTGAATACCACACGAAGTGGGGACATGAATCTATGACAAATGCAGATGGACACTTGGAACCTATAGACCCTCGGTAATCATCCTAAACATGGTCCTCTTGACCTTTCAACGGATGAACTGTTGGGGTTTCTAGATCTTACATGCACTTATCTAAGTCTTAGATAGATGGGTCGGATCAGAACACTGGAAACTTTTCTGATATATAGGATCCTCAACAGAGGCAAGTGTAGAGCATACTTAGTTATGGAAGAGACAAATTGTTCTTAGACTAATGGCTAGAAGACAACCCCTTAGTTTCCCAGGAGAAAGAGTTTAGAGAGACATTAAGAGAATTTGAAAACTTATGTTTTATTTTCAAATTGAAGAGTGCCTCCCCGATTACAAAGCCAAAGCAAACCTTATATAGGCTATAAAAGCTAAAGGATAAGGCAGGACCCTTATCCTCGACATCATGATTAAAACAAAAGTAAAAGCTAAAGCTAAAGATTCCTTTTGCAAAAGCTAAAGTAAAAGCAAAAGTAAAAGCAAAGCACACTAATCAAAGCAAGCGACACACTGGGACAGGATGGGACCCTTGCTTTAAAGCCGAGATTCCCGGGCTAGGGTGTGGATGGGAATCGTGATGGAGACATTGACATGTTCTGCTTTTCTTCTTGTCTCTTTATTTTTTTGATACGTCTTCGCATGGTGATTGCTTCATAATCTAGTGAAGACGATCCTGAGGCTTCACTGTCTGTAGTATCACCTGTGCGGGTTGTGGTGATGTGGACTCTTTTTTCTTTTTTCTGAGAGTCTCTGGCAAGCTTGGTCTGGATGGTTTTCTTTCCCTGTGAGCTTGTTGGTGGTTCTGGTGGGGCAGGTTCTGGAACTGAAGCTGTGGGGATCATATGACTAGAGTATTGACTTGAGACCTGACTAACTAAGGACATGAATTCTTCCCAAGGGTCTTGGGAGTCTGGGAATAAAACATCCATGAAGTCTGGTCGTTCTTCCTTGACAAGGATTCCAGTGATAGGAGGGTCTGGACTTGGTGTTCCAGGGAAGTGATGTGGAATTAACTGGAGAGTGTGCTATGGTCCTATGGAGGTATGATGAATGTCCGTAGGAGGAGATGAAATGTTGTTAAGCCCAAACAGATAAGATTTGAGGATATAATTTGTGGAAGGGTCATGGAGGATAGGATAAGGATGAGGAAGGGTCAGCCATTCAAAGGCTTGATCTTTTGTCCAATAATCCTTAGTGTGAGGGTGTTGGAAATAGGGACGATGAATAACCAGGTAAGATTGGTATCATGGAACACCCATAACATACTGATACCAAGCCAGGTAGAAAATGAAGTATTCAAGTCGATCTGTGATCTTTATTGGAAGAATAGAAAGAAAAAGATATTTAGCCACTCATATTTGGGAATCTTAAAATGATTCTCGATTAAGTTCTAAACGAGTTCTGAAGATGATTTACAAAAGAGAGGAGCTCGCCATTTATAGACGAAGCCATAAACTAAAGTGGGACAGGACCCCCACTATTACAACCACTTGATTAGGACACGTCACCTAATCTTGACAAAGAAAAGCAATAATGCAAACTAATAATACAACTTGATAATGACATCTTTGAAAAAGTAAAACACAAAGACACAAAAGTCAAGCCTTGGATAAGGGCAAAGACTTTAACACAAGACTTTAATATATAAAGACAAACTACTTTAAGACTTTTATGGCATATAAGACAAATGCCATTATTAAAGTGAAATAGTCTCGTAAGAAGAGACTGATGTGTCTGAGTCTGGAACTGATGTATCTGAATCTGATGAAAAAGTGGGTTGAGGCCATGGATAATCAGTCCAGTTTGTCCGCTGTCTGGTGGATCTGCCATTTCTGATGAGATAATTGTCATATCTCTGCTGTAGGATTAGGGCCTGATCTCCTTCAGAGTGGAGAGGATGATTCCTGATTTCCTCTTTGAAGTAAAGATCTGGAGTTGATTGAACATCAGGAGATAAAGGACTGTGAGTATTGTAGGAGGGTGGAACACCATATTCTTGGGCTAGAGCTTTTCTAGCTGTGAGACAGTTTGTCCACATGGAATGGAAGGATTCACAGTCATGATGGTGAATGATGGGATTTACAAGAGGTTCAGTCTGGCGACCCCAGAGGTCAGTGAGCTTTACTATCACAATGGTAGGATGCCGAATGTGATAGCCAGTTATAAGTTCAAGAGTCAAAGGATCCCTAAAAATAGGAGCGAACATTCTGTCGAACCATCGCCCTTTACCGTATCTGCGGCTAGTATGAATCAAGTTGGGATCAAACAGTAGAGCCACTGGGTATAGGTTTACCAAATACCAGAAAACATAATAAGCCTGAGGGGTGATGTCACGAATGACATGATGTCCCCAACTCGAGTGTTCATCGACTACTGGATAGAAAGTAGTGCGAAGCTTGAAAACAAGCTGGTGCATCTGGTCTGGATTAGGATGTGGAACAAATGGCTGCTGACATAACTCATTCTGGGTTGGCCTGAATTCTTGTATGGCCATTAAAGACCATAAACGCCATGTCAAGAGATGGCTGTTTGAACCTGTGGAACCATGCTTGTGATCTATAACCTTCTGAAAGATTAAATCCTGAAGGCCATCTGGTAGCCAATAGATGAAGGTCATGAGACTGAAAAATGAAGAGTCTACTTGCTGGTTCCTTGGACTCATTTTGAGGAGGAGGAATATGGTGAAGCGCCAAATGAGAAATTGATTTTCTGAGAGTGAGTGCTGATGCTGAATATTGTGCACGAACTCAAATTTATAGGCATCAATTCTTGTGCGATGTGGGGTCCAGGACGATAATTACCATCTTGGATTATCATGCCAAGAAATTCAATGGATGTCTGGCCCACCTGTGACTTTTTCTCAGATATCATGACTCCATGTGATTCCACTATTGACAGGAACTGATCGAGGAGTCTCTGGTGTGAATCATGATCCTTGGAAAACAACAAGATATCATCAATGTAGATAAGGGCGTTTTCAAGGATAGGTTGGAAAATCTTGACCATAGCCTTTTGAAAAAGTGATGGTGCCACTTTTAAGCCAAAGGGCATCACTGTCCACTGATAGTGGGCATTTGGAATACAGAAGGCTGTTTTGGGTCGATCATCAGGATGAATACCAATCTGAGGGCGTCATGCCCGGATGTGTAGCCTTTGTAGGGTTCACATCTTCATTAAGCTTGAAGGGAAGCTTAACAAAGAGCGAGGGTTTTCCACAATGGAAAGGGTGAAAGAGCCGATGATTTTCGTGACGTAACGGCAGGAACTTTATTTGAAAGACTCGTAGGGTGAGGAAATATCGAAATCGAGTATATCCTCGGTGTCGATAAGGTAGGAATTGTTGCTTGTACACGATACATGAGACATTCAATTTGTGGATAAGTTGTAGAACATCAAAACCTATGAGGAGGTCCTTATCATTGAGGGAAGAACCTATGACATTTATCCAGAGAACACAATCTGGAAAGAACTAGATACCAACGGGTTTCTTGGTAAGCAGGTCTATATGAAAATATTCACCATTAGCAGCTTTGAAGAGCTGGGTATGGTGCTTCCAAAACTCAGGAGGGAGTATGGACGGATTAAGCATAGTGTGTTCTGAACCAGTATCAATGAATCCTATGACAGTGATAGGTTTGGCATATTTGGTAGGAAGGATACTGATTTGTATGGAAGGTAGAGACCGTTGCTTAGGAGGAACATGTCTGACATGCTTGATGTGGTGGATTGTTGCAACGTCTTCAAGGTCAGAATGAAGACTGTTTCTTCATCATAAGCATCCTGTTCAGAATACAGGGATTCAATATCATCATCCTCAGAGAGAGGAGAGACTCTGTTGACATGCTGCAGTAGTCTGGCTGATTTTGCTGGATTGTTAGGGCAAGATCTAGCAAAGTGCCCTTTCTTTTTGCAAATGAAACACCTGGAATCTTTCTGTTGCCGGGTGTTGACAGTTTTCTTCCTGAAAAACCGGTAGGTTGGTTTAGGCTTTGAGGGACGGTGTCTGGAAGAGTGTTTAGGTTTAGGGAATTTATGGAAATGGGATTTTTTCTTGGTAGAACAAGTGCAGGTTCTTTCATCCTTGCATGCACTTTTGAAGGGTTCCTTCTTTTCCATAAAGTGTTTGAAAAACTTTCTCTGCTCACAAAGTTTCTCAAGACAAGAGACAGCAATCTGATAGATCTTACCAAGAGTAAGATCATCCAAGTTTATCTGGTAGGAGTTCAGATGTCTCTGAATATCTGGCAAAATCTCTGTAGGAAGAGACTGCACAAAAACATGCTTGAGGGAGTGATCATTAAAACCATTCGATCATAGTATAAGATCATCATCCTTTTCAGAAGTGCTTATCAAGATCTCGATCGATCCAGAATGAACAGACCTCATCCGATGAAAATCTTGCCCAGCGATTCCCGTTAGGTTTGGTTCTCCCAAAACCGGTTGTACACAATCTCAAGACTCATACAGCTGTCGAATATGGTTCTCCCAAAAACACCAAGTTATCGGTGTAACTCTTGGGTCTTTTGACTGAGAGGAGGAGGCTGATGATAATATGGCTGATAGGTGTCAAAGTATGGTGTGGGAACAGGTAAAGGTTTAGTTTGACCACCAAATAAGGACGGTTGTTGACCTTGTTTCTCAGCTTCAATTCTTTCAAGCTCTGCCTTAAGCTGTCTGATCTCAGCTTCCTTTTGGGTGAACTTTGGACCCAAATAATTGCAGTCAATCATGGTACGGAGCTCTATGTCCAGTCTAGCAATTCTGTCATGAAGGTCGTGGTATAGCTGATCCATTCTTGCAGAAATGGCATCAACCTTCTTGTGAGTCATCTGGACTTGTGCTTGAACATTCTCCATCCTGGTGTCAAGAGATTCCAGGATTACATTCTGGGCTCTGGCATTCTGTGTTTGCCAGTTAAGCACTTGCTCGCACTGCTTTGGTTCCTCAAACCGCTGCAGGAGAGCGGGATCGACATATGGTTTGAAACCACTTTAGATTTGTTTGTTTTCCCGAAGGAACCGACTTTGGTAAGAACTGATCCAATCATGTAACAGGTTGGAATAGAGGTTTGAGACAGAAGTTGGTATTTAACTTGCTGCCTACAGGTTTGAGGTATTGAGACTTGGGAGGATAGAACAACAGGGGTTGTAGTCTCAGCTGGAGTAAAATCCGGTTCATCATCTGATGAAGCGACGGTGGAGGTCCGCAAGAACCTCGCCTTGTAATCTTCTTTCTACTCCTCGCTGCGACACTGTAGTCGCCGCCATCGATTCATCATCATCATCCGGCATGGACAGGGATCACACATGTGAGAACTCGAACATCCCATATGAAATGGCCTTGCACCTTGCAGGGTACAGGATAGCCATTAGTAGTGAAACCATGGATGGGAAGCTTTTTCGATCGAACAATGAGATATCATAGCATGTATGAAAAGGAAGTTCCGGGAGATTGACTTTCGGGGGTTGGAAGCGTCATCCGATGCATCTGCCGCCTTTTTCATATTGGGCTTCTGAAGTCTGGATTGGTTGGGAATTCTGGTGGAATTTCTCATAGTTTGAGAGCCATTCCAACGGCATCAACTTGAGACGTTCGGCTTTTTGGATCTGTTTGGGTATTTGGAACATGGTTGGTATGGTTTCATTGTCGGCTAAGATCATGAGGGTATCTGTGGAGGTGTGAGGAGTTGGAAGATCAAGAGCATGGTTTTGAAGTCGGTAAACCAGCTGGTGATGAAAGTTTGAAATAGAATATGAGATGAAATGTCGAAGAGTGCATGAGATGGCTGGTATGACAAGTTTGGTTGCAAATAGACAGACACCACATGTACCACATTTCGTTGTCAGTGATATCCCGTGAGGGATTAAGGATAAGACCTGTGAGAAACATGTGTTCGGGGTGGAACGATGGAACACTGAGAGGGAAGTCATAGTAGAACTTCATAAACCATCTGAACAGAAATCTTTTGGCATAGTCTTGAATTTGATAGGCAGATGTGAAGGTAACTCCTGAAGGGAACTGTTTTTGTTGCAGAGCTCTGAAGGGGAGAGATCGCTACCATGAAGGCTTAGATCCTCAAGAAGGCCATCACATGATGGGAATGGTGTGAACAGTTGAGATGAGGGTTGGCTTATTTATATGAGGTCGGGTGAGGAAATCAGGGATAAGATTGTCTTTTCCTTTGATATGTTAGACTGTAAAGTCATACTTGGCAAACCATGCTTTGAGATTAATCAATTGTTTGTCAAGTAATACTTTGTTCTTGAAATTCAAAATCTTAGGAAAAGATAAATTGTCCATTCTTACCACGAAATGATGACTCAGAAGATGGAATTCAAATTTCTTTATTCCGTACTTGACTGCTAAGATTTCCTTGTAGATTATGTGGTAATTCTTTTCTGACTCAGAAAATTGTCCACTTGCGTGTGCACAGTAAGATTGCTTATCATCTTGCTTTACCAAAAGCAAAGCTGCCCAATATTCATCACTGGCGTCTGTCTGAAGAATTCTTTGACCATTGGAAGGAATCTTTAAAGGTGGAGGTGACTGTGCAATTTTTTTGAGTTGTCGGACAGCTGTCGTTTGTAGAGGACCCCATGGTGGGGCATTCTTTTTCAACATTACTGACAGCTGGCTGGTGTTAACTGACACTTTTGGGATAAAGTCTCGGAGATAGTTGATAATGCCAAGAAACTGTTAGATTTGTTTCTTAGTGAGATGCTGATCTGGAAACTTTGTCAATTCTTGTGCGATGTGGGGCTCTGGTTGGTAATGGCCATCTTGGATCTTCATTCCAAGAGGTTAATTGATGATTGTGCCACAATGCTCTTTTTCTGAAAGCATAATTCCATACTTCTATACAAGAAAGTGGAAATCTGAGAGCAATTGTTGGTGTGTCTGGTGATCTGCAGAAAATAATAAAATGTCATTAATATAAATCAATGCATTATGCAGGATGGGGGTAAAGATTTTTATCATGGATTTTTGGAAAAGGGATGGTGCGACTTTGAGACCAAAGGGCATGATTGTCAATTGATAAAGTGCATTGGGTATGCAAAATGTTGTTTTGGGACGGTCATTAGGGTGCATGCCTAATTGCCAAAATCCTGATTTTAAATAAAACTTTGAAAATATTTTGGCTTGATGAAGATGAATGAACAGGGTTTGGATTTTTGAGAGAGGAAATTTATCATCCCTTAGAAAGGCATTTAAGGGTTGATAATCAATAACCAATCTCTTTTTACCATGAACTAATTTAGAACGTTTTTCAACGTAAAAGGCTTGACAGGCCCAATCTAACTTAGTGTCATTCCCGGATGAGATGCTTTGGTTGGGTTAGCATCTTCGTTGAGTTTGAAGGGAAGATGAATGAAAAAGGATTCATTTTTCCAGAGCGGTAAAGGATGATGGAACTGTGAATGATTTTCTGGACAAAATTGAAGGAGTTTTTGGGAAATGGACTCATAATCTAGAGGATGCTCCTTGAGGGAAAATAGATTTGGGACATCTGTGTAAGGAAGGAACATGTGTTTATAACTGAGACCATTTGCTCGGATGTTGAACTTTTTGACTTGTGAAATAAGGTCGAAACCAATGAGAATGTCTTTGTTGTGCAAATCAAAACCAATGAGTTTTTTTCCAAACAATACAGTTAGGGAAAAACTGTATTCTATAAATTTATTTTATGTCGGTGGTTCCGAAGATTTCACCATTGGCAGTTCTAAAATACTCATGATGAGGTTCCCCAAAAGATTATGGGAAAACACATGGGTTTATCACGCTCTTATCGACTCACTGTGTCCAGCCAGATAAGCTGGAATCTTGACTTATGAACTTTTGGGCTAAGATTGAGACTTTGATTAGGGGAATAGTTTAGATTGAAGAAATGGATTGGGCTGGCTGAGGTTCTGTTTGAACAATGAAAACTGTTGAAATGGGTTCTGTATCCGAATCTGAACTGGACTCTGCTAAGATAATGACGATGTCATTATCGCATTACGAGAAGTTGGATTCTATCTCATCACTGTCGGATAACAAATCTGTGGATTGCAAGTGTTGGATAAGTCTTACAGCTTTGTCAGGCTTGTTGGGATAGTATCTTGCAAAGTGTCATTTCTTCTTGCAAATGTAGCAACGAGTATTTTTCTGTGACACGGGCTTTTTGGAAGGTTTTGAAGGGTCTTTCTTTCTGAAGAAACAGTATTGTTTTTTGGATTTTTTGGAAGACCGGTGAGGGTGAGGGTATTCCTAGAAATGCTTTTTCTTCTTGATAGGGCAGGTGCATTTCTTCTCGTCTTTGCACATGATTTCCAGATATAAAGGCTTTTTACATGCCTTTGCAAACAGAGGTTTATCTTTGATAAGATCTTTGAAGAACTTCTTTTGTTCATAAATCTTTTCCAAACATTGCAAGGCAATTTGAAAGATCTTTCCAAGTGACATGCTATCAACATGGAGGTTGTGTGAAGTTATGTGCCTTTGCATTTCTAATTGAAGTTCTTTGTGAAGAGAAACAATGAACACATGCTTTAGTGAAGTATTATTGAAACTATTGAGCTTGTAGAACAACATGCTCATTCTCTAGTAATGAATTTGCAAGTGTTTCCTTTCGAGAGAACAACATTTCATCTGATAATACTCCTTTTTGGTTGTTTGACCACGGTATTAGTTCATGATGAATTGCTCATATATGGAAACAAGGCGACTCACAGGTACTTATTGAAGGTATTATGGCGGCGATAATCTCAAGACTTTCATACCGTTCTACGAGAGATCGGTGAATCTCGATGTGAATTCTTTGAGAACATCTTGTGAATCAACATTTGGTTTTAACATTTGTGATTCCATCCATGCAAAATTCATGGAATCTTTCATCCATTTATGACGTGGAATGTCATCAGAAGTAAACCAATGGAAGGAAGATGACTTTGAGTGACTATTGTTGACTGGAGGAGTATTTGAAGGGGCAGAAGCATGAGTTTCTTCTTCACTTGATTCTGTTTCTACAATAGGAGTGGTTCTCCTAGTAGAAGATTCAGCTTGCTCATTTGATGGTTGAACCATCATTAGTTCTGAAATATCTGTATGATTCTGAGGATGAGCTGTATTTAGAAGTTGCAATTTGATCTGAATGTTCATTATTGAACTAGAAGCTGATTCTGAGGAAAAAATAAGTTCAACAGGTTGTTGGATAAAAGATGTGCAGAACTGGTGAAGTGGATTTTTATCCTTTTAGATAGGAGGTGGTTCAGGTGTAAATTGTGGTGATGTGTGTTGAGGGTTTGTGACTGGGGGAACAGTGGATGTAGGTGTAAGAGGAGGTTCAGAAATCACAACTAAGGGTTTTTTTAGGTAATTTGGGCTTTTTTACCTTAATAGTCTTTTGTTGTTGCTGTTGCTTGTGAAAGACCAAAAAACTTAGTTGGGTCGATGGGAGATGTAGCCGGTTGGTAGAAAGGTTGGTAAGTGTTGAAGATTGGTGGTGAGATCAGGATTGACTGAGATTGGGTAAACAAAGATGGTTGTTGTTTTTGTCATCGAACTTTAATTACGGATAATTCGTTTTAATCTTGATCTCTACTTGCTACGATTGAATTCAAGACCCCAAAATTTATTGTTGATCATTGCCCAGAGATCAACATCCAACTGTGTAATTCTGTTTTGCAGATTGAGATAAATCTGATCAAGCTGATCCGAAATGGCATTGACTTTTCTATCCGTTCTTGTGACTTGGGTCGAAACCCTTTCAATCTTTTTTCTAAGATTTTGCAAAGTAATGTTTTGAGCCGTGACATTCTGTGTTTGCCAGTTAAGAACTTGTTCATATTGTTTGAGTGGCTCAGGTTGGCCGGATGAAGATATGGCTGACTGTACGTATGGTTGGGAAACAACTCTGGTTTAAGGGTCGGTGTTTCTCTCTAAGTGAGGGAAACTCTCTTGGTATGTCTGAGAGGATGTAGAGAACCTCATACAAGACTGGACATGAATTATTTGAGTAAGAGGAGGTGGCTTAACTTGAGATCTACATGCTTTTCTTCCTTACGGTTTTGTGGGAGGATAATGCTTGCAAGGTGTTTTGCAAAGAAGGTTTTCTTTCTTCTTTCTTCTTGCTTAATCTCAAAATCTTCGTCATCGAATCATCATCCATGCAAGGACAACTGGATCACATATCTGACGTGTGGAACATCCATAAAAGTGACCATTAATTTTTACGGATAAGCGGGGTATACAGATTAAATCCCAGATGGGAATTTTACATTCTTGGCGGTTTTGGTGATTGGATTATTGCTGCGTAAGACAGCCTATGTGGATCAGGAAGATTTGAGACTGGAGCCTGAAAAGTAGCTTTAACGGTGCCATCAAGACGTCGTTCGAAGGATGCATGAGTAGTTTGAACTGGTTCAGTATTTTGTTGGAATTTCTCTTTGTTGGAATTTCTCATAGTTAGAAATCCATTCAATTGGCATGAGCTGTTTCAGTTCATTTTCTGGGATTTGTCTTGGGATTTGGATAATGGTAGGGGTAGAATCTGGTTAGCTAAGATCATCAAAGCATCAGAGGATGTTTGAGGTGCAGGAAGATCTAACGCGTGGTTTTACAAACGATAGACCAACTAATGGTGTAAAGTTGCGATCTTGGAAGTAGCTGATTACTCAGCTCCTTGGATCTGAATCTGGACTTTAAGGGCATCTGAAAGATTTTGATCATCAAGGGAAAAATTGAAGTTTCGGTAGAAAGTAAGAAGAACACTTCCAGCATTTAGGGCGGTAGGCATTAGATCCTTTGTGTCTTTGATCTTGCTTGGCAGTGCGGCGATGTGAGAAGACTTTTCGTCCATGAAGAGTAAGAACAAGTCGGATTCTGTACTCTTCTCTTTTCCACTGGGTTAATTTCGCATGAAGATGTGTGTACTCTTTTCTTTTCCACTAGAAAATTAGATCATCTGGAATTTCTAAAGTAACATCTTGTTAAATTTGAGGTAGCTGAAGGAACGTTGATCTAACAAAGGCGTATATACTCTTTAGGTAGGTTTCTCGTCTGAGATTATAGTTCTAATACTATGGGTAAGACACAGTTGTTTGTACAACTGGTAAGGACTCATAACAAGAAGATTTGACTCACGAACTTGAGCAGACTTTGGTATATAGGAATGTTTTATTAAGTTCGCTATTTTAGATGCTAAACACTTTTGACAAGACTTAGGAATACTAAGATTAGATGTTAGCGAAACGGGAGACTCGTTTGCATTAGAGGTTGAAGCCATGATTGAAATATTCTCTGGAAAACCTAGGGTGTCAACTAAACCATTAACCTTTGATATTGCCTCTTAGAGTTAAGACATATGGCTGATACCACTCGGGGAGACGGCGAGTGCGTGGCGTTGTTATACCAAAGCTACAGCAGTTAAAAGGCATCCTTGGGGCGATGGCACGCAAGCTTGGGTTTTCAGCCGATATACCCAAAACCATCAGAGTGAATACCACACAAAGTGGGGACATGAATCCATGACAAACACAAATGGACACTTGGAACCTATAGACCCTCGGTAATCAAATGAATTTTTTTTAAAATACATATATGCTCATGAATTTTGCATTAAAATGGCCTTAAAGCATTTTTAGATCAAAGCAATAATCTTGAATTGTATTATTTGTTGGCCAAATATTGAAACAAATGTGCGAAATAATCAATACAATAAATAGATAACCGTTTCTAAATAAACGGTGCACCGTTTATTTCCAGAAACTAGGATATGCTGATTTCTCTTTACCCTCCTACCGTTTAAAAACAGAGAGCACCGAGAAACTTACCCTCTCACCGTTTATAGTTAACGGTAAACCGTTTAAAAACAGAAAGCTTCCTGAACTTTGCCCCTTTACCGTTTACTCTTACTCGTTAACCGTTTTCATTTTATAAGCTCACTGGAAATTAACCCTTTACTATTTATAGAAAACGGCGAGCCCCTCACTTACCCTCTTACTTACGGGTTTCTTCTTCGTCTTGACACCCCCGCGTTTTGCCATAACGGAGAAAGCAGCTCTTTTCTTCTTCCTTCTCCATTTTTCTTCATGTTACAACAAATCACTCGATAGAACTCTTCACCAATAAATTTTAGAGTGATTCTAGATTCAAAACTCAAATCTTGTCCAAAATCATAAAATCCTAAATCAAAACCCTAAAGGGCGACCTCTTGGTTCTTGTCGATTTTGGTCCATTTTTGTACTTTCTTAACAAATTGAACGAATTTCTCTTCCTCTCTCTCTCTACTCAATAATCGGTTCGTTTGCTCCGAATTCATCTTAGAAAGTTCTTCTACTTGTCATGGTGAGTCGTCTCGGAGGCCTTGGAGGAAACAAACACCCTCTGACCCTGTTCCACCACGGAAACCTCTGAATTTGAAAGACTTCACTTCCTATAGCACCGTTCTTGTAAGCGCTTGAGATTCGTTTTATGGGTCGAGATACTTGATTCTTATTTTGTGGATATAGAAGATTTTAAGGAGTTGATTGTGTGTGATAGAAGTATTAGCAATATGCTTAGACCTTGGGAGTCAGCCATGAACTTTGATGATCAGTCTATCTAATCAAATTCAAGTTTTCTATTCAATATGGAACTCTTAGCCTTTCGTTTAGATAGGATTATTACTCTTGTTGGTGGTGTACTATTGATTTTGATGTTGAATTTTTAAATCTTGTCATTGTTGGGAATTTGGATGAGGTCACACTTTTTATACATCTGAAAAGCCCTCGTTTGATGACTTTGTGCACAATGAGGGTGTCGTAATATTCTTGCGTAGAGATCTTACGGATGATATTTGTGGACTACCTTTCCTGTCCCAGCTGCTACCTCTTTAAGTTTGCACCCTTTATAATATTTTGCAGCATATCATTACACCTAGGAGAGGTCACTCGGATGAGGTAACTCGTTTAGATGTTGGGTTACTAGATAGTCTCATTAGTGGGCGACCTGTTAACCTTGGGTATATTATTGTGCCCCACATGCTGACCACTCCTGCGGTTACTCATCGACTGCTTCCTTATGGCAGTATAAAGAGCCCAAACGGGTTGGTCGAGAAGCTATGAGTAGTATTGGGTTTACTAGGAGGAATGGACAATGGTTCAAGACCTCAAACTCCAAAAATCAGGACACCTTGATTGCTCCCGATTTCAGAGTTGGAGCTCGTTCTCCAACTTCTCGTCGTCGAGATGCTCCCCAGCCTTTAGCACATTCTGCTCCAGCGACGCACGATATGGACAGTGATCTTCCTTCTGCTTCCGAGCCACCTCTAGCTCCTGAGCAACCTTCTGTTTCTCAGCAGCCTCCAACTCTGGTTCAGCCACCCATTTTCGATATTTTACAGCAGTTGGCTGATGATGTTCGTCGGATTTCTGATCGACAGCAGCTGATTCTTGATCGTCTTGATACTCTCTCCCACGATCAGCAGCAGCTCTGGTCTCAGGTTCAGACCTTTCAGGTTATGATTATTTTTTTTTTGTGTTGGATTATTTATTCTTAATGATTTTTTATGGATTGGTATTTTCTTTGGTTGATTATATATATCAGTCTTTCTTATGCTTGATCATATTTAATTGGATTGAATGGCATTGGAGTTGTTGGGATGAGGATTCTTGATTAGTTATCTTTAGAAGTGTTTTTAGTCTCCTATTGTTTTTAATGATTCTCAACATTTAAGACGAGACTCTGCCGAAATTTTTGCTCACCTATCATGGGTAGTCTCCTTCCTATAAATATTTTTATGATGAAGGGGAAGATAATATTGGACTATTTTTGTTTGTACGAAAAAAATTTTTTTAGTCATATAGTTAGGGGGAGCATATTGTTGAAAGAAATTTTGTCATCATCAAAAAGGGGGAAAATGTTAACATGTAGATGCTTATTTTATTGATTTTGATGATAACAAATCTTAATTTCTCTTGATCAAATTGTTGGATTTTTTGAATAACAAATATTTTTTTAAAAGCCAAAAATTTTCTATCTGGAACATTTCTGTAAAAATGTGTAAATCTGGGCATAATCAGTGAACCGTTTATTTTAATGGTTAACCGATAAAATGTAGAAGAGGTTTATTTTCTAAAGCTTTAACCGATTGCATAAAACAAATAAAAAGCCGACTCTTTGGAGTAAGCGGTTAACCTTTTATTTTTAACGGCTAAGTTTATTTTAAAGACTAATCGATAATATTCAAAAATGGTTATTCTTAAGCTTTAACCGATTAGCAAACAAACTGTTAAAGGTAAGCAGAGGCAGATTAGTTTTAACGGTTAACTGATAATATTCAGGGATGAATTTTGCGCTAATCTCTTACCGTTGAAAGCAAACCGGTTAAGCTTGTTATTTTAAAGGTTCTTTGGAAATAGCAAATTGAGCAGATTAACTAATAACAGCTAACCAATAATTTTCAGAAAGACATACATTGTTAATCTTTAACCGTTTGTAAGAACGGTTAGTTGAAATTTGTTGTGCATAAACGGCTAACCGATAATTTCCAGGATGATATTCTTTGTCAATCTTTAACCGTTTAGTAAGAACGGTTAGCTGAATGTTGTTATGCAAGTTTCTAGAACTTATCGGCGAACCGTTAATGGATAAACGGCTAACCGATAATTTCCATAATGACATTCTTTGTTGATCTTTAACCGTTTAGTGAAAACGGTTATAAGAAATTTGTTGTGCAGGTCTCTGGATTTTAACGGCGAAAGGATAGTGACAAACAGTCAACCATTTATTTGAAATCCAGCACAACGGTAACTTTGACTTGTCCAAACAATTAACCGTTAATGGTTAACGGCGATCCATTTTTCGGCAGAAAGTCAATAACGACTAGTTTTTCAGCTCCAACTATAAATAAGCTCATTCAAATCAAATCAATGGTTGATCACAACACGACCACTGAGCTTATACTTGAGTATACAATCTTCTTAGAGCTTTAAAACACATTCTTCTTTCATTTATTCACACATTGGACATTGATTTGTAATCTTAAATATTGTGTGAGAGAAAAACAATTTATATGCTTTTGTTTTGGTATAAGTGTTGGGATACACTTGAGTCAAGAGATTGGGAATAATCTCTTCTTGTAAAGGTTTATTGACACCTGGGAAGTCAATTGTAAGCATTTGAAGCCTTGGAGGCTTGCTTAGTGAAATCCTCAAGCCCGGTGAGCTTAGAGGCGTGGACGTAGACGGGGATAGCCGAACCACGTAAAAATCATTGTGTTTGTTCTCTCTTACCTTATCTCTTTACTTTTCATTGTACATTAATTTGTTTATTTCGATTTTGGTTACTTAGTTTATATTGCATTAAGTTTTAGCTGCTTAATTTTATAAAATCCCAATTCACCCCCCCCCCCTCTTGGGTTGCTTAGTTAGTATTTCAATTACACTAAAATTTGTATCAACTTGAAAACAAGTTGTAGACATCTTCACAAAATCCCTTAGGAAAAAATAATTTATTAAAATTAGACATGAGCTTCGGATAATGAAGTTGGCACATTAGCACAACTTTATATAATATCAAGACTATTTTACTTTTTATGGTATGATTATTGGCTTAAGAATGTGTTGGATTGGTAATAAGATTTTGGGAATAAACGAATAACTGTTAATCCTTAGTCGGCAAACCATTTTCTTAAAGAAATTTTATAATTTTTTTATTCTGAAAAATAACGGTAAACTGTTTATTAGAAAAGAGAGCAAATTCTTTGAAACCATTGAACCATTTACTGAAAACAGTTAATTGACAAATTTCAGAGCAAATTAACTTAAAATGGTAAAGCGATTATTGGAAGCAGGTTAGCTGATATCTCTTTGTAGGGTTAATGGAGATACTCAGGAAACCGATTATTAGCAATGGTAAGCTGACTTCAAACATATTAGCTTTTGGAATTTAATGGTAAACCAACAACTCCAAACGGTGAATCGACTATTCAAATTCAACATAATGGTAACTTGGACGAAGTCAAAATGGAGATCCGATAAGTAGTTAACGGCGATCGGATTATGCATAAAAAGTCAACAACAACTTGTTTTCTTCTCCAACTATATAAAGGTTCAATCAAATTCAAATAATAACATATTCTATAATAATCATTGAGCTTTTTACTATGTATTCAACATCTTTTGTGCTGAAAACTTGTTAGATCACACTTTGGGCTTTCATTTGAAAACACATACATTGTACAAAATTTTTTTTATGTATTCTTCATTTCAACATCAAATTGAGTGTTTAAGAGTATAAGAAACACTTGGGTTAAGTGGTTTGGAATAACTCTTGTCATTAAAGGTTGATTGACCGCTTGGAAGTTAATTGTAAAAATTTTTGAGCCTTAGGGCATAAGGCTTGGTTAGTAGAATTCTCAAGTCTGGTGAGCTTGAAGGCGTGGACGTAGGTGGAGTTTGTAGAACTACATAAAAATCTCATGTTTGATTCTCTTTCCTTTCTCTCTCTACATTTTGATTGTTTATATTTCTTTATTTGTTATTTGCTTAATTTTATTAGATATTTGCATTGAATTTTGATTTAATTACTTCATTATTTGTGGAAACCAAATTCACGTCTCCTCTTGGGTTGCTTAGCGGTGTTCACTTTATTCGATAATTCTATTATTGTTAATAAGATATTAAAATCTTTCTTTAACTGACTCTCACACAATCAAATGAAATAAATTTTCTTTAAAAGAGAAATTTCCTCAAACTCAAAACCCGACAACCCGTATGATTGGAGTCTAACCCGACCCTCGGTAATCTTCCTAACCGCGGTCCTCTCTGACCTTTTAAACGGAAGAACTGTTGGGGTACTCTGGATCTTACTCTCTGGGTTTTCGAGTTTGGTGGATCTTCTCTACTTTTCATTACAGGATCCTCATGAGGCAAGTGTGACATACTCGTAATGAAAGAAAGTAAAGCTGGGCTAGTTTGACCACTATGATTTCCCTCGAGTCTAAATTACTTAGAAAATTTTGTGAGAATTATTCATTTCTCTTATTTCATTTTCTCCTCCTCGAACAAAAGGTCGAGGCTTCCTCATATAGGCTCAAAGAGATCAAAGAATCTCCTTTTCAAAGCCAAAATAAAAGCAAGATTATAAAATCTAAAAAGTAAGATAAGACAGGACCCTTATCTTCTTTTTTACAAAGTGATAAAGAAAAAGCAAAATAAAGCAAAAAGCCTTAAATTACGGAGATAAGACTAAGGAGTGGATGGAAAGCGGGATGGAGACATGCTTTTGTTGATTTGTTCTTCTTGTGCATTGATCCGCTTTATTCTCCTTTTAGCATTCTATCTTCGTAGTTATCTACCTTTGAGTGGTGAGTTGTCCTTCTTGTCGGATGATGGGAAGAGTCGTAGTCATCTTTAAAATACTTTTGCTTTTCTTTTGAAGATGTGGATCACGAACTCTTTACGCTTTTTGTGGGTTGCTTTGGTGGCATTGGATTGGAGACATCGGTGTGAGTCTTGTGGTTAGTAAACTTGAGGAGGTCGTGGTTACGTGATCATGTTGCGGTCATATTGGGTTGATACAGTTAACTAATGAATTCTTCCATGGATCTTGAGAATCTTGGAAGAGGACATTAGTGTAGTCGGGCGTTCTTCTTTGACAAGAATACCCTTTGCATGTGGATCATCGGTTGGTGTACGGATAATGGTGTGGGAGGAACTCTCTGAGTGTTTTGGAGATGGAGGTAT
Source organism: Citropsis articulata (assembly GCA_030449925.1). Taxonomy (NCBI): domain Eukaryota; kingdom Viridiplantae; phylum Streptophyta; class Magnoliopsida; order Sapindales; family Rutaceae; genus Citropsis; species Citropsis articulata. The sequence continues at coordinate 1,292,898 of JASUUH010000128.1, read as the reverse complement.
TGGATATGTCTTTTGGGAGTGGTTGGACATTGTTTAGTTCAAGAGAATTCTTTGATTACTGTTGTCATGGATTGGGTCATGAAGGAGTTTGGTAAGGGTGTGGGAGTGTGAGGAACTCATGAAGCAGTCTGTGTCCAATAATCCTTAGTGTATGGATGTTGGAAATATAGTGCATGGATTATGAAAGAGTAAACATATACGCTTGAGCAGGAAAGCTTATGAAATTTGAAATTTGAAATGTTCTGAGGTTTTCTCCACGAGGAAGAGGGCATGTACCACTCTAGGAAAGTCCATAGAGGAGCAGGTATTTTCGAGGTTGGTTATATTTTTCAAGATTGGTTGGACGGGGAAGGATAAGTTTTGTGGAGTATAGTAGTGTGAGACACCACGTATACCATGCTCATCTTGATGAGGTCTCTGGTTATATCGACATATAAACCCGGTGACAAACATATACTACTGGGTGGAAGCAGGGGATTGCAAGTGGATGTTCATAGTAGAATTTTATGAACCATCTGAAAAGGTATTGCCTTGCATATTCTTGGATTTGAAAAACAGAGGTGAAAGAAATTCCAGGAGGGAAATATCTTTTGGTCGTAGCAATGTTTGGAAGAGATTTTGAAGAGGAAGATGAAGCCATTGCTACTAAAGAAGTGTTGTGTTTAGAGATAAAGAGAACGGAGGCTTTTATAGGTGGTCTGGACAGGAGATCAGGGACGAGGTTGTCTTTTCCCTTTATGTGAACAACTGTAAAATCATACATGGCAAACCAAGATTTTAAGCTTAAAAGTTGTTTGTCAGGAAGCATCTTGTTTTTGAAATTCAAGATCTTAGGGAAAGAGGAGTTGTCAAGTCTTACCACGGTGATCTGATGCAAGGTGGAATTGAACTTTTGATACCATACTTTACGCCATTGTCTCTTTGTATATGATGTGGTAATTCTTTTACGAGTTGGTGGGCGGCCTGGCATGAAGACAATAGGACTCCTTTCCATCTTTGTCTTTTTAAAGAATGGCCGATGAGTGTCATTGCGTCTGTTTGAAGGATGCGCTTTCCTTGTGATGGAATATTTAAAGGAAGAGGTGACTGGGCATCTTTCTTGATTGTCGACATGCGGTTTGGATGGGACTCGAGGTGGGCGTTCTTTTCAATAAAGACAAGCGGCTTGTATGAGCAGTTCTTTTGGGAGAAAATCACGGATGTAATTGATAATCCCAGCTGTTGAATCGCTTTGTTGTCAAGTTGAGTCTGGAAAATTCGAGTTCTTGTGCAATGTGGGGCTCGAGAACATAAGTGCCATCTGTGATGTTCATTCCAAGGAAGTTAATGGAAGTCGAGCAATAAAGCTTTTCTTTTAAAGCATTATCCGTATTTTGCACGACATCAAAGAAGCTGTTGAAGGACCTTACGGTGTTCTGCATGATCATGAAAATAATAAAATATCATCAATGTAAATCAATGCAGTATGCAGTATGGGCTGAAATTTGGTGGTCATGGCTTTTTGGAATATGGATGGGGCATTTTGAGGCAGAAGGCATATCCGTCCCGGATTGGAATCAAAATCTTTGTTTTGGGCCGATCATCTGGATGAATTCCAAGTTGCCAAAATCCTGACTTTAAATCAAATTTGGAAAATATTTGGGCCTGGCTTATGTGGACAAACAGTGTTTGGATTTTTGGAAGGGGGAACTTGTCATCAGAGAGGAAGGCATTTAAGGGTTGATAGTCTATCACGAGACGTTTCTTTCCTCTGGCAAGCTCTGATCTTTTCTCAACATAAAAGGCTTGGCAAGCCCATTGAGATTTTGTCGGTTCAATTAGGCCTTGGCTTAGCAGTTGGAAACATTCTTGTTTGGCTAAGGCTAAGTCTGAGGGTGTCATTCCTGGATGTGAGGCCTTTGTGGGATTGGTATCTTCATTGAGTTTGAAAGGAAGATGAACAAAGAAGGACTCATTTTTCCACAGAGGAAGAGGATGGTGAAACTCTGAATGATTCTCTGGACAAAACTTAAGAAGTTTGTTAGAGATGCCTGAGTAATCAGGTGGATGACTTTTGATTGCATAAAGAGAAGGAATGTCAGTGTAGGGCTGAAGCATGTGCTTATGGCGATTCCTTGGGAGGTTATGGATAATCATGTTTTGAGAGAGCAATTGAAACACAATATGAATCTTTTCCATGGAGATTTGAACCTATGACCTTCTTCCATATGACACAGTTTGGAAAAAACTGTATTCCAATTGGGTACTTGGTTCGGATTGTAGTACTGAAAACTTCTCCATTTCTTGTTACGAAATCCTCGAATATGGCTCCGTATATGGTGAGGAAGCACTGATTTATCATAGTCTTATCGTACTGTGTCAATAAGCCGATGGCGGAATTGGTTTAGAATACTTGTCTGTAAGGACAGATATCTTTACCAAAGGAATTTGGTTTTGTGGCTGTGAGTGCTGGATGGTGAAGACTTGGGAAGTTGGTTGCTCATCAGAATAATCATCTGGGCTAGATTCAGCAAGGATAAAGGCTGTTTCTGAATCTTGTTCATCTTGTTCTTAGAACATAAGCTCTATATCATCATCTGGATCTTAGATCATTTTATGCGCAAATCTTTGTAGAAATCTGGTGACTTAGCGTACTTTGTTGGACAACAGCAAAATGACCTTTCTTCTTGCTAGGAAACAAGGGTGTTTTGTGTGTTGGACTTGTGTTTTACGGTTGGAGGTCACGTTTTAAAAGCGATAATGTTTCTGGACTTTTTCTTGGGTGAGGGAAGTGTTTGTGAAAGTGTTTTTTCTTCTTAGAAGGACAAGTGCACTTATGTTTATCTTTGCAAAGGATTTCAAGGTGAGGAGATTTTTTGCAAGCTTTTGCATAAGTGGCTTTTTCTTCTATGAGATCTTTGAAGAAGCGCTTTTGATCACACTTTCTTCTGACAACTGGAGAGCAACTTGATATATCTTTCAGGGAAACTCCTTGATTGTGATATTATTACGGGTGAAGAATCTACGAATATACGGATGGAGTTCTTTTGGAAGGAGCTACAAAAACATGTTTGAGAGATGGGTTGTTAAACCCGTTGAGTTTAATAGAATAACATGCTCGTTCTTTTGTAGTGAATATCTAAGTGCTTTTGCTTTCGAAAACGACATCTCATCGGTGGTATTCATTCTGGGCATGTCATTCTGACTCTAGGATCACTGATGAATTGCTCGTAAATTGCTACAAATGCTCGGGAGGGTGGATAAATTATGGTACTGTAATCACGAGGCTTTCGTACCGTTCTCTGAAGATCCGGTGAATCTTGATTGAACTCTTTCAAGACTGTTGAGAGTCGGTGTCTGGAATGGACATCTATGAAGTCTATCAATGCTGCCAAACTCGTGGAATCTTTCGATCCATGGTTACGGAAATATCGTCAAAAGTGAACCAATGGAATGGAAGGATGGAGTTTGGTACCTTTGTAAGCATTTACACATTTATTACGGCTGCTTTAACCTTTTGATCTACTGCATCTTTGAAGTCAAATTGGGACGTGATTACGTGATATCATCTTTCTTAGATCATGATCTAGACAATCTTGTCTTTCGAGGTTACGGTAGATTTGATCTAATTGATCGAGATGGAATTGATCTTTTGATCATCATGTGGTGTACGAGCGGATATTTCCATCTTGGTTTCAAGATTGTTTATGGATTGGTTCTGGGTTCTGACCAATTGGGACTGCCAATTGAGAACTTGCTCGAACGGCTTTGGCGGTTCTAAATGGCCTGAGGGTAAAACTGCTGATTGTATGTATGGTTGGGAAACCACTTTGCTTTGGGAATCAGTTGTTTTTTCTAAGGGTGGAAATGAATCATGGTATGTTTGAGGCGAACTTGTAAACATCATACAAGATCGTATTTGAGACTTATGATTCACTGAAAAGGCTGGTTTTTGTGGATGGTCATCTGGATGGTAGGGAGGATTTTGCCAGCATGGTGTTTTTGGGAGTTTAGGCTTTTTTACCTTTTTCTTTCGATGGATTCGAAGCCATTCCTCATCTTCATCATCATGTCATCCGGATACAAGGACAATCTGGATCACATGCGTGTGAGGAACATCCATATGAAATATTGGCCATCGACTTTGTCGGTATACAACTGGGTAGCATACGCATTAAAACCCAGGATAGGGATCTTCTTTCCTGCGAGGTTTGTCTTGTTGGGCGTCGTGGTGTAAGACAACTGTGGTACTTGATCTGGCTTTTGTGTTTGTGGGGCTTGAAACGTTGTTGACTGTTCCGTGAGTTGTCTTTGGAAAGAGGCGTTGGTTGTTTGCAAAGGCTCGGTATTTTCATGGAATTTCATAATTAGAAATCCATTCAGAGGCATGAGTTGTAAAAGCTCTTCTTTTGGAATTTGTCTTGGGATTTGGATTATAGTGGGTGAGAATTGCTGTATCATTAAAATCATCAAGCATCGGAGGATGCTTGTGGGTAGTAGATCCAGTATGATTTTATGAGCGATAAACAAGGCGATGATGTAACGTTGCAATTTTAGAGGTGGATGTTTGTTCGGCTCCTTGAATCGAACTTGGACTTTCAAAGCTTTGGATAGATTTGGATCATCCAATGAGAAATTGAAATTGGGGTAAAGGTCGAAAGAACACTACCGGCGTTTAGTGTTGTAGGCAGATTCCGATTCTTTGCGTGTTGATATTCTTTGAATCTAGTATCTAGCAAAGCTGAGCGGCGATGTAATGGACCTTTTCTTCCATGTAGAGTAAGAATCATTCTTATTCCTCCAAGATGAAGGTGAGAATATTCTTCTCTTTCATGGGAAATCGGTCATCGAGAATGTTGAGTGTGACATATTATTCTGGCGATGTGGAAACTAAGGAACCGATCAAGGAAGAGGATTGTATGTACTATTTTGGCATATTTCTCAGCAGAAATTATGGACTAATATTTACAGTTATTCATTTGTTTATACAATGATAAGGACTCGTTAAAGGTAGGTGGACTCTTTATTTGATTGCATCGGGGAATATAGGAATATTCTACAAGGTTTTCTATTTTAGAGACGGATGTTTTACAAGACTTAGGAATACTCAAGCAGAAGATATTGATCTTGGACTATTATCATTGATCTTGGACTATTATCTTTTGGAGAGGAAGAAGATGGCTGGATGCCATTTTGTTTTCTCTAGTTAATCTCTCAGGAAATCTTAGGAAAACTAACCATCACTGTCTTAGAATGGAATTGCTCTGATACAATGGAGAGAAGCTGGGGGTCTCAAACTCAAAACCCTACAACCCGTATGATTGGAGTCTAACTTGAGCCCTCGGTAATCTTCTAACAGCGGTCTCTACGACCTTTTAAGCGGAAGAAGCTGTTGGGGTACTCTCGGACACCTCTCGGATTTTTCGAGTTTGGTGGATCTTTCTCTCTTTTACATTACAGGATCCTCGTAGAGCAAGTGTAGAGCATACTCGGTAATGAAAGAAAGTAAAGCTGGGCTGGTTTGACCCTTATGGAGAGAAGGCGGGGTCTCGAACTCAAAACCCGACAACCGTATGATTGAGTCTAACTTGACCCTCGGTAATCTTCTAACAAGGTCTCTCGACCTTTTAAGCGGAAGAAGCTGTTGGGGTACTCTGGACACTTAGTCTCTCGGGTTTTTGAGTTTGGTGGATCTTTCTCTCTTTTACATTACAGGATCCTCGTAGAGGCAAGTGTAGAGCATACTCGATAATGAAAGAAAGTAAAGCGGGCTGGTTTGACCCTTATGGAGAAGGCGGGGTCTCGAACTCGAAAACCCGACAACCCGTATGATTGGAGTCTAACTTGGAGCCCTCGGTAATCTTCTAACATGGTCCTCTCGACCTTTTAAGCGGAAGAAGCTGTTGGGGTACTCTCGGATCTTACTCTCTCGGGTTTTTAGAGGTTTGTGGATCTTTCTCTGCTACACAGGATCCTCATAGAGGCAAGTGTAGAGCATACTCAGTAATGAAAGAAAGTAAACTGGGCTAGTTTGACCACTATGATTTCCCTCTGAGTCTAACCAGAAAGTAAATTACTTAGAGAAAATTTTGTAGAGAATTATTCATTTCTCTTATTTCATTTTTCTCCTCCTCGAACAAAGAGGTCGAGGCTTCCTCATATAGGCTCCTAAAGAGATCGACCAGAATCTCCTTTTCTCAAAGCCAAAATAAAAGCAAGATTATTAAATCTAAAAAGTAAGATAAGACAGGACCCTTATCTTCTTTTTTACAAAGCGATAAAGAAAAAACAGTATTAAAGCAAAAAGCCTTAAATTACGGAGATAAGACTAAGGAGTTGATGGAAAGCGGGATGGAGACATGCTTTTGTTGATTTGTTCTTCTTGTCTGTTGATCCGCTTTATTCTCCTTTTTAGCATTCTATCTTCGTAGTTATCTACACTGAGTGGTGAGTTGTCACTACTGTCGGATGATGGGGCCGAAGAGTCGTAGTCATCTTTAAAATACTTTTGCTTTTCTTTTGAAGATGTGGATGCGAACTCTTTCTGCTTTTTTGTGGGTTGCTTTGGTGACAGGTGGATTGGAGACATCTGAGTGACAGAGTCTTGTGGTTGGTAAACTTGAGGAGGTCGTGGTTCTGTGATCATGTTGCAGTCATATTGGGTTGATACAGTTAGCCTAATGACATGAATTCTTCCCATGGATCTTGAGAATCTTGTAAGAGGACATTAGTGTAGTCAGGACGTTCTTCTTTGACAAGAATACCCTTTGCATGTGGATCATCAGTTGGTGTGTCTGGATAATGGTGTGGGAGGAACTCTACTGAGTGTTTTGGACCGATGGAGGTATTGGATATGTCTTTTGGGAGTGGTTGGACATTGTTTAGTTCAAGAGGAATTCTTTGATTACATTGTCATGGATTGGGTCATGAAGGATTTGGTAAGGGTGTGGGGTGTGAGGAACTCATAGGCTTGGTCTGTGTCCAATAATCCTTAGTGTATGGATGTTGGAAATATAGTGCATGGATTATGAAGGCGAGTAAACATATACCTTGAGCAGGAAGCTTATGAAACATTTGAAATTTCGAAATGTTACGAGGTTTTTCTCCACAGGGAAGAGGGCGTACCACTCTAGGAAAGTCCATAGAAGAGCAGTATTTTCGGGGTTGGTTATATTTTTCAAGATTGGTTGGACGGAAGGATAAGTTTTGTGGAGTATAGTAGTGTGAGACACCATATACCATGCTTCATCTTGATGAGGTCTCTGGTTATATCGACATATAAACCCGGTGACAAACATATACTCTGGGTGGAAAGCAGGGAATTGCAGTGGATGTTCAGTAGAATTTTATGAACCATCGAAAGGTATTACTTGCGTATTCTTGGATTTGAAAAGCAGTGAAAAGAAATTCAGGAGGAAATATCTTTTTAGGTAGCAGTGTTTGGAAGAGATTTTGAAGAGGAAGATGAAGCCATTGCTACTAAAGAAGTGTTGTGTTTAGAGATAAAGAGAACGGAGGCTTTTATAGGTGGTCTGGACAGGAGATCAGGGACGAGGTTGTCTTTTCCCTTTATGTGAACAACTGTAAAATCATACTTGGCAAACCAAGATTTTAAGCTTAAAAGTTGTTTGTCAGGAAGCATCTTGTTTTTGAAATTCAAGATCTTAGGGAAAGAGGAGTTGTCAAGTCTTACCACAAAGTGATACGGTAACAGGTGGAATTCGAACTTCTTGATACCATACTTTACCGCCATTGTCTCTTTGTATATGATGTGGTAATTCTTTTCTGAGTTGGTGAACTGGCCACTGGCATGAAGACAATAGGACTCCTTTCCATCTTTGTCTTTTTCTAAAAGAATGGCCGCCCAATGAGTGTCGCTTGCGTCTGTTTGAAGGATGCGCTTTCGCATGATGGAATCTTTAAAGGAAGAGGTGGTGCATCTTTCTTGATTGTCGGCAGCGCGGTTTGGATGGGACTCGGTGGGCGTTCTTTTTCAATAAAGACAATGGCTTGTATGAACATTTCTTTTGGGAGAAAATCACGGATGTAATTGATAATCCCAAGCTATTGAATCTGCTTTGTTGTCAAGTTGAGTCTGGAAAATTCGGGAGTTCTTGTGCAATGTGGGGCTCGGGAACATAAGTGCCATCTGTGATGTTCATTCGAGGAAGTTAATGGAAGTCGAGCAATAAAAGCTTTTCTTTTACGAAAGCGTTATCCGTATTTTTGCGACATCAAAAGAGCTGAAGGACCTTACGGTGTGCATGATCATGAAAATAATAAAATATCATCAATGTAAATCGATGCGATTATGCGATATGGGGTGAAATTTGGTGGTCATGGCTTTTGGAATATGGATGGTTTGAGAATAGAAAGGCATGTTGTCCCTTTGGAAGTGGGCATTTGGAATCTAAAATCTTTGTTTTGGGCGATCATCTGGATGAATTCAAGTTGCCAAAATCGACTTTAAATCAAATTTGGAAAATATTTGGGCACAGCTTATGTGGACAAAGCGGTGTTTGGATTTTGGAAGGGAACTTGTCATCGAGAGGAAGGCATTTAAGGGTTGATAATCTATCACGAGGCGTTTCTTTCCTCTGAGCTCGATCTTTCTCAACATAAAAGGCTTGGCAAGCCCATTGAGATTTTGTCGGTTCGATTAGGCCTTGGCTCTTTTTGGCTAAGGCTAAGTCACGAGGTGTCATTCACGGATGTGAGGCCTTTGTGGGATTGGTATCTTCATTGAGTTTGAAAGGAAGATGAACAAAGAAGGACTCATTTTCCACAGAGGAAGAGGATGGTGAAACTACGAATGATTCTGGACAAAACTTAAAGTTTGTTAGAGATACTGAGTGTCGGTGGATGACTTTGATTGCATAAAGAGAAGGAATGTCGGTGTAGAAATTTGAAGCATGTGCTTATGGCGATTCCTTGGGAGGTTATGGATAATCGTGTTTCATGAAGAGCAATTGAAACCTGTGAGATCTTTTCCATGGAGATTTGAACTATGACGCCTTGGTATGACAGTTTGGAAAAAGCTATTCGATTAGTACTTGGTTGGATTGTAATCTTGAAAACTTCTCCATTCTTTGTTACGAAATCCTCGAATATGGCTCCAATATATGGTGAGAAGCGCTGATTTATCGTAGTCTTATCGCTGTGTCAATAAAGCCAATGATGGAATTGGTTTAGAATACTTATGCATGTAGACGGATATCTTTCTGAAGGAATTTGGTTTTGTGGTACGTGAGTCTTTGGATGGTGAAGACTTGGGAAGTTGGTTGCTCGTCGAATAATCATCTGGGCTAGATTCGGCCAAGGATAAAGGCATTTACGATCTTGTTCATCTTGTTCTTAGAACATAAGCTCTATCATCATCTCTGGATACTAGATCATTTATGTCTGAATCTTTGTAGAAATCTGGTGACTTAGCGTACTTTGTTGGACAACTTACAGCAAAATGACCTTTCTTCTTAAAGGAAACAAGGGTGTTTTTGTGTTGGACTTGTGTTTTCTGGTTGGAGGGTCACGTTTTCTAAAGAAACGATAATGTTTTCTGGACTTTTTTCTTGGGTGAGGGAAGTGTTTGTGAAAGTGTTTTTTCTTCTTAGAAGGACAAGTGCACTTATGTTTATCTTTGCAAAGGATTTCAAGGTGAGGAGATTTTTTGCAAGCTTTTGCATAAGTGGCTTTTCTTATGAGATCTTTGAAGAAAGCGCTTTTGATCACACTTTCTTCTGAACAACAGAGCAACTTGATATATCTTTCCAAGGAAACTCGTTCAATTGTGATATTATTACGGGTGAAGAATCTACGAATATCGGATGGAGTTCTTTTGGAAGGAAGCTACTGAGATGGGTTGTTAAACCCGTTGAGTTTAATAGAATAACATGCTCATTCTTTTGTAGTGAATATCTAAGTGCTTTTGCTCGAAAACGACATCTCATCGGTGGTATTCATTCCTGTATCGACTACATTCTAGGATCATGATGAATTGCTCGTAAATTGCTACCGAGGCTGCTCAGGGAGGGGCGGATAAATTGTGTACTTTGTAATCACCAAGGCTTTCATACCATTCTCTCAAAGATCCGGTGAATCTTGAATTGAACTCTTTCAAGACCTGTTGAGAGTCAGCGTCTGGAATGGACATCTGCAAGTCTATCCATGCTGCAAACTCGTGGAATCTTTCAGTCCACTTGGTTCTGGAAATATCATCAAAAGTGAACCAATGGAATGGAGAGGATGGAGTTTTGGTACCTTTTGTAGCATTTACACCATTTCTATTCTGGCCAATTCTGCTTGTAACCTTTTGATCTCTGCATCTTTGAAGTCAAATTCAGGACCCCAACGATTCTGTGATATCATCTTTCTTAGATCATGATCTAACCTGACAATGCTGTCTTTCAGGTTCTGGTAGATTTGATCTAATTGATCTGAGATGGAATTGATCTTTTGATCATGCATCGTGTCTGAGCAGATATTTGTTCCATCTTGGTTTCAAGATTGTTTATGGATTGGTTAAGGTTACGACGATTGGGACGCCAATTGAGAACTTGCTCGAGCAGCTTTGGCGGTTAAATAACTGAGGTAAGCTAGCGATTGTATGTATGGTTGGGAAACCACTTTGCTTTGGGAATCAGTTGTTTTTTCTAAGGGTGGAAATGAATCATGGTATGTTTGAGGCGAACTTGTAAACATCATACAAGATCGTATTTGAGACTTATGATTCACTGAAAAGGCTGGTTTTTGTGGATGGTCATCTGGATGGTAGGGAGGATTTTGCCAGCATGGTGTTTTTGGGAGTTTAGGCTTTTTTACCTTTTTCTTTCGATGGATTCGAAGCCATTCCTCATCTTCATCATCTGTGTCATCCCAGATACAAGGACAATCTGGATCACACATGCGTGCTTGAGGAACATCCCATATGAAATGGCCATCAACTTTGTCGATTATACCTTTGGGTAACATACGCATTAAAACCCCAGATAGGGATCTTCTTTTCCTGCAGGGTTTGTACTGACTGGAGCATCATGGTGTAAGACAACTGTGGTACTTGATCTGGCTTTTGTGTTTGTGGGGCTTGAAACGTTGTTCGAACTGTTCCATCAGGTTGTCTTTGGAAAGAGGCAGTGGTTGTTTGCAAAGGCTCAGTATTTTCATGGAATTTCTCATAATTAGAAATCCATTCAAGAGGCATGAGTTGTAAAAGCTCTTCTTTTGGAATTTGTCTTGGGATTTGGATTATAGTGGGTGAGAATTATGTATCAGCTAAAATCATCAAAGCATCAGAGGATGCTTGTGGAAATTTAGTAGATCCAGTAGCATGATTTTATGAGCGATAAACAAGGCGATGATGTAACGTTGCAATTTTAGAGGTGGATGTTTGTTCACTCCTTGAATCTGAACTTGGACTTTCAAAGCTTTGGATAGATTTGGATCGTCCAATGAGAAATTGAAATTGGGGTAAAGGTCAAAAGAACACTACCGGTTTAGTGTTGTAGGCAGTTCGATTCTGCGTGTTGATATTCTTTGAATCTGGTATCTAGCAAAGCTAGACGGCGATGTAAGGACCTTTTCTTCCATGTATGAGTAAGAATCATTCTTATTCCTCGAGATGAAGGTGAGAATATTCTTCTCTTTTCCTTGAAATCGACTCATCGGGAATGTTGAGTGTGACATATTATTCTGATGTGGAAACTAAGGAACAGATCGAGGAAGAGGATTGTATGTCTTATTTTGGCATATTTCTCTGTAGAAATTATGGACCTAATATTTCTGGTTATTCCAGGCTGTTTATACAACTGATAAGGACTCATTAAAGGTAGGCTGGACTCTTTTATTTGAGCTGCATCAGGAATATAGGAATATTCTACAAGGTTTTCTATTTTAGAAGACAGATGTTTTTTACAAGACTTAGGAATACTCAAAACAGAAGATATTGATACTGGACTATTATCTATTGATACTGGACTATTATCTTTTGGAGAGGAAGAAGATGAACTGGATGCCATTTTTGTTTTTCTCTCTGGTTAATCTCTCAGGAAATCTTAGGAAAACTACCCTTCACTTTCTTAGAATGGAAAAGCTCTGATACCATGGAGAGAAGCTGGGGGTCTCAAACTCAAAACTGACAACCGTATGATTGAGTCTAACGACCCTCGGTAATCTTCTGCCATGATCCTCTCGACACTAAGCGGAAGAAGCTGTTGGGGTACTCTCGGACACTCTCTCTCGGATTTTTGAGTTTGGGTGGATCTTTCTGCTTTTCATTACAGGATCCTCATAGAGGCAAGTGTAGAGCATACTCAGTAATGAAAGAAAGTAAACTGGGCTAGTTTGACCACTATGGAGAGAAGCTGGGGGTCTCAAACTCAAAACCCGACAACCCGTATGATTGGAGTCTAACCCGACCCTCGGTAATCTTCACAGCGGTCCTCTCGACCTTTTAAGCGGAAGAAGCTGTTGGGGTACTCTCGGACCTTAGTCTCTCGGGTTTTCGAGTTTGGTTTGGATCTTTCTCTGCTTTTCATTACAGGATCCTCGTAGAGGCAAGTGTGAGCATACTCGATGTGAAAGAAAGTGGCGGGCTGGTTTGACCACTTATGGAGAGAAGGCGGGGTCTCGAACTCAAAACCCGACAACCCGTATGATTGAGTCTAACTTGACCCTCGGTAATCTTACAACAGCGGTCCTCTCTCGACCTTTTAAGCGGAAGAAGCTGTTGGGGTACTCTCGGATCTTACTCTCTCGGGTTTTCGAGTTTGGTGGATCTTTCTCTCTTTTACATTACAGGATCCTCGTAGAGGCAAGTGTAGAGCATACTCGATGTAATGAAAGAAAATGGCGGGCTGGTTTGACCACTATGATTTCCCTGCGAGGTCTAACGGAAAGTAAATTACTTAGAGAAAATTTTGTAGAGAATTATTCATTTCTCTTATTTCATTTTTCTCCTCCTCGAACAAAGAGGTCGAGGCTTCCTCATATAGGCTCCTAAAGAGATCAAACCGAATCTCCTTTTCTCAAAGCCAAAATAAAAGCAAGATTATTAAATCTAAAAAGTAAGATAAGACAGGACCCTTATCTTCTTTTTTACAAAGCGATAAAGAAAAAACAGTATTAAAGCAAAAAGCCTTAAATTACGGAGATAAGACTAAGGAGTTGATGGAAAGCGGGATGGAGACATGCTTTTGTTGATTTGTTCTTCTTGTCTGTTGATCCGCTTTATTCTCCTTTTTAGCATTCTATCTTCGTAGTTATCTACCTTTGAGTGGTGAGTTGTCCTTCTTGTCGGATGATGGGGCCGAAGAGTCGTAGTCATCTTTAAAATACTTTTGCTTTTCTTTTGAAGATGTGGATGCGAACTCTTTCTGCTTTTTTGTGGGTTGCTTTGGTGACAGGTGGATTGGAGACATCTGAGTGACAGAGTCTTGTGGTTGGTAAACTTGAGGAGGTGGTTACGTGATCATGTTGCGGTCATATTGGGTTGATACAGTTAACTAATGACATGAATTCTTCCCGTGGATCTTGAGAATCTTGTAAGAGGACATTAGTGTAGTCGGGGCGTTCTTCTTTGACAAGAATACCCTTTGCATGTGGATCGTGGTTGGTGTGTCGGATAATGGTGTGGGAGGAACTCTTGAGTGTTTTGGAGATGGAGGTATTGGATATGTCTTTTGGGGTGGTTGGACATTGTTTAGTTCGAGGAATTCTTTGATTACATTGTCATGGATTGGGTCATGAAGGATTTGGTAAGGGTGTGGGAGTGTGAGGAACTCATAGGCTTGGTCACGTGTCCAATAATCACTTGGTGTATGGATGTTGGAAATATAGTGCATGGATTATGAAGGCAGTAAACATATGCCTTGGAAGCAGAAGCTTATGAAGGTATTTGAAATTTTGAAATGTTACGAGGTTTTTCTCCACGGGAAGAGGGCATACCACTCTAGGAAAGTCCATAGAAGGGAACAGGTATTTTCAGGGTTGGTTATATTTTTCAAGATTGGTTGGACAGGAAGGATAAGTTTTGTGGAGTATAGTAGTGTGAGACACCACATATACCATAACTCATCTTCAGTGAGGTCTCTGGTTATATCGACATATAAACCAGTGACAAACATATACTCTGGGTGGAAAACAGGAATTGCAAGTGGATGTTCATAGTAGAATTTTATGAACCATCTGAAAAGGTATTGCCTTGCATATTCTTGGATTTGAAAAACAGAGGTGAAAGAAATTCCAGGAGGGAAATATCTTTTGGTCGTAGCAGTGTTTGGAAGAGATTTTGAAGAGGAAGATGAAGCCATTGCTACTAAAGAAGTGTTGTGTTTAGAGATAAAGAGAACGGAGGCTTTTATAGGTGGTCTGGACAGGAGATCAGGGACGAGGTTGTCTTTTCCCTTTATGTGAACAACTGTAAAATCATACTTGGCAAACCAAGATTTTAAGCTTAAAAGTTGTTTGTCAGGAAGCATCTTGTTTTTGAAATTCAAGATCTTAGGGAAAGAGGAGTTGTCAAGTCTTACCACAGTGTAATCTGATATGGGTGGAATTCGAACTTCTTGATAACATACTTTACCGCCATTGTCTCTTTGTATATGATGTGGTAATTCTTTTCTGAGTTGGTGGGCGGCCTTGGCATGAAGACAATAGGACTCCTTTCATGCTTTGTCTTTTTAAAAGAATGGCCGATGAGTGTAAAGCGTCTGTTTGAAGGATGCGCTTTCCTTGTGATGGAATCTTTAAAGGAAGAGGTGGTGAGCATCTTTCTTGATTGTCGACACGCGGTTGGATGGGACTCAGGTGGGCGTTCTTTTCAATAAAAGACAAGCGGCTTGTATGAGCAGTACTTTTGGGAGAAAATCACGGATGTAATTGATAATCCCAAGAAACTGTTGAATCTGCTTTGTTGTCAAGTTGGAGTCTGGAAAATTCAGGAGTTCTTGTGCAATGTGGGGCTCAGGAACATAGGTGCCATCTGTGATGTTCATTCCAAGGAAGTTAATGGAAGTCTGAGCAATAAAGCTTTTCTTTTAAAGCATTATCCGTATTTTGCGACATCAAAAAGCTGAAGGACCTTCTGTTTTTCTGCATGATCTGTAGAAAATAATAAAATATCATCAATGTAAATCAATGCAGTATGCAGTATGGGCTGAAATTTGGTGGTCATGGCTTTTTGGAATATGGATGAAATTTTGAGGCGAAAGGCATATTTGTCCGGAAGTGGGCATTTGGAATACAAAATCTTTGTTTTGGGCGATCTGGATGAATTCCAAGTTGCCAAAATCCTGACTTTAAATCAAATTTGGAAAATATTTGGGCCTGGCTTATGTGGACAAACAGTGTTTGGATTTTTGGAAGGGGGAACTTGTCATCAGAGAGGAAGGCATTTAAGGGTTGATAGTCTATCACGAGACGTTTCTTTCCTCGGCAAGCTCGATCTTTCTCAGCGTAAAAGGCTTGGCAAGCCCGTTGAGATTTTGTCGGTTCAATTAGGCCTTGGCTTGATTGGAAACATTCTTGTTTGGCTAAGGCTAAGTCACGAGGTGTCATTCACGGATGTGAGGCCTTTGTGGGATTGGTATCTTATTGAGTTTGAAAGGAAGATGAACAAAGAAGGACTCATTTTTCCACAGAGGAAGAGGATGGTGAAACTCTGAATGATTCTCTGGACAAAACTTAAGAAGTTTGTTAGAGATGCCTGAGTAATCAGGTGGATGACTTTTGATTGCATAAAGAGAAGGAATGTCGATTAGTGAGCATGTGCTTATGGCGATTCATGGGAGGTTATGGATAATCTGTGTTCCTTGAGAGAAATCGAAACCTATTAACAGATCTTTTCCATGGAGATTTGAACCTATGACCTTCTTCCATATGACACAGTTTGGAAAAAGCGTATTCAATTAGTCTTGGTTCGGATTGTAGTACTGAAAACTTCTCCATTTGCTGTTCTGAAATCCTCAGAATATGGCTCCCATATATGGTGAGGAAGCACACAAGGATTTATCATAGTCTTATCAGCACCTGTATCAACAAAGCCAATGACTGGAATTGGTTTAGAATACTTGTCTGTAAGGACAGATATCTTTACCAAAGGAATTTGGTTTTGTGGCTGTGAGTGCTGGATGGTGAAGACTTGGGAAGTTGGTTGCTCATCAGAATAATCATCTGGGCTAGATTCAGCAAGGATAAAGGCTGTTTCTGAATCTTGTTCATCTTGTTCTTAGAACATAAGCTCTATATCATCATCTCTGGATACTAGATCATTTGTCTGCAAATGCTGTAGAAGTCTGGCTGACTTAGCATACTTTGTTGGACAACTTCTAGCAAAATGACCTTTCTTCTTACAAAGGAAACACCGGGTGTTTTTTGTGTTGGACTTGTGTTTTCTGGTTGGAGGGTCACGTTTTCTAAAGAAACGATAATGTTTTCTGGACTTTTTTCTTGGGTGAGGGAAGTGTTTGTGAAAGTGTTTTTTCTTCTTAGAAGGACAAGTGCACTTATGTTTATCTTTGCAAAGGATTTCAAGGTGAGGAGATTTTTTGCAAGCTTTTGCATAAGTGGCTTTTTCTTCTATGAGATCTTTGAAGAAGCGCTTTTGATCACACTTTCTTTCTAGACACTGGAGAGCAACTTGATATATCTTTCCAAGGGAAACTCCTTCAATTGTGATATTATTCTGGGTGAAGAATCTCTGAATATCTGGATGGAGTTCTTTTGGAAGGGAAGCTACAAAAACATGTTTGAGAGATGGGTTGTTAAACCCATTGAGTTTGTAGAATAACATGCTCATTCTTTTGTAGTGAATATCTAAGTGCTTTTGCTCAAGAGAACAGCATCTCATCTGGTGGTATTCATTCCTAGTATCATTCTGACTCTAGGATCCTGATGAATTGCTCGTAAATTGCTACGAGGTGCTCAGGGAGGGTGGATAAATTGTGTACTGTAATCACCAGAGCTTTCATACCATTCTCTCAAAGATCCGTTGAATCTTGAATTGAACTCTTTCAAGACTGTTGAGAGTCGGTCTGGAATGGACATCTGAGTCTATCCATCTGTGCAAACTCGTGGAATCTTCGATCCAGCTTGGTTGCAAATATCGTGAAAGTGAACCAATGGAATGGAGAGGATGGAGTTTTGGTACCTTTTGTAGCATTTACACCATTTCTATTACAGCGGTCGCTTGTAACCTTTTGATCTGCATCTTTGAAGTCAAATTCGGGACCCCGGATTACGTGATATCATCTTTCTTAGATCGTGATCTAACGACAATCTTTGTCTTTCGGGGTTACGGTAGATTTGATCTAATTGATCTGAGATGGAATTGATCTTTTGATCATCATGTCTACGAGCAGATATTTGTTCCATCTTGGTTTCAAGATTGTTTATGGATTGGTTACGGGTTACGACCAATTGGGACGATTGAGAACTTGCTCGAAACGGCTTTGGCGGTTAAATACTGAGGTAAAAGCTGGCGATTGTATGTATGGTTGGAAACCACTTTGCTTTGGGAATCGATTGTTTTCTAAGGGTGGAAATGAATCATGGTATGTTTGAGGCGAACTTGTAAACATCATACAAGATCGTGTTGAGACTTATGATTCATGAAAATTTGGTTTTGTGGATGGTCATCTGGATGGTAGGGAGGATTTTGCCATGGTGTTTTGGGAGTTTAGGCTTTTTACCTTTTCTTTCGATGGATTGAGCCATTCCTCATCTTAAATCATCTGTCATCCAGGATACAAGGACAATCTGGATCACACATGTGTGAGGAACATCCCATATGAAATGGCCGTGACTTTGTCGGTATACTGGGTAACTGCATTAAAACCCGGATAGGGATCTTCTTTTCTGCGGGGTTTGTCTTGTTGGAACATCATCGTAGTGTAAGACAACTGTGGTACTTGATCTGGCTTTTGTGTTTGTGGGGCTTGAAACGTTGTTCGAACTGTTCCATCAGGTTGTCTTTGGAAAGAGGCAGTGGTTGTTTGCAAAGGCTCAGTATTTTCATGGAATTTCTCATAATTAGAAATCCATTCAAGAGGCATGAGTTGTAAAAGCTCTTCTTTTGGAATTTGTCTTGGGATTTGGATTATAGTGGGTGAGAATTCTGTATCAGCTAAAATCATCAAAGCATCAGAGGATGCTTGTGAAATTTAGTAGATCCGGTAGCATGATTTTGTAGACGATAAACAAGCTGATGATGTAACGTTGCAATTTTAGAGGTGGATGTTTGTTCAGCTCCTTGAATCTGAACTTGGACTTTCAAAGCTTTGGATAGATTTGGATCATCCAATGAGAAATTGAAATTGGGGTAAAAGGTCAAAAGAACACTACCAGCATTTAGTGTTGTAAGAACCGTTCCAATTACTGCGTGTTGATATTCTTTGAATCTAGTATCTAGCAAAGCTAGACGAGCAGTAACCGGCAGACCTTTTCTTCCATGTAGAGTAAGAATCATTCTTATTCCTCCAAGATGAAGGTGAGAATATTCTTCTCTTTTCCACTGGGAAATCAGCTCATCAGGAATGTTGAGTGTGACATATTGTTCTGCTGATGTGGAAACTAAGGAACACTGATCAAGGGAAGAGGATTGTATGTACTATTTTGGCATATTTCTCTGTAGAAATTATGGACTAATATTTCGGTTATTCAATGTTATATCTGGATAAGGACTCATTAAAGGTATTTGGACTCTTTATTTGAAATTAATCAGGAATATAGGAATATTCTACAAGGTTTTCTATTTTAGAAGACAGATGTTTTTTACAAGACTTAGGAATACTCAAAACAGAAGATATTGATACTGGACTATTATCTATTGATACTGGACTATTATCTTTTGGAGAGGAAGAAGATGAACTGGATGCCATTTTTGTTTTTCTCTCTGGTTAATCTCTCAGGAAATCTTAGGAAAACTACCCTTCACTTTCTTAGAATGGAAAAGCTCTGATACCATGGAGAGAAGCTGGGGGTCTCAAACTCAAAACCCGACAACCCGTATGATTGGAGTCTAACCCGACCCTCGGTAATCTTCCTAACCGCGGTCCTCTCTGACCTTTTAAACGGAAGAACTGTTGGGGTACTCTCAGACCTTACTCTCTCGGATTTTTCGAGTTTGGCTGGATCTTTCTCTACTTTTCTGTTACACAGGATCCTCATAGAGGCAAGTGTAGAGCATACTCAGTAATGAAAGAAAGTAAACTGGGCTAGTTTGACCACTATGGAGAGAAGCTGGGGGTCTCAAACTCAAAACCCGACAACCCGTATGATTGGAGTCTAACCCGACCCTCGGTAATCTTCCTAACCGCGGTCCTCTCTGACCTTTTAAACGGAAGAACTGTTGGGGTACTCTCAGACCTTAGTCTCTCGGGTTTTTCGAGTTTGGCTGGATCTTTCTCTACTTTTCTGTTACACAGGATCCTCATAGAGGCAAGTGTAGAGCATACTCAGTAATGAAAGAAAGTAAACTGGGCTAGTTTGACCACTATGGAGAGAAGCTGGGGGTCTCAAACTCAAAACCCGACAACCCGTATGATTGGAGTCTAACCCGACCCTCGGTAATCTTCCTAACCGCGGTCCTCTCTGACCTTTTAAACGGAAGAACTGTTGGGGTACTCTCAGATCTTACTCTCTCGGGTTTTTCGAGTTTGGCTGGATCTTTCTCTACTTTTCTGTTACACAGGATCCTCATAGAGGCAAGTGTAGAGCATACTCAGTAATGAAAGAAAGTAAACTGGGCTAGTTTGACCACTATGATTTCCCTCTGAGTCTAACCAGAAAGTAAATTACTTAGAGAAAATTTTGTAGAGAATTATTCATTTCTCTTATTTCATTTTTCTCCTCCTCGAACAAAGAGGTCGAGGCTTCCTCATATAGGCTCCTAAAGAGATCAAACCGAATCTCCTTTTCTCAAAGCCAAAATAAAAGCAAGATTATTAAATCTAAAAAGTAAGATAAGACAGGACCCTTATCTTCTTTTTTACAAAGCGATAAAGAAAAAATAGTATAAAAGCAAAAAGCCTTAAATTACGGAGATAAGACTAAGGAGTTGATGGAAAGCGGGATGGAGACATGCTTTTGTTGATTTGTTCTTCTTGTCTGTTGATCCGCTTTATTCTCCTTTTTAGCATTCTATCTTCGTAGTTATCTACACTGAGTGGTGAGTTGTCACTACTGTCGGATGATGGGGCCGAAGAGTCGTAGTCATCTTTAAAATACTTTTGCTTTTCTTTTGAAGATGTGGATGCGAACTCTTTCTGCTTTTTTGTGGGTTGCTTTGGTGACAGGTGGATTGGAGACATCTGAGTGACAGAGTCTTGTGGTTGGTAAACTTGAGGAGGTCGTGGTTCTGTGATCATGTTGCAGTCATATTGGGTTGATACCTGGTTAACTAATGACATGAATTCTTCCCATGGATCTTGAGAATCTTGGAAGAGGACATTAGTGTAGTCAGGACGTTCTTCTTTGACAAGAATACCCTTTGCATGTGGATCATCAGTTGGTGTGTCTGGATAATGGTGTGGGAGGAACTCTACTGAGTGTTTTGGACCGATGGAGGTATTGGATATGTCTTTTGGGAGTGGTTGGACATTGTTTAGTTCAAAGAGGAATTCTTTGATTCTGTTGTCATGGATTGGGTCATGAAGGATTTGGTAAGGATGTGGGAGTGTGAGGAACTCATAGGCTTGGTCCTGTGTCCAATAATCCTTAGTGTATGGATGTTGGAAATACGGTCTGTGGATTATGAAGACAGAAGTAAACATGTCTGCTTCGGAAACAGGAAGCTTATGAAGCTGTTTGAAATTCGAAATGTTCTGCAAGGTTTTTCTCCACCAGGGAAGAGGGCTGTACCACTCTAGGAAAGTCCATAGAAGGGAACAGGTATTTTCAGGGTTGGTTATATTTCTCAAGATTGGTTGGACAGGAAGGATAAGTTTTGTGGAGTATAGTAGTGTGAGACACCACATATACCATAACTCATCTTCAGTGAGGTCTCTGGTTATATCGACATATAAACCAGTGAGAAACATATACTCTGGGTGGAAAACAGGAATTGCAAGTGGATGTTCATAGTAGAATTTTATGAACCATCTGAAAAGGTATTGCCTTGCATATTCTTGGATTTGAAAAACAGAGGTGAAAGAAATTCCAGGAGGGAAATATCTTTTGGTCGTAGCAGTGTTTGGAAGAGATTTTGAAGAGGAAGATGAAGCCATTGCTACTAAAGAAGTGTTGTGTTTAGAGATAAAGAGAACGGAGGCTTTTATAGGTGGTCTGGACAGGAGATCAGGGACGAGGTTGTTCTTTTAGCATAAACTATTGGATCTTTGATCCAACGTTGTTGGATCCTTAATTAAATATTGGGCTAATATGTGACTAATTATATACTACAGATTGGTAATATTATGCTCAATTAAAAGTGATTTATTAAGGTTTTTGGTAATTTGGGCTTTAACGTATCTAATAGGAAGTGAGCCTTTAATTTGTAGATATTTAATGATAATTTCTATTTCTATGATGGGCTAAAATAGAAATACCTAAAGACAACAGAAAAAAAAATTGGTCTCTGGGTACATCCCATCATTAGAGAAAGTGCAGAGGGAAGTTTAAATGATTCCCTAGGAGAATGTGTTAATTTAGAAGATACTCCACACAACTCTAGAGAGCAACTAAGCATTATATTCGTTTATTGATTCTTAATGATATAATTCTAAGTGATAGTTTTCACTGAAGGATTATTTTTCTAACAAGTGATATCAGAGTCTCTTCATGTTGAATTATTGAATTTTTTTTTATAAAAACCACCAAGAGGTGGGAGGGTTAAAGTAGAGCTTTACCTATAATATAAATTAAAAATGAAGCAATTATACATGACGAGGGACATAAACCAAAACCTTCTAAAGTAAATGTAAATGCACAATAACAAAAAGAGAAGAATAAAATCATCAAAATGGATCAAAAGAAATTAATGCTAGTGTATGATATAAGGGACAACCTATGCATCTAAATAGAGAATACCAGATAACCTTACAGGAAGGTCCTAAGAACACAAGAAACGCCGACTAACTTAATAAGTAAAAGCCTAATTGGCTAGAAAATCAGCAGCAGAAGTAGCCTCGTGAAATATATGTCTAACCAAATAGAAAAGGAAGATGTCAAAATGCAGACTCGATGTAATGAAAAAGCATAATCTCAATGAATAATGCCCTGGGAATCCAAACCACCGTGGTCGTGTCTTACTCCACCTCGAGCATAGAGTAACCAAGCTAAGCAGTAAGCTCTAACCCGTCATAAACAGCCATAAGCTCAGCATAATATATCGGCTAGCAACCAAGAAAAGATCCAAAAGCAACCAAAACCACAATTGGATGATCTCGAATAGTACCACCCGAAGCAACCCTTCATTGTCAACGTTGCAACCCAGGAGGCGGTCTCATCAAAGAAACTAATTGAATTACCCTCCTAGGTAGAGCTATAGCTTGCAAACCCTTCGCAATCTAAGAACTCAATACTCCCTATAGTTGGGAAGGCTTAAAGTCAAAAGCGAAACTAGCAAGCCTAAGATCCGATGCCACCTTATGGCATCAACAGAGAAAGATTATGTGTTAAACCTGAAAGTATTATAGGCCTTCCAAACTTGTCACAAAATAAAACAAGGCATGAGGATCTGCACACAGCCATTAATAAAAAAGTAAAGCATGGGGGTCAAAAAATAACAACTCTTATGCCCCAAATCCATTAAAAAAGAACTCAAACCTAGTTAACCCACTAGCAATCGATAAATAAATGCTGAGAAGTCTCAGTAGCCTGACCAGAAATACACCTAGAGACCATGCAAAAACCCCTTGAGCATAAGGCATTATCAGTAGCCAAAAACTCATGCAACAATCTCTAGAGGGGAAAAAAGAAAAAGAAACCAGAGACAACATATGCTGCCACCAAATAACCAAAAAAAATTTATCCATTAGTTTAGAACAACACAGAACCTCCCAAGCCATTCACAAATAGAAAAAGCCATCAAGGGCAAGATCCGGTTGAATCAAATCTAGCTCTCCACTAGAAATGGGAACCAATAAAATCTACTGAATAATGGAAGGAGGCAACACATCTTGGAGCTTACCTCTATCCGAAACTGTACCTCGCAAATAAAAGGAAACTTACACCATAGAAGACCTTACGAGATTATAAATGACCAAAGGACAAGAGCCCAACCAACAATTATACTAAAAACGACATCCCCACAACCAACCAACAACCAATGCACATAAGGCCCAGCAACACATCGAATCGAGCAAAGGTATCTCTAGAGTGGAGAAATAGGATATCGAAAGCCCACAATGAACTTTGTTCTCGAAAATGCTACCAAAGCTTGCGTTGAACAACATTAGCCATATCATCAAATGACTGGATACCTAGTCCATCCTCCTCCACCAGATAACAAACTACCTAACACGACTGAAAAGCGTATTACTCCCAAGTTTAAAATCTAGTTGTCAATTTAAAACAAAGAAAATTTATTACAGGTAAAAGAAATTATTTGGAATCAATTTAAAAATATACTAAGATTACAAGATTCACTTTTAGTATTCAAACTATAATTTTAATATTATCTTATTTCTTATATTTTACCTCACTTTTACTAGTTAATTATTATATCATTTAATTCTTAACTAACTATGTGTATGGATAAATATCGAATCAAGCACCTAATGAGCCAGAGCTATATTACTGTGTCGACATTATGTCAAAATACCATACAAATCTAAGAAAATTCATAAATTAACATGACATAAAAATAACCAGAAAAGAATAAAATAAACTTAAAACTCACTTGAAACCTTGAGCTTCACCCTTCACCTCAGCTTCATAAAATTAGTCACTCATATTGAAGGAAAACAAAACACTCTTTTTATTTGATAAACTTTTGAAATATATTACAAGGAAGTTAATTACAAAGAAGAAAAGAAGAAAAGAAGAAAAAGAAATAATTTCTCAACTTTTCTCTCTCGTCTCATATCTCGGCTTAGCCCTCTCTACTGGCTTTAGTACTCAGCTCTTGGCTCCCCCTTACTCGCTTGCATCCCCTTGCCCTTTATAGGCAAGGGGTGCATCTTTTTTTTTCTTAACCATTATTTTATATTATATATACTTTGAAATGTGTAATGATTAGCTGGCAAGATGGCCACCTAACCATCATGGGGATGGTTGCCCAATTTTTTTTTTTTTTTCTTTTTTAACTTTTTAATTTTTAATTTTTAATTTTTAATTTTAATTTTTTAATATTTATTAATTACATCTCCTCATGTAAAATGATCAATTATTAGAGCTACATTAATCAAGCCACTTTTAAGAATGATACATGTTGAGTGTTAGAAAGTGATATTTATGAAGGAGAAAATCATCATTTTATACTTCAAGTCTCACTAACATTGCTACTTTTATTTATTTAAGTATTTTGTTATTTAATTATGTGTGTTTCATTATAATTAGGTATTTTATGTATTTTAGGGGCATCACGATCGTTTCACAATGAACGAGTGATCGACAAAGAAACGGACGTCCACATTTGAACTCGTGACGATCAAAACCTCGTGAGGAGCATAAAAGAAAAATGTCATCGTTTCACATATACATTATTCATACGCATTTGCATCGTTTCACATTGCATAAATAGTATTACCGTAAAACCGTGGTCAAACTGCGTGTACTGCAAAACCGTGGTCAAACCGTGCACCGTATAAATAGTATTACTGCTTCAAATAGTGGTCATGATGCTGATCACGACGTGGCACAACTCGAGTGTCCGAACTCGCTTTTAATCCGATGGTCATGATTCATTCAATGTATCTATAAAAAGGGGGCTCCCCCCCTAATTTGATATCCCTGAATTCATTTCTAAGCTTAGATTTCTGTAATTCCTTCTCCTTCTTGTATTTTCTACGTATTTTAATAAATTTTCATTTTACCCCTAGTTAAAAAATGAGTAGCTAATTTTCTTTTAACCTTGGGTTGAAGGTTGAGACATGGGCTTAATTTGGTAAATTTACTTTCTCTTCCCCTCTAATATTTGTGGTTGTTTTGACTTTTCGTCGACAAATAGTAATAGTCTTGTCTAGATACCACCCTGGTTAAATCGGCACCCTATTACAAGGTTATTATTATTTGGCACGATGATAAGCCCTTAGCACCATATTTATTTGAGCGTGGTTCATGAGGTGTGGAATCCCCCCTCATGATTTAATTGGCATTAATAAGAAATATTTAGGCCATGGAGCATGTTGATGCAGATCCGGATACCCAAGTGCTTTATCTCAATAATTTCCAGTTTAATTTATTCTCGCCATTCCCACTTAAATCTAGCATAGTTTAAATTAATTTCACTACAAATCCAACTACCCATTTAAAGAAAATTAATTCTAGTTTAAATTAATTTTACTACAAATCCAACTACCCATTTAAAGAAAATTAATTCTACACACAATTAAAATCCACCTCCTCGTGGGATCGACACTCGTCACCATTGATCTATTCTACAATAGATTCGTGCGCTTGCGAGTTCAATAAAATTTGCACAACAAGCTTTTGGCGCCGTTGCCGGGGAGGTAAGTATTTTAATTCGTAGAATTAGTTTTATTTATTTCTTGTAATTTTTTTCTCATTAAACAAAAAAAGAAAAAAAATTTAAGGTTAGAATTTCATTTTTTTTTCTCTTCTTTAAATGTGTGTAATTTAATTTTCCTATCATTTTTTTTTGTAATTTAATTTTGTTTATCTTGTTATCTTTCTTTGTAATTTATTTTAATTTTAGTTAATATTTGTTTCACGTAATTTCTTTTTACAAAGCGAGGTTCCTGCAAACCTCCACCTGATCCTTCATCAGATGATGAACCAGATTTTTTCCAGCAGAGACTACAACTCCTGTTGTTCTATCCTCCAAAGTCTCAATACCTCAAACCTGTAGGCAGCAAGTTAACAACCAACTTCTGTCTCAAACCTCTGTTCCAACCTGTTTCATGATTGGATCTAGTTCCTTGGGAAAACAAACAGATCCACAATCTAAAGTGATTTCCAAACCATATGTCGAATCCCCTGTTCTCTCCTCCGGACAGTTTGAGGAACCAAAGCAGTACGAGCAAGTGCTTAACTGGCAAACCCAGAATGCTAGAGCCCAGAATGTAATCCTGGAATCTCTTGACACCAGGATGGAAAATGTTCAAGCACAAGTCCAGACGACTCATAAAAAGGTTGATGCCATTTCTGCAAGAATGGATCAGCTATACCACAACCTTCATGATAGAATTGCGAGACTGGACATAGAGCTCCGTACCATGATTGACTGCAATTATTTGGGTCCAAAGTTCACCCAAAAGGAAGTTCGAGATCGATAAGGCAGTAGCTTGAAAGAATCAAGTTCGAGAAACAAGGTCAACAACCGTCCTTATTTTGTGGTCAAACTAAACCTTTACCTGTTCCCACACCATACTTTGACACCTATCAGCCATATTATCATCAGCCTCCTCCTCTCAGTCAAAAGACCCAAGAGTTACACCGATAACTTGGTGTTTCTCCAAACATGTCGCGCCTCAACCTTTCCCAAGGCGCCTCCCACAAGGCCAATCGAGGCAGTGCCTCACGAGAGCTCTTGGGGAGTTAGCCCACCACCGTCAATGGTATCGTAAGCCTCTTGTGGGCCGACTTGTGGGAGGGGTAGGTGATGCCCTTCAATCCCACATCGGTCTCGAGTGAAGATTCCGCCGGCAGACCGAGGCCTTGCCTCACGAGAGCTCTTCGAGGAGTTAGCCCACCCGCCAATATGGTAGAGCCTCTTGGGTCGACTTGGGAGGGTAGGTGATGCCTCGAATCCCACATCGGTCTCGAGTGACGATTCCGCCGCAAGTAGACCGAGGCAGCCCCTTGCCTCACGAGAGCTCTTTGGGGAGTTAGCCCACCAATCACGATGGTACGTGAGCCTCTTGTGGGCCGACTTGTGGGAGGGGTAGGTGATGCCCTTGAATCCCTCTATTCTTGCCGTAACCGGCAAGCCTTTACGACCATGAAGCGTTAAGATCATACGTACTCCCCCGAGGTGGAGGTGAGTATAACCTTCACGTTTCCAGATTGATTTCATCCGGAATTTCGCGGTTACATATCGCTTGAGTTGCTTGCAAAGCACATCGATCAAGTCCGAAGACCGCATATACTCTTTGAGAAGGACGCCTAGAAGTGACAATAGAACGGATCGATCTAATTAAATTGTAACGGCAGCGGTAGTCCGTAGGACTAATAAGAGGTGAAGACTCAAATTGCACAGTCCGGAACATAGGAATATTCAACAAGGTTTTCTATTTTATTGGATAGGTGTTTTGTACAAGACCTAGGTAGGGATAAAGGTGAGGATATGGAGACCATGGAGACCCCGGTCTCTAAAGCCCTTGAATCCCACATCGGTCTCGAGTGACGATTCTGGCCAGTTTAAGTAGACTGAGGCAGCCCTTGCCTCACGAGAGCTCTTTTGGGGGAGTTAGGCCCAGCCCACTGCCAATATGGTATCAGAGCCTATTGAGTTGTGAAGTTTTGATACCAATCTTACCTGGTATCAGAGCCTATTGAGTTGTGAAGTTTTGATACCAATCTTACCTGGTATCAGAGCCTAACGATTTGTTCGATTGGCTATTAGCGGCGTTACCTACCCCTCTTGAAGAGAGTGGTATATGATAGAAGATTTGTGATGTGAAGAAGAAGAATAGAAAGATACTTTTACACTCATGAGTTCGAGTTCAAACTCTCAAGCTTTAGAGACAGAAGTCTCCACTGTCTCCATATCCTCACCTTTATCCCTACCTAGGTCTTGTACAAAACACCTATCCAATAAAATAGAAAACCTTGTTGAATATTCCTATGTTCCAGACTCGGTACAAATTTCTTAGTCTTCCCTACCTCTTATTAGTCCCTACAGACTCTACCATCGTTCCAATTCCGTAATTAGATCTATCCGTTCTATTGTCACTTCTAGACGTCCTTCTCCTAAAGAATATGTACAGTCTTCCAGACTTGATCAGTGTGCTTTGCAAGCAACTCAAGCAGAGCAGTATGTAACCCTTGAAATTCCAGATGAGCTAATCACCAATTGGAAACGTGAGGGTTATACTCACCTCCACGTCGGGGGAGTACGTATGATCTTAACGCTTCATGGTCGTAAAGGCTTGTCGGTTACGGCAAGAATGGCTCTTATGGATACTAGATTCAAAGAGTACCAACATGTTGTTATTGGTACTGTTCTTACAACCCTACATGCAGGCAGTGTACTTCTCACCTTTAACCCAAACTTCAACCTATCCCTTGAAGATCCGAACCTTTCAAAAACTTTGAAAGTCCAAATCCAGATCCAAGGTGCTGAGCAAGTGGTCACTTCAAAAATGGCTACTTTACATCACCAGCTGGTTTATAGACTTCAAAACCATGCCCTTGATCTTCCAACTCCGCACACCTCCACAGATACCCTCATGATCTTAGCCGACAATGAAACCATACCAACCATTGTCCAAATCCCCAAACAGATCCAAAAAGCCGAACTTCTCAAGTTGATGCCGTTGGAATGGCTCTCCAACTATGAGAAATTCCATCAATTCAACCAATCCGGACTTGAGCCCAATATGAAAAAAGGCGGGGCAGTGCTGTCAGGATGACCTTTCAACCCACAGTCAACCTCCCAACATCCTTTTCATACATCACATGATATCTGCTGTTCACACATTTCGAAAAACTTCCCATCCACGGTTCTCTTAATGGCTATCCTGTACCTGTGCAGGTGCAAGGCCATTTCATATGGGATGTTCGAGGTTCTCACATGTGTGATCCTCCATGCTGGGATGATGATGAATCGATGGCGGCGACTACGAAGTCGTCCACGAAGCGAGGAGTAAAAAGAAGATTACAAAGCGAGGTTCCTGCAAACCTCCACCTGATCCTTCATCAGATGATGAACCAGATTTTACTCCAGCAGAGACTACAACTCCTGTTGTTCTATCCTCCCAAGTCTCTATACCTCAAACCTGTAGGCAGCAAGTTAACAACCAACTTCTGTCTTAGACCTCTGTTCCAACCTGTTTCATGATTGGATCTAGTTCTTACCAAAGTCAGTTCCCTTCCTTGGGAAAACAAACAGATCCAGCGATAAAGTGGTTTCGAACCGTATGTCCAATCCGCTCTCTCCTGCGGGCGGTTTGAGGAACCAAAGCGACGGCAAGTGCTTAACCGCAAACCCAGAATGCCAGAGCCCAGAATGTAATCCTGGAATCTCTTGACACCAGGATGGAAAATGTCCAAGCACAAGTCCAGACGACTCATAAGAAGGTTGATGCCATTTCTGCAAGAATGGATCAGCTATACCACAACCTTCATGACAGAATTGCCAGACTGGACATAGAGCTCCGTACCATGATTGACTGCAATTATTTGGGTCCAAAGTTCACCCAAAAAGAAGCTGAGATCAGACAGCTTAAGGCAGAGCTTGAAAGAATTGAAGCTGAGAAATAAGGCCAACAACCGTCCTTGTTTGGTGGTCAAACTAAACCTTTACCTGTTCCCACACCATACTTTGACACCTATCAGCCATATTATCATCAGCCTCCTCCTCTCGGTCAAAAGACCCAAGAGTTACACCGATTCCTTGGTGTTTCTCCAAACATGTACAAACACTCTTCAAGGTCGTATGTTCAACCTACGCGCGAGGCCTCTCACTGAGGCGGTGCATGCCTAGACCTCGGCCGGTTCTGCAACGACCTCCACCACCACAAACACCAACCTATCTTTGAAACAGTTCACAGGCCTATCTTTGAGGCAGCTCCTACTCCTTCTCCTCGTGAATACCCGAATACTTTCAGTGACTATCCACGAACTATCGGACCATCTAAAGACAAAGAGCCCATGCATCGGCTCTACTGCGGTCTTATAGTTCCGAGAAGAAGATGTTGATCCTCACCAGTTGATTGAATCCATCCTTTGAGTGTTCTTCTCCAATGAGAATCGGTTGTATCTTACGCAATGATTAGGAAAATTATGTGGAAGTTTATAATGTTTATATGTCACAACCATCCACGTCCAATGATCCTCCGATCCACGAGGATTTTCATCCCTGAACCACTTTGATGAAGATGAGCACGAAGAGATGCGCATGCGCCGATTCATGATGCCCTCGGCCCTAATCCAGGTTCAAACCATCTAAAGGACCATGGTTTACTTTTGATGATGTTCACAAGTCAAATGGTTCCATAGATTCCAAGAACTTCTTCTTGCTTGATCTTGGATGGCAAAACCTAGAGCCGATAGTTATCATGTTATTAAAGAATTACGCTCAAGATTCTTAGGATCTCTCGTGATTGGTTCTAAGTATCGGTGAATCTGACACTCCAGGTTATTTCGAGCAATTGTACCACAAGTCTTAGAGATTGTGTACAACCAGTTTTTGGGAGAACCAAACCTAGCACAGGAATCTGCTAGACGTGATTTTCATCAGATGAAGTCTTTGTTCATTCTGGATCGAGAGATCTTGATAAGCACTTCTGAAAGGATGATGACCTTGTACTACGGTGAATGGTTTTAATGATTACTCCACAGCATGTTTTTGCGATCTCTTCCTGATTTTGCGGATATTCGAGACATACGAACTCTGTCAGAATAAACTTGGATGATCTTACTCTTGGTAAGATCTATCAGATTGATGTCTCTTGTCTTGAGAAACTTTGTGAGCAGAGAAAGTTTTTCAAACACTTTATGGAAAAGAAGGAACCATTCAAGAGTGCATGCAAAACACCTCATCTTGCAATCAAATGCAAGGATGAAAGAACCTGCACATGTTCTACCAAGAAAAAATCCCATTTCCATAAATTCCCTAAACCTAAACACTCTTCCAGACACCGTCCTTCAAAGCCTAAACCAACCTACTGGTTTTTTAGGAAGAAAACTGTCAACACCCGGCAACAGAAAGATTCCAGGTGTTTCATCTGCAAAAAGAAAGGGCATTTTGCTAGATCTTGCCCTAACAACCCAGCAAAATCAACCAGACTACTGCAGCATGTCAACAGAGTCTCTCCTCTTTCTGAGGATGATGATATTGAATCCCTGTATTCTGAACAGGATGCTTATGATGATGAAACAGTCTTGTCTTTGGTGAAGAAGCGAAGCAGAGAGTCTTGATTACGACTCGATTACGATTACGATTTTAAGGGCGTTGCAACAATCCACACATCGAGCATGTTAGACATGTTCCTCTGCAAGCAGCGGTCTACCCATCCGTACAAATCGGTATCCTTCCTACCAAATATGCCAAACTATCAACATCGTATGATTCATTGATATTGGTTGAGAACACTATCTTAATCCGTCATACTCCTCTTGAGTTTTGGAAGCATACCCGACTCTTTAAAGGCTGCTAATGGTGAATATTTTCATATAGATCTGCTTGAAACCCGTTGGTATCCAGGTTCTTTCCAGTTGTGTTCTGGATAAATGTCATAGGTTCTTCTCTTTCTGATAAGGACCTCCTCATAGGTTTTGATGTTCTACAACTTATCCACAAATTGAATGTCTCATGAAGGTATCGGTACAAGCAACAATTCCTACCTTATACTGACACCTTGAGGATATACTCAATTTCTGATGTTTCCTCACCCTGTGATTCTTTCAAAACAAAGTTCCTGCCGTTTTGTCTTGAAAATCATCGGCAGTCTTTCACCCCTTTCCTTTGTGGAAAAACCCTCAGTTCTTTGTTAAAGCTTCCTTGACAATGAAGATGTGAACCCTACAAAGGCTACATCCGGGCATGTGCTCTCGGATCTGAAACTTGCACTGCCAACTGTTCATGAGGCTGTCGAGCCCACACATTCGATTGGGCTTGTCAAGCATTCTATGTTGAGAAAGCGTTACGAAATTGTCGGTATGAAAAGATTAGTCATTGACTATCAACCCCTCAACGGTTTTCTCAAAGATGATAAGTTCCCTTTGCCAAAGATTCAGTCTTTGTTCATTCATCTCCAAGGTGCAAAGGTGTTCTCAAAGTTTGATTTAAAATCAGGATTTTGGCAAATTGGTAGTCATCCTGATGATCGACCCAAAACTGCCCACTATCAGTGGACAGTGATGCCCTTTGGTTTAAAAGTGGCACCATCACTTTTTCAAAAGGCTATGGTTAAGATTTTCCAACCTATCCTTGAAAACGCCCTTATCTACATTGATGATATTTTGTTGTTTTCCAAGGATCATAATTCACACCAGAGACTCCTCGATCGATTCTATCAATAGTTGGAATCATGGAGTCATGATATACGAGAAAAAGTCACGGTGGGCGGACATCCATTGTATTTCTTGGCATGTTAATCCAAGATGGGAATTATCGTGCTGGACCCCACATCGCACAAGAATTGATGCATTTTCAGATACTTATCTAAACCGCAAGAAGATTCAACAATTCCTCGGGATTGTCAACTATCTCAAGACTTTTTCCACATTGCGGTCCACTCGAAGTTGTCAAGGATCTTAAAGCGGCCATGGGGTCTGGCGGACAACGGTGTCCGGCGGCTCAGCGGTGACTCGGCGGCCCCTACCGAGAATCCGTCCAGGACAACGCATCCTCAGATGCGGTGATGAGCAGCGGGGGCGGTGCTCTAGAAACGTATTGATGGAAAAGATTTCTATTGTGTTCATTCCAGTGGTCAATTCAAGGAAGCCGAAAAACATTACCACGTGATCTACAAAGAAATCTTGGCAGTCAAGTATGGCATCCAGAAGTTTGAATTCCATCTTATCGGATACAATTTTATTGTCAGAATGGATAACTCATCTTTTCCGAAGATTATGGAATTTAAAAATAAGATGCTACCGGACAAGCATCTTCTTCGCCTTAAAACTTGGTTCTCCAGGTATGATTTTTCAGTTCAACATATCACAGGCGATAAAAATCTCATCCCATATCTCCTTTCTCGACCCAAGCGGTTTCCCTTATCCACCCTTTGGGTCATATTTCTTCATAGCCATGGTCTCATCCACGAACCATGCTCTCACTCAAAAGTCATTTCCCTGATATGACTTTCACTTCTCTCCAGATTCGGGACTTTGCTAGAAAATTCCTTTTAGGTTTTATGAATGTCTATACAAATAGTCCGAACTATGCTTCTTCTGCATGCATCACGATCATCTTTTCTGATTGGTTATTCTCCCCAAGAGATGTTACCAAAATGAACTTTGGTACGTTTGGTGTCTTCTGATCTGTATGCCACAAAGTTAGTTTTCCTGTCCTCCTCTCGCAGGACTCGACCATCTCAGCAAGTCTCACTTGGACTTTATTCCGATGGTTTCACCACTTCGGCGGTGGTGAAAATTACACCCAGTGCTCAAACTCGTCACAAGGGATCTCACGATCGAGAAGGCAAACAAAGGACCTCGATGTCTTTCATTATCCATCGTCCGTATTTCCGGCGTCCTCGGACCGATGATTTTTGGACTCGGGATCGAACTTATGAATAACAAATTGTTCTCATTTTGCTTGAAACAGACTTCCATACCAAGACCTCACTAAAGAATTTCCTCGTGGAGCTCAACCGTATTCCTCCGGACCAACCCGCGATTCTCCACATCCCTTGGACCAAAGCATGATATGTTCATGGTTCTACTCCATCTTCACCTCTTAACCAATCGGTGAGGTATCATTCTCAAGAAGAAAAGCACGATCATACTGATTTCCTCTTCGAGATGCTCGAGATCCTTATGAAGATTTCACTCCCATATCTTTTGATATGACCTGGATCTTCCTCTACTCCTTATCCATGAACCATATCCTCAGATTACGTACTTCGGACCATCCTTCATCACCTCCTATACACCCTGGAACTTCAGACTGCCTTTGGGATTGTGTCACAGTTGCACCCATCCACCACGTGTCTTGAGCTTGAAAAATATCCGGGCCAAGATCCTAATGAGACAGATGACTTTGACACCTCAGAGGGCACTATTTCACTTTAATAATGACATTCGTCTTATATGCCATAAAAGTCTTAAAGTAGTTTGTCTTTATATATTAAAGTCTTGTGTTAAAGTCTTTGCCCTTATCCACGGCTTGGCTTTTGTGTCCTTGTCTTTACTTTTTCAAAGTAGTGGTTAAGTGTCTTTGTCATGTCATTATCATGCTGTATTATTAGTTTGCATTATTGCTTTACTTTGTCAAGATTAGGGGACGTGTCCTAATCAAGTGGTTGTAATAGTGGGGGTCCTGTCCCACTTTAGTTTAAGAGTTTCGTCCATAAATGGCGAGCTCCTCTCTTTTGTAAATTAAGCTTTCTTCTATTAAGCTTTCTTCAATTAATAAGATCTTGAAATCTCCCTTCAATAAGAGTTAAGGAGTTTTCTCAAAAAATGAGTGGCTAAATATCTTCTTCTTTCTATTCTTCCAATAAGGATCACAGATCGACTTGAATACTTCATTTTCTATCTGGCTTGGTGACAAGTATGCTCTACACCTCTTGTAGGATCTTGTGTATCGAAAGTCTTATGCTGTTGTGCAGTGGTATACTTCTTATACCATTCTTTGTTCCTATACTAAACACCTGAGATAGCCGTCAGAAGACACACTGTTCACCCGAAAAGATGCCCGGGAGTGGCGAAGAAAAAGGGTTGGTATATGTGCTATGATTTCTTCCGTGGTGTTGGGTATATTGGCTGGAAACCCGAGCATGCGGGCTATTGGCCCTAAGGACGATTTGTTCATCATTGCTCTGGTATAACAATGCCCGTACTCATTCTTTGGATCTACGTGAGTTCCGACTGACTTTCTATGAGTTAGTGGATCCTGGCTTGGTATCAGTGCGTTATGGATGTTCTGTGATGCTTGATATCTCACCTGGTATCATAAATATATGTTTTCAAGTTTTTAAGTCGAAGATGGTTGAATATGGAGTGTAGTGACTCTAGAAACGCATCTTCTTTAAAAAAAAAAAATTCAGACATTTTTCTTTAATTTTTCTGCATGTATGTTTTCTTTTTATGTTTAGAATAGGTTGGGGGGTAGAATTTCGTTAAAAATAAAAATAAAAAAATGGTAATTTTGTGTGAGTTTTGATATTGGACGATATGATGACTTTCGAATTTTAATATTTGTATTATCTTTGGTCTTGAGTGATGTGCACCATGTTTACTATTCTACATGTTGATGTTGGGGACAAATATGAGTTGCTTGAAGGAATGCACATGTCATAATAAATTCCAAGTGAGTTTTTGAGCCTATTAATTTTTCTTGGAGAGTAACCCTTTTTGCCCATTCTTCATACAGCTTAGCAGTTTATTATTTTATAGATGATCTCTAGATTTCCTTTGACCCAACCCTTAAAAAAAAAAATGTTTGTTGCTGCATCTAAAGACCCACCTAACTAGTAGATATGAAAGATTATTTAGAGCGCTAAAAGACGATGGAAGGCCATCTTTGATCCGTTTGAACCTCTCTAGCCATCCTTATTTTAAAATATCCATAGTTAGCCATTTTGAGCCTTTTTTTTTAAAAAAAAAACATTTTCTTTGTTAACTTATCATCCTGACCCACTCCGATTTGGAGTATTACCCGATATCTTACAAGTTCCATCACCTATTCATGTTTGAGAAAAAATATAAATAATTATTTTGTTCAGCAAATTTGTGTTATAAAAAAAAAAGAAAAAAAAAAGAAAAGAAAAAGCAAAGATGTGCAATAATAATAAGTAAGCGAAATGCATCTTTTAATTTCAAAAAAAAAATATATTTATTTTTTTTCTCAAACATGTATTTTGTTTTCCATATTTCCTCTTTTTTGTTAACCATTTCCCTAGCCTACGTTACGTCCTAATAAAAGTCGTTCTTGATTTTAGGGAACTATAGTCTGAAGTAAAAGCTAGTTATATGGGCTATTAAGATGTAGTGATGCATTAAAAAAAAAGAATAAATTGGGTTGACTAGTACTTTGTTTGAGGTCGTATTATTTCTAAGTTCTGAGCAGATTCTTTTCTACTTAGTGAGAGTGTGTGATATTTCTATGTTATTTTCTCTCAATTCACCATTCATTGTAGTGACAATTTTTATTGGGTTTAATTTCTTTGTGAGAGTGTCACTACTACCAGTGAGATTTTGGGGTTTGACATGTCATTCTTGAAAGTGGCCTGATTACTATAGTCTGCTGGACTGATGCATGTGGATTGTTGATGTGGTTGTAATATTTCTTTAGACTGGAGATAATGCTTGTACTTTTATTTGATTCTTATCGTTAATCGATTGAATAAACACGTGTTTTTATAAAAAAAAATTTGGTTTATTTTATCTTCACTTTAGTTAGAGGTGTGTTGAGTGTTAGAAAGTGTATATTTATAAAGGAGAAAATCGTCATTTTATACTTCAAGTCTCACTAACATTGCTACTTTTATTTATTTGAGTATTTTGTTATTTAATTATGTGTGTTTCATTATAATTAGGTATTTTATGTATTTTAGGGGCATCAGGATCGTTTCACAATGAACGAGTGATCAGACAGCAAAACGGACGTCACATTTGAACTCAGGACGATCGAAAACCTTAGGAGAAGCATAAAAGGAAAAATATCACTGTTCACATATACGGTACTGTTCATGGTGCTGTACAAATAGTATTACTGTGCAAAACCGTGGTCAAACCGTGTGCACTATACAAATAGTATTACTGTTCAAATAGTGGCTGTTGTTGTTGTTGATGATTGGCGCAATCACATGCGTAGGCGTCCGGCTTTTAATCGATGGTCATGATTCACTCAATGTATCTATAAAGGGGCTCGCCCCCACAATTTGATATCCACAATTCATTTCTAAGCTTAGATTTACGTAATTCCTCTCCTTCTTGTATTTTCTACGTATTTTAATAAATTTCCATTTTACCCTAGTTCGAAAATGAGTGGTAATTTTCTTTTAAGCTTGGGTTGAAGGTGAAGTATCAACATGTTCCATGGGCTTAATTTGGTAAATTTACTTTCTCTTCCCTACAATATTTGGTGGTGAATCTGAGACTCCAGTTATTCCAGGCAACTGTACCACAAGTCTTAGAGATTGTGTACAACCAGTTTTTGGGAGAACCAAACCTAGCACAGGAATCTGCTAGATGCCATTTCTGCAAGAATGGATCAGTTATACCACGACCTTCATGACAGAATTGCTAGACTGGACATAGAGCTCCGTACCATGATTGACTGCAATTATTTGGCACGATAAGCCCTTAGCACCATATTTATTTGAGCGTGGTTCATGAGGTGTGGAATCCCCCCTCATGATTTAATTGGCATTAATAAGAAATATTTAGCCCATGGAGCATGTTGATGCAGATCCGGATACCCAAGTGCTTTATCTCAATAATTTCCAGTTTAATTTATTCTCGTCATTCCTACTTAAATTCTAGCATAGTTTAAATTAATTTCACTACAAATCCAACCACCCATTTAAAGAAAATTAATTCTACACACAATTAAAATCCACCTCCTCGTGGGATCGCCACTCGTCACTATTGATCTATTCTACAATAGATTCGTGCGCTTGCGAGTTCAATAAAATTTGCACAACAATACATCAAACCCCAAATCCTCATGATTAATAGTGACTCTCTCAAAAGAAAAATATACCCCAAATTAAACTCACTTTAAAAAATGATAGATTTGGGAGAATAATAAAATAATATCACATGCTTCTCACCAAGATGTCTCTAGTCTCGTTAACTTCTACTCTTAGTATTCCTAAGTCTTGTCACAAACGTTTAGCGTCTAAAATAGAAAATTTAGTAGAATACTCGTATATACCAGAGTCTGCTCAAGTACGTGAGTCAAGTCTTCCTATTATGAGTCCCTACCAGTTGTACAAACAACCAGGTCTTACTCGTAGCATTAGAACTATAATTTCTAGGCGTAGAAATCTACCTAAGGAGTATATTCAATCTTCTAAATTAGATCAGTGTTCTCTTTAGGCTACTTCTGCTGAATAGTATGTCACTTTAGAAATTCTCGATGATCTCATTTCCTAGTGGAGAAGAGAAGATTACACACACCTTCATCTCGGAGGAATCCGTTTGATCCTTACTTTGCATGGATGAAAAGGTCTTCCTATTACTGCCAGAATTGCTTTACTGGATACTAGGTTTAAGTAATACCAACATGTGGTGATCGGAACAGTTCTCACTACCCTCAATGTTGGGAGTGTACTTCTCACCTTTTACCCAAATTTCAACTTTTCCCTTGATGATCCAAACCTTTCAGAAGCTTTAAAAGTTCAGATCCAGATCTAAGAAGCTAAGCAATCAGCCACGAGATCGCAACTTTACACCACCGGTTGGTCTATAAACACAAAACCATCGTTAGATCTTCCTACCCCCAGCATCCTCGATGCTTTGATGATCTTAGGCGATACTAAATCCACAACTACCATCATCCAGATCCCAAGACAGAATCCAGAAAATGAACTGAAACATCTGATGCCACTTGAATGGATTTCTAACTATGAGAAATTCCATCAAAACACTGAACCAGTTCAAACCACCCAGGCATTATTTCAACGGCGTCCTGATGGCACAGTTAAAACTATTTTCGGGCTCAGATTCAAATCTTCCGGATCCACAGCGGCTATCCTACCAGATGATCACATCCATAAAAGCGGGTAAAGAAGAAAATTCCTATTTGGGGATTGATCCACATGCCCGTATGTGTGATCCGGGTTGTCCTTGTTTGGATGACTACCTAATGATGAGGATTTTGAAATCATGTGCAGAAGAAGAAAGAAGAAAGAAAAACATTCTTTTGCAAAAACACCTTGCAAATACTATCCTCCTCCAGAACCGGATGATCCATCTCCTGCACCGCCCTTGCCTATTTATAAAAAGCTCTCAAAAGAATCCAGAAAGAAAAAGCCTGTAAAACTCAAGCTAAACCACCTCCTCTTACCCAAACAGCACCAGTTCAGTCTTGCTCAAGCCTACCAAGAAAGTTTCCCTCTTTTGGAGAGGAATACTGACCCTCAAACCAAAGTTGCTTCACAGCCATACATACAGTCAGCCATATCTCCATTTGGCCAACCCGAGCCACTCAAACCTTTCGAACAGGTTCTCAATTGGCAAACTCAGAATGCCAATGCTCAAAACATTACTTTGCAAAGTCTTGGTTAAAAGATTGAAAGGGTTTGGACCCAGGTTACAAGAACAGACAACAAGGTCAATTTTATTTCAGACCAGCTTGATCAGATCTACTTAAATCTGTAAAACAGAATATCCCAGTTGGATGTTGATCTTAGGGCAATGATCAACAATAAATTTTGGGGTCCTGAATTCAATTAGAAAGAAGCAGAGATCAGAAGGTTGAAAGCTGAACTATCCAGAATCGAAGTTGATAGACAAAAACAACAACAACAATCCTTGTTTACTCAATCTCAGCCTATCCCGATATCTCCCTCAATGTTTAGTACCTACCAACCATTTTACCAACCTACCACATCCCCAATAGATCCAACCAAGTTTTTTGGACTTTCACAATCTACTCGTCTTTACCAAGAACAACAACAACAAAAAGCTATAAAGATAAAAAAAATCTCGAAAGCCAACACCTCAAGTTGTAATTTCCACCCTCACGTATCCTACGGTCACAATTCCACGTCGAATCCACAACTGTGTCTGATCTTATTTTGAAGCCATCCGAAGCCAGAAGAAAGAAGAGAAAAACATCTTCCATTCGTCAACCCATTGAACCCATTCCTTCCTCGGAATCAGCTTCCAGTTCAGACAATGAACATTCAGATCAGAGTACAGCGTCTGATTGCAGTCTATCTTCAGATTCTCAACTTATAGATATTTCAGAATTACTGATGGTTTAGCCATCAAATGAACAAGCTGAATCTTCTACTAGGAGAACTACTCCGATAGTAGAGATGGAATTAAGTGAAGAAGAAACTGCTCAAGAAAGCACAACAACTCGTGCTACTGCACCTCCAAATACTCCTCCAGTTGTAAAGAATCACTCCAAGTCATCTTCTTTCTATTGGTTTACATTTAAACATCCATGAATTTGCTGCCTGGATGGATCTTCAAATGTCCAGGCTAGATGTAGATCCTCAAGCCGTTCTCAAAAAGTTTACTTCGAGATTTACCAGATCTCTCATAGAATAGCATGAAA
Source organism: Citropsis articulata (assembly GCA_030449925.1). Lineage (NCBI taxonomy): Eukaryota > Viridiplantae > Streptophyta > Magnoliopsida > Sapindales > Rutaceae > Citropsis > Citropsis articulata. The sequence goes on along the minus strand of JASUUH010000128.1, from coordinate 1,252,739 downwards.
ACCTTGGATATTATCGCCAGTTACAATACATCTAATCAGATCCAGGAGCTGCTCTTGTTTCAAACTGCTCTTGTTATTCTAGAAGCTCAATGGTTTCAATGATTCTTCATTGAAGCATGTTTTCATTGTCTCTCTACCCAAGGAACTTCAGCCAGAAATGCAAAGACACCTGACTTCTCACAATCTTCAACTTGACTCCATGTTACTTGGAAAGATCTTTCAAGTTTCTTTGCAATGCTTAGAAAAGATTTGTGAACAAAAGAAGTTCTTCAAAGACCTCATCAAAGATAAACAACCATTTGCAAAGGCATGTAAGAAGCCTTCCTATCTGAAAATCATATGCAAAGATGAGAAGAAATGCGCCTGCCCAATGAAGAAGAAAAAAAATTTCCAGAAGTATCCTCACTTATGGGTCTTCCAAAAAATCTAAAAAACAATACCGTTTCTTTATAAAGAAATACATTTCCAAACCCTCCAAAAAACCAGTGTCACAAAAAAGTGCTCGTTGCTTCATTTGCAAGAAAAAAAACACTTTGCAAGATCTTGTCTAACAACAACAAAGGCATGGCTTATTGACCTCGAACATCGGATCTGCTGTCATCGGCGGTGATGAGATAGAATCAAATTTCTCAGAACAGTCAGAACAGGATATAAACACTGCCTTCATCTTGGCAGAATCAAGTTCTTCTGATGTTTCAGACACTGAAGAGATTTCAACAATTTTCACTGTTACCATAGAATCATGGCATTGAATCTTTTCCTCATTGATTATTCCTTTGGTCAAGTTTCCATCCTTCATGAAAAATATGCAAAGCCCATTCACGCCATTGGCTTTGTTGACACGAGGCGATAAGAGTGTGTTTTCCCATAATCCTTTTGGGAACCACACCATGAGTACTTCAGAACCGCTAATGGTGAAAGTTTTGGAACCACCTTGATCACCAAAAAGCCTATAGGCATACAGTTCTTTCCTAATTGTATTGTCTAGAAGAAAATCATAAATTCAGATTTACCCAATAAAGACATTCTTATTGGATTTGACATCATCTCCCAAATCAAGAAGCTCAATATCCGGGCCACAGGTGTCAGTTACAAACGCATGTTCCTTCCCTATACGGAAATCCCAAATCTGTTTTCCCTCAAAGAACATCCTCCTGTCTACCAGTTTATCATACAACAACTCCTTCAGTTTTGTCCAGAAAATTATTCACAGTTCCACCATTCTTTACCTCTCTGGAAAAATAAATCCTTTTTTATTCACCTTCCCTTTAAGCTTAACGAAGATGCCAATCCTACCAAAGTGTCTCACCCATGAATGACTCCTTCAGACCTTCTCTTAGCCCAGCAAGAATGTACCCAGCTCCTGAGCCAAGGCCCTATAAAACCCACTGAGTCAGATTGGGCCTGTCAGGCCTTTTACGTTGAAAAACGTTCTGAGTTAGTTAGAGGAAAGAAAAAATTGGTCATTGACTATCAGCCCTTGAATGCATTTTTAAGGGATGATAAATTTCGACTCCCAAAAATCCAAACCCTATTTGTTCATCTTCACCATGCCAAAATATTTTCGAAGTTTGATTTAAAATCAGGTTTTTGGCAATTAGCCATCCACCCTGATGATCGTCTCAAAACAGCTTTTTGCATACCCAATGCCCATTATCAATGGATAGTCATGCCCTTTGGTCTCAAAGTCGCACCATCCCTGTTTCAAAAGTCCATGATAAAGATCTTCACCCTATCCTATATAGTGCATTAATTTACATCGATGACATTTTATTATTTTCTCCAGATTACCAGACACACCAACAATTGCTTACTAATTTCCATCAACTAGTGCAGACATATGGAATCATGCTTTCCGAAAAAAAGAGCATTATTGCACAGTCTTGTATCAACTTTCTCGGAATGACAATCCATGATGGCCACTACAAACCAGAACCGCACATTGCTCAAGCATTGACAAAGTTTCCAGATCAGCATCTCACTAAGAAATAGATACAACAGTTTCTTGGTATAATCAACTATTTGAGAGATTTCATCCCAAAAATATCGGTTCACACCAGCCAGCTGTCAACCATGTTGAAAAGAATGCTGCACTATGGGGTCCTTTACAGACAACTGCGGTCCAACAACTCAAAAAGATTGTACAATCTCCTCCACCATTGAAAATTCCCTCCAATGGTCAAAGAATCTTACAGACATACGCTAGTGATAACTACTGGGCAGCACCACTTTTGGAAAAAGAAAGAGATAAGAAATCTTATTGTGCCTACGCAAGTGGACAATTCTTTGAGTCAGAAAAGAAGTACCACGTGATCTACAAAGAGATCTTAGCAGTCAAATATGGAATAAAGAAATTCGAATTCCACCTACTAAGTCACCATTTCATGGTAAGAATGGACAATTCATCTTTTCCAAAGATTTTGAATTTAAAAAATAAAGTCTTACCTGACAAACAGTTGCTTAATCTCAAAATATGGTTTGCCAAGTATGATTTTTCAGTCCAACATATCAAAGGAGACGACAATCTTATCCCTGATTTCCTCACCAGACCACATATAAATAAACCAGCCCTTATCACCACCGTTCAAACCATTCCTCTCATAGCAATGGCCTCCTCATCAGGATATAAACCTTCATGGCAAAGATCTCTTCCCTTCAAAGCTTTGCAATAGAAACAATTTCCACCAGGGGTTACCTTTACCTCTACCTATCAAATTCAAGATTACGCAAAGAGATTTCTCTTCAGCTATGACTTCCCACTCAGTGTTCCATCCTTCTATCCTGAATGCATGTTTCTCACAGGTCTTATCCTTGATCTCTCTCGAGATATCACTGATAATGAAATGTGGTGCATGTGGTGTCTCACTGTACTTTATGCAACCAAGCTTGTCATCCCAGTTCAGGCAACACTTCGTCATCTCCACCATCCAGAAAACTCTACCACCCTCCTTTAGACTTTCCTCGAATCGTATAGCCCAATCACATGGTGGCGAAAGACACTACAGAATATCTCAAATTTCCATCAACTTTCCAAATTACCAGGTCAAGAATTAGAAATGTTCACCTTGGTGTTCATAGTTCATCATCCCTACTTTCAACACCCTCACACTAAAGATTACTGGACACAAGACCAGGCATTTGAATGGCAGACCCTTCCACATCCATATCCTATCCTTTATGACCCTTCCACAAACTCTATCCTAAAAGCTTATGTTTTTTAACTTAACAATGTCCCATCTCCATCAATGGATATTCACCACACATCCATAGGTCCACAACACGCCTTGCAACTATTCCCTCACCACTTCCCTGGAACACCCAGTCCAGACCCTCCTCTCACCGGAGTCCTTATCAAAGAAGAAAGACCAGACTACACAGACTTCTTGTTTTAAGATTCCCAAGACCCTTGGGAAAAATTCATGTCCATGGTCAGTCAAATCTCCAGTCCATATTCCAGCTATATGATTCCCACACCATCGGTTCCAGAACCTCTACAACAGCCTTCAACAAGCTTAGAGGGAAAGGAAACAGTCCAAACCAGGCTTGCCAAAGACTCACAAAAAGAAAGAAGAGTCCACATCAAAACAAGCTGCACAGGTGATACTACAGACAATGAAGCATCAGGTTCATCTTCGCCAGATAATGAAGCAATCACTATGCGCAGACGAATTAGAAAGATAAAAAGACAAGAAGAAGAACAGAACATGTCAATGTCTCCATCATGATTCCCATCCACATCATAACCCGGGAATCTCGACTTTATCAAAAGACAGGGGTCCTGTCCTGTCTCAATGTGTTTTTTACTTTAAGCACGTGTGGTTTACTTTATTTGCTTTTAGCTTTTGTCTGCTTATGCTTTAAGTTTTATCTTTTGTAAAAGATACTTTTACTTTTGCAAAAGGAATATTTAGCTTTAGCTTTTACTTTTGCTTTAGCTTTAATTATGTTTGCTTTAATCATGAAAAGGATAAGGGTCCTGTCTTATCCTTTAGCTTTTGTATCTTACATAAGGTTTGCCTCGACCTTGTATTCGGGGAGGCAGTTTGAAAATAAAAACCTAAGTTTTCAAATACTCTCAATGTCTCTTTAAACCTCTCTCATCTTTGGGAAACTCTAGGGTTGTCTTCAAGCCATTGTTCTAAGAACAGTTTGTCTCTTCCATGGCGAGTATACTACACTTGCCTTGTTGAGGATCCTGTATCGAGAAAAGTTTAGGTGCTCCGATCTATCCCAATCTTAGATATCAGGAAAAGTCTAGAAACCCCAATAGTTTATCCATTTGAAGGTCTAGGTGACCATGTTAGGATGATTACCTAGGGTCTAAGGATTTGACTTGTCCACTGTGATTGTCGTCATAGATTTGTATCTCTACTTTGTGTGGTATTCACTCTGATGGTTTTGGATATGTCGGCTGGAAACCCAAGCATGCAGGCTACTAGTCCTAAGGACGATCTTGTTATAGTCATTGCTTTGGTATAACAACGCCACGTATCCGCTTCCACCCCCGAGTGGTATAAGAGCCATAAGTTTCAACATCATCTGATATGTCTCCAGTTTCGTTAACTTCTACTCTTAGTATTCCTAAGTCTTGTCACAAATACATAGTAGATTCAGTTTTTCATTAACTAAAACATTACCATCTATGTTTGCATGTTCATCTATAGAAGAAATAGCTTGCAACTGCAAAGTATTTTGAGATTATTGAACTGAGTTATTTTAGTTTTCAAATGTTGTTCAGATCCAAATTTATTTTTGCCATTTTTAGTTCAGATCCAGTTGCAAGGTGCAGAACAAGTAGTCACAACAAAAATGACTACTTTGCATTATCAATTGGTGTACAAACTCTTGATTTACCAACACCTAAACCTCTTCAGATACCCTCGTGATCCTGGTGACAATGAATCCCATACCCACAATTGTCCAGTTCTAGCGGATCTAGAAACAAGAACTTCTCAAATTGATCTTTGTTAGAATGGTTATCGATTATGAAAATTCCATCGAATTCTCAACAATTCGGACTTGATGCACAATTTGAAAAAAGATCTAATAGTGCAGTTAGAATGACTTTTCAGCCACTAGAAAGGCAACCTCTTGAATTTCTTTTCATATTCTTGATGATAATGGTTGTTACTATAGCCGGAGGATCTTCTATTCATGGCTTTACTCCCAAATGATATCTCGACAAGATACAAGGACATTTATTATGGGATGTTCCAAAAACATATATATGTAATCCTGATTGTCCCTGCCTCGAGGAAGATGATTCTGATAATGATTGGGAATTCAACAGGCATCCCAGATGATGGAAAAAGAAAAGCCAGAAAAAGGATAATTGCAAACATCCACCTATCTTGCCTCTAGATGATCCAGAAGATTTTACTCCCTGGACTATTAAAAGCAAGAAGGTAGAAAAGAAGTCCAAAACCAAGACGTGTAGGCAAGAAGTAAACACCAAACTTTTGCCTCCAACTCTTCCTCAACCTTGCATGATGTTTTCCTCATCCAGCTCTTACCACGAGTAATTCCCTCCTTTGGAAATGGAAACAAATCTTTAAACTACGATTGTTATCAGACCATTTGTTCAGTCTCCTGTTATAGCCACTGGACAAATTAAAGATCCGAGACCATTTCCCAGACCATTTGAATAAGTACTTAATTGGCAGACTCAAAATGCTAGGGATTAGAATCCAGTCCTAGAATCTCTTGATACCAGGCTTAACACTATAGCTACACAAGTCCAGAACACTGATAAAAAAGTTGATAAGATTACAGCTCAGCTGAAGCAACTGTATCTTAACTTCATAAACAAATCTCTCAACTGGACACAGAGATTCGTGTCATGATTCAAAACAGATATTGGGGACTAGAGTTTAATAAAAAAGAAGCTGAAATCAGGCAGCTTAAAGCAGAACTGGCAAGGATTGATGGAAAAACAACAACTATCCTTATTTGCTAAAACTCAATCTTTACCCATTTACACTCCAACTTTCGATGCATATCAGCCTTTCTATAACGGACTACTCCAATCTTTATCCCACCTTTCAGTACATATTTGCTAAAACTCAATCTTTATCCCACTTTTCAAGAGCACAGACTACTCCAAAACCAAAGCCATCCACTAAATCATCTACCTCTAAAACTTTCCCAAAACCATAAATACAAACCACTTTAAGTGACCCAGGTTAGCCACAATCGCCCCAATCTACTCCAGAACCATCTAAGAGACCATAAAAAGACAAAACACCTATGCATCAACTCTCTTCACAAATGGTTCATTCTGGCTCTAACATTTCAAAAGCCAATCTATAGCAAAATCGAGCTTGGTTTATCGATGGATCATATTCATCATCAGAATCAGTAGAATCAGTTGAATACAACAAATTTAGAAGAAAATCTTGTTGATATTCCTGATTTGTTTATGGTTCAACCATCAACTAGATCTAATGATCCTTCTTCTTCAGAACCACCCATAGTTGAAGAAGCTGAATCAGATGAAGCACCACCTGTAACTCCTGCTACTCAACCTGAACCAGTTCCTAAAGCATCAAATGGACCATGGTTTACATTTGATGATATTCCTAAAGTCAAATGGTTTGCAAGATTCTAAGAATTCTTTACCTAGATTGATGTTCAAATGCTCAAAACTGGAGCTACTTCTCAATTTGTCATTCGAGAATTTAGCTCACGGTTCACAAGATCTCTTCGTGATTGATTTGAAAGTCTTGGACAGTATAGACAATTAGAATTGTACCAAGAAGAAATTCCTCATGTCTTAGGACTTATATGTGAGCAATTTCTTGGAGAACCTTAAAGCTGAAGCCTCACCTAGGTGTAATGAAGGATGAACAATGTTTTTAGTGACCAAGACTGGTATTTGATATAAGGAAATAGGACTTTCTCATACACAGGATCCTACAAGAGGCAAGTATAGAGCATACTCGTCGTTAAGCTAGAAAGAAAGTGAACAACTGAGAAGTCTGTGATCTTATTAGAGGAATAGAAAGAAAAAGTTTAACCGATCATCTTAAGGCAAAATACTTTCAAATTCCAAACTTGATTTTACAAAGGGGACAAGACGTCCTTGTATATGCAAAGTCTTTCTCCAATACAGGACAACACCCCTACTATGATTACAAAGAAAGCAAAAGCAAAAGTGCAAGTAAAAGATCTACTTTTGTAAAAGCAAATTCTTTAAAAAGATAAAAGACAAAGATAAGACATGACCCCTATCTTTAAATAAAGTAAACCAAACAAAGTAGATTCCTTTTTTATAAAAGGTAAAGGTAAAGCAAAAGCAGGGTCAATCACGGTTTTATTGGCACACTGAGAGAGATTGAGCTGAGTCATAGCCTTGGATACTGGTTGTCAACATCTGAATCGATTTCTACGAAAGGAAATTTCTACTCGCTAGAGTCCAGAGTTGTCACTTGTTGGCATACTTCGTCTTGATCTGTGGGCAAGAATGTCAGCTTTGTCGACTATATCTTGCCAGTCAATGTCGGTGTCAAAATCCATGAGTGGATAAGTGGATGAGCTGGGTTCCCCTGTATTTTTCTTTGTTGGAGTAGGAGTTGCATTGAATCCATCTGGGCCATTCTGGTACGAAACTTCTTGGTGAGGTGGTGGATAGGACCGTGTTCGATGTGTTTATGAGAGAGTTGAATTCTTCCCAAGGATCCACGAGAATATTGGAAAAGAGCGTCGTAATCGAATTTGTCTTTTAAAGAAGACCATTGGCTGGAGAAGTGCAAAAGCGGGAACAAGGAGTTCATGTTGAGGTCCTCTGAGGTGTGTTGGATGTCTATTGGTGGTGGCTGAATATGGTTTAAAGGAAAAGGATTGGGGACAGCTTTCCATTCATAAGCCTGGTCTTGTGTCCAGAATAATCTTGTGGAAGGGTGTTGGAAGTAAGTTCGATGAATTATGAAAATACAAGTAAACTGTTCTCCTTCTCGATCAGGAAGCATGTGTAAATGGTGTTGGGTGCTGATTTACAAAAGATGCTTTCGCCACCTGATTTTCGATCAGGTACCTGGATGTGTAGCTTTAGTGGGATTAATGTCTTCATTAAGTTTGAAAGGCAACTTAACAAAGAATTGAGGATTTTTTCACAAAGGAGAAGAATGGGAAAACCGTTGATGATTTTCTGGGCAAAAAGGAAGAAAGTTGGCTTTGAGGGATTTATAAAGGGGAGGTGCTTCAGATATTGAATATAATCTCAAGGTTTCAATATAAGGTAAGAACCTTTATTTATACCGAATACATGTTGAAGATATATTCAATTTCTTGACAAGCTGAAGGACATCAAAACCCAAGAGTAAGCCTTTATCAGGAAGAGAAGTGATGTGAATCCCACATTGAAACTTTGAAACCCACACTTAATTGGAAGTTTCAACTTCCCCAGAAAGTTCTAAACAAATTTAAGACAAACAAACCTTGACCCAATGCTCAAGAAAACATGAACCAAAGGTATAGAGAATGATATTGACGCCACACTAAAGATGTAGATGAGAAGGTGAGTAGTCTAGATTTGGAACACCACAAGAATGCAAATTCTTGATAAGTTCACTAGTTCTCAAAAGAACCAAAGAAAGAACAATCTTTCAAATTCAAATAACATTAATCTCTAATTATTACACAGCAAGGTTGATGAGTTTAAATAGGCCAATAAAAACCCATGATCCTAAAAATACAAATGGAAACATTGTCAAAGTATGCTTCAAAAGTCTTCACCAACCAACCATAATTAATGCTATCATTGACAAACTTAATGTTAGCCTACCATAATTAATGGTATCATTGACAAACTTAATATTAGCCCACCATCATTGATGCTAGACTTACCTTACACATTGACAAACTTGAAATAAAACAACAAATAAAGTTGAAAAACAAAGGAGTCGTTGAAAATCCTAAGTCTGAACAAGCTATAATGAATGGGTCATAACACCTTCTATAGAACTCCAACTCTAGCTCTATAAAATTCTACGGAAAGCTAACTTAATTATCTTTCCAACGGTATATAGCTTGTACATTAATTCCTGCTCAATCAATACTAGTTTTATTCTGAATTTAACCTTTTTGCATTTGATCCAAATTGTGTATTTGGCTACCCAATAGCTTGAATAAAGCCCACAATACAAGCCCAATTCATGATGTCTTGCATCTTGAATTACATTTTCAATCCATATTTTCTCAACCAATCCATTTAAAGCAGCTTGCATCTTTTTGGCTTTAGCTCTTGTAATTGGGCCTCCATGAATGTGCAAAGGATCACTTGAAGCTTTAATGGCATTCTCTTGATGGTTCTCATCATTCCCCCTCTCCTCAAAAGGATTCATCCTCGAATCTTCACCTGCATCGAATGGAGAAAGATGAGTAACATTAAAAGTAGCACTCACATTATACTCACTAGGAAGATCCAAATTGTAGGCATTGTCATTGATTCGTGCAACCACTTGAAATGGACCATCTTCCCTTGGAAGCAACTTAGAATGTCTTTGTACTGGGAATCTCTCCTTTCTCATATGCACCCAAACCCAATCTCTAGGCTGAAAAACCACTTGCTAATGTCCTTTGTTGGCTTGAGTAGCATATTGTTCAGTCATTTTTTCTATGTTTTGCCGCACTTTCTCATACTCAAGACCGTGACAACCTACGATACCTCAGAGCAGCTTTGTTATACCAGAGTAATGACGAAAAAATCATCCTTAAGGCCAATAGCCCGCATGCTTGGGTTTCCAGCTAATATACCCAATACCAGTTAAGTAACCATAGCACATACCACCCTTTGACTAGCGCCACTCCTTAGGCATAACGTCCTCGGTGAACAGTATTTCTGGTGACCGTGTCTGGTATTTGGGATAGGCGAAACAGCAATGGTACAAAGATTATACGAGCTCTGGTGCAACGGAATAAGACTTTCTGATACACAGGATCCTACAAGAGGCAAGTGTAGAGCATACTTGTCATTAAGCCGGATAGAAGATAAACTATTTAAGCCAATCTGCAATCTTTATTAGAAGAATAGAAAGAGAAGAGGTTAGCCACTCATGTTTTTCTGAGACTTTAAGCTCTTCTTGATTCGAGATTAAAGGATGATTTACAATGAGGAAATAGAGGCCCTTTACACCTAAAGTGGGACAGGACCACTACTATTACAACCACTTGATTAGGACAAGTCACCTAATCTTGATAAAACAAAGAAAATTATTACAACAAGACAAAGACACTTTGTAAAGGACACAAAAGTCAAGCCATTATTGGAAAATGACAAAGACTTTTAAACATAAAGACAAACTACTTTATGACTTTTAAGACACTAAAGACAAAGTCTATTATTAAAGCAAAATAGTAATGTATGAAGAGACTGATGTGTCAGAGTCTGAATCAGGGTCCATGTGAGCATCATCTGGCTGGAGGGCTAGGCTTGGTTAGGGCCACTGTTGGTTGTTGGACCAATCCGTTGTTTCTGGCCACAGACTTTGAGGTCTGCCATGTCTGCTGAGGAAGCTATCATATCTGTGCTGTAATGCCATAGCTTCATCTCCTTTAGAGTGGAGACGGTGATTCCTGATTTCTTCTCTAAAATAGAGATCTGGTGTGGTTTGGACATCAGGAGATAAAGGACTGTGGGTGATATATGTGGGAGTAACTCCATATTCTTCAGCTAGAGCTTGTCTAGCGGTGAGGCATTCTATCCTCAAGGAATGAAAAGTTTCACAGTCATGGTGGTGTTCTATGGCCTTGAGTATGGGTTGAGTACATCGACCCCAGATGTCAATGAGTTTTATAATCACGATGGTTGGGTGCCTGATATGATAACCAGTGATGAGTTCAAGGGTCAAAGGATCCCTGAAGATGGGGCAAACATTTTATCAAACCATTTTCCTTTGCCATATCTGCGACTAGTGTGGATCAGATTGGGATAAAAAAAGAGAACCATGGGGTACAGGTTTAACAAATACCAGAAGATGTAGTAAGCTTGAGGAGTGATGTCACGAATGACATAATGTCCCCAACTTGTGTGCTCGTCTACCATATATTGGAAAGTAGTCTGGACTTTAAAGATCAGCTGGTGCATTTGGTGTGGATTTGGATGCGGGACAAATGCTTGTTGGCATAAATCATCATGAGTTAGCCTGAATTCTTGAATGGCCATTAAGGACCATAAACGCCGTATTGGGATGATTTACGGAACCGTGTTTGTGGTCAATAACCTTTTGGAAGACTTAGAAAAGAAATATCAATCTGCTGGTTTACGGGACTCATATTGAGAATGAGATTTAAGAATGTGGTGGATCATGGATGAAATTGATTTTTGAAGATAAGTGATGGTGCAGGATGTTATCTACTGAACCATATTTATAGTCACTGATTCTCCTGTGCTCATCGGATTCTTTTGCAACCAGTGCTAGCCATTAATGGTGATTATGATCTACAAGGAGAGTGTTATGTTTTCTGGATGGAAGTCTCAGCGGTAAAAGCTGCTGAGTCATTTGCTTCAGCTGCTGGACAGCTGTTGTCTGCTCAGGTCCCCATGGTGGGGCTGATTTCTTTAGCATCCTTGACAACTTCGAGGTGTGGACCACAATGTGTGGAAAAAAGTCTCGAAGATAGTTGACAATCCCTAGGAATTGTTGAATTTGCTTGCGGGTTAGGTGAGTATATGGAAAATGCATCAATTCTTGTGCGATGTGGGGTCCAGGACGGTAGTAACCGTCTTCAATTATCATGCCAAGAAATTCAATGGATGTCTGGCCCACCTGTGACTTTTTCTCAGATAACATGACTCCATGTGATTCAATTATTGGGAGGCGGTCGAGGCCGTTGATGTGATCATGATCCTTGGAAAACAACAAGATGTCATCGATGTAGATGAGGGCGTTTCAAGGATAGACTCAAAGACTTTGACCATAGCCTTTTGAAAAAGGGATAGTGCCACTTTCAAACCAAAGGGCATCACTGTCCATTGGTAATAGGCATTAGGAATACAGAAGGCTGTTTTTGGTCTTTTATTAGGATGAATACCAATCTGCCAGAATCCTGACTTAAGGTCAAATTTGGAAAATACCTTTGCATTTTGAAGATGAATGAACAGGGACTGAATCTTTGGCAAAGTGAATTTGTCGTCTTTGAGAAAACAGTTGAGGGTCTGGTAGTCAATGACTACCCTTTTCTTACCCCGAACAATTTCAGATCATTTTTCAACATAGAAAGTTTGACAAGCCCAATTCGAATGAGCGGGCTCATTGAGACCTTGTGTCATAAGCTGTTGGCATTCAGCTTGGGCTAGCTTGAGATCTGAGGGTGTCATACCCGGATGTGTAGCTTTGGTAAGGTTGATATCTTCATTAAGCTTAAAGGGTAGCTTAACAAAGAACTGAGGATTTTTCTACAGAGGAAAATGATAGGTAAACTGAATATGATTTTGAAAGACTCATAGGGTAAAGGTGCATCAGAAATTGAATACGACCTTAAAGTATCAGTATAAGGAAGAAACCTTTGCTTATACTTAATACCTTTAGAGGAAACATTCAACTTATTGAGGAGTTGAAGAACATCAAAACCTATGAGGAGGTCCTTATTAGGGAGAGAAGAACCTATGACTTTAATCCAGAGAACACAGTCTGAGAAGAATTGAATACCAATGGGTTTTTTGGTAATCAGATCTATGTGAAAGAACTCACCATCAGCTGCTTTGAAATACTCAGTGTGGTGTTCCTAGTACTCTGGAGGAAGAACAGATGGATCGAGCATACTGTGCTCTACACCAGTATCAATAAACCTATGATAGGGATTGAATGTCAAAAACAAGATGCTTCCTGACAAACAACTTTTAAGCTTAAAATCTTGAGGGATTAACACTTGATACAGCTGTAGCTGTCTGTACTTAGGTAGACTTACAAACCAATCACGAAAAGAGCCTAAGAACCAAGAGCAGAATTCTTTAAGAACATCATATGAGGTTGCTCCAGGTCTAAGCATTTGAACATCAATCCAAGCAGCCATTTCTTGGAACTTGAGGAGCCATTTAGCTTTAGGAACATCATCAAATGAAAACCATGGCCCATTGGTTGGCTTAGGACTTGGACTAGGATTAGGCCGTGCAGGAGGCACATCTTGAGCCGGAGGCATGTCATCATCCGGTTTATCTACAGTGAGGTCTCCTAGGAGGAGGATCACTGGATATGGATGGCTGAGCCATAAGTTGAGCAGGGATTTCCACATAATTTTCTTCTGAATCTGTTACAAAATAGGAGGCAACTGATTCTGTTGGAGAAGAAGACTCATCTGATGAAGGATTGACATCTGGATTAGATGGAGTATCATCTTCTGAAAGGATAAGACTAGAATAGAGCTGATGTATGGGCTCTTTATCCTTTGATGGTCAAGATGGTTAAGAAGGAGGTTGAAAGTATTCAGGAATTTGCTGAGGAGAAGGAGTATGAATTGTTTTAGCATAGGTAGAAGGAGGTTGAGGTTGTGGTGATGGACTAGGTTGAGGCTTTGAAGGTGAAGGCTTTGGAGGAGATGGCCTTGTGAAAGGCATCGGTGTTGGTTCCTCTTACCCAATGAACTGATGAGCTTCTCGGGTTCTATAAAAAGGAGTAGTGGGAGGACTGTAGAAAGCTGTTATGTGTTGAAGTATGGTGAAGGCAGGGGAATGGTTGTTGTCTGCCTTGCCTTTCTGCATCAATTCTTTTAAGCTCAGCTTTAAGTTGTCTGATCTCTGCATCTTTTTGGCTGAACTTTGGTCCCCAATAATTAAGTTCAATCATGGTACGAAGCTCTATGTCCAATTTAGCATTTCTCTGATGAAGAACTTGATGCAGCTGCTCCATCTGCGCTGTAATTGCATCAACCTTCTTATGAGTAGTTTGGACTTGTGCTTGAACATTATCGATCCTAGTATCAAGAGATTCCAGGACTGTATTCTGAACTCTGGCATTCTGGGTTTGCCAGTTAAGCACTTGTTCGTACTGCTTTGGTTCCTCAGTGTGTCCAGAAGGGAGAACAGGAGGCTGGCCGTATGGTTTTGAAACCACCTTGGTTTGTGGATCTCTTTATTTTTACACTCATGTGTTCAAGTTCAAACTCTCAAGCTTTGGAGACTTCGGTCTCCATATCCTCACATTTATCCTTACCTAAGTCTTGTACAAAACACATATCCAATAAAATAGAAAACCTTGTTGAATATTCCTATGTTCCAAACTCTGTATAAATTTCTGAGTCTTCCCTACCTCTTATTAGTCCCTACAAACTCTACCACTGTTCTAATTCTGTAATTAGATCTATCCGGTCTATTGTCACTTCTAGACGTCCTTCTCCTAAAGAGTATATGGTCTTCGGACTTGACGATGTGCTTTCAAGCAACACAAGCGAGCGATATGTAACCCTTGAAATTCTGAGGGCTAATCACCAATTGGAAGCGTGAAGGTTATACTCACCTCCACCTCGGGAGTCGTATGATCTGGCAACCGTGGTCGTAAAGGCTTCGATTCTGGCAAGAATGGCTCTTATGGATACTCGATTCAAAGAGTACCAACATGCTGTTATTGGTATTGTTCTTACAACCCTTCATGCAAGCAGTGTACTTCTCATCTTTTACCCAAACTTCCACCTATCCCTTGAAGATCCGAACCTCTAACTTTGGTAAGAGCTAGATACAAACATCATACATGCTTGTGGAGAGGACTGAGACAAACGTAGGTTGTTGACTTCTTGTCTACAGGTTGTGGGTATGGATGTTTGAGTTGTGAAAACAACATGAGGTGTTGTCTCAACTGGGCTTGGAGTGTATTCGGGTTCAACCGACCAGGGAATGTTTCCTGGTTCATCACCGGAAATCAGAACCGGTGGGGATTCAGGTTGGTCATCTAGTGGAGGCTCAGATGGAGGTTTACAACTGCTTCGTTGTGCACTTTTCTTCTTCCTGCGCCTTCGGCGCCTGTAGACGACTTCCCAGTCGTCGTCAGACTCATCATCATCCTGGCATGAACAGCATGGATGACACATGTGAGAGCCTAGAACATCCCAAATGAAAAGTCCATCTATCTTATGCGGGTGAGCGGGATAGCCTTTGAAGAAGCGTGAATTGGTAGATCTTCTCGAGCTGTGTTAACAGCCGTGATCATAGCAGTGTATGAGAAAGAGCTTCTGGGAGGTTGACTTTCTGGATGTTGAAAGGTCATCCGGACAGTACCGTCTGGCCCTTTTTCATATTGGGCTTCAGAAGTCTGAACTGGTTGGGAGTTCTTATGGAGCTTTTCATAGTTGGAGAGCCATTCTAATGGCATCAACTTGAGAAGTTCAGCCTTTTGGATCTGTTTGGGGATTTGGACAATGGTTACGGGTGTAGAAAGATCAAGAGCATAGTTTTGAAGTCTATAATGGTCTTATAGACTTGTTTAGAGTGGTATACTTCTTATATCATTCTTTGTTTTAGCCTATCTTAAACACACGAGATAATAGTCGGAAGACCTGTTCATTCACCCGAAGAGATGCCCAGGAGTGGCGAAGAGAAAGGGTTGGTATGTGTGCTATGATTTCTTCCATGGTGTTGGGTATATTGGCTGGAAACCTGAGCATGCGGGCTATTGGCCCTAAGGACGATTTGTTAATCATTGCTCTGGTATAACAACGCCCGGTACTCCGCTGCTGGATCTCTATGTGAGTTCCGACTGACTTTCTATGAGTTAGTGGATCCTGGCTTGGTATCAGTGCGTTATGGGTGATCTGTAGCCATTGGTACCCCAGTTGGTATCAGAGCCTAACGATTTGTTCGATTGGCTAACAACGAGTCACGCCGCCCCTCGTAAAGAGAGTGGTATGATAGAAGATCTGTGATATGAAGAAGAAGAATAGAAAGATACTTTGATACTCATGTGTTCGAGTTCAAGCTCTCAAGCTTTAGAGACTTCGGTCTCCATATCCTCACCTTTATCTCTACCTAGATCTTGTACAAAACATCTATCCAATAAGATAGAAAACCTTGTTGAATATTCAAATGTTCCTGACTCTGTACAAATTTCTGAGTCTTCTTTACCTCTTATTAGTCCCTACAAACTCTATCACCGTTCTAATTCTGTAATTAGATCTATCCGGTCTATTGTCACTTCTAGACGTCCAACTCCTAAAGAATATGTACAGTCTTCTAGACTTGATCAGTGTACTTTGCAAGCAACACAAGCAGAGCAGTATGTAACCCTTGAAATTCCAGATGAGCTAATTACCAATTGGAAACGTGAAGGTTATACTCACCTCCACCTCGGGGTAGTACGTATAATGTTAACGCTTCATGGCAGAAAAGGCTTGGTCACGGCAGAATGGCTCTCATGGATAGTAGATTCAAAGAGTACCAACATCATGTAATCGGTTTTCAAAGATTTTATGGAAAGAAGGAACCCTTGAGTGCATACAAAACACCTCATCTTGCAATCAAATGCAAGGATGAAAGAACACTGCACTTGTTCTACCAAGAAAAGTCCATTCCATAAGTTCTCTAAACCAAAACCTTTATTCGGACCGTCCTTCAAAGCCTAAACAAACCTACCAGTTTTTTAGGAAGAAAACTATCAACACCCGGCAACAGAAAGATTCCAGGTGTTTCATTTGCAAAAGAAAAGGGCACTTTGCTATATCTTGCCCTAACAACCCAGAAAAATTGGCCAGACTTCTTCAGCATGTCAATATAGTCTCTCCTCTCTCTGAGGATGATCATATTGAATCCATGTTTTCTGAACAAGATGCTTATGATGAAGAAACAGTCTTCATGATGGCTGAAGAACAGAATGAGTCTTCTGACTCTGATTCTGATTATGTTCTTGAGGACATTGCAACTATCCATCACATCAAGCATATCAGTCCTATGCAACGGTCTCTTCCATCCGTACAAATCAGTATCCTTCCTTCCAAATATGCCAAGCCTATCTCAGTCATAGGATTCATTGATACTGGTTCAGAATACACTATGCTTAACCCGTCCATACTCCCTCCAGAGTTTTGGAAAAGCCATAGCCAGCTCTCTAAAGCTGCTAATGGTGAACATTTTCATACACACCTGCTTACCAAAAAACCCATTGGTATCCAGTTCTTTCTAGATTGTGTTCTCTGGATAAATGTCATAGGTTCTTCCCTCCATGATAAGGACCTCCTCATAGGTTTTGATGTTCTACAACTTAACCACAAATTGAATGTCTCCTCCAAAGGTATCAGGTACAAGCAACAATTCCTACCTTATACTGACACTTTGAGGATATACTCAATTTCTGATGTTTCCTCACCCTATAAGTCTTTCAAAACCAAGTTCCTGCCGTTTTGTCCAGAAAATCATCGGCAGTTCACCCATCCTTTTTCTTTGTGGAAAAACCCTCAGTTCTTTGTTAAGCTTCCCTTTAAGCTTAATGAAGATGTGAACCCTACAAAGGCCACACACCCGGGCATGACACCCTCAGATCTGAAACTTGCACAAGCTGAATGCCAACAGCTCATGGCGCAAGGTCTTATTGAGCCCACATATTCTGATTGGGCTTGTCAAGCATTCTATGTTGAGAAACGTTATGAAATTGTTCGGGGTAAGAAACGTCTAGTCATAGATTACCGACCCCTCAATGGTTTTCTCAAAGATGATAAGTTCCCTTTGCCAAAGATTCAGTCTTTGTTTGTTCATCTCCAAAGCACAAAGGTGTTCTCAAAGTTTGATTTGAAATCAGGATTTTGACAGATTGGTATTCATTCTGATGATCGACTAAAAATTACGTATTCCAAATGCCCCTATTAGTGGGACGGTGATGCCCTTTGGCTTGAAAGTGGCACCATCACTGTTTCATGATCAATATCATGATCGGCCTTTCATACCATATTTTGTTGTTTTCCAAGGATCATGATTCACATCAACGACTCCTTGATCAGTTCCTGTCAATAGTAGAAGCACATGGAGTCATGATATCCGAGAAAAAGTCACAGGTGGGCCAGACTTCCATTGAATTTCTTGGCATGATAATCCAAGATGGTAACTATCATCCTGGACCCCACATTGCACAAGAATTATTGCATTTTCCAGACTCTCACCTAACCTGCAAGCAAATTCAACAATTCCTCGGGATTGTCAACTATCTCCGAGACTTTTTCCCACAAATTGCGGTCCACACCTCGAAGTTGTCAAGGATGCTAAAGAAAGCAGCCCCACCATGGGGATCTGAGCAGACAACAGCTGTCCAGCATCTCAAGCAGATGACTCAGCAACCTCTATCTAGTGATTGCCATGTTCTCTCTGCAGATCAGAATCACCAATATTGGCAAACACTGTTCCCTAAAGAATCCAAAGTGCACAGGGCAATCCATGCCTATACTCTCAAAAGATCAGTTCCTCATTTGGCGCTTCACGATATTCCTCCTTCTCAAAATGAGTCCTAGGAACCAGCAAGCAGATTTCTCATTCCTGAGTCTTATGACCTTTATTTACTGGCTTCCAGAAGGCCTTCAAGAGTTAATTTTTCAAAAGGTTATCGACCACGAACATGGTTCCACAAAACATCTACTGACATGGCGTTTATGGTATTTAATGGCCATTCAAGAATTCAGGCCAACTCAAAATGAGTTATGCCAAGAGCCATTTGTTCCACGTCCTAATCCAGACCCGGATGCGAACATCTTGAGCTTCACACTACTTTCCATCATGTAGTTGATGAGCACTCCAGCTGGGGACATTATGTCATTCGTGACATCACCCCTCAGGCTTATTACGTCTTTTGGTACTGGTTAAATCTATACCCAGTGGCTTTACTGTTTGATCCCAACTTGATCCATACCAGCCGCAGATACGGTAAAGGGCGATGGTTCGACAGAATGCTCGCTCCTGTTTTTAGGGATCCCTTGACCCTTGAACTTATAACTGGCTATCACATTCGGCATCCTACCATTGTGATAGTAAAGCTCACTGACCTCTGGGGTCGCCATACTGAACCTACTGTTAAACCCATAATCCACACTATGACTGTGAAAGTTTCCATTCCATGTGGACTAACTGTCTCACAGCTAGAAATGCTCTAGCTAAAGAATATAGAGTTCCACCCTCCTACAACACTCACAGTCCTTTATCTCCTGATGTTCAAACATCTCCAGACCTATACTTCAAAGAAGAAATCAGGAATCATCATCTCCACTCTGAAGGAGACCAGGCCATAATGCTACAACAGAGATATGATAATTATCTCATCAGACATGGTAGATCTGACAAGCTTTAGACTGATTGGACTGATCACCAATGGCCTCAACCCGTTCTTCCATCCGATCAATTGCAAATCGACCCTGAATCGGACTCAGACACATCAGTCTCTTCTTATGAGACTATTTCACTTTAATAATGGCATTTTTCTTAAAAGTCTTTGTCATTATTAATGACTTGACTTTTGTAACTTTTTCAAAGTTAGTGGTTAAGTGTCTTTGTCATGTCATTATCATGTTGTATTATTAGTTTGCATTATTGCTTTGCTTTGTCAAGATTAGGTGACTTGTCCTAATCAAGTGGTTGTAATAGTGGGGTCTGTCGCGTTAGGTGAAAACTCGTCTATAAAAGCGAACTTCTCCTCATATGAACACACTTGATCTTCGAATAATAAAAAACTTTGAGTCTTTGATCATCCCTAATGAGTAACTAAACTCTATTCTTTCTATTCTTCCAATAAGGGTCACAGATCAACTTAATTAGTTCACTTTCTATTTGGCTTGGTGACAAGTATGCTCTACACTCGCCTCTTGTAGGATCTTGTGTATCAGAAAGTCTATAGCGTAATCTGTCCTGTCGCCCCGGAAGGCAGGTTGCTAGATCCATGGAGGGTTCTCACTGTGTGACACAGTGACGAAACACAAGCTCTTACCTCCAGGTTGACCCACCGGTTTGGGGCCCGGTCTTTAAAAAATAGGTTGCAGATGTCGAGAGGCACTGCGTAAAAAGACTTTTCTGAGGTACCTTAAGTTGTCACAGTCTCCACTAACGGACTATTTGGACTTAAATGGGCAGCGCCTTGGATCTGGATTGGGACTTTCAAAGTAGTTGAAAGATTGGGATCTTCAAGGGATAGGTTAAAGTTTGGGTAAAAGGTGAGAAAAGCACTACCCTCGTGAAGTCTTGAGAGCGGTGCAATGACATGTTGGTACTCAATGAATCTGGTATCCATGAGAGCCATTCTTGCCGTGACCGACAAGCCATTTCTGCCATGAAGAGTAAGGATTATTCGTACTCCCCCTAGATGAAGGTGAGTATAACCTTCAATAAGCTCTGTTGGAATTTTTAGAGTAATATTCTGTTCTGCTTGAGTTGCATGCAAACTACATTGATCCAGTCTAGAAGACTGAATATATTCTTTTGGAGCATGACGTCTGGTAGAGATTAGGGTTCTGAGGGTTCTAGTTACAGAGTTGGGACGATTGTATAGTTTATACGGGTTTATAAGGGTAAAGACTCGAGAAATTTATGCAGAATCGAGATATATGAACGTTCTGCAAGGTTTTCTATTTTAAGGGATAAAGGAGAGGATAGAGAGACCGGAGTCTCAAATAGTTGAGAGTTTAAAGTCGAAGCCATGAGTGATAAGATTTTTCTATTCTTCTTTTTCAGATCACAGACCTTCTACAATATACCACCTTCAGCAAGAACGGGACAAATACTCTTTTTTTGCCTATCGAATAAATCGTTAGGCTTTGATACCACTTAGCACGCTCATCAATAGGTAACGGCAATAAATCCAAAGGCGTTAATGGATTAAAACCATATATAATCTCAAATTGTGAAAATTTAGTAGCTGAATGGACAGTTCTATTGTTAGCAAGTTCAACATGTGGCAACACATTCTTCCCAAGTTTTCAAATTCTTTTGAATAATGGCACGTAACATAGTGGACATACAATCTCAGTTTGTCCATCAGTTTTCCAAAAGTGGCTCAAGAACTTAGCATCTCGATCTGAAACTATGCTCCTTGGTACTCCATGCAATCTGACTATTTCCTTGAAAAACAAATTAGTTATGTTTGTTGCATCATCAGTTTTGTAACATGGAAAAAGATGGCATAACAAAAACAGAATCCTTTCCCCTTTTTGACCTAGGTAAACCCAAAACAATGTCCATAGAAATATCAACCCAAGGTTCGCTAGGTATGGGTAGAGGGTTATACAATCCATGGTTCATATGTGTTCTTTCATATATTGATTTGTGAAGTTTTGATACCAATCTCAGTTGGTATCAGAGCCTAACGATTTGTTCGATTGGCTTACAGCGAGTTACCTGCCCCTCTTGAAGAGAGTGGTATATGATAGAAGATTTGTGATCTGAAGAAGAAGAATAGAAAGATACTTTTACACTCATGGATTCGAGTTCAAGTTCTCAAGCTTTTGAGACCGAGGTCTCCTCAGTCTCCATATCCTCACCTTTATCCTTACCAAGGTCTTGTACAAAACACCTATCCAATAAAATAGAAAACCTTGTTGAATATTCCTATGTTCCAGACTCTGTACAAATTTCTGAGTCTTCCCTACCTCTTATTAGTCCTTACCAACTCTACCACCGATCTAATTCTGTAATTAGATCTATCCGTTCTCTTGTTACTACTAGACGTCCTTCTCCTAAAGAGTATGTACAGTCTTCCAAACTAGACCAGTGTGCTTTGCAAGCAACTCAGCGATATGTAACCCTTGAAATTCGGAAGAGTTAATCACCAGGAAGCGTGAAGGTTATACTCACCTCCACCTCGGAGAGTCGTATGATCTTAGCAACCGTGGTCGTAAAGGCTTGCGATTCTGGCGAGAATGGCTCTTATGGATACTAGATTCAAGAGTACCAACATCTTTGTTATTGATGCTTTCTTACAACCTGCATGCGGTGTACTTAACCTTTTGCAAACTTATTTTATCCCTTGAAGATCCGAACCTTTCAAAAACCTTGAAAGTCCAAATCCGGATCAAGGTCTTTGAGCAAGTGGTCACCTCAAAATGGCTACTTTACATCACCGGTGGTTTATAGACTTCAAAACCATGCTCTTGATGTTCCAACTCCTCACACCTCAGATACCCTCAGATCTTAGCCGACAATGAAACCATACCAACCATTGTCGAATCCCAAACAGATCCAAAAAGCGAACTTCTCAAGTTGATGCGTTGGAATGGCTCTCCAACTATGAGAAATTCACGAAATTCCCAACCAATCCGGACTTGAAGCCCAATTTGAAAAAGGCGGGCAGTGCGTCAGGATGACCTTCCAACCCACAAGTCAACCTCCCGAACTTCCTTTTCATACCTGCTATGATATGTCTGCATTCGAGACTCGAAAAACTTCCATCCATGGTTTCACTCTAATGGCTATCCATGTACCTAGCAAGGTGCAGGCCATTTCGTATGGGATGTTCGGTGCTCACATGTGTGATCCGGCTGTCCATGCCGGGATGATGATGATTACGATGATGGCGACTACCAAGTCGTCGCGAGCCGCAGGAGTAAAAGAAGATTACAAGGCGAGGTTCTTGCGGACCTCCACGATCCTTCATCGGATGATGAACGATTTTACTCGGTGAGACCACAACCCTGTTGTCACCTCTCTCAAGTCTCGATACCTCAAACATGAGCGGCAAGTCAACAACCAACCATCTCAAACCTCTGTTCCAACTGTTATATGATTGGATCTAGTTCTTACCAAAGTCGGTTCCTTCCTTGGGAAAACAAAGCGGATCCACAATCTAAAGTGGTTTCCAAACCATATGTCCGATCCTGTTCTCTCCTGCGGGCGGTTTGAGGAACCAAAGCGATGCGAGCAAGTGCTTGGCGGCAAACCCGAATGCGAGCCCAGAATGTAATCCTGGAATCTCTTGACACCAGGATGGAAAATGTCCAAGCACAAGTCCAGACAACCCACAAGAAGGTTGATGCCATTTCTGCAAGAATGGATCAGTTATACCACGACCTTCATGACAGAATTGCTAGACTGGACATAGAGCTCCGTACCATGATTGACTGCAATTATTTGGGTCCAAAGTTCACCCAAAGGAGATCAGACAGCTTAAGGCAGAGCTTGAAAGAATTGAAGCTGAGAAACAAGGTCATCAACCGTCCTTGTTTGGTGGTCAAACTAAACCTTTACCTGTTCCTACACCATACTTTGACACCTACCAGCCATATTATCAACAGCCTCCTCCTCTCAGTCAAAAGACCCAAGAGTTACACCGATTCCTTGGTGTTTCTCCAAACATGTACAAACACTCCTCAAGGTCGTATGTTCAACCTACTCCTTCAAGGCCCTCTCCTACGAGGCCTGTACCCATGCCTAGACCTCAACCAGTTCCTAGGCAACGACCTCCACCACCACAAACACCAACCTATCTTTGAAGCAGTTCACACACCTATCTTTGAGGCAGTTCTACTCCTTCTCCTCGTGAATACGATTACTTTCGACCTATCCCTGAACCTATCAGACCACCCAAAGATAAAGAGCCCATGCATCAGCTCTACTCTGGTCTTATAGTTCCAGAAGAAGATGTTGATCCCTCAGATTCAGATTTGAATCCATCCTTTGAGTCTTCTTCTCCAACAGAATCAGTTGTATCTTCTGCAACAGATTCCTAAGAAAATTATGTGGAAGTTTCTAATGTTTATATGGCACAACCATCCACATCCAATGATCCTCCGATTCACGAGGATTTTCATCGTGAACCCTTGATGAAGATGAGCACGAAGAGATGCGCATGCCAGCTTCATGATGCTGACCTAATCCAAGTTCAAACCATCTAATGGACCATGGTTTACATTTGATGATGTTCCTAAAGCCAAATGGTTCCATAGATTCCAAGAACTTCATGCTTGGCTTGATCTTGGATGGCAAAACACAGGGCCGATAGTTATCATGTTATTAAAGAATTGCTCAAGATTCTTAGGATCTCTCGTGATTGGTTCCTAAGTATCGGTGAATACTGACGACTCCAGTTATTCCGAAGCGTACCCTGAGTCTTAGAGATTGTGTACAACCGGTTTTGGGAGAACCAAACCTAGCACATGAATACGCTGAGCGAGATTTTCACCGGATGAAGTCTTTGTTCATTCTGGATCAGATATCTTGTTAAGCACTACAAAAGGATGACAGCCTTGTACTACAGGCTAAATGGTTTTAATGATCACTCCCTCAAGCATGTTTTTTTGCAGTCTCTTCCTACAGAGATTTTGCGGATATTCGAGAGACACACGAACTCCTACCGATAAACTGGATGATCTTACTCTTGGTAAGATCTATCGGTCTTGTCTCTTGTCTTGAGAAACTTTGTGAGCAGAGAAAGTTTTTCAAACACTTTATGGAAAAGAAGGAACCCTTCAAGAGTGCATGCAAAACACCTCATCTTGCAATCAAATGCAAGGATGAAAGAACCTGCACTTGTTCTACCAAGAAAAAATCCCATAAGGGCAGCCGATACTTACCTCACAAGGCGTCTTTTGGGGTCAAGGGCCTCGAGTTCCTTCGCTGTGGTATCAGAGCCATCTGTGTGGGCCGACTTGTGGGAGGGGTAGGTGATGCCCTGGTAAGTTGGGATCTTCAAGAGATAGGTTGAAGTTTGGGTAAAAGGTGAGTAAAGCACTGCCAGCATGAAGAGTAGTCAAAACAGTACCAATGATAGCATGTTGGTACTCCTTGAATCTGGTGTCCATTAGAGCTAGTCTTGCTGATGTGAATCCCACATTGAAACTTTGAAACTCACACTTAATTTGAAGTTTCAACTTCCCAAGAAAGTTCTAAACAGATTTAAGAGAAACAAAACCTTGACCCAATGCTTAAGAAAACATGAACCAAAGGTATAGAGAATGATATTGACGCCACACTCAAGATGTAGATGAGAAGGTGAGTGATAAGTCTAGATTTGGAACACCACAAGAATGCAAATTCTTGAGGAACCAAAGAAAGAATAATTCTTTCAAATTCAAATAACATTAATCTCTAATTGTCTTACATAGCAAGGTTGCTGAGTTTAAATAGACCAATAGAGACCCAAAATCCGAAAAATAAAAATGAAAACATTGGAACAACCCTTCAAGTATAAGTTTGTCAAAGCATGCTTCAAAAGTCTTCACCAACCCACCATAATTAATGCTATCATTGACAAACTTAATGCTAGCATACCATAATTAATGCTATCATTGACAAACTTAATGTTTGCCCACCATCATTGATGGTAGACTTACCTTACACATTGACAAACTTGAAACAAAACAACAAATGAAGTTGAAAAACAAAGGAGTCATTGAAAATCCCAAGTCTGAATATGCTGTAATGAATTGGTCGTAACTCCTTCTAGAGAACTCCAAATCTAACTCTGTAAAATTCTTTGGAAAGCTAACTTAATTATCTTTCCAACTGTATATAGCCTGCAAATTAATTCCAGCTCAATCAATACCAGTTTTATTCCGAATTTGACCTTTCTGCATTTGATCCGAATTGTGTATTTGGCTGCCCAATAGCTTGAATAACGCCCACAATGCCTTGACTTCTCTTCAAGCCCAATTCATGATGTCTTGCATCTTGACTTGCAGTTTCAATCCATATTTTCTCAATTAATCTATTTAAAGCAGTTTGCATCCTTTTGGCTCTAGCTCTTGTAATTGGGCCTTCATGAATGTGCAAAGGGTCACTTGAAGCTTTAATGGTATTCTCTTGATAGTTCTCATCACTTGCCGTAACAGGCAAGCCTTTTCTGTCATGAAGAGTAAGGATTATACGGATTCCTCCAAGATGGAGGTGTGTATAACCTTCTCGTTTCCACTGTGCAACGAGCTCTATGGGAATTTCTAGGGTAACATACTGCTCTACCTGTGTTGCTTGCAAAGCACACTGATCCGTCGAGAAGACTGAATAATATTCTTTAGGAGCAGGGTGTCTGGTGGAGATGAGGGTTCGGATGGTTCTAGTCAGAGAATTGGGTCTCTGATAGAGTTTATAAGGACTAATTAAGGGCAAAGAAGATTCATTAATTTGAGCAGAATCTGGGATATAAGAATATTCTACTAGGTTTTCTATTTTAGAAGCAAGATGTTTTGTGCAAGATCTAGGAAGAGAAAGAGTAGAAGAAAGACAAACAGGAGTTTTAGATGTTTGAGAATTTGATGAGGAAGCCATGAGACTAAAGTTTTCTATTCTTCTGTTTCAGATCACATACCTTCTACAATATACCACTCTCTAGAAAGCACGGCGGCGTTAGGCTCTGATACCACTGGCCCACGTAACAGACTTTCATACTCAAGCAATTAATGCAAAAGAGTTAGCATTATATTACCAAGTTTATGAGAATATTGGACTTTAAATCATCAAAAAATATCAGTTGATCTTGCATTTTCAAAAATAAGTGTTGTTCTGTTGCCCTTTCCATTGTTAACTAAATCTGAGACCCCTTGGGAATCAGTACTTTAGCCTCTACAAATTATATCCCCATAGAACTTTAAAGTCTATTGCAGTATCTATATAATCCCATTAGAATCTCTCACAACAACTCCCAAACCAGCAAGTTGTTTTCCTGAATTGGTAGCATCATCCACATTGACTTCAAACCAATCTCTTGGAGGAGAACATCACACCTGTTGCTGTATCACCCTTTAATTCTCCAAGTGATTTGAACTTGGAATTTGAACTGAATTTAAGATAGCCTCATCTTTTACCACAGAAGTCACAGGGTCCACCTTATTGCTTTAAAAAAGAAAAAGGTTCCTTGCATACCAAGAAGACCAAAAAACAACTAATAGTTCAATTTATGCCATCCTCAAATTCTTTGACTTAACCTACAGCTCAATTAATACGGATTGCTCTCTAAGATTTTGAATCTTCTTACCAAAAGGAACCATCTTCCAAATCTCATGAGATGACTGACAATTCAATAAAGCATTGTTTTCCAACTTTCTTGGCATATACTAGCATATAGATTTCGGAGCACTTTCTTGTACCCAAGATTTTTAGTTATTGATAGTAGAATTTGAACAACTCCATGCAAAGTTTTTAACTTTGGATCATAAGACAAGGGTCCAGGCATCTGATGTATTATCATAACAACTAGGAGAATTACAAAAGTTGATCTTTTGAGTAATCTGATAGCTTCTTTTTGGTGAATAACCACTTAGCCTATTGCAATACCAAAACACTTGGTCCACTTTAGCATTTCTTGGAAGAAGAATAGTCACAATCAAATCTTTATCATCCCTTATGAAATACTAGTAAATATCTAACTTATTCCCTTTATAATCGAACCTAATTTTACTCAGATCTATTATAAACTTGCACTCTTATCAGTAGTCTCGATTCTATATCTAACCTATGTGAAGAACATGCTTTCCCTACAGAATGCTTCTTCAAATGAATAAGAATTAGATGCTAGTTATTCGATTACTTAAAATATCTTGCTTGCAAAACTTTAAATATAAGAGAATATATAAACTATAGAATTAGCTACCAGGGCTTGGTTAAGACATGAGAAATCTTTGAATCTCCTTCCACCTCTAGTTTCCTCTTTAGAGCCTCTCTATAACTTAACTATTCCCTTTTAGAAATTATCATACAATTCCGTTGGAATATTAAATACACCCATGGTATAGGCTTGAACGACTTGAGCAACAACCTTCATAAAGTCATTCTTGCCTTTATTGGAAAAGATTTTGATGCTACCAACTAAAAACTTTGCTAATATCAAAAAGGCTTCTCTTGTTTCTTCCTATTATAGATGGCTGCCCCAAGTACTTCTAATGTCTAGAGATTGCAACAACATGGAAGATTTCCTTGATACAACCATTTGATCATCCTTGGTGCAGCCATTGAAAAATTGAGGATTTGTCTTGATGCAGTGATGTAACAATCAAAAGTTATCTTAAGTGCTTATAATGTACAACTTCTTTTGTTTTGAAATCAAGCTATCATGACCAAATAGCAGATGTCATATTGTATTAGAATTCCTAAATAGTAAGACATGGATTAAGTTTTTTCCCTCAGCTTGCATCTGTAAAGTTGAAAACATTTTTATACAGGTTGTGAACAACTAAGATGACAAAGGGCAAACCTGCTTTAGCCCTGTTTGAGGTTAAATCAATCCAACTATGAGAGAAGCCTAATTTAAGCATTGTTGCTTATTTCATCTTTTTGTAGGCTTTGCTTATAGCTAATTTTATTGCAACTAAGCCATTTGTCTTGCTCTTACTATTTATAATTTTGTGTAGACATCTATAACCAGTGATAATATTGTCAGTCATTAACCTATTGGGAATAAAAGCACTTTGAGTTGGAGATATATCCTTATGAAGAATGTACCACAATTCTATAGATAATATTGCAATGACTTATAGGCCTTACAGGCCTCAAATCAATCATTTTCTTTGGTTTTTCAAATTAAGTGGGGCTAAAGTACCTCTCTCATTGAGCACATGAAGACATATAAATGTCTTTAAATGGGGGCTAAAGTACCTTTCTCATTGAGCACATGAAGACATATAGTAACTACACCTTTGCCAATCAGTTTCTATTGCTTTTGAATAAAGGCTATTGACAAACCATTAGAACCTGGTGCTTTTGTAGGACACATCTATGCAGAGGCTATGGTAATCTCCTCCTTTATGAACGGTTACTCTAATTCTTCATTTATCTTAGCTGAAACTCTTAAACTAATTGGAGCAGTAGTTATTTGATTCTGAGTAGGACATTTAAGTTTTGCATATTCTAACAAAATATTCATTAAACTCCTTCTCCATCCTTAGGCCTCGTTTGGGATTGCTTTTGGGAGGGTTAAAAAATGATTTTAAAAATCTAAAAGTTAATTTTGGTGTTTGGTTAAAAAAAATCAAAATCACTTTTGTCAAAATCAGCCCCTCTTACAGCTGATTTTGAAAAGTAGGGAAGGAGTAGCTTTTAGATTCTGATTTTGAGAATCAATTTTATCTTTTAATATAATTCCATAAATATAATAGTACCCAAAATTATACTTCTAAGAAATAATATTGCTGCAAGTTTAATGTGAATATGATATTGCATGACAATCTATTATTTATTTTTGTTTTGAGTTTTTGTAACTCATTAAATTTTTTTTATGTTTATTTTTAGAATACATAGTTATACTTTGCTTGATGTTATTTAATGAAATTTGTAGTTTAATTGTTTTAAGATAACAAAGAAATAAAATCACTATAGTATAAATTTTATTTTTAGTTAAAATTATTATGTATAGCAGTAAGATTTACCAAACACTTATAACTGCTTTTAAAATTCACTGTACTTTTAAAAATAAAATTTACCAAATACTTAATTGATTCTCGTCACAGCTGATTATTTCTACAGAACAGCTAACAGCAATTATTTTAAAAGCTACAGCATTACCAAACTGGCCCTTAGTCCAATTGGCTATTTCATTAGTGATTCTTCAAAAAAAAAAAAATAGAATGAAAAAAAATAGTTTTCTTATCACCTTCCTTAGGCCAATCAACTCTCTACCTCTATTTCCAGTATATGTCTTCCTCAAGTAGCAAGTTATCAATCTGCTTTTCAATCTTCTTCGACTCTACTCTACATTCAATGTGGTTGTTGCTTAGCCTAATTCTTCCCTCCAACTTCATTTCATTCCCACCAAACTCTTCTAGCTCCAGATTTGTAATTAAGCCATTGACATCTTAGTTGGTTTTTAGAATAACTGTTTAGGATTCCCATTTGCCCACCCCCAACTTCTAGTTCATTCATCCTTTGATTATCTATTTGCAAGCATCATAAGGACTCCATATCTTGATAGTGAACTCTACGAAACCTCCTTTTATAGTTCAACTCACTTTCTCTATCTAACACCTCCATTATTGTAAGATTGTGGTTGAAGCCCAAGACTCCTTATTTGTGGCTGTAAAATCGTTTGATTATTAAACCAATCACTAAACTTTATAATTTCTAAATTTACTATATAAACCCACCTAAACGCCCAAATATATCCCCCATAAAACTAAATTCTTTGTCAATATAATGTTATTTGCCCAAACAATAGAACAAGTAGAGTTCTTTTTATAGAGGAACTTGACTAATAATAACTACCTCAAGATTCTTATTTATTTGTTTTCATTTTCGTTCTCAGAATCAAACACTGAAAATGTGTAATCCTTGCCTTAGTTTATTCTTATTGCATAGTTGTACAGCACTTCTCTTCCAAAAATAAAAAAACTGATGCCAAAAATTAAATTAATTTGTTTTCATTTGGTTTTAAGATTTAAAAAGTTTTTGGCTCTAAATATTTGATGGAAACCCAATCACATTGTTCCCATGAGAAAGAGAACATATTAAATCTTGTAGAATTCTCTTTTACGAATTGGATTCTAAAGGATACAAATAAAAAAAAAACACGAAAATTTAATATTTAGTAAAAAAACAGTGTATACCCAAATTACTAAAACAAGAAACAAAAGTTGGAAAACGCTCCTCTTTGAAGAGAGAGTGAACTTAAAAACTTTGATCTACTTGTTCATTCTTTACAAAAGAAGAAAATAAGCACTTTTTTTTGTTTTGCGATGAGTTCAAAGTGAGAGATAAAAGTAATTGTTAGGTTCTGAATAAGGTTAATATAAGTTTCTCTAATTTCACAGACTTTTGTTTCTTGCTTCATAATTTTTTGTTTGAATCTATAAACCTGTCTTCTTTAATTCTTCTTTTCCCTACTTTGCTCTAATCCTTCAATTGAATTTTAAAAGGTTGCTTGCTATTCAATTTTTGTAGATTCCCATTTACTGTAGTTCGACTTGAAAAATGGAGGCAATTAAATTTACATCAAGATTCATATTCTTCTTTGTCTTTCTTTGTTTGAGTTATGAATTGTTGAGTTTGGATTATTGCAAGTGAATTTTGATTGAGTTCATTAAAGTTCAAAGAAATAAAAGAGAAAATTAAAGAGTGGAAAAAGGCAAGAGATTATAAGCTTATAAGAGGGTAAAGACCATATTTAGGTAAACACGATTGTGAATGCTACTAATCTTGAGCAAAAATATGTAAGGAAGTGTTTTTCTAACTTTGTTTTGTAGGTTATTAAGTATGTCTCAAGACAAAAATTAGTCAATTTATGATGATGCTCAGGAAAAGATAAACTTTTAGACTCTTCTTTTAAGTACCTAGAGCATGAATTTGAATGCTTGGAATTGAGGTTTGATGAGGTGAATGAAAGAATTGCTAAAGTTGAATCTAGTTCACATAAGAGCAACCATTAAATTTCCTAACATACGACAAACAGAAAGGATTCCATATGGTGAAGATCTAGATAAAAAAGATCATACTTCTACGCAAAACAAGCGGATCCCACTAAATAATAGCATAAACAATGAATTCAATGGCAACCAACCTTAAGAAGTTGTGACAATCAAATATCAATTCCACATTTTCCCATTTTAAATAAGCTTTAGGATTGGTTTTGCTTTGGAAAGTTGAAATCTTTAACTTAATATTTCCCAAATTTTTATCCACCCTATCTCCATATCTAACCTCTCTATTTCCATTCCCTTGCCCAAATCTGTTTAAATTAATATGATTTAATGAGATAAAAAATTAAAGGGCAATACTATAAGTTAAAAAAGTGTTGGGTTAGAACCATAAATAAGCAAATGATGAGGTAGTTGGAGACGGTAGTTAGAAAATTAGATAAGGATAGATGGATATGGAAGATTTGAGGTTGTTGAGTGTGATGTTGGTAGTGATTTGACTCAAATTGTTTTGAATTATTTGAGAAATTGACCTCACCGTGAAAGTTTTAGTCTCGATTTTCGATGAACAGCGTGGCAGTTGGAAGTGAGTTCAAGGTGGAAAAAGAAAATTGACAATGGGAATAATTTACTAGATCACCAAAAGGAAGAAGCTTGATATGAACACCATCAAAGAACTAATGCGACCTTAGCCAGTTTAGTCTCTAATATCAAATTCTAAACTTGGAATTGAATGGAACCGTGATCCGATGCTCAGTGAAGGTTCGTATGCAGGGTTTCTGATTGATAAGTTAAGGGTTTGAATACTATAGAAATCCAATAAGTTTAAATGGTTAGTTTAAGCACCAAAATGAATTAAACTCTCAAGCCAATTGCATTAAAACTTATATGACTTTCATTATTAGATTCAGGTGCATTATATAGGGTTGGTTACAAGAATTTTCATCCTATAATCGCCCTTTGAATTTTAGAAATCGCAAACCAAAACCAAATCAAAATTAATACCCAAAGAAAATGCTTAATCTAAAGCAAATAAGGAAAGTCTCCTAAATGGCTTAAATGCCTTATATCAATTATGAAAACATGTATTTCTTAATAACAAAAATGGAAACTAGGCAACTAAAAGATAGATATCTAATTTATCTCGCCACTTGCCTCCTCAAAAAGAAAAAGAAAAGAGGCAACTTGTTGATTTCATGGCAGTGATTAAATATCATGTGTAGTTCCTTCAATAGGTCTCTATGAATTTGATTCAGTCCATTATGTGCTTCTTTAAATTTATTTGTACAAGCTTTTGTGAGGGGTTCGATGGGAACTCGAATAGGATCTGAATATGGTTTATTGCACATGCTTGTGATAGCCTTGTCCTTAATCTCATCATTTCTCTCGTCTTAGAAGAGGATTTGTCCTCAAATTATGACCTGCATCAAAAGGACTCAAATCAGAAACATTAAAAGTTGCACTTATATTGTACTTACTAGGCAAAATCCAGTTTGTATGCATTGTCGTTGATTCTTCCAAGACTTAGAAACCCTCAAGGTAACATCTTGGATTTGCATTATTCCAGAAATTGTTCCATGCACATGTGCAATCACCCAATCCGTGGTATCAGAGCCTAACTCCGTGCTTTCCAAAGAGTGGTATATTGTAGAAGGTCTGTCATCTGAAACAGAAGAATAGAAACCTTTAGTCTCATGGCTTCCACTTCAAGTTCTCAAACTTCTGAAACTCATGTTTCTTTTTCTTCTACTCTTTCTCTTCCTAGATCTTGCACAAAACATCTAGCTTCTAAAATAGAAAACCTAGTAGAATATTCTTACATTCCGATTACTGCACAAATTCAATCTTCTCTTCCTTTAATTAGTCCTTACAAACTATCAAAGACCCAATTCTCTGACTAGAACCATCCGAACCCTTATCTCTATCAGACTGGATTAGTACAATGGAAAGGCTTGCCTGTGAAGGCAAGACTTCTAATGGACACTAGATTCAAGGAGTACCAACATGCTATCATTGGTACTGTCTTGACAACTCTTCATGCTGGAACCTGTCCCTTGAAGATCCGAGCAGGTAGTCACAGTAAAAATGGCTACTTTGCATCACCAACTGGTATATAGACTCCAAAACCATGCCACCTCAAACCTCCTCAAATACCCTCATGATCTTAGCCGACAATGAATCCATTCCCAGTATTGTCCAAGTCCCTAAATAGATCTCAAAGCCTGAACTTCGCAAGTTGATGCCATTAGAATGGCTCCTCAACTATGAAAAGTTCTATCAGAATTCTCAACCCATCCAGACTTCTGATGCCCACTTTGATAAAAGGCTGGACGGATCAGTCCGAATGACCTTTTAGCCCCCTGAAAGACAACCTCCTAGAACCTTTTTTTCATACACTACTATGATCACAACTATTCAGACAGCTCAAAAAGATCTTTCGATCTATGGCTTCTCTTCCAATGGTTATCCTATGTATCCTGACAAGGAACAAGGCCATTTCATATAGTATGTTCCCGGTGCACATATGTGTGCCCCAAACGAAGAAAAAATAAGAGCCAGAAAAGAGGTAGTTGCAAACCTCTTCCATCTGCTCCACCACCAGATGATTCAGACGGTCCATATTGTACTCCATGGCCTGATGATGATGAACCCCTCATCATTCCACCATTACCTCCATACAAACCATGTAGGCAGAAGTCAATGATCCTCTTGACCACAAACTCCTTCGACCACATGATGTTTCATCTAGCTCTTTACAGATTAGTTTCGCCGGAAACAAACTAATTCGGAAAAGGTAGTTTTTGAAAGCGGTTAAGCAGCAAACCCAAAATGAGGGGTTGAAAAAACATCGGAATCTCTTGATACCTATCATGTTCAAGCACAATTCAAACTAAAACAAGAAGATTGACAAGATTACGGTGGAGCAGTATATCTTAACCTCCATGAATAGATAGCTAGGCGGACGAAGTTATGATCGGCTGACTATTGGGGACGAGTTCAACAAGAAAGAATGAAATCGGCAGCAAAAGCTTCGAATTGATCTTTGAGAAACAACAACAACCATGTTTGGCAAATCGAACACTAAAATGCCTACTCCATGCTGGTGCATCCCTACACCTTCCGACAACCCGTGGATGATGCAAAATTCTTTGGGTTATCCACAGAAACCGGACCATTCATTGGCCAAAGCCATCCACTAAACCATCTACTAAAACTACAAAAGCGGTTCACTCAGACCACCTCGACCAATTGAACAACGACCTCGTACTCTGTTCCGAACCTCGTCCAACCATCAAAGGATAAAGAACCCATGCACAACTTTCTTCGTATACGATTTATCACGAGGCCATTACTCATGAACCCAATGAATCCTCGGTGATTGAGGCGATTTCTCGTCGGATCTTTGAATCCTTCTATTGATAGACTCGAACTATATTCATCTTATGATGAATCTTTCTCCCCGAGAAGATGCACCGATAGAATCCTTTGAATCCTATTCGCACAGTTACGAAGAAAATTATGTTGCCATTCTAATCAACTCATAGTTTCAATGATCCTCCTCTTTCTTCTGAGAATCCTCCACATTCTTGATTAGAGGACCACGATAGTTGAAGGCGATGATGTGCCTCTACACAACCTGATCCAATTCCTAAAGCATCTAATGGTCCATGGTTCACATTTGATGATGTTAAAAGTCACCTTAGGGACCTTCCGACTAAGAAGGTAAGCAGTTTGTTGGAGGTGATGTGTCGATTTTGATGGAGCTACGGCGCCACCATGGTAGTGGTGAAAACCATTTAAGAAGGGTCGGGTAAGGCGGTAGAGTCTATGTTTTAAGTCTATCAAGAAGGGGTAAAACAGTGAAAACCATTTTTGTAGCATACAAAACTGTGAGACATCAAGTATCCCAAAGTTCATCTTCGGTAATATCTCGGTTAGAGGAAAGGATTAATCCTATAAGGAAAAGATGGTCTGGATGGATACTAGGAAGAACCATGGGTTCAGGACTCCTTGGGCATAACGAAGCGAACAGTGTTTCTGGTGACAGGTTCTGGTGTTTGATACAAGGGAAATACCCAATACAAGGGAAATAGGACTTTTCTAATACACAGGATCCTACAAGAGGCAAGTGGAGAGCATACTCGTCATCAAGCCAGATAGAAAGTGAACTATTAAGTCGATTTGTGATCTTTAGTAGAAGAATAGAAAGAAAAGAACTTAGCCACTCATGTTTTAGGCAAACTTCAAACTTAGATTAAAGCAATGGAGGTCTCGAAGAGGCTTGGTTTCTGATGAAGAGAAGGCAATAGGCAAAGCCTTACTCAGCAGGAAAGGGCCCTTGCTATAATTACAAAGCGATAAGATGAAAGAAAAGTCAAAGAAAAGTCTTTGCTTTGGAAAAAGGCGAAAAGATAAAGATAGGACGTGTCCCTATCTTTAATAAAGAAACTTTGAAAAAGTAAAGCAACAATGAGAACGGGGACAAAAAGTAAAGCACAAGAGTCAAGCAATTATTACAATAAGACAAATTATGTTTCTAAAGAGAAATAATGCCTTCACTGGATGAGGACTCTGTCTCATCAGGGTCGTAAGCAGGGCCTTGTCTTTTCTGAAGACTTTGTCTGG
This sequence comes from Citropsis articulata, assembly GCA_030449925.1. Taxonomy (NCBI): domain Eukaryota; kingdom Viridiplantae; phylum Streptophyta; class Magnoliopsida; order Sapindales; family Rutaceae; genus Citropsis; species Citropsis articulata. The sequence goes on along the minus strand of JASUUH010000128.1, from coordinate 1,216,898 downwards.
ATGAGAACAACCAGGAACATATGGCCAAGGGTAATTTAGGGATGTTGATGTTAGAGGTGATGGAGGATCCAGTTGAGAGGAGAATGGTGGATATGGATATGGGGATATAGAGTAGAGGAGGATCCATGTTCATACGGTGGTGGTGAAGGTATGGGAGTGAAGTCTTCATATGGGTCTTGGGAATCTTGGAATAAAAAGTCAGTGTAATCTGGCTTTTCTTCTTTTATGATAATTCCCCTATTACGAGGTTGAGAATGTGAAGAGGGCATAGGCACCATAAACATATCATGTCTTGGTCCAAGAGATGTATGGAGGATAACAGGTTTATCTGGAGGAACATGATTAAGTTCTGATGAGAACTATCAAGAGAATTCCATTAAAGCTTTAAGTGACCCTTTGCACATTCATGAAGGCCCAATTACAAGAGCTAGAGCCAAAAAGATGCAAGCTGCTTTAAATGGATTAATTGAGAAAATATGGATTGAAACTGCAATTCAAGATGCAAGACATCATGAATTGGGCTTGAAGAGAAGTCAAGGCATTGTGGGCATTATTCAAGCTATTGGGCAGCCAAATACACAATTCGGATCACATGCAGGAAGGTCAATTTCGGAATAAAACTGATATTGATTGAGCTATAATTAATGTGCAAGCTATATACCGTTGGAAAGATAATTAAGTTAGCTTTCCAAAGAATTTTACAGAGTTAGATTTGGAGTTCTCTAGAAGGAGTTATGACCAATTCATTACAGCATGTTCAGACTTGGGATTTTCAACGCCTCCTTCGTTTTTCAACTTCATTTGTTGTTTTGTTTCAAGTTTGTCAATGTGTAAGGTAAGTCTACCATCAATGATGGTGGGCTACCATTAAGTTTGTCAATGATAGCATTAATTATGGTAGGCTAGCATTAAGTTTGTCAATGATGGTGAAGACTTTTGAAGCATGCTTTGACAAACTTATACTTGGAGGGGTGTTCCAATGTTTTCATTTGTATTTTTTGGATTTTGGGTCTCTATTGGTTATTTAAACTCAGCAACCTTGCTATGTAAGACAATTAGAGATTAATGTTATTTGAATTTGAAAGAATTATTCTTTCTTTGGTTCTTTTTGAGAACTAGTGAACTTATCAAGAATTTAAGCTGCTGAATTTACTTTCTAGATGAGTGCTGATCGGGAAAGTGCATTAATTCTTTTGCAATGTGGGGTCCCGGTAGGTAAGAACCATCTTGAATGATCATGCCAAAAAATTCAATGGATGTCTGAAGGAACTGAGCGAACATGATTCCATGTGATTCAACAATCTGAAGGAAGCGAAGTTGATGAGACTCATGGTCTTTAGTGAAGAGCATGATATCATCGATGTAGATGAGGGCATTTTCAAGGACATGCTCAAAGATTTTGACCATAGTCTTTTGAAATAGGGATGGTTCTGAGGCATAAGCGTCCTTGGAAATGGGCATTTGGAATGCAGAATGTTGTCTTTGGTCTGTCATTAGGATTTACCAGAATCCTGATTTAAGGTCGAATTTGGAAAATACCTTTGCACCTTAGAGATGGACAAACAGGGACTGGATTTTGGGCAAAAGGAATTTGTAATCTTTGAGGAAACAGTTGAAGGGCTGATAGTCAATGACTAATCTTTTCTGACCCCAAACTATTTCAGATCTTTTCTCAACATAGAAAGCTTGACAAGCTCAATCAGAATGAGTGGGCTCAATAAGGCCTTGGGTCATAAGCTGCTGGCACTCAACTTGGGCTAACTTAAGATCAGAGGGTGTCATACCCAGATGTGTGGCATTAGTAGGGTTGATATCTTCATTAAGCTTGAAAGGTAGCTTAACAAAGAACTGAGAATTTTTCCATAAAGGATGAGGATGGGAAAACTCAAGGTGACTCTCAGGACAGTACTGAAGAAATTTGGCTTTGAGAGACTAATATGAAGAGGGTGCATCAAAGATTGAATATAATCTCAAGGTTTTAGTATAAGGCAAGAACCTTTGGAAGGGAAGAACCAATGAGTTTAATCCATAGAACACAATCTGGAAAGAACTGAATACCAATGGGTTTTTTGGTAATCAGATTAGTATAAAAAAATTCTCCATCGGCTGCTTTGAAGTATTCAGTGTGGGGTTTCCAACACTCTAGTGGAAGGATGGATGGATTTAACATACTTTTTTGTGCTCCAGTATCAATGAAACCTATGACAGAGATAGGCTTGGCAAATTTTGAAAGGAGGAGACTTATTTTTATAGAAGGAAGATGACTTGGACCAGGTTGATTTGTTGCATGTGATAGATGGTTGGAATACTTTCAGAGTTAGAGCTATTGCTATGTTCTGGTAGAATGAAAACTGTAACAGCAATACAACTCTCTAGTTCTGAGAACGGGGACTCAACATCCTTATTTTTTAAAGATGGGAGACACTCGGTCTAGGTGTTCAAGTAACCGAGCAGATTTGGCTGGTTTGTTAGGGCAAGATCTAGAAAAGTGGCCCTTTTTCTTACAAATGAAACACTGGGAATCTTTTTCTTAACGGGTCTTGGAACCGGGTGGTTTTCTTCGGTAAAACCGATAGGGCTGTTTAGGCTTAGAAGGATGGTGTTTGGAAGAGTGTCTAGGTTGGGAGTATTTCTGGAAATGATGCTTTTTCTTTGGAGGGCAATGGCAGGTTTTTTCATCCTTGCATTTGATAGTAAGGTGTGGCTTCTAGGTTCCCTGTTGTCCATGAGATGCTTGAAAAACTCTTTCTGTTAACAGAGTTTGTCTAATTCTCTTCAGAATCTGTAGCAGAGTATGATTCAACTGATTTAGTTGGGGAAAATGATTCATCAGAGGATGCATAAGATGATTCCAATTCGGAGTTAGCTGAATAGAAAGATTCATCATCTGAACATAAATCTTGCTCTGAATCTGCTGAGGATTAACTAGGTTCAGGAGCAACAAGGTTAGGATAAATTGGCTGTGAAGAGAGTTGATGCATGGGTTCTCTATCCTTTGGTGGTTGTGGAGTAGGTTCAGGAATATTCTGAGGAGGAGGCTGAGGTAGTCCAATAGTGAACTGCTGTGGTGGTGTTGAAGCAAACAGCTTTGGTTGAGGTTTTGGTTGAGGCTTAGGCTTTGGTAAAAGTGTTGGCTCTCTGGTTGCGAGGTGAGATAACCCAAAGAATTTGGGATAATCCACGGGTTTCCTATAGAAAGGTGTGTAGAAAGGTTGGTAAGTACTGAAGGATGGAGTAGGCATGGGTTGTGTTTGGGATTTCCCAAGCAGGGATGGTTGTTGCTGTTGTTTCTCAACATCAATTCTAGGCCTCAATAGTTGTGCAAGATCATAGCACAAAGCTCTGTATCCAGTTGAGCTATCCATTCATGGAGGTTAAGATACAGCCGTTCCAGTTGAGCTGCAATCGTATCAACCTTCTTGTTTGTAGTTTAGACTTGTGCTTGAACATTGTCAAACCTGGTATCAAGAGATTCTAGACAGTATTTTGAACTCTGGCATTTTGAGTTTGCCAGTTAAGCACTTGTTCAAACTGTTTTGGTTCCTCAATTTGTCTAGTAGGAGTAATAGTGGGCTGAACAAAAGGTTTGGAAACTACCTTGTTTTGAGGATTGGTCTGTTTTTCCATGGGAGGAAACTGATCTTGGTAAGAACTGGATGAAAACATCATACGGGGTTGAGAAGGAGTTTGAAGCTGAAGATGATCAGTGACTTCTTACCTGCATGGTTTGTAAGGAGGTAATGGTAGAATGATGAAGGGTTCATCATTGTCGGGCCAGGGAGCACATTCTGGACCGTCTAAATCATCAGGTGGTTGAGTAGGTGAAAGAGGTTTGCAACTACCTCTTTTTTTGCTCTTCTTTTTTCTTCTTTTGCATGGAGGACTTCCGGTCGTCATGAGTCGTCATCATCTTGTGAGACTGGATCCATATATCTGTGTGAATATCCCATATGAAATGGCCTTGAAGCCATAGATCGGAAGAGCTTCTTGAGCTATCTGAACAGCTGTGATGATAGCATTGTATGAAAAGGAGGTTCTGGGGGGTTGGCTTTTAGGGGGATGAAAGGTCATTCAGACTGAATGGTTAGGTCTTTTTTCAAACTGGGCATTAGGAGTGTGTATAGGTTAAGAATTCTGATGGAACTTTTCATAGCTAAAGAGCCATTATAGTGGCATCAACTTGAGAAATTTAGGCTTTGAGATATGTTTAGGGATCTAGACAATAGTGGGAATGGATTCATTATCGGCTAGGATCGTGAGGGCATCTGAGGAGGTTTGAGGCGTAGGTAAGTCAAGGGCACGGTTTTGAAGTCTGTAAACCAATTAGTGATGCAAAGTAGCCATTTTTGCGGTGACTACTTGTTCTGCACCTTGGAGCTGGATCTGGACCTTCAAGGTGGTTGGTAAGTTGGGATCTTCAAGGGACAGGTTGAAATTTGGGTAAAAGGTGAGTAAAGCACTGCCAGCATGAAGAGTTGTGAAGACAATACCAATGATAGCATGTTGGTACTCCTTGAATCTGGTGTCCATTAGAGTTAGTCTTGCCATCACAGGCAAGCCTTTTTTGCCATGAAGAGAAAGCATTATACGGACTCCTCCAAGAGTCATTTCCACTGTGCAACGAGCTCTGTGGGAATTTTCAAGGTAACATACTGCTCTGCGATCCAGTCTAGAAGACTGAATATATTCCTTAGGAGCAGAGCGTCTGGTAAAGATAGGGGTTCTAATGTTTCTAGTCAGAGAATTGGGTCTTTGATAGAGTTTATAAGGATTGATTAAGGGTAAAGAAGATTCAGAAATTTGAGCAAAATCTGGGATATATGAATATTCTACTTTGGAAGCAAGATGTTTGGTACAAGATTTAGGAAGAGAAAGAGTAGAAGAAAGAGAAACGAGAGTTTCAAATAGTTAAGAACTTGAAGGGGAAGCAATGAGACTAAAGTTTTCTATTCTTTTTTTTCAGATCCGAGTGGCATCAGCGGAGAAGGGGGGGAGCGGAGTACATGGCGTTGTTATACCAAAGCAACGACAATACTAAGATTGTCCTTTGAACCAATAGCCCGCATGCTTGGGTTTCTAGCCTACCACTCGGGGGCAGAAGCAGGAGTACATGGCGTTGTTATACCAAAGCTATTATTAGGGCGGTGGCGTAAGCTTGGGTTTCGGTGATATAGCGAGTGCAAGTCCATGACAAACACATATGGACATTTGAAACCTATAGACCCTCGGTAAACATCCTAAACAAGGTCCTCTTGCTCTGATACCAGGGAAGATATCAAGCATCACCGAACATCCATAACGCACTGATACCAAGCCAGGATCCACTAACTCATAGAAAGTCAGTCGGAACCCACATAGAGATCCAGCAGCGGAGTACGGGGCATTGTTATACCAGAGCAATGACGAACAAATCGTCCTTAGGGCCAATAGCCCGCATGCTCGGGTTTCTAACCAATATACCCAACACACGGAAGAAATCATAGCACACATACCACCCTTTTCTCTTCCCCACTCCCGGGCATCTCTTCGGGTGAACCGTGTGTCTTCTGACGGCTATCTCAGGTGTTTAGTATAGTGAAACAGCAATGGTATAAAGTATACCACTCGGTACAATGAGACATAAGACTTTCTCGATACACAAGATCCTGAGAGTGTAGAGCATACTTGTCACCAAGCCAGATAGAAAATGAAGTATTCAAGTCGATCTGTGATCCTTATTTGAAGAATAGAAAGAAGAAGTGTTTAGCCACTCATCTTTGATAATCAAAACTCTTATTGATTAAGCGTTCAAGGAAGTGTGTTTACATCAGAGGAGAAGCTCGCCATTTATAGAGGAAGCCTTTAACTAAAGTGGCATAGGACCCCCACTATTACAACCACTTGAATAGGACACGTCACCTAACCTTGACAAAGTAAAGCAATAATGCAAACTAATAATACAACATGACAATGACACTTAACCACTACTTTGAAAAAGTAAAGACAAAGACACAAAAGTCAAGCCGTGGATAAGGGCAAAGACTTTAACACAAGACTTTAATATATAAAGACAAACTACTTTAAGACTTTTATGGCATATAAGACAAATGCCATTATTAAAGTGAAATAGTGCCCTCTGAGGTGTCAGAGTCATCTGTCTCATCAGGATCTTGACCCGGATATTTTGGCTGTTTCTTGAAGACACGTGGAGGATGGGTGCAACCAGGGACACAATCCCAAAGGCAGTCTGAAGTTCCAGGGTGTATAGGTGGTGATGGAGGATGGTCTGGCTGAGTACAGAACTGAGGATATGGTTCTGGCGGATAAAGAGTAGAGGAAGTTCCAGGGTCATATTGGGAAGGTATGGGAGTGAAATCTTCATAAGGGTCTTGAGCATCCTGGAAGAGGAAATCTGTATGATCAGGTTTTTCTTCTTTGAGAATGATACCTCTACTGATTGGTTGAGAGTGTGAGGATGGAGTAGGAACCATGAGCATATTTCGTCCAAGGGCTTTGTGGAGAATTGTGGGTTGGTTTGGAGGAACATGGTTGATCTCCATGAGGAAATTCTTTAGGGAGGTCTTGGTATGGAAGTCTTGCTCAAGGCAGGCAAAATGAGGAACAGTTTGCCATTCATAAACGATCACAGTCAAAATCATTGGTGCGAGGATCTTTGGAAATATGGGACGATGTATAATGAAGACTAAGGTCCGTTGTTTGCCTTCTTGATTAGGGAGATCCACGGTGATGAGTTTGAGCAATTTGATGTAATTTTCGCGCGAAAGTGGTGAAAACCAACGAAGCGAGGTCAAGTGAGACTTGTTGAGTAGGTTGGATGGTTGGGCTGTCGAGAGGAAGGACAGGAAACCAACTTTGTGGCATCTGAGAAGGCACCAAATGTAAAGTTCATCTTGCTAACATTTGGAAGAATAACTAATCACAGTGAGAAAAAGATGATCGGGATGCATCTAGAAGAAATAGGTTCTGGACTTTTTGTATAAACATTCATAAAAAACCTAAAAATGAATTTTCTAGCAAAGTCCTGAATCTAGGGGAGAGAAGTGAAAGTCATATTGAGGGGAAATGACTTTTGAGTGAGAGCATGGTTTGGTAAGGATGAAACCATGGCTATGAAAGGAATATGACCCAAAGTGTGGATAAAGGAAACTGTTTTAGAGGGTTGAGAAAGGAGATCTGGGATGCGATTTTTATCGCCCGTGATGTGTTGGACTGAAAAATCATACCTGGAGAACCAGGTTTTAAGGTGAAGAAGATGCTTGTCTGGTAGCATCTTATTTTTAAATTCCATAATCTTCGGAAAAGATGAGTTATCCATTCTGACAATAAAGTTGTATCCGATAAGATGGAATTCAAACTTCTGGATGCCATACTTGACTGCCAAGATTTCTTTGTAGATCACGTGGTAATGTTTTTCTGCTTCTTTGCATTGACCACTAGAATGAACACAATAGAAATCTTTTCCATCAATATGTTCAAACCGCTCCCAAATCTACTCAGCAGCATATATACGAGGATGCGTTGTCACTGGAGGATTTCCTGATGAAATTCTTGAGTCACTACCTTTGGACGGTTTTATATGCGGTGAGCTTTCTTTAGCATCTTTGACAACTTGAGGTGTGGACATGATGTGTGGAAAAAGTGTCGGAGATAGTTGACAATCCGAATTGTTGAATTTTCTTGCGGTTTAGATATCTGGAAAATGCATCAATTTCATGCGATGTGGGGTCCGGGGCGATAATTACCATCTTGGATTATCATGCCAAGAAATTCAATGGATGTCGGCCCCCGTGATATCATGACTCATGTGATTCCACTATTGATAGGGCGATCGAGGTCTCGGTATGAATCGTGATCCTTGGAAAACAAAAATATCATCGATATGATAAAGGCGTTTTCGAGGATAGGTTGGAAAATCTTGACTATAGCCTTTTGAAAAGTGATGGTGTGCCACTTCAAGCATCATCGCATCCAGCGATAGTGATTTGGAATCTGAAATTTGTTTGGGTCGATCGGGATGAATACCAATCTGCCAAAATCGACTTCAAATCAAACTTTGAGAACACTGCGCTTGGAGATGAATGAACAAAAGAATCTTTTGGCAAACTTATCATCTTTGAGAAAACCATTGAGGGTTGATAGTCAATGACTAGTCTTTTCTTACCGAACAATTTGAGCGTTTCTCATAGAATGCTTGACAAGCCCAATTAGAATGTGGGCATTGATGCCGTGAAATTTATTGGCATTGACTTGTGCATGTTTGATCTGGCGTCATGCCGAATGTATGTACAGGGTTCACATCTTCATTAACGAAGCTTAGAAGGCGGGTTTTCACAAGGAAGGGGTGAAAGAGCTGGATGATTTTCGGGGACAAAGCAGGAACTTTGTTTTGAAAGACTCGTAGGGTGAAGAAACATCGAAATTGATATGTCAGGTGTCGGTATAAGGTAGGAATTGTTGCTTTTACCTGATACCGTTGGCGGAGACATTAAATTTGTGGATAAGTTGTAGAACATCAAAACCTATGAGGAGGTCCTTATCATTGAGGGAAGAACATATGACATTTATCCAGAGAACACAATCTGGAAAGAACTGGATACCAACGGGTTTCTTGGTAAGCATATCTGTATGAAAATATTCACCATTAGCAACTTTAAAGAGCTGGGTATGGTGCTTCCAAAACTCTGGAGGGAGTATGGACGGATTAAGCATAGTGTGTTATGAACCAGTATCAATGAATCCTATGAGAGTGATAGGTTTGGTATATTTGGTAGGAAGGATACTGATTTGTATGGATGGTAGAGATCGTTGCTTAGGAGGAACATGTCTGACATGCTTGATATGGTGGATTGTTTGCGTCTCGAGCAGTCGAGAATCGTCGGAATCGGATTAGAGACTCTTTCATTCTTGAGTGATTTTTCGTCAGCATCATCCCGTCTGATTCATATCATCATCCTCGAGAGAGGAGACTCATTGACATCTTTAGATGGTCGGCTGATTTTCTTTGGATTGTTAGGGCAAGATCTAGCAAAGTGCCCTTTCTTTTTACAGATGAAACACCTGGAATCTTTCTGTTGCCGGGTGTTGATAATTTTCTTCCAGAAAAATCGGTAGGTTGGTTTAGGCTTTGAAGGACGGTGTCTGGAAGAGTGTTTAGGTTTAGGGAATTTATGGAAATGAGATTTTTTCTTGGTAGAACAAGTGCAGGTTCTTTCACCCTTGCATTTGATTGCAAGATAGCACACATACCGCCCTTTTCTCTTCGCCACTCCCGGACACTCTTCGGGTGAACCGTGTGTCTTCGGTATCTCGGTGTTAGTATAACAGCAATGGTATAAAGTATACCACTCACAACAGGCATAAAACTTTCGATGCAAGATCCTGAGAGTGTAGAGCATACTTGTCACCGCCGGATAAGCAGAAGTATTCAAGTCGATCTGTGATCCTTATTGGAAGAATAGAAAGAAGAAGTGTTTAGCCACTCATCTTTGATAATCAAAACTCTTATTGATTAAGCGTTCAAGGAAGTGTGTTTACATCAGAGGAGAAGCTCGCCATTTATAGAGGAAGCCTTTAACTAAAGTGGGACAGGAACCCCACTATTACAACCACTTGAATAGGACACGTCACCTAACCTTGACAAAGTAAAGCAATAATGCAAACTAATAATACAACATGACAATAACACTTAACCACTACTTTGAAAAAGTAAAGACAAAGACACAAAAGTCAAGCCGTGGATAAGGGCAAAGACTTTAACACAAGACTTTAATATATAAAGACAAACAACTTTAAGACTTTTATGGCATATACGACAAATGCCATTATTAAAGTGAAATAGTGCCATCTGAGGTGTCAGAGTCATCTGTCTCATCAGGATCTTGACCCGAATATTTTGGCTGTTTCTTGAAGACACGTGGAGGATGGGTGCAACAGTCCCAAAGCGGTCCCGAAGTTCCAGGGTGTATAGGTGGTGATGGAGGATGGTCTGGCTGAGTACAGAACTGAGGATATGGTTCTGGCGGATAAAGAGTAGAGGAAGTTCCAGGGTCATATTGGGAAGAAATGGGAGTGAAATCTTCATAAGGGTCTTGAGCATCCTGGAAGAGGAAATCTGTATAATCAGGTTTTTCATCTTTGAGAATGATACCTCTACTGATTGGTTGAGAGTGTGAGGATGGAGTAGGAACCATGAAAATATCATGCTTTCGTCGAGGATGTGTGGAATTATGGGTTGATGCGGAGGAACATGGTTGAGCTCGTGAGGAAATTCTTTAGGAGGTCTTGGTATGGAAGTCTTGCTCAGGCGAGCAAAATGAGGAAAGTTGCCATTTCATCTGAGTCCAAAAATCTTTGTTTGGAAGAATAACTAATCCTTTGAGAAAAAGATTATCAGGATGCATGCTAGGAAGAAGTATAGGTTCTGGACTTTTTGTATAAACATTCATAAAAAACCTAGAAAGGAATTTTCTAGCAAAGTCCTGAATCTGGTGGAAAGTGAAAGTTATATTGAGGAAATGACTTTTGGTGAGGCATGGTTTGGTAAGGATGAAACCATGGCTATGAAAGAATATGAAGTGTGGATAAAGGAAGCTAGAGGTCGAAGGAGATGCAGGATGAGATTTTTTCGCTCGTGATGTGTTGAAGCTGAAAAATCACACAGAACCGGGTTTTAAAGCGAAGAAGATGCTTGTCTGGTAGCATCTTATTTTTAAATTCCATAATCTTCGAAAAAGATGAGTTATCCATTCTGACAATAAAGTTGTATCCGATAAGATGGAATTCAAACTTCTGGATGCCATACTTGACTGCCAAGATTTCTTTGTAGATCTCGTGGTAATGTTTTTCTGCTTCTTTGAATTGACCACTAGAATGAACACAATAGAATCTTTTCCATCAATATGTTAAACCTTTGCTCGTCTGCGATCGCTTCATGCATGGAGGATCGTGTCACTGACGGGATTCTCGGCGGTACTCTTGAGTCACGCTTGAAAGGTGGTGTTATGCCTCGGGACCCCGTGGTGGGCTTTCTTTAGCATCTTTGACAACTTGAGTGTGGACCACATGATGTGGAAAAAGTGTCGGAGATAGTTGACAATCCAAGGAATTGAATTTGTATGCAATTCTTGTGCGATGTGGGGTCCGGGATAATTACCATCTTGGATTATCATGCCAAGAAATTGATGGATGTCGGCCCGTGATTTTTCTCGAGATATCATGACTCATGTGATTCCTGTTATTGAGGCGATCGAAGAGTCTCGGCGTGAATCATGATCCTTGGAAAAAACAAAATATCATCAATGTAGATAAGGCGTTTTCGAGGATAGGTTGGAAAATCTTGACCATAGCCTTTTGAAAAGTGATGGTGCCACTTTTAAGCAGGGCATCCATCCCGCGATAGTGGGCATTTGGAATCTGAAGGGTTTTGGGTCGATCATCGGGATGAATACCGATCTGCCAAAATCGATTTCAAATCGAACTTTGAGAACACTGCGCCTTGGAGATGAGCAAAAGACTAAATCTTTGGCAAATGGAACTTATCATCTTTGAGAAAAACATTGTGGGGTTGGTAGTCTATTACTAGACTTTTCTTAACTCGAACAATTTTAGAACGTTTCTCGCATAGAATGCTTGACAATTAGAATGTGTGGGCTCGATAAGACCTTCTGTTGGCATTCACAGTGCAAGTTTCGGATCTGAGGCGTCATGCCGGGCGTAACTGTGGTTCACATCTTCGTTAAACGAAGGAAGCTTACAAAGAACTGAGGGTTTTCCAAGGAAAGGATGGGTGAGCGCCGATGATTTTCGACAAAGCAGCGGGAACTTGGTTTGAAAGACTCGTAGGGTGAGAAACATCGGAAATTATATCAGAAAGTGTCAGTATAAGGTAGGAGCTGCTTGCATACCTTTGGAGGATACATTCAGTGGATAAGTTGTAGAACATCGAAACCTATGAGGAGGTCCTTATAATGGAGGAAGAACATGACATTTATCAGACACAATCTGGAAAGAACTAGATACCAACGGGTTTCTTGGTAAGCAGATGTGTATAAAAATGTTCACCATTAGCAGCTTTAAAGAGCTAACTATGGTTTTCCAAAACTCTGGAGGAAGTATGGACATATGAAGCATACTGTGTTCTGAACCAGTATCAATGAATCCTATAAATGAGATAGGCTTGGCATATTTGGAAGGAAGGATACTGATTTGTATGGATGGGAGAGATCGTTGTATAGGACTGACATGCTTGATTTGATAGATAGTTACCAGCGTCTTGAGAAAGAATCGATTAGAGTCGAAGACTCGTTCGATCTTGATCATCGTAGACTTCATCATAAGGATCCTGTTCAGAAAACAGGGATTCAATATCATCATCCTTAGAAAGAGGAGAGATTGTGTTGACATCCTGAAAAATTTGGCTGATTTTGCTGGGTTGTTAGGGCAAGATCTAGCAAAGTGCCCTTTTCTTTTGCCGGGTGTTGATAGTTTTCTTCCTGAAAAACCGGTAGGTTTGTTTAGGCTTTGAAGGACGGTGTTTGGAAGAGTGTTTGGGTTTGGAGAACTTATGGAAATGAGACTTTTTCTTGGTAGAACAAGTGCAGGTTCTTTCATCCTTGCATTTGATTGCAAGATGAGGTGTTTTGCATGCACTCTTGAAGGGTTCCTTCTTTTCCATAAAATCTTTGAAAAACTTTCTCTACAATGCTTTTCAAGACAAGAGGCAATGATCGATAGATCTTACCAAGTAAGATCATCAAGTTATCTGGTAGGAGTTCGAGATGTCTCAGATATGCAAAATCTCTTTGGGAAGAAAGACATGTTTGAGGAGTTGTCATTAAAACCGTTCATGTGGTACAAGGCAATCATCCTGTAGTGCTTATCAAGATCTTTGATCCTTAATGACAACATACGATGGAATTCACGTCTGTGATTCTTTGGTTTGGTTCTCCCAAAACTAATTGTAAACAATCTCTAGGACTTATGGAATAGTTGCACGATATGGGCTGTATTCACCGATACTTAGGAACCAATCACGAGAGATCACAATCTTAAGAATTCATTGTAATAACTTTTCGGCTCAGCTTTGTCGAAGATCAAGCCAAGCGGAGTTCTTGGAATCTATGGAACCATTTGACTTTAGGAACATCATCAAATGTAAACCATGGCCCATTAGATGGTTTGGAACTTGGACTAGGCGTAGCGCATCGTGAGCAGGAGGCATGCGCATCTCTTGCTCATCTTCATCAAAGGTTCAGGATGAAAATCCTCGGGAGTTGGAGGATCATTAGATGTGGATGGTTGTGCCATAGAACATTAGAAATTTCCACGTAATTTTCGTGAATTTGTTGCGAAGATACAGTTGATTACGAAGAAGACTAAGGATGGATTAATCACAGATCGAGGTCAACGTCTTCGGAACTATAAGACAGTAGAGGATGCATGGGCTCTTTATCTTTGGATGGTCGATGAGTTCGAGGATAATTCAGTATTCGGTATTCTTTGAGGAGAAGGGGTGGTCTCTGCGTGTGTGTGTTGTTTCGTAGGTTGGTGTGTGTTGTGGTGAAGGTCGTGGCTTGGTGGTTGAGGTCTAAGCATGGAGTCAGGCCTTGTGGGTGATGGCCTTGAGGCATAGGTTGAGTGTATGGCCTCACCGTGTTTGGAGACACACCAATCGGTGTAACTCTTGGGTTTCGGTGAGGAAGGAGGCGATAATATAGGTGTCAAAGTATGGTGTAGGAGCAGGTTTAGTATGACCACTAAACAAGGACGATTATTGACCTTAGCGTGATTCTTTCAAGCTTTGCCATTTATCGATCTCGAACCTTTTGGGTGAACTTTGGACCAAAATAGTTCGATCGTCATGATGCAGACTCTCGATCTATATTGTCATGGAGGTTGTGGTATGGTGATCCGTCTTGCGGAAATAGCATCAACCTTCTTGTAGTTATGCGGACTTGTGCTTGGCGTTCTCCGTCCAGTGTCGAGATTAGGGATTACATTACAGGCTCTCGGCATTACAGGTTTGCGATTAAGCGCTTGCTTCTTGTTTTGGTTCTTATCGAAGGCGAGATTGGACATATGGTTTGGAAAACGGATTGTGGATCTTTGTTTTCCCGAAAAGGCGACTTTGGTAAGAATAGATCGAATCATAAAGCAGGTTGGAATAGGGGTTTGAGGAGTTGGTTGTTAACTTGCCTCGGTTTGAGGTATTGAGACTTGATAGGATAGGACAACGAGGTTGTAGTATGAGTGGTCGGTTCATCATATGAAGGATCGGTGGAGGTTCTGAACCTCGTTTGAGCTTTATTTTCGCTGCTGGCGTCTGAGATTCGGTCTTCGTCGTCATTCATCATCCAGCATGGGGTAGGGATCACACATGTCTTGGGCATCCGTATGAAATGGCTTGCCTTGTTAGGGTACAGGATAGCCATTAGAATTGGCGTGAATGGGAAGTTCTTCTTGTGCGAACAGCGGATATCATAGCGATGTATGAAAAGGAAGTTGGGAGGTTGACTTTCGGGGGTTGGAAGGTCGTCGGACGATCCCGTCTGCCTTTTTTCGTATTGGGCGTCAGAAGTCTCGGATTGGTTGGGAATTTGATGGAATTTCTCATGGTTGGAAAGCCATTCAACATCGACAGAAGTTCGGTTTTGTCTGTTTGGGGATTTGGACAATGGTTGGTATGCTTTCATTGTCATTTAAGATCATGAATTATCTGGAGGTGTGAGGAGTTGGAAGGTCAAGAACATGGTTTGAAGTCTATAAACCGGTGGTGTAAAGTAGCCATTTTAGGTGACCCTCGGCACCTTGGATCTAATTTGGACTTTCAGGTCTTGGAAAAGTTGGGATCCTACATGGATAGGTTGAAGTTTGGGTTAAAGGTGAGTACCTGCACATGAAGGGTTGTGAGCAGTGCAATAACGACATGTTGGTACTCTTTGAATCTAGTATCCATGAGCCATTCTTGAGTGACCGACCTGCGTTAAGATCATATACTCCCAGGGTGGAGGTGAGTATAAACTTCACGTTTCCAATTGGTAATTAGCTCATGGAATTTCAAGGGTTACATCTTCTGCTTGTTTGCAAAGTACATCAAGTCTAGAGGCACGTATTCTTTAGGAGTTGGATGTCTGAAGTGACAATGATCGGATAGATCTAATTAGAATTAAAGCGGTGATAGGTTTGTAAGGACTAATAAGAGGTAAGGAAGACTCTTTTATGCAGTCGACATAGGAATATTCAAGGTTTCTATTGGATAGATGTTTTGTCTGAATCTAGGTAGGGATAAAGGTGAGGATATGGAGATCAAGTCTTTAAAGCTTGAGAACTTGAACTCGAACACATGAGTATCAAAGTATCTTCTATTCTTCTTGGATCGGATCTTATCTCTTAGGGGCGTGACGTGGATCAGACAAATGGGTGAAATACCAATTGGGATGTTGGTATGGACTTCACAACTCGTTAGGCTCTGATACCAACTGAGGTGTTGGTATGAACTTCACAACTCGTTAGGCTCTGATACCATTTAAGTCCACATAGTCCGTTAGTGGAGACCGTGACAACTTAAGGTACCTCAGTTGGTATCTGGGGTTGTGAATCCTGCATCCTCGGTTGGTATCTAACGATTTGTTGATTGAACATCTGCGCCCGCCTAGAGTGGTGTAATGGAGATGCGTGATGCGAGAATAGAAGATGGCACGTCGTGTTCGTTGCTCTCGAGCTTTGAGAACCGATTCCTCTCGCTATCTCTTCTGGTATCTGACAATGGATGAAAACATGACTATTTGTGGGTCTTCACCAACTGTGCTTTTCTGTCGCCGTCTGTTGATCATCGATCTGACCTCGCCACAGGCGTCGACTGCACAGTCTTCATGATGGCGGGGCGCGGCTGGTACGGTGGTGGAGCGTGATTATCCGCGGGCGCGTGTGATCTTGGCGTCGTGGCGGCTGACCATGGTTGGTCTGCGTGGCGCGTTCTGACCTCTGACGTGCACCTGAGGCACTGGATCACTCGAACGGTGATCTCAGTGTGAGCAAATGCTGCCGCCAGGTTTTATAACCAGTCGTTCTCCTGCCGTCTGGCGGAAAGCCGACCGTTGTCGTCTGGTGACAACTCAGTTGATCTTGGAATCGTGGTGACCAGCCGGTCGACGACGGCGACGTGTGACCCGGCTGTCGCATCAGCTCACACCGCTCCCGATATCGGCGTTCACTGTTCTGGTATCGCATGACAGGTGCGGGGCCATTCGTGGGATCAATCGCGCGTGATCCGGCTGGGATGATGATGAGGCGGGGTCGACGGCGCGCTGGCGCAGGCGGTTCTGGCTCGCGATCGCCGTCGATGGGCGATTTCCGTCGGCCGCACTGTCTGTCTGTCGTGCCTGGGCTGTGGCGGCTGTGACGTTCTGGCGTCCCGGTCTGGTCTGGTCGATTCGCTGGAGCTCGGATCCGATCCGGTGTTCAAACCATCTCGATCTCTGACTCAGGCGGTTGGACGCGATGTCGCGGATCGAGCCCGTAATCTCATCCGGTCTGAGATGGGGCATGGTCGAACAACTGAAGGTTGTTCCGCAGGATGGTCATGCCGTGACGGTGTAGGCTGAAATGAGCGTGTTGTCTGGCTGTCAGTCACGAAATCGGGCGAGGCAATTGATGCTGAAGCGCGGTCGGCATGGTCGCTCGTCCTGCCTTCGCCCGTGCTGTCGACCAGCCTCGCTGGGTTGCCGATTCGTGTGAGGAACCGCTCGCCTGCGCCGGCCGTCATCACTTTCGCTGCCTGTGACTCGACCAGCTCACGACGCCTGATCGCGGCATTCACCAGGCGACTCGGTCTGACTGACGGTTATCCGGCTGTCGGACCGTCCAGATAAACATCGTCGACTGGTTCAGATGTTGACCTG